>VDFB02271358.1:1161492083-1161704595 GCA_007258455.2 Sequoia sempervirens | reverse complement strand
TAAAACCTATAAAATCATCTCTTTTCAAATCTAAAACCACTTAAACATAAAGAATATTAGATCACACATATTTCTTTTGAACAAGTGATTACTCCAAATCTACACAAAACCCACAACTTTTAGAACACAGGAAAAATGTAAAACCTTTAGAGGAAATAGGTTATCTAGAAGCTTATAAATAACTTCACAACCACCATCAACTAACCAATTGTAAAACATATATCAAAATTTCTTGAATGAGAAAGTTGCAAACCTCACATACCATGCATGAAGCATACATGAAAACCTACAACTATCTTGCATCCAGATAACTGAAGGAAATTATCTGAAAGATAGTTCATTTGCAGATCTACAAAACTACAAGTTTTGAATAACCGTGTAAAACTACAAAACCATTGGTTTACCAACACACATAAAAATACATATCCAATTATAATATGAAAGACCCGTAAGTCTAAAAACAACCATAATTTAATCCAAAAAAATGGAATATCATGAATATGCATAACCATAGAATTTTAATAGAAAATACATAAAACCCTCATATCCAATCAACATGAAATTGAGCCATGTAAGTACAACCAGTCAAAGGAAGAAGAGGTCTAGAAATTCTAGACCCATTTGTAGGCCATCTCCACAACCACCATTATGTACAAGCATGCATAGGAGCTAGGTTATTTCAGAAGCTTTAAGATCATCTAATGATCAACTCCAAGCCTAAATGCACTAGGGGTGTAGACACTAAAAAATGTATTAAGCTTATGAACAACATTTTTACACTAGCTGTAAGAGGAACAAAATGGAGTAGAGTAGAGCAAGGAGCTAGAATGGGTGTGCAAATGCTGGTTTGAATCTTGAAGGAAAAGTTGGAGGAGAAGATGTTGATTCTGATGATGATGATGGGGATTTGGATGTTGCAAAAACTATTTCATTGATGTTTCCATTTGGTGTTTGATTTCTTGCTGGACTTTGGGTCGTGTGGTGCTTTTTGGGTGTCGCTTCTTTGGGGTTTGCTTTGATGTGGGGGTTGTTTGCCTTGGTGGCTGTCATTGAGTTCTCTCAGTGCTAGTGATTTTTTCCACCCCTGGTATTTTTGTGCTACTAGTGCCTTTTGTAGGGGTGTGTGAGTGCGGGTTGGTTGCAGAGGAGTCCCTCTTCTACTCCATTTTCCTTGTGAATGTTCTATTGTTCGTGAATCTTGTGGGTTGCCTTCATGAAGGTCTCTTTTCCCTTCTGCCTTTTTGGTGGTTTGTGTATTTGTTGTTTGCATTGTGCCTCTTGTCCATTATTTCAAAATGTTCTTTCATGGTGGGGGATTTGGTCTTCTCTCTCGACTGCTTTGCTGGTGCTTCTAAGGTTGATGAGGCAGATTGTAGTTTGCCTGGGTCTTCTCTCTCAATGTTGGATGATGGTGTTCATTTTTTTTATTCCCTCTATTCTTTGGTGGTGTTGTCCTATTTGCTTGGGCCCCTTCTTATTTGTGGTTGGCTAAGGCTAGTTCATTAGAGGTGGAATTTGCTAGTGTTTTGGAGGTTGGTTGGTGGGTTTTTCTTGAAGGTTGAATATTGTACTTCACTATCCATTGTGTGTTTTATTTTCTACCTTTGTAGGAAATCACCTAATGAATATTGAACTTCACTAGCATGTGTTGTTTCTTATCAAGATCACCTGATGAATATTAGACTTCACTAGCTTGTGATGCATTTCATGGGTCACCTAGCAAATATCAAACTTTGCTAGCCTATGATTTATGGATGTATTGGGTAGGGATCCTAGTAGGAGTCTATGAATCTTGCTTGTCCATGATGTCATACCCCCCTTTTCTATGTTTGCATCATGTTGGCATGGTTTTTTTGCTTAATTTTTTACATTATGTTTAATTTGTGTGTTTATTCTGTATGCTTCATGTTTGTCATGCCCCTTTTGTCGAATTGCATCTCTTGTGTGTGTGTGTGTTCCTTTATCTCTTCATCATTATTTAGTAGGATCTTGAGCCTAGGGACTAGTGCATCCCCTAGATTCAATGTCATCTTACTTCTCCAATTTTTTGATGAAAGAACCGTTCTTGGATTTTCCTTACTTAAGTGTGAGCATGAGCATAAGTTCACTCTCACAAAAGTGTGGGCTAAATATAACATCATAAATTGCCAAACTTCACAATTTCACACTATGTTTGGCTCCCCCTTATGTGCTTGGACCTAATTATGCTTATTATTTTCCCATTTTATTATCATTTTTGGAAAATCAAAGAAAAATTAGGAATTAAGATTAATTAGTTATTTAACAACTTAAATCCCAAAATACGTTTGGTCTAGGGTGCCCTTGCCCTTGACCACCCTATTTTGGTCCAATTTTTAATATTTTATTATTGTAATTTTTATATTTACATATTCAGATTTATTTGTCATCTTTTAAAAATAATTATTGCACGAAATGAAGAAATACGTATAAATATGTATTTTTCACTATTTGAACATCTAGGAAATCTAATGAAATTTTGTGAAATTGAACATCCTAAAAAGACGTCAAGGCAATTCAAGAGAAAAATAAGCATTATTTTACATTATCATAAGTCAAGATTCATGTTAGAAATGTATGATGTAATATATGCTTCATATTTTATGTTCATTGTTTTATGAGTACTAACACTTGCAATGTTGCAAGTATGTTGTTGGTGTGGTCATTAATATCAACAATTGCTAGTGTTGGTCATTGATGCCAATAATATGGAGATGGTTGGTTTCATCAAGTGCTTGTACTAGTATGGATGTGTTGTCATTTGATAAGAAGGTTTTGTAGTGTTGTCATTAGCATTTTCATTGATGCCTTGATGGATAAGAGTTGCAGTTATGGTAAGTTCACTTGGTTTCCAAGTTCTTTTGAGAAAATTTGAATAAAAGAGTGTGCAATGAGATAGAGGTGTGTTCAATGTTGTGCTCTATATTTCTTCATGGTTCAAGATATGACTATGTGGTTTGAATATGATGATCAAAGGTGTTCATAGGTTCAATATCCAGAGTTTTAGGTTCTAAACCATTCTAATGTGAAAATTGTGTTTGATAGTTTATCTATCTTTGTAGAAGGTTGTCTAGGAAAAATGATATTGCTCTACATTTATCCATATTGAGGTTTCTTGTCTTGTTGATTTTGGAATGAGCTTATATTATCCATTTTTTCCTTCCCTTTAGGTTTCAGGTGTTGAGGTGTTTCACAAGGTTGGTTAGTAAGTTGTGTTCTATGGTAGTATATATGGTTGCACTGAATGATGGTGTTCTTAGTTTTAGCTGATTGTCAAAGAGTTGAGGAATATTTTTAAGATTTTGGAATATTTTGAGATGTGTGGATTCTATGAATTTTTGTGTGTTCCATGTGACCTAGAGAAGTGTGTATGTGGTCACTTGTATTGTTAGTTCAGGTTTGGATGACTTGTCCTACTAGTGCTAATTGTGGAGGTACCTAATGGAGTGTGAATGTGTTGAGTAGCATGGTAATGTGGCTTTGGGTCCAATTAACCCTTGGTGTGGTTTTCCTTCACTTCTTTCCATCGAAGAGGTGTTTGGTGCTGATCTATTTTGGTGTTGCATGTTTTGGGTGCATATGTTTCATTAAGGCTAACCTAATTGAGATTGTTTAGGTTGTGAATGATATATAAATTAAATTTTTAAAGATGTGTGTAGATCTATAAAGGTGTTTGAAAGATGTGAATTTGATTAAGTGTGGTGATTTGAGTGCGATATTAATGCCTATGAATCTCATGTCATGAGAAAAAGGGTCTACATTTTTAGTGTGCTTGAAGTTATTGGAGGCAGTGAGCTAAAGGTTATGGATGGCATAAGGTTTTAGTCATGCATTTCTCTTGTTTCGTTGAGATAGTGAGCCACCCAGTAGTGAGCCTAATTGTATTTGGTGTTGCAATTCATATATATGTGAGCTAAGGATCACTCTGGTTTTTCCCTTCTTGGGTTTCCCACATAAATTAGTGTTATTGTGTGTTTGGATGTGTTTACACTACTGTTTCATATGTTTACATTCTACTAATGCATGATAAGGGTTTGAGGGATAACAAGGGTTTGAATGATATTGATGGATTGAATTTTTTTAAGTATACAACTGATTCACCAACTTCCCCTCTTAGTTGTCTTATGTATCTAACAATTGGTATCAGAGTTGTGGTTCCTTGGAGAAAGCTTAACCACTTGAGGTAGATCTAGATGGAACACAAGAAATGTGTTAAATATCCTATGTTTGATGGAACAAATTATACTTACTGGAAGGCCAAGATGGAGTCCTTTCTAGTATCTCTTGAATTTGGTGTCTAACAGTCAGTTGAAAAGGGATACACTATGCATGTTGTTGGTTAGACAAATGATGATGAAATCAAGGAATATGAGAGCAATGGTAAAGAAAGAAATGCTATTCTAAGTGGCCTCTCTAATTCTGAACTTGGAAAGGTGATAAGTTTGAAATCTACTAAAGATGTTTGGACAAAGTTGGAGAGAATTTATAAAGGATATGATAAAGTCAAGCAAGCAAAGATATAGAACTACAAATCAAAATTTGAAACCCTAAGGATGTCTAAGGATGAAGATATTACTTCCTACATGCTCAATTATCAATGCCATCAATGGTCTTGGTGGTAAGCTGGAAGAGAGAATTTTTTTTAAAGGGTACTAAGAACTCTTCCCAAAACTTATAGTTCTAAAGTTTCTTCTATTGAAGAAGCTAAAATTTTGGATAATTATTCTATAGATCAGATGTTTGGTGCTTTAATTTCTTATGAATTTTGAGAGTTTGGTCAAGATTCCACAAAGAAAGAAACTACCTTTAAATTATGCAAAGCAGAGAAGGATGATGAATCAAATCCGAATGATCTTGATGAGCTAGAAGCAGATTTTGTAAGGAGATTGAAAAAAGGAATTGGAAAATACAAAGGTAAGTTATCATTTAAATGCTTCAATTATGGAAAGATATGTCATTATGCTTCTCAATGTCCAGTAAAAGTTATAAATGACAAACCTAAGGATCATAAAGGAAAATTTGTCAAGTAGAGTTATTATGTTGTGAAACATAGGAAAATAGGTTCGCTAAAATGAAATTTGGAAAATGCACTTATCTTATTTCTTTAGGAAAAAAAGATCCCTTATGGAAATATTGACTTTCAACCCTTAGGTGAGCCAATCTTAATGGAGATCTTGTTGTTTTCCTTATAGATGATGGGGTAAATACGAAATGAATACAATTATGCAATGTAAAATTTGAAACATCAATTTAAAACCTTAATCTATTAGAATTAACAAACTTCTGGTAGATATGAGTAGGTTAGGAATTTATGTACCTATCACCAAAAGATTTTGTGAGTGTCCTCTTGGGATAGATTCACCCTAGGGAAAATGAGACTTCATATGGATTTTCTACTCAATTTTTAGGGTCCTCTAGATATGGATCTAAGATTTCTTTACCCTAGTTTCATTGTTAGAAAGTCAAAAATAAATTTGGGATCTGAATTTTCGTATCTTAACGACAATGTTAACAACTTTACAACTTTGACAATTTTGCAACTTTGTGATTTTGATCAATCTCCAATCCTTCTTCACCTAAAAATCTGCAAACACAAAGAGGGAATTTTTTTTTAGTGAATAGGGGTTTTCCTTGGTCAAACCTTGTTTTTGTAATTAAACCTTGAAATGGAATGAAACATGAATGAAAGGAATGATGAATGAAAAATGCTATGTTCCAACTCACCAAACCTTGAGTAGAAATCCTTAAAGGAATGAAATCTAACACATTTCTGCAAGGTCTTGATCTTGTATCAATGACTTGATTGGATGCTTGATTTGATAGCTTGGATCTTGACTTGAATGCTTGAAACCTACATCACAATGTTAGCTCCAAAAAAAATGCATGAATGAAGGTAACTTTCACATGATGCTTGAGATATTAAATGTTATAACAAATGATTGATAAATCTGCTCTTGAACACCTTTGAAAATAATATTTTCTATAATTTTTCTCCCTTAAAAATCTTAGGATTTGAATTGATATAAAAACCTTGTATTTATAGGTAATTTTCTAATTTCCCAAAAATTAAACATCAAAGGCCAACAATTGCAAATTGAATTTGAATTATAAAAATGCCACCAAAAACATATTAAAAATTGGGGTTCTAAACTTAAGGGGGATCCATTCGCCCTTGGGTGAATGGGTCCTAGGCCCCAAAGGTAGGGCACATCAATTTCAAGGCAATTTAATTAATGCTTGCAATTTTTAATACAAGTTTCCCTTTCAAAAAATGGGATTAATTAGGCTTTTAAATGCATAATTGAGCCAATTAGAGGCTTAATTAAGTCCAATTTATTAAGGGACCCAAACATAGTGTGAAAATGTAAATCTGTAAACTTTCTAACACTACATTTAGACCCCACTTTAAAGAGAGGATGAGCCCTATGCTCAAACTCACACTAAATTAGATAAACAAGAATCAAGATAGGTCTAATTGTGCAATTGTTGGAAAGTTAAGACAAAAAAGGTCAAGGAGGATGATCAAGACCCCAAGATCTAAGATCTCACAAAAAACCAACAAAGGCACAAATAAACACATGCCTATGTTAAATGTGTAGTAGCAAGACAAGATACACAAGCATACAATGCTAAAATTAATGAGAAGAGAGAGGGGTGGATCAAGCCCTGACTATTTTTCCAATAGGTATCAACCAAGCCTTATTTTTTTTTCCAAAAAAATGTTCACACTTGTGGAAACCCATTGTCCATTATGTAAACAAAATGTATGCACATGGGCTAGTGAAAATTTGTTGTTCACTAGGTGATCCCCAAAAAGTGGCTAATGAAGTTGTGCTAGGTCTATAGGCTCCCATTGTACTAACCATACCAAATTTATACCTCCTGGTAACTTTGATAAGGTATGACACAAAAAACTCCGCAAGACTAGCAAGTTGTGTTATGGTAGGAACTCATGAAAAAGGCTCCACTAGAAAGCAAGTTGTGTTATGCTTGGTGGCCTTGATACATGAAATAGGATATTCAAAGGGGTTTTTCTTAGTTCATGAAAGGTATCACCTTAGGGAATATTGTGCTTAATGTATCCAAGAGAGGACTAGTCAAGGATAAAAGATTCACAACTTAGGGAATGCAATTTGTAGCATTACTAGTAAGAGGAATGTCATATGCCAAGAAAGGTCACGCTCGCACGGAACGTCAAACCCATTGTCACCACCAAGAAGACACATCATGTGAAGTAATGAGACCACACTTTGAAGAAAACAATGAGCGAGGACATGTATGCCCTCACTTTAAAGATATTTCTAAACACCATGCTATGAGCAATTACTTTAAAGTGGAATAGAATAAATTCCAATAAATGAGAGATTTATTCAGAAATCCCTATGTAAAACATATTTTTCCAAGATAGAGCTACATCATGTAAAGGAGGGTTGCCCCCCATATGCAATCCTAAGAAAACACATAAGGGATCCATGGATTTGAGGTTAGCGTTTGTTGTTGTTGTAGTGATATAATTGAACTCGAAACCATCATCATTCCCCAAATGACTCATGGAACAACAAGCACAAAGGAAGAAAGGCACATAGAGAGAGAAAGATTTTGGGTCAAAATGGAAGAGACCTAAATGTCTCAACTCCTTGTGTCATCCCCAAAAGGAAAAACATAAGACAAAATATAAAGGTTTACGACATATAGAAGAATGTAGATACAAATAGAAGAATGTCACAACGGATTTGTTTCCTTTGTATCCTTGCACCCATGGAGTAACAAGGGTCATCCAAAGTAGGCTCACAAAAATATAAAGACACACCAAGCAACACTATACAGAAGATCACATTACACACATACAATTGCAAAGAACATAAAGAGAAGACAAAGACAATACTAGTATGCAACATGTGAGTCAACTTATAGCAGGTCATCAGAAGGTTGTTTGTTTGATTCACATTGGATTCACCAAATTGAAACATAGGAAAATAGGTTCACTAAAATGGAATGTGTAAAATCCACCTATCTTCCTTATTTCATTATGAAAAAGAGGTCTCCTAGGGTAAGATTGACTTTCAACCCTTAGGTGAGTCAATATTAATGGAGATCTTGCTATTTTCCTTACGATTGATGACAAGTTAAATCAACCTAAAATGAACTTTTGGGAGATAAATGAAAAATACCAAATTAATGCAATTATGCAATGTAAAACTTGAAACATCAATTTAAAACCTTAATCTATCATAATCAACAAACTTCCAACATATCTGAGAAGGTTAGGAATTTATGTACCTATCACCAAAAGCTTTTGTTGACTGCCCTCCTAGGATAGATTCTCCCTAGGGTGAATGATCCTTTGTAGGGTTTTTTTGCTCAATTTTCAAGGTCCTCTAGAGGTGGATGTAACCTTCTATTTTCCCTAGGTTTCACTATCAAAAAGTTGGAAATAAATTCAGGATCCGAGTTTCCATATCTTGAAGAAAATGTTGACAACTTTTCAACTTTGACAATTTTGCAAATTTTCACTTTTGATCAATCTCTAATCCTTCTTCACCTACAAATATGCAAACAAAAAGAGAGGGAATTTTTATTTTATTTTTGGTGAATAGGGGTTTGCCTTGGTCAAACCTCATTTTGGTAATTAAACCTTGAAATGAAATGAAACATGAATGGAAGGAATGATGAATGAAAAATGCTATGTTGCAACTCACCAAACCCTTGAGTAGAAATCCTTAGAGAACTAAAATATAAAAAATCTCTCCAAATTATTGATCTTACATGAATGGCTTGATTGGATGCTTGATTTGATAGCTTAAATCTTGACTTGAATGCTTGAAACCTACATCACAATGTTAGCTCGAAAAAAATGCATGAATGAAGATAAATTTCACATGATGCTTGAGATCTTGAATGTTGCAACAAATGACTAAAAAATATTCTCTTGAACACCTTTGACAACAACATTTTCTATAATTTTTCTCCCTCAAAAACCTTAGGATTTGAATTGATAAAAAAACCTTGTATTTATAGGTAATTTTCTAATTTCTCAAAAATTAAACATCAAAGGCCAAAAATTGTAAATTGAATTTGTATTATAAATTTTTTGCCAAAAACATATTAAAATTTGGGGTCCTAAACTTAAGGGGGGCCCATTTTCCCTTGGAAAAATGGGTCCTATCCCCCAAACCTAGGACACACCAATTTCAAGGCAATTTAATTAATGCTTGCAATTGTTTAATACAAGTTTCCATTTTGCAAAATGGGATTAATTAGGATTTTAAATGCATAATTGGGCCAATTAGAGGCTTAATTAAGTCTAGTTTATTAAGGGACCCAAACATAGTGTGAAAATGTAAAGGTGTACAATTTTTGACACTACATGTTGAAAGAGACAATGGTGTGTCTAATGATAAATAATCTGACTATCTTGATGAGGACATTGATGAATGATTTTTAATGGCTCTAAAAGTTGGAACTAATTCTACTAACCATGGGTATGTGCAAGATCATGGAAAAAATAGGCCCTTAAGTGGCGAAAAATTTAGAAAAATTAGAGTTAGGCAACTTGATGTCAAAATTTGAATAAGTTATCTATATTATTTCAAAAATATGTAAGAATAGAATATGTAGAAAATTGAATGTAGTTTCTAAACTACTAGGTTTATTTTAAAAAAATAAAAATCTATTTGGTGAAAATTTCAAATTTCAATGCAGTAGTACTTAAATTTCAGGGAAAAAATAAGTAGGTGTCTGTTTGACCACCCTAACTACAATAAAATGATAATAATTTTTTTATAAAATTTTAGATATAAGTAGAGGACTTATGTATCGATGTCATGCATATTTTTTTGTAATTTTTTCCAAGTAAATAATTAATTATGAATTTTTATTACTTTTAAAAAATTTAAAAACTTGTATGTCTGACCACCTTAACTTGGTCAAAAATTTGTGAAATTCATTTTTTTAATCCTATAGTATGCAAAGCATAGAATGTGACGCATCTTTCAGATTCAAAAAATGTGTTACCATTTGAAAGCTAGAGATGTTTTTCAATCAGCCTATCAATCATGACTTTAGTCATAATTCAAATAGAAAATGAATACTAATTATTTATTAAATTCAAAGTAAAGCATAAATTATATTGGTGGAAAGCTGAGATTCTCCTTTAAAAACCTTTTTCGTTTCATCAATTTTGGGTAAAAAAAGTCATCAGCCACATACCCTACATATACATATCACATTGCCACTTTTTGGCCCATCATGATCCTGCACATACCCTCCTGAAAGATGTGTGAAGGAAAGTTCTCTGGTAATAGGTCATAACATTGAAGGAATTATGGTGGGTGATTTTCATGTAAGAGTAGAAATAAATTATTAGATAATTGATAATGGATGCTCAAATCATATGATAGGTGATAAGAGTAAGTTTTTTAAACTTCAAAGGAATGATGGTGTTCCTTTTAAGTTTTATGATGATACATCTACTAAGATTTGTGGAAAAGGTTCAATTGGTTTTGATGGTAATCATAAAAAAAATGATGTTATTTATGTCAAGGGTGTCTATCATAATCTTCTAAGTGTAGGACATATGTGTAGTAAAGGATATAATCTTCTGTTTCAAGATGGTGGTTGTGAAATCAGAGAAGGAAGCTTTGGTACTCTAGTTGATTCTAGAACAAGGAAATAAGGTAATGTTTATCAGCTAAAAGGTAGTGATGCTAAATTATTTATGTATCAAATCAATGAAATTTGGCTATGGCATAGAAGAATGGGTCACATCAATTTTGATAGCCTAGTGAAAATTAGTTCTACTGATGTTGTGAGAGATCTGCCAAAGATTACAAAGCCTTCCAATGCAATGTGAAAGGAATGTTAGTTTGGAAAGAAAACTAAGAAGAGGTTCAAGACAAAGGGATATTCTACTCTAGGTCCTTTGGAGTTGGTGCATACAGACCTATGTGGACCTACTAGAATAAGCTCATATGGTGACATGTATTTCATGCTATTGATTGATGATTATTCTAGAATGCCTTGGGTGATATTTCTTAAGGAAAAATTAGAACCTCTAGATAAGTTCAAATAATTTAAGTCTATGGTTGAGAATGAGATGGATGTAATAATAAATTGATTAAGGTTTGACAAGGGTGGTGATTTCACCTCTAATGGGTTTAATAAATTTTTTGAAGATCATGGAATAAAGTGCAATTTGTTAGCCCCTAGGAATTCTCAATAGAATAGAGTTGTGGAGAGAAAGAATAGAAAAATTCAGGAAGCAACTAAGAAAATGATGAAGGAAGAAAATATACTAGATGTCTATTGGAGAGAAGTATGTCATACTACAGTCTACATTCTTAACAAAGGTCAAGTAAGATTCAACAGTTCAAAGACTCCCTATGGGTTATGGTATGTTAAACCTCCTACTATGAAGTATTTCAGAGTTTTTGGAAGAGAATACTATATTAGAAGAGATGAAGAGAATATAGGAAAGTTTGGTGCAAGATTTGATGAAGGAATCTTCCTTGGATACTCTACAAGAAGCAAATATTACCAGTTCTATAATAAAAGGTTAAAGAAAATTATTGAAAGTGCAAGTGTTAAGGTGGATGAAGAACCACTATAGAGTTCTATACTGGTAGAAGGATATGAATTAGATGAGTCCCCCTGCAATGAAGAAGAAAAGGATGAAAAGAAAAAAAAAGAGAGATGATAGTCAAAGAGGAAGAAGCTCTAGAAAATATCCCTAAGAATCCTAGGTATGTAAAAAAGAACCATTTTGAAGATAAGATCATTGGAGATAAGAGAAAAGGTGTATTGACAAGGAAGAAAGCAGCTATGGCAGAGGAACAAGTAAATTTATGTTTACTTTCAGAGGTGGAACCTAAAACAATGATTGAGGCATGCAAAGATGAGAACTAGATCAAGGCTATAAAAGAAGAATTGGAACATATTGAGAAGAATTAGACTTAGAAATTGGTCCCAAAAATAGAAAACAAGAATGTGATAGGAACTAAGTAGGTTTCAAGAACAAATTGAATGAGGATGGGAAAATTGAAGGGCACTCTAGACTTTGGTTTGTGGTATTCTAGGGATATTGATTTCTCCTTGAGTGCATATATAGATGCAAATTGGGCAGGAGTTACAAATGACGAAAGAAGTACAAGTGCTGGTGCTTTCTTTCTTGGAAGAAAATTTGTTTCATGGTTGAGTAAGAAGTAGGATTTAGTGTCATTATCTACTATAGAGGTAGAGTATATTGTAGCAACATCATGCTACACATAGGGGTTGTGGATGAAGAAACATTAAAGGATACTAGAGTATCATATGATAAACCTTTTTCTTGTTAGTGTAATTAATTATTTATTACACTAGCATAAGTTAACTTAGGTCATGCATCATTTAGTCCTAGGTTAGATTTTAATAAATCATTTAATAAATGGGATAATATTCCCTTCTTTGTTTGTAGGATAATATTCCTTCTAGAAGATGAGTTGTCCTTCCAGAACTTATCTCAACATTTAATAATTTTCTAGATAGGGTTCACATGTTGTCACATGTTGTTAGATCATGACACATGGCAACATCTCATGCATCTTAGGTTTTCTTTCTTGCCTATATAATCAGGCAACTTGTTCATTTGTAACATATCAATTAATCATACCAATATAATTTCTATTATGCATGCCTTGTTGCAACACTTTCTTTGTGGTTGATCATATTTCCTAGAAAAGGTCCTTCATCGAAGACTGCAGCTTCAGGGACCTTGTGCATCCATTATCTCAACATGGTATTAGAGCTTGTCTAGTGAAACATCAACCCTCAATCAATAAATTTGGTCTGCGATATTCTTACAGGCTTAAAGGTTTCCATTGAAGGCTACTTGATTCCACCTAGGGACCAAGTTGAATTCTGAAGTAGATAGAGTCAGATCTGAGTTCTCCATTGTCTTCAGAAGGCCTCAAAACCATAGGATCACCTATTCAATCATCAAAATTAGATATGTCAACGTGGAAGCCATGAAAGGTATTTTTAGGGTTTGCAAAATCAACTGGTACAATCCATACAAATTTGTAGTAAAAAATCACCCCGATCAGTTGTCCTCTAAGGAATTTTTTTTAGTAGTAGGCAATTTTTTTTAGAAAAAATCGAGCTTATATCTCTTATTATTTGGCAGAGAAGGTACGCTGTCTATTTGTCATCAGCCCCACCACACCAACTGGCCTGTTCTTTCCTACCGTCGGTATATTGCTTGAGCTTCCTCCATTGATGATCAATCTTCTTGGCCTTTTTTCATTGGTTCTCCCTCCTTCCGACCATTGGAGTTATTTCCAACGCCGGTAGTTTATCACCGATTCCCGCCAGCTAGCCTTTCCCACAGTTTTCAGCATCAGGGCCCTCACAACCGAAGACCTCGGTCCTATCCGTGTCTAGAGGTCCGCTTTATCTGAGCGGAGCGACAATTTCTTAGGCTGTACTGCCCAGAAATCATCGCTCCTTCCATTTTTTTGCCTCAGCTTGCGCCAAGGTCACATTAGGAACCAGGTGCTAGTGCCCGAGGGGCTTTATTTTTGAACCTTGTTAGCCTACAAAGTGCCTCGTCGAGGCATTTTTTTCATTCTATCATAACTTTCACCCATGGTGTCAAAAATTGACAAACGAGATACCATCAGAAAGGTAATTCAGTCTACTTTCTAGTGGTGACATCTATTTTGTGAAATTTTGCCTGCAAAAAATTATACAGCCAACTGAAGTCAAAACCCTAATTTGGACATAAAGGCTCGTATCTTCACAACCATTCATCGAATTTCAGTGATTCTAGTAGCATCAAGAACGTAATTCAAAGCTTTTTTCATCAGTCTAGACCCCTTGATCAGTTTCAAATCTAGGTACTCTTGCATTGATTTTTTTAGTTTGGTGCATTTTTTTAATAACCCGGACATCCTGAAGCTTGGGAAAATAATTTTTGCTCTAGGTAGCATCACTTCAGTTGCACATTATATTTGGAAGCTTCTATTTGTTGTTGAAGGTCAGTGTCTTTGTATTTTTGGAGAAAGTTCATTATGGGGCTTGCATATACTCCTTCTTTGGTTATGTTGCACAAGGGTAACTATCAGCAATGGTGGGATGGGATCACACACCATCTCCAATCCATTGATCTATTGCCTCATCTGTTTGGTATAGTTCCTCATCCAAGTGAAGGTATTCATGAGTTTTCTTGGAGTTGTAGCAGATACATTGTCTTGGAGATCATTTCTATGCAAGTTGATTGTGATGTTTTGAGTACTATTGATCATTGTGATTGTCCTCACACCCTTTGGACTAAGCTTTGGGAGATATATGGAGATTCAGACACTCCACCATTTCTCAACGGTCATGATTCAGAATGTCATTCTTCATATCATGTACCCTATGATGATATTGTTGTGCAGTAAGTTGATTGCCTTGAATCTTCCAAAGAGGTTGACAAGGTTCCTTCAGGTGCTTCTTCTCCATCAGAGACTATTGGTATCCCTTCACATTCAATGATTCCTTGTCTAGATTCATTGATTGAGGCTTCCATTATCATCATCCATAAGGATCCATTCAATTTTCTAGACTTGACATCATAGGATGGCTTCATTTAGGGTATCACTGACTTGGCTACTTCTACAGGTTTGGAGGACATTCTTTAGGGGATCTCACTCCTCTATTCAGATCTAGCTTTGGAGAGTTTTCTTGAGTCTCCTCATCCCTTTGTCTCAACCATGCTTGGGGATCCAGAGACTATCTTGTAGCCACTTGGTTTCTCTTAAGAGATTTCATGTATGAGACTTCTTCCCTATCATTCCATTCAGGATTTGAGGTTTCTTCAGTATCTACCATTGGATTGGCTTCACGCTTCTTTTAGTGGTTTTGAGGACACTTCATTCAGGGGGGGCTATCAAGTCTCCATCACATCCATCATATCCATCACATAGTCTTTGGATATTGTTCAACATTAGTTTTTGCATCGTCCTGGTTTGTCACCCTCTTCATTGATTGTGGCATCTTCATCTTCATGCAAGGAGACATTTGAGCAGAGTTCAGAGACATCATCATCCATCTTCATCCTTCCTTCCTTCAATTCCTATCTAGAATGGGAAGCATCTCTTCGCTTGCACTTGGTTTTGTTTCTTTTGAAAGGGAGACAAGTTGTTTGTCGACATTGGATCATGTTTTGTCTTCAGACACTTACCATCTTTGCAGGTGATCACATCTTATGGGGGGGCTATATAGTCTCTCAATTTCCTCCCTATGGGGGGGCTATAGTATTGTATCCATGTGACAGATGGTGTACTTAGGGGGTATTTGGGAGTCCTCCATCCTTCCCATCCTATCTCACATTTTTTTTGCATTTTCATCTCCTTTTTGGAGAGGGGTTTTGTTCCCACTGGGTTTTCCCCTTTTCTCGGTTGTGGGAGATTTTCTGCATCTTCATGTAAATGGGTACCTGACATGGCCTTGTAGGGACCCATCATTGATCATCTTTGCATAATCATTGCATTTTTCCTCCCTATGTTGAAACTTATGGGGGTGTTAGTGTAATTAATTAATTATTACACTAGCATAAGTTAACTTAGGTCATATATCATTTAGTCCTAGGTTAGATTTTAATAAATCATTTAATAAATGGGTAATATTCCCTTCCTTGTTTGTAGGGATAAGATTCATTCTAGAAGATGAGTTGTCCTTCTAGAACTTATCTCAACATTTAATAATTTCCTAGATAGGGTTCACATGTTGTCACATGTTGTTAGATCATGACACATGGAAACATCTCATGCATCTTAGGTTTTCTCTCTTGCCTATATAATCAGGCAACTTGTTCATTTGTAACATATCAATTAATCATATCAATAGAATCTCTATTATGCATGCCTAGTTGCAACACTTTCTTTGTGGTTGATCATCTTTCCTGGAAAAGGTCCTTCATCGAAGACTGCAGCTTTAGGGACCCTGTGCATCCATAATCTCAACATTTATATCTTATATGATAATACATTTGAAATAAATATTTAAAAGAACCGAATAATGCATTCAAGAGAAAAACATATCTCAATCCAGTGTCACTTTATAAGAGAGAAAGTTGTAGAGAATGAGGAGAAGCTAGAATATGTTCTTACAAACGATCAAGTTGCAAACATTTTTACAAAGGCTCTTCCAAAAGATACTTGTGAGTATCTTCGACAAAAGTTAGGGGTTATTGCCCCTCCTTCTTTCAATTAGATGCATAATTTGGTGCATCTATCTAAGAAGCATTTCAATATACATTCTTGGTCATGGGCTGATGTTGAAGGCTACCTCTTAGGGGGAGTAGGTAGTAGTGCTATTGATGCAATCAAATGGATCATCTTTTGTGCCCCTAAGGGAGAGAGTGTAGAAAAGTGAATGTAGTGAAGAAGAGTGCAATATATTGATGGTGTTTCAAGTGGTGTCAAAGAGGTGTATGCAGATGTCAAAAGGGAAAACCAAAAAGAAAAATTCTATGTAGACTATGTGTGAAAGGTGCAAGTGTTGGCATTTGAATGTTTTCAAATGGGGAGAGAAAAAGAGTACAATGAAAAAAAGAGAAAGAACATTAAAAAATGTGAAGTATATAGGAAAGAGAGTTGGATGAGTTCATGGCCCTTTACCATTGATGTTAAAGAGGGAGAGAATTAGAGCAGTTGAAAAACCATACTTTAGAAGAGTATTACAAGAGAAATAGCTAGAGTTTCTTGGGAGAGAGTTAATTGAATATGGTCTGAAGACCATAGGGGGAAAGAGTGTTGACCAAGTCAAGGGGAGTGTTGCTTGTTGCAGAGTTGTTGTTGGTTTCTTTTGTTGTTGATGGTTTTACAAAGATCCAGTGTTTCCATCAATGACAAAGGGGGATATTGTTGCAAGTATTCTGTTGGTGTTGTCATTGATGTCAACAGTTGTTGGTGTTGGTAATTGATGTTAATAGCATGAAGATGGTTGGTGTTGTCAAGTGATTATACTAGTATGGATGTGTTTTGATTTGATAACGTGTTGTGGTGTTGTCATCGACATTTTCATTAATGTCTTGATGGATAAGAGTAAAAGTTGCAGTAAGCTCATTTGGTTTCCAAGTGCTTTTGAGAAAATTTGAATAAAAGAGTGTGAAGTGTGATAGAAGTGTGTTTAGTGTTGTACTCCGTATTTAGTCATGGTTTAAGGTATGCTTGTGGGGTTTATACATGATGATCATAGGTGTTTAGAGGTTCTCTATCTAGAGTTTTAGGTTCTTGATTATTCTATATTGAAACTTTTGTTTGATAGTTTATTTGTCTGTGTAGAAGGTTGTTTGGGAGTAATGAGATTTCTTTGCATTTCTTTGTAGTAAGGTTTCTTGTCTTGTAGATTTGGGAATGATCTTATACTATCTGCAACTTCCTTCCCTTGAGGTTTCAAGGGTTGAGGTGTTTCACAAGGTTGGTTAGTAATTTGTGCTCTATGGTAGTATGTTTGGTTGCACAAAATGATGGTGTTCTTAATTTCAGGTGGCTTTGGGAAAGTTTTAGAATATTTTGATGATGTTGAAATATTTTTATATGTTGTGTGGATGTTGTGAAGTGTTGTTGTGTGGTTCACATGACCTAAAGAAGTGTGTATGTGGTCAGTTGTAGTGTTACTTTAGGTTTGTATGACCTGACATGCTAGTGCTATTTGTAGAGGTACTTCATGGAGTGTTAATGTGTCGAGTAGCATGGAGATGTGTTTTGAGTCCTAGTTAACCCTTGGTATGGTCATCCTTCACTTCTTTCCACCGTGGAGGTGTTCGGTGCCAACCTATTTTGGTGTTACATGTTTTGGGTGCATGCATTTCATTAAGGTTGACCTAATTGAGATTGTTTAGGTCGTGGATGATATATAAGTAGGGTAAATTGTTGAAGATGTGTGTGGATCTATAGAAGGTGTGCAAAAGATACAAAATTTATTAATTATGGTGATCTAAGTGCGAGCTTAATGCCTGACTCTGAATGAAGTGAGCAAAAGGGTCTACATTTTTAGTGTGCTTGAATTTGTTGGAGATAGTGAGCCAAAGGTTATGGATGGCATAAGGTTTCAATGATTGATATATCTTATTTCCTTGAGATAATGAATCTCTTAATAATAGTCTTCTTCTATCTTCTTTCTTCTTGGTAGTGAGCCAACTAGTAGTGTGCCTTTCTTCTTTTTCTATTTAGTGAGCCCTTGGAAATGAGCCTAATTGTATGTGGTGTTGGAATTCATATGCATGTGAACTAATCCTCACCATTATTTTTCCCTTCTTGGGTTGTCCATGTAAATCTGGCTTTCTTATGTGTTTGGATGTGTTTCCATTACTGTTTCATATGTTTACATTCTACTAATGCATGATAAGGGTTTAAGGGCTAACAAGGGTTTGAATGATATTGAGGGATTGAATGTTTTTAAGTATGCAATTGATTCATCACCCCTCTTAGTTTTCCTATACATCTCACATGCAGAACCTTCAATCAAGCATTAAATTATCATTGCATGAGATGTGTCACATGACTTCAATCCATCAAGGAAAGAAATTTTGAGTGGTAAATTGCAACACTTTTGACTTATGATTTAATTTTTTATTCACCTCTACTCAATCTAGGGTAAGAACTCTTTATCCAACCTCATCATAGTCATTGTGGAGATGGAAACACCAAAATGAGGTTTGACTTAGAAAGTCCCCTATATTCATGACACAAACCTTTCAACTCTATCTCTCTTATATGTGGCACATCTAAAGTGGAATTGGTGAAGATTGAAGGCTTAATATCAATATCAAGAATTCAAGAACATTCATTCATCAAATTAATGCAAGATCAATTATTCATCAACATGCAAGGTTTTGAGTCTTAGTTCGACATAGAAGAACCTATAGGTTGCAACCCACTAATACCTATTCAGAGATTCCAAAAAGCACCATTCATAGTCTAGGTCACCCTTGCCCATAACTAGACTATTTCAATCCAGATTTGAATGTCAAGTTCCTTCGTTTCTACCCTATTCTCATCTATTCTCAATTTATTCTTATCAATTCTATGTTTCTCTATATTCACACTAGTTTGTTCTAGTTGCATATTTGACCTAGTTTACAAATTCAATTCAATTCAATTCCTAATCAACACATCAGTCATCAACCCCCACAAAGAGGACCAAAACCTTGATTAGCCATTTTGGCTCTTCCTTGAGGACAACAACCAAGTGGTCTTTTATGATCATTTTCATGTCCTCTCAAATGTGATGTTTGGAAAGGTATGATTTAGACCCTAGATCCCTTTTCCTACACTACAGGTTCCTTTTTCATACTAGCAATACTTAAAAATATTTAGGTCATGTCTTTTGTCTCAAGTCATAGGATGAGAACAAATGCCATGATATTTTTATCCTCAACTAGGGTTTCAATTTTCTTTTTCTTTATTAAAAGGATTTTTTATTGTATAAGAGTGCACATTCATTATGGTTCATGTTTTTTTAGATCAATAGTCTCTTTGACCTCCATAACAATTCCTATTCTTTTTCTTTCTTTTTGTGATAGGTGTTTGATTGTAGGCGATCATTGGGAGCTATAGAGTTCAAGAATCAACTCCAACAAATACATTATATCATTGATATAGTGGTCAATGTGATAAATGATTTCTATTGATTTTATTGCATTGAATGCATAAAGTATGATCATTTCCACATTAAGGCAGGTGGTCACCAAGAACCCATTTCATCAAAAATTTCCCCATCTTGTCTAGAAAATATAAGGAATAGGTCCTATTACTTCTCAAGAATTGATAAACAATATAAAAAAATTAAAACTTCATTAAAGTGATAGTGTTATATAGAATTATGATTTTTTTTCAAAATTCTACTTTTGGTCTTTTTTATTTTTTATAGTTTTAATTTTTTAGGTCATTTAATTTGGAATTTACATCATGCTTATACTATATTACAAGGTTGATTTATTGTAATATTGTAATAAGGCATACCAAATTTAAATAGTTAAAATGAACATTCTAAAATCTTAATAAATTTGTTCTTATTGATCCATTTCGAACTTTAAAAACAAACATAATCATCAATTATATTGACTCTTTAATTCACACTAAAAATAATTTTATCATATTTACTAATAAAATTATATAATAAATAATATAAATCTATAAGCAAAATAGAATTTAAGGTACATCTATAACAATTTTTTCCTATTTTATATAAATTTTCAAATTAAAAATAAAAACACATTGTTCAAATATTTAATAGTTTTAATTTCATATGTATTATTTTTCAACTAATATTGTTGTCAAATGTATATTATACGAGTTAAGGTTTTAGCTCACCACTATTATTTTAATGTAAGAAAGTCATGAAAAAAGTATTAAGGATTAGTAATCATGTATATTGAATTATTAAATATAGGAATGTAGCCTATTTAATTTTTTATGTTGTTTTATTTGAGTTTTATAACTTGTTAATGTTCGAACTTGATCTTGTATTGATTTTGAGGTGTACCTTTTTTTAAATTGGTAACACAACAATTTTTAGCCTAGCAAGAGCTAGGTGAGATGACAAATGACATACCTCATCCCCAACATGAATGCATTGGATTAACGCGAATAGTCCAAACTTTGTGAGCTTAAAAGTCCAGTAGATGCATAAACCCTTTAAGCACACCAACTCAACGAGGCTTTGAAGCATGAAGTCACTAGCATGAATTCCAAGAGTTTCAACACAAAGGTTCAAATCTGTGAGCACAATAGATCAATGAGGGAACAATGTCCGTGATGACATTGACCTATCAAGGGTTTGAACCTTGGTGGGTACAGTCACAATGCTAGGGTTTAGCCATCACACTATGCTATGAATGACAAGGTGTATTTTCTTACCACCCACTTTTTTTTGAATCATATATATTGAATTATTAAATATAAAAATACTTTGTTTAATTCTCATATTGTTGTATTCCATCTTAATCAAATGACTTGTTAATATTCAGATTTGATCCTATCTTGACTTTGGAGTGTACTTTTTTATCACCCACTTTTTATACAGATGGATATTATACTTCTTATCTTTTAATTTAAATAAATGTCGTCTGTTTTGAATCTACACTCTTGCCTGTTTTGAATTTCTGTAATATAATATTGCACGTGATATGATTATTCTAAAAATGCTTCCAACATTATTTGCTTGCCAATTTGCCTGATATGCAAAGTGTTTTCCATTAATTGCTTCTCAACCAAAGCAAGTAATGTAAAGGTTTGGATAAAACTCTCATACTCTTTGTATTGTATGGATTGATGAAGAGAGAGAAGGAATGTGAAGGCACGCCTGTCATTCTCAAAACAGATAAAATCATTGGAAGAACATGGATGAACTGGTTGGAGGAAAAATCCAAACATATCATAATCCACACATATTATAAATTTAATGTAAGATCTGAAGGAGGATGGTAATTTGTTCATATATATACAAAATTCCAATTCATAAAGTGGAGGATCCAGCAAGGAATATTTGGGTGCCCCACAGAATCCCATGGAACTCAAGTACATGAATTTAAATATGAATTCAGTTTGTATGCATCTTTGCTTTCAATCATATTTTATCCTTGTTAATTTGCCAACTGCCTCAATGCCAACCATTAAAGCACTTGGATTTGGATGTTATGCTTTCAAGCTTTCCAAAAGCCAAGTTGAAATCATATGTATATTTTTTATTGGCTAACAGTCAATCAGATACTATCCTGCATATCTTCCAATGTTTGAATTATTTTAGCAATATTACTCATGTCCACTGCATGCATGCCAAGAAATGATTAGGAAGAAGCAATGAGTGAAGAATAGCCATGTAAAAAGTTAAGCACATATTATATACAGTGCACATTGTTTAAGTTTTTGTTTTATGTATGAGACAAATAGCTGGGATTGTATAACAATATATTGAGATCTACAGATATCTGAAGATGCTTAGAGCGCAGCGCATCAATGATTGAAAACAACTACACCCCAAAGTAGTATGTTTTTAATTGTTATTATTCATATTGAGCTAAAACTGAATATAAACAAGCCGTTTATAGGGAACAAAATTGAGCCAAAATAAGATAGAAATAAAGAAATTTAAGTAATTGCATCATGAAAGCTAGCCTTGCGTTTGTTGCTCAACAACAAGACAGACAACTAAGCTGTGGTAAGCTTTCACATATTTGTTATTATTTAAATTTTCTTTTCTTTGGCTTATCTAATAAGACATTCAGATTTAGAGAGGTTGGTTTTGGTTCATATGTTTGGTTTTTTTTGGTTATAATATTGTAGCGAAATTATTTTATTTTATTTATATTTATGGTGTTAGTTTTAAGGGTGTTGTTTGTAGGGAAGTCAATTAAATTTAATGATAATCAAGATATTTCTTTTTTCTATCAATGTCAAAACAATAAGACCTGATTCAAAGTGACATCACTAAGGAAACTTCTTAAGTTTGTATTCAAAGATTTTCATGAGGTATCTATCCCACTAATCCACTAGATGTTTCTCTTTTAGTGCCCAATTGTTACACCCCAATTGTGTAATTACTAATTACTATTTACTATTACTACATAGGGTGAATATGAATGTAATGTGAGTTCTTGAGATGAATAAATTGTTCTTGTACTTTGTTATCAATGCGTTATATGTGAATGTTAACTCACTTGATGTTATCTCATGGAAAAGTACTGCATATATGTGAATGGATGGTTGTTGCATTGTTATTCTAACTTTGAAGATGTTTTACGTATACTGCATATGTTGTGAACAATTGACTATCATGCACATGTGTTAGTGGATGCAGGTATATGTTTCATTCCTCCAAGCGAAGGAGAAGTATCACTCAAGAGAAGATCTTGGTCGAGTAACTGATAAAAGTAAACTATTTGAGCATACACACACCACACTAGAATGATTGAGTTGAGTCAGTTTGTGGGAAGTTGGTAAGTCATCCTTAGTTGATGTGTATGCATTCTAGTAGAGTCTTGTTTACTATGGCATGCATTATTGGGTGATGTTTATCTATTTGAGCTTTTGAGAGATTTCTTGTACTATAACAATTATATTGATAAGAGGGACATACGTGGAGTATGTGTATATATATGCACATACATGTCAATGGGATCTAACGACATCTATATGCAAATGTATAGATGTACCACACGTAATTACTTATGAATATGAAGGTAATTGTAAAATGGCTATATGTGAATCAAATGTGAACATATATATGTATGCATGTATGCATGTATGCATACATGTATGTATGTATGTATGTATGTATAGTATATACACATATCCATATGTATATATGTATCGATACACACATACATTGGCAAATGGACATGCCCATACGAATGTATCGATATAGATATACATACATATACGTGTACATAGAGGCATATACATAGAGACACACACATATGCATACATTCAATTTTATTTTGTGTTTGTTATGTATAAATATTATCTGCACACACACACACACACACACACACACACATATATATATAACATATTTGATATTGTTTGAGATTGGTAAGTAATGCAAAGTTGAGTTCACAAAACGTGGAGTTTTGCCTTAAACAAAAATGAATTCGGCTTGCAAAAAAGGGATCCCGCTTTTTAATAAGCAGGATCCCATTTTTAAAAAGCGGGCTTCGGATCTCGAGCCTAAGTTTAAAAAACGGGATCCCATTTTTGGAAACGGGATCCCGTTTTCGAGAAATTTTTGAAAATTTTCAAAACGGGTTCCCCGTTTTAAATTTTCAAAACAGAAATTTCTAAAAATGAAAGTTTTAAAACGGGATCCCGTTTGAAATTTTCGAAAATGAAACTTCCAATTTTGAAAAATTTCCATTTTGAAAGTTTCAAAAGGGATCCCATTTTGAAAACTTTCCATTTTTGAAAGCCCAAAAGGACCCATTTTACAAAAGCAAGCTCCCATAGAAACCATAAAATGAGCGAACCCGTTTTAATGAAATGGGATCCCGTTTTAAATTATGAATTTTTGAGTAGGTTTTTTTTTTTTGGTTCGGGAAATGGCTTGGGGACCCGAACTAAGCTTTGGACCTAGTTTGACTTGCAACTTGAAGGTCCTGTTAATGTCACAGGAAAATAATGACTTTGGACATATGTTTGAAGACCTATTTTGCAATTTTTTTTTCTAAATTAAAACCATTATAGATGATAGTGCTGGATTCAAATATGTAATTTTTTAATAATTTGATTATTTTTCTATTTTTCAATTAATTTCTAATGAAACTAGTCCATAAACTTGAATTATCAGGTTTTTTAGTATTTTAATAACTTTTGATCAACATAACATTTTGACAAACGGTTGCACGAGAGCAAACTTCAGACAATTCTTTTCAATTTAAAAAAAAATCAAAAAATGATAAGTTTAGGTCATCTTATGCGTGTAGGTACACAAATTTTTCAAAATGACAAATATGCCTAATAAATATTTAATAAAAAAAATTCAATAAAAATTATAAAAAATATTAAAAGCAAGCTTTAGTGAGTCACAAATCTTTTCCCAAAAGGATTTAGAAAAATATGATAATTTAGGTCAAAATATGGATGTCGTACACGTGCATGGTATGGTATAAAAATTGACTTTTAAGCAATGGTTTTTAGAAAGGCCTATTGAAACTCAATTTTTACAATCTGGGTATTGAAATAAATTACATATTTGGAAACTAGACCGAAAGTACTACATTTTATGATTAGTGATTTTTTGAAGATTCCATCTCTAAGTGCTTCAAATTTTAAGGTCAAATGTGTCAAATTCTGAAAATCAAAACACTTCCACTTTTTGGCCAAAAAGTGGACTCAACTCTTGCACACACCGACTATCATTTAGCATTATATAGGATAATTAGAGACCAATTTTAAGTTGCTATGACTGTGTTTATAGAAGTTGAGTTTCACTCTTACCATCATGCTTTATGGAACACATATTTTATTTAAAGCTTGTTTCCTTATGTCAATGCATGACATAGACTTAGTTGATGCCTATGGTGAAGATTATCATTGACTTGGTAAACTTAAACTGCCATGTTTTTATACTTGAACTAACATCTGTTGAAACATGAGAAATACTCAACAAATTTTTCAAAGAGAGTAAATATCCAAATCAACTCATCCCCTAATTAAGATGATGAATGCATGGTGTTGCAAATTGGTAATTGACTGATTCTAATTGCATGGAAAGCGCGCCAACATGAAGAGGAGTGTGGAAACTTTGGTGCCACCACTAGAAACCTATTTGTTGTAGATATCTATTGTTCAAGATAATTCAAATTATCCATGTGCAGATTTGAGTAAGTCTACTTGTTTTTGATCTAACAAGGTCGATCTATTGATATTTCACTGAGTATAATCTCACATCTAGTCGCCACCTTTTTGTTGTGATATATGTGTAGTTGTGCATGGTTTTTTTTTTTCCATATCCATGCTTAAATTGTAGGATGTGTAGCCCCACGCTTCTATATAAATAGCAGAGAAATTTCATGTGAGAGGATGCATTCTTCTTGCAAGCCTTTATGCTACATTATTTCTAGCTCATTTCCAATTTTACTTGTGAGAAAGATAGATAGAGAGAGAATTCTACCATATTGAGAGAAAGAGTTGCTATTTGAGTGTAGTAATTTATCAATTTGAGAGTTAGAAGTTCACTGTAAGAGTCTTGAGAAGCTTTTATCAATATTGCTACTGTTTGGGAGAGGTTGCATTGATGTCAATTGATTGGACAAGTGATAACATGCATGAGGATATTCTTCTTTGTTATTTTAAAATTATGAATGATTTTTTCTCCATGTTTGCTTGAATTTTATCTTCCAAGTACTTGCATTTAGAGAATTTAGAATGTCATTGAAGAGGGAATAGAAGCTTTTATGTTGTTTTTATGATGTGCTTGTAAGTACTCCATAATAGGAGATTGGTGTTTATTATAGATATTATATAGTAGATATATGGTTAAACATGACTGGCACATGTGATACACTTAGCTAGGTTATTGATTTAACTAGAACAACTTGTGTTCACTCCTAGGATTGTTTATCCAGCATGGGAGGGAGCTTGTGTACTTACTTGTTAAGTAGGTTTTATTCCAAGTAGATTAAAATGGTGATAGGTTATCTCTAGGATGATAGACTATCCATTGAAGGAAATACCTATGCATAGTTTAAGATGGCTTTAAGTCAAATCAGCCCTGAGTAGTGTATGTGATAGATGACCTTCCTCTAGAATACCAGTGAGAAACACTTTTGCCAAAGTAGTGTGATGACCTTTAGCTCCATTGTCAATTCATCATGATCCATTATTACATGCTAGTTCTAGATTGCGGGATTACAAGTTCTAGTTATGTAGAACACAACACTATGCTTAGTTGGTTGTCATTATTAGTCACTCTACCAATCTCTTCATTGAAGGGAAGGGCCATCTATTGAATGATAGATGTGTGGGGGACCACATTAAGAGTTTTTGGTTGGTGCAAAAGCGCTTGAGTGATGTTTCTCCTCCACAACAAGTGACAGAAGAACCAAGATTTGAAAGAAAGGATCCTGGACCGTCTTACAACTATTTTTTCCAAAGCTCATTGAGCTATGTATGTAATCTTATGCATTCTTTCAATATTGTAACTTACGATTTATTTGTAATGAAATGGAATCCTTGTATTATGTTATGCATCTTATTTCTAAATTCTCAATAAAGATAAGAATTTCTTTTATTGCAATCACTTGTTACTAATTTTATTTACTCAAAAGGTGAACACTTAGAAAGTTTTACTTCAATGAAGGGTTGGTATGTTTCATGTGGTATCAAAGCTACCATGTTTAGCTCTGGAACCTATGAGCTCATCATTCTTTTCATCCATCATTATATAATGTTGTGAATTCTTGTGCTAGGATGGTGCATCTCAGATTAATGACTTGAAATTTAGTAATTAGAACAAGTGCTACCTCAAGCCCAAGAAGGAAAGAGAAGCCATTGTTAGAACAATTGAAGGAACCAACTACAACAATGTCGTCTGGTTGAGTGACACTGAAACCCTTAGTCATGCACTCTCTCAAATCAGTAATGTGAAGAGAAAGATGAAGATGGAGTCTGTGTACAACTACCTATTGATGGGTGTTTTTGCACCTTCTCAACATAGGCAGTACACAAGTATGCTACTCTTGAAAGGAAATTTCTGCAATTGAGTTTCAAAAATTACCCCAAGGTCTCTCAGGTGTCAGGTCATGACAATGCTTGGAATAGTTTAGTTGGTTAATGCGATTTTTCGATAATCACAAGGAGGCCTTATGTTTCACAAAGCATGGGAAGTTGGGTCTACAAATGCAGTTTCTAAGTTTTGGAAATGAATGGGAAGCAACTATAATTTCATGACAATAATCTAAAACTCCTTATGCTCATCTAATTTAGCTTTGTTGTGATGCTTAGATTCCTAAACTAAAAAAAAATAAAAGAAATAGCAAAAGAGGAAAGGGTTGAGAAAGTTGTTCTAAATCTAAGCTATGAATGAACATTAATAATTGAGGATGCTATAGTAGTCAGACTCCCATAAACTGAGTTTTTCTTGACCAATAGAACCTACAACTACACAAAAATTTTGCAATCTTCTAAGGTCTATAGATTTTCAGATTGTGCATTCACCTCATGAACATATAATTGAACTTAGTTGTAGTAATGAAATAAACAAGCCCATGCTAACTTTACACAATAGTTTTTCATCAACAAGTGCCAAAATTATTGGCTAGAAGTCCATCAAATACTATAACAACAACCACCATTAAATACATCCAAGAAACTAACAAGCTAAAACTAACATCAAGGTTGAATCATGCATGCAAAAATGAGCAAGTTTAAATAAAACACCCATAAACAATGCAGTGCTTTTGTTTATTGTTGCAAAATTCCTCTTAGAACAATTCACTGGTCACCACTTACAAATGAGGAGCAAGCCCCTATATATAGTTTTTCATAAGTGAAATGAATGGCTAGGATTTAGTTACAATGAATGGCTTAGATTTGTTTACATTAGGGTTTCACCTACCACTAAATATATGACAATATAAAATACATCTTTTGTCTTTTCCCTATTTTTTCATCTAGTGACCCTAACACTATAGTTGTTTTGTCTTCTAGCTTCCTTCTCTGATGTGACTGAAAATTGTCAAAGTTTTCCCTCTGTCTAATGTATTAGCAACATTCTTCATCAGATCAGCTGAATCTTCTTGTAGATTTGTGTTACTGAAAAGAAGACATGTTGCTCCTGACCCTAGTAGACAGCTCCTTAACAGTCATCATCATCATCTGGTGGAGAATAAAATAGCTCCTTCCTATTCTTTTCAAGGTCACCCTTTGCAATTTTTTCATTGAATTCCTTGGCATGCATTCATATGTTGGTTAGACCTTCATTATTTATGTAGACATCATTTTCCTCTTTTCCTCCAGGGGCTCTTGCAAGACTCTTCGATGGCCCCTCAACAAGTTCCATAAATCCTGCACCTAAAGACATAAGTGCATCAACGAGCTAAACACCATTTAAATCCTATAAATTTTGTGTTAGATGCATCCATATACCTTCAAAATATCATAATATCCTTTCTACTTTATCATTTGAAGCTCATTTGGGTGATGTGCAAGAATGCGGGCTTGGTAGTGCGGGTTTACCCTTTGTGGAAGCGAGTAAGGAATGACACAAGGAAAGGGGAAGTCCGTGGGTGGCCACCCTCATGGAGATTTTCACATGGGGCTATTGTGAGGTAAACCCAGTGCATAGTCACTTGGCACATGCAAAAAATTTGGTGGAAGCATCTTCAACCTTCTTCCCTTTGTCAGATTGGTCTTTTTAGCTTATGCAAGTGTGAAGAGTGCAGGCATTGTGGGGTGGAAAGACGTCTGGGTTTGACTACTAGGTAGTAGCATTGAGTAGATGGATTTTCACATGTGGAGTGCCACATCACGAGACCCGCATGACAATTTTCCTTCCTAGCCTCGTTCAAATTCTCTGTTGTAGCATAATGACTAGGGCAGTGTGGGGACCGATGAGGGGAGGGTCATTGGTGTTCTGCCATTAAAGAATGACTTTGGACAAGTAGAGTCTTGGTCATGGCAGCCCACATGGGTGGACCCACCAGAGTAGCTCAACCAAAGACTTGTGACATGTATTTTAGTGTTGACGATGTCGGTGGTCTCGAAGTCTACACGATAGAAAGGCATGTTGGTCATGCCACTAGAGAACAGGCTTGAGATGACGACCACCTACAAGGAGCAGTTTGCATAGGTTGACCCATAGGGGGTACCTGAACTAGGGTTTTGGTATTTGGGAATCAAGTGTTTGACTCATGAAAGCACGAGATGCAGGTACCATGAGGTGGGAAGCTGAACAAGTTTGCATCATAAAAGTAGCATTGGGGACCACGACACCCTCAAGGTGACTTCCCACATGAAAGTTTCGTAAAGCCACAACTCTTAGCAATTTTGAGTTTCTTCAAATTAAACACATGATAGATGCATTAGAAAGGTTTCTAGACCTATTCCTCAATGATTTCACTGCTTTCCAAAAATACAAAAAATTGGAATGTGGAAGCCAAAGGATCCATTTCCGTAAGAAAATGACATTCCACACACAACAACCCACACACGAAAACTCGTAGATGGCAACCCACACTTAGAATCCCATGAAAAATGGCCCATACACGAAATCTCATGGATGACAACCCACACAAGGAATCCTATGAACAATGGCCTGCACACAAAATCCCATAGACGACCACCCGCACACTGAATCCCACACATGACAACATGTAGAGGAATTCCAGCAAAGTCAGAAACTAAGTAATTTTGAGATTTCCAATTTTAGCACATGGGAAAATGGGTAGAAAGAGTGCCAAGGCATATTTCCTTAAGATTTGACTCATTTTGAAAAATGCAAAAAATTGGGATGTAGAATCTGGAGGGTCTGGCACCGTAAAAAGTAATGACATTTCACAAACAAACTTTCACAGATGAAAACCTGCATATAGACTTCTGCAGTGAAATATCCACAATGTCTAAACACTTGGTGAATTTGAATCAAACCTCTTTGGTCATGGGGAAACATTCATTTTATAGGCCCTAGATATTGAAAACTTAAAGTTTGCACCACCCTTTTGAAATGTGAAGATTTGGAATGTGGAAGATAGAGGGTGCATCATCATAAGAAAATGACATTCCACACATAACGACCTGTAGATAGCGGCCCACATACGAAATCCCGTGGATGGCGGCCTGCACATGGAATCCTGCAGATGGCGGCCCATAGTAAAAATTTTGCAACTTCTTAAACTCATCAAAACCTTGGTAGTTCACTTAGGCATCATAAAAACATCCCAAATCCATAAAGTAAAAAAAATGAAGGAAAAAGTGAAGCAAGTGAGAAGAGACCAAGCCAGTAGGAGCAAGGAAAAAGTGAAAAAAAGGGGCTCCCTGCCTTCGGTGGGGCATGTGTGCAAAAAATGCACAATAAATGGTGACTCAACTGGCGAAATGCTCCAAAGCATTTTGATGACAAACTAGAATGAAAAACCTAGAATCTCTAATTTTGATCTTTCCACTAGAGAAAAAAATTGAACATTCAACCAAAGGATCAAAACCATTGGTTAACCCAACCATCTGTATACTAAAAATTCAAGTGTGTGTAGATGCATTGTTCCCATCCTTAAATTATTACAGGAACCCAAGCTTTTTCAAGTTAAGCTACATAGTTTATTCTAACTCCAAAAGCATCCTGAACATTGACTCATTGCCAATCAGACGTCCATAGTCCAAAAGAGGTTGTCATTGTGGTTCTCCTGAATATTGCTCCACTATCAGCCAAGTGTCCATAGCCCCGGTAGAGTTGTTCATATCCTCCTAAAATTTGAATTTTATTTCTTTTTTATTTTCATTGTTTTCTTTTCTTTTCTTTTGTTTCTTTTGATATTTTTTTCTCTTCTTTTCATTTTATTTCAATCCGCAAGTAGTAAAGCTTGCACTCAGGGCTAAGAACCATAGTGGCGCTAAAGAATTTTTTTAGATTTTTCACTTAACTAGACTTTGTAAAAGGGCCTACAACAACCTCAAGATTCTTAAGATGTGTAAGAGATATAAGACTTTAAAATACGTCAGAATCAGATCAAACCAACAACTTATCCTCTTTGAACTGAACATACAAGCCACTTGACACTAACAAAAGACCCTCGTCATCCACTTTGAAAACTTGATTAAATTTTATCAAGGAAATACATAGAAGAAAACTAGGCACTAAAATGTCATTGTGTGTGTAAACATACCCAACTAAAACTAGAGGGACCCCAAGCAAAGCAACAGCAAAGCAGAAGCAAACATAAAGAAAACTAACCTAAATCAACAACCTACACTAACCAAAGTGAGAAAGCAAAAGAAAATCAAAGGGAAACCACTCTAAAGAAATCTAATCTATGACAAACCAACTGACATAACAAAAGTAGGATAATGAGTTATATACAAAGAAACCTATACTACTCAAAAACAACTATGTACAAATATATTTACAAAGGACCATGTTTAGGCAAGGAAAACTGACATTTACGCCCGTTGGATTTCATAATGAATGTACAAGCAGAGGGGAAATCATTATAGTTCTTAGCCATGAAAACTCATCCTTATATTGAAAAAGATAACCATTTGGATTGCAACATTCAAATTCAATAACGCATTGAGGAAGAATCAACAATTGAGGTGATTCATTAAACACATGGTTGATCCAAAAATAAGTTTGTATCCCCTCAGTCCCATAATAAAAATGATAAATGTAGTTGTGAGTATTCATAGGAGCAAGGAAAGATAGAACTTGGATGTCACCATGCGAAGGTGGAAACGCTTGACAGTAGAGAGAAAGCAATGCATCATCGATCATTGCATTGGTAGCCTTAGGTGGATACAATGGATGGTGTAGCATCCCTCTTGTATTACAAATATGCAAATCACAATCAAATTGATCAAGCAGTATGCATTGTGAAGAAAAAATTTCAAGTGAAAGGAACCTTCTACCTAATTTTGGAGTTGTCTAAGGGTAAGGAAAGAAATTGGAAAACACTCCTTCTGAGCTCCTAGTAGGGTCTGCAACCATTTTCAGTTGTTCTTCAAGGAGATACACATCATCTCATTGATCCTCCATAGTCCATGGCTCCACTTGATTGCTGTCCTCAAGAGGCAGTATGATGTCCCATTTAATTTCCCTCGTGCTAACGTTAATTTGTTTATGCTTCATGTCATAAAAACATGGCATGGATGCACCTGTCCTATTGGAACTCTCAAAGTGTGTAGGAGGATCATCAATGGTTGAGGAAAGACTCCTAGTTGTATCCTATAGTTGGCAAGGCATATCATCTTTGTGGGCTACTACCAAGACATCCTTGCCTTGGTATTCTTCTCTTTGCAACTTATGCAACTCATCAAGATGTTTATTTGTTTCCTCTCATTCATTGTCACTGTAGATAGAAGTGGAGTCCCTTTCCCAATTTGGGAGCTCTAATACTTTATCATCAAGAGGCTCAAATGATATGTCCTCATTATTCACATCCTCTAAAATGTACTCCTCCTCAGTGTCGCTATACCTATGTGACACAATTCCAAGTGGGAAGAAATCAATGAGTGACACTGGCCCACCAATTGGGCTCATGTATGACATATGATTTCCTTTTGAAAGTCCTCCATAGAGCCTATCATCCATCATGTATAAATGCTCTACAAGAGGGAAAGAATCATGAAGATTGATGGATAGCCCTCCCATTTTATTTGCTTCATCATCTAAAGGCTTGGGAATGTATTGTTCTTCCTCTATCATTGTCCCAATGTTTTCTTGAGGACTACTTTCAGCTAAGTTATCACTTGGTTTTGGCTCTTGGACTTCTGGCTCAATCCTTGAAACAACTGTAGGGGGTTGGGCACTTTGTTGCTCTGCTTGCTCTTTAACTTGTTTGATGGCCTCTTGGTATAGCTCACATTTGAACTCTGAATGTGTTGAATAATGAAGCCTACACCAACTCGGGAGGAGCAACACCTTCAAATCCACTTAGTACCTCAGCTCTGACCAATCCCTCATGAGCCTTAGGATGAGTTCATTATATCTTTCCATCACTGTATCTTCATCATTACTTAGGAAGGAATTTTGATAGTGGATTTCCTCTATTTGTGATTGTTCCCACTCATCTTGATCTTCCTTTTCAGATGTTTGATTGTCTTCATCCATGGAGAAGGGTCCCCTTAATCTTATTTCACTTGGGCTTTCATCATTATTTCTTTTCTGCCCCAAGGCTTTCAACCGCATCCTTTTGAATTTTAGCATCCGTGTTGGTTGTCCCAACATGTACTATTGTAAATTCTTCTAACTCATCTTCTATGTATATCCTTTCAACTGCCAACTATTCTACTTCTCGAGTGGAGGATTTCCCTTCACCTATGGATAAAAATTGTTCTAGTCCCCTTCTAGGTGAACCTTCATCAAGGCTCCATACTGTCCCAAAGAATCCAACTCCTTCCTTTTGATTCTCAACCTTAGTGTCTGTTGTCCTAGAACTTACTTTTGTATAATTTCTTGGTTTAGTTTTAGTTTATTGTCCTCCAAATGACAACTTACCTCTTGCTTTAGTGGATAATTCTTCTTCATTCAGAGTTTTCTATTTCTATCTTGTTCAAATAGTTCCTATCTTGGGCAATGATGTTCGTGCATGAAGGGAAGGAAAATTTTGAGTGAGGTGCATTACGGACCCTACACCACCCAAACATTAGTACTTCCTCTTGTCTTATCCCATCCTTGTTGCTCAAGTGTTCCTAAATCAACTCCTTGAAGGCTTTGGTTTCCATGTTAAAAAATTCATCTTTTGGATCGACAAAAGCTAAGGGTTGGTATATTTCCCAAAAGGGGATTTCCCCTTGCAAAACCATTTCAATTCTACCCAAGAATGTTAAACATTCCATTTCATTGTGCCTGAGAGTCTCATGGATTCTGCACTTGTTTGCTAATGCAAAGTACTCCATTGGCCTCTTCAATATCCTATTTAAATATTTTTGCAGTTGAGTGATGTTGATTTGAAAATGCTGCTCCATCTCAACTCAAATAATGTTTTCCTTCAAAAAAATTTGATTTTAAATTTCTAGCATATGATGAGATCTTCTCTATCTTAGATTTTTACTTGAAAGTGCTTTTCAACTTCTAGCTTTGTATCCTTTTTCTTAGCCATGCCCTCCTTATAGTGTCAGTTCTTTTGATGGGCATTTTTGCACCTTCTCAATACAGGTAACACACAAGTATGCTAGCTCTCTTGAAAGAAAATTTATGCGACTGAGTTTCAAAAATCACCCAAGGTCTCTCAGGTGTCAGGTCATGACAATGCTTGGAATAGTTTAGTTGGTTAATGTGATTTCCTAGTAATCACAAGGAGGCCTTTATGGCTCACAAAGCATGGGAATTTGGGTCTACAAATGGAGTTTCTAAGTTCTGGAAATGACTGGGCAACAACTGTAATTTCATGATAGTAGTCTGAAACTCCTTATGTTCATCTGATTTAGCTTTTTTGTGATGCTTAGAATCCTAAACTAACAAAGAACTAAAAGAAATAGAAAAAGAGGAAAGGGCTGAGAAAGTTTTTCTAAATCTAAGCTATGAATGAATAGTAATAATGGAGGATGCTACAGTAGGCAGACTCCCATAAACTAAGTTCTGCTTGACCAACAAAACTTACAACTACACAAAACCAGTGCAATCTTCTAAGGTCTATAGATTTTCAGATTATGCATTCACGTCGTGAATATACAATTTTCCTAAGTTGCAACAATGAAATAAACAAGCCCAAGCTAACTTTACATAATAGTTTGTCATCAACAAGTGCCAAAAGTATGGGATAGAAGTCCATCAAATACTATAATAGCAACCACCATCAAAGACATCCAAGAAACTAACAAGCTAAAACTAACATCAAGGTTGAATCATGCATGCAAAAATGAGAAAGTTCAAAGAAAATAACCATAAACAATGCAATTCTTCCTTTTATTGCTACAAAATTCCCTTTAGAACAATTCACCACCACTTACAAATGAGGAGCAAGCCCCTATTTATAGTTTTCCAAAAGTGACATGAATGGCCAGGATTTAGTTACAATGAATGGCTCATATTTGTCTACATTAGGGTTTCACCTACCCCAAAATATATGACAATATAAAATACATGTTTTGTCTTTTCCCTATTTTGTCATCTAGTGACCCTGACACTATAGTTGTTTCGTCTTCTAGCTTCCTTCTTTGTTGTGACTGAAAAATGTCAAAGTTTTCCCCTTGTTTGATGTGTTAGCAACATTCTTCATCCGATCAACTAAATCTTCTTGCAAATTTGTGTTACTGAAAAGTAGAAATGCTACTCTTAATCCTAGTAGACAGCTCCTTAATGTTCATCATCATCATCTAGTGGAGAATAAAATAGCTCCTTCCTATTCCTTTCAAAGTCACCCTTTGTAGTTTTTCATTGAATTCCTTGGTATGCATTCATACGTTGGTCAGTCCTTCATTGTTTATGTAGACATCCTTTTCTTCTTTTCCTCTAGGGGCTTTTGTGGGCTTCTTCGATGGCCCCTCAGGAGGTTCCATAAATCCTGCACCCAAAGATGATGTAAGTGCATCAATGAGCTAAACACCAATTAAATCCTATAAATTTAGTGTTAGATGAATCTATATACCTTCAAAAGATCATAATATCCATTCTAGTTTATCATTTGAAGCTCATTCGGGTGATTTGTAAGAATGCAGACCTAGCAGTGTGGGTTTCCCCTCTGTAGAAGCCATTATGAAGAAAGCCACTAAGGAATGACACAGGGAAAGTGGAATTCCATAGGTGGCCACCCCCATGGAGATTTCAACATGGAGCTATTGTGAGGTAAACTCAATGCATAGTCATTTGGCATGTGCAAAATTTTGGGTGGAAGCATCTTCAGTCTTTTTCCCTTTGTTAGATTGGTATTTTTAGCTTATGCAAGTGTGAAGAGTGCGGGCCTCGTGGAGTGGAAAGACATTGGCGTTTGGCTGCTAGGTAGTGGCATTGGGTAGATGATGTTTTTCATGCTGAGTGCCACATCATGAGACCTGGATGATAATTTTCCTTCTTAGGCTCTTTCAATTTCTCTATTGTAGCATAATAACTAGTGCAGTGTGGGGACCAATGAGGGGAGGGACATTGGGGTTGTACCATTAAAGAACGACTTTGGAAAAGCAGTGTCTCGATTGTGGTGGTCCATATAGGTGGACACACTGAAGTGGCTCAAGAAAAGGTTTATGACTTATGCATTTTAGTGTCGATGGCGTTGGCGGCCTCAAAGTCTATGTGACAAAAAGGCATGTTGGTCATGCCATTGGAGAATGGCCTTGAGGTGACAACCACCCGTAGGAAGTAGTCTGCATAGCCAGACCTGTAGGAAAGTAGACAGACCAAGGTTTTGGTATTTGGGAATCAAGTATTTGACTCATGAAAGCATGAGATGCAGGTACTATGAAGTGGTAAGCCGAACAAGTTTGTGCCATAAAAGCGGCATTGAGGACCACAACACCTGCAAGGCAACTTCCTACATGAAAATTTCCACAAAACCACAACTCTTAGAAATTTTGAGTTTCTTCAAATAAACCAAATGAAATATGCATTAGTGAACCATAGATATTTGGGATAGGGGACTCTCTTACACTTTAGGGTTTTGTACCTAAAAGGAGAAAGGAATCTTGAAACCCTTGATGGCTCACTCAAGACTAATGCAAATATGATTGAAATATGTTTAAATAGAATGTCCTAAATGCAAAGAATTGATAAAAGAGATTGAATACTAATGAAAAGCTAATGAAATGCACTTTGTTTGAAAACACATTGCAATATGCAAAATGAATTAAAGATGCAAACAAATTGTATCAAAAATAAATGAAACTGAAGAGGTGCACCTGGAAACTGGAAAGTGATGGAGAGGAGCTTTGGAATCCCATAGAATTCATTGTTCAATCCAACTAGAACACTTATGCCAAGCTGGGCAACTTAGTCTTGTTTCGTGGAAATTCTGCCATAATAGATTTCAGACAAAAGGGTACTCATAACTGCAGAAAACACATTTCAGGCCTAGTAGTGGGACTAATTCACCATTGATGGTGACTTAGTCCACCTCAATATTTTGGGAAATTCAAAGATGCAATTTGTAGCTCCCAGTTTGCACTTCAGCTCCTGATAGGTTTCCAGATTTGAATCTATAAAATCTGACCTGTAGGTGTTCTCCAAGCTTCTTTTAGGGTTTTTATGACTTTGAATGACTTTGATGAATTGTTGACAACTTTTCGCACCTTGCTTCTTGAAAAATATTTACACAAGACCTACAAAACACATGCACAGAGGGGAAAAAGTGTTTAAGGATTAGTGAATAGGGGTTTTCCTTGGTCAAACCCCAGTTTGGTAATTAAACCCTTGAAAATGAAATGAAATAAAAAGAGAATGATGAATGAATAACATGCAACACTACAACTCACCAAACCCTTGAAGTAGAAATCTGAAGATATGCAAGTAGAAGCTCCAATGGATGTATGCTTAAGAATGCCTAGAATGCTAAAGTGAATGCTTGATAATTTCTTGAATGAATTAGTAAGTGAATGGAGGTGAAATGAGAGGAAAACCCTATATTTATACATGATTATACAAAATATCCCAAAAATACCACATCACAGGCCGACCTCAAGGGTTAGAAAATAATATCTCGCTGGTGTTTTAAAATAATTTTGATTTTTAAGCTAAGTGGGACTAAGTCATCCCTAGTGGTGACTTGGTCCAACTAGGGAAATTTAAGTGGGTGTCAAGAATTAAAGTGTATTAAATGATGTTTAACTGGATTATTCTAAAAAATACACTTAAGTAGGGCCTATAAGTGTATAAAGGGGTCATTTAAACATAAGAAAGGGTTAAATTATTGATGAAAATCCTAGAAAAGCATGAAAGTTTGTTACAACACTTTGAAATAAGGCTTGGTAAGTGATAAAAAGAGGTTATTTAGGTGAAATATATTAATAAGGTCCTAGAAAATTGTGAAAATGTGTTGCAACACTTCTTAACACTTTTACAAGGCATCATAAAGTTCCTATTGATTCACAAGGGTCCAAGACCTAATGTGAATGTGTTGACCACATTACAACATTAAATCTAGGCAAAAATAGGCCAACATCCATAATAAAGACCCAAATGAGCATGAAAATTTTGAAGGATACATTTTTCTATCCTACATTTAGCCCCCACTTTAGTGAGAGGATGAACTTGCTTCAAACTCACACTAAAGTAGCCAAATATGCACATCAAGAGGGATCCAAATGCACTCATTCTGGAAAGATGAGACAACAAAAATCAAGAGGGGTGATCAAGCCCCCAGGATCAAGATCCCATGGTGAACCAAACATTAGCACAAAGGAACACAAGTGAAAATGATGTAAAAGAATGAAAGGGAGAAAAGGAAAGAAAGAATCAAATCAAGCTTTGATCGTTTGTCCATCCCATTGTGGATCAAATCTAGGCTATTTTTCCAAAAAAATGCATACTCACTCTGAGGTGACATAACTCATGGTTGTCTTCCAAGTAAGAAGGCCCAAAAAAAAGGTGGAAAACATGCACTCATGGCTGGTATGTAGTCACACACACATATGTGGCTATGGAGAAATTCATGCCTCATAATGGGCTTCCCACTCAACCATACCAAAGTTATACCTCCTAATAACTTTAATAAGGTTCCACAAAATAAAACAACTTTTTCAGCTTCACGAGACAAGCAAAACTTCATATGCTTGGAGCTCATGAACAAATGTGATGGCACCACAAGCATGAAATTTGTGTTATGCAAGGTGCCCATATAAAAAAATGCAACATGCAACTTGAAAAGAATGTTCAAAGGAGTCTTGCTTAGTTCATGTGAGGTCTTTAACTTAGGGAACATTGTGTCTAATGTCTCCAAGAGAGGACCAATCAAAGGATAGAAAATTTGCAACTTAGGGGATGCAGTGTGTTGCATCAAGCCACTAAGAGGAATGTAATATGTTAAGATAGATCACGCTCATGAAGGAAATCACACCCAATGTCATACAAAAAGAAAAAAACACATCATATCAAGTAAGAATGCTACACTAAGAACTAAGAAAAAAGGAAAAAATCAAAATGAATAATGTCAATGTATGCCCCCACTTTAAAAGGATTGCTACACATCGTACTGTGAACAATTACTTTAAAGTAGCAAATGAAAAATAACTAGAAGGAAGACATGAGATATAACTTGAAAATCCCTATGCCAAGTCATATGTTTATGAGCGATGTATGGATTTGGAGTCAGTATGTTCTTTGCTACAATGTTGTGTAGAGAGCTCAAAACTGTCATCATTCCCCAAATACACATAGAACTAGAAGAATGACACAAAGAGAGTGAAAAAAAAAAGAAAAACCATTTGGGACAACATGGAAGAGACATAGGGTGTATTGACGCCTTGCATCATCCCTAAAAGGAAAATGCAAGCCAAATGAAAAAGAAAGGGAAAAAGAAAAGGAAAATCTTTTGGGTCAACATGAAGGAGACATGAATGTCTCAATGCCTTGCATCATCCCCAAAAGGAAAAAATAAGAAAAAGGCAAAGAAAAATAAAATCCTTTTGGGTCAACATGAAAGAGGCATGAATGTCCTAATGCCTTGTGTCATCCCCAAAAGGAAAACATAAGAAAAAGACAAAATAAAAAGGTGCAAGTGATGTACGACATAGAGAAGAATGAAGGTACAAATAGAGGAATATCACAAAGAGAGGGAGAACATCAAACAAAACATTACCAGGGATCACATTACACACATGAAAACACACAAAAGAAAGAGAAAATGAAAAAGACTAGTAAGGAAAAAGTGAGTCAACCGTCAAGCAAGTCATTTGCCTCCCAGTCATGTTCATGACATGCTGAGGGTTGGAAACTAGACAAAGGGACAAGAGAAAGTGTTGAACTAGGGGAAGCACCAAGTTCAACTAGGTGTAGGAATTAACATGGTTAGAAGGATCTCCCTTCCCTCCATATTTCTCAAATCTAGGTATCTATACTCCTTGTTGCATCAGTGTTTGCAATATTTCCAAAGACAATGGGCTTCTTCTAACATAATATGTGGGTGAGCCATTCTGATTTTGGTTTATGGTGGATATTTGTTTTTGCATGGATGAAACAGTTTGGAAAAGTTGTGTTTTGAGAGGGTCATTATAAGTAGTATGTAGTGGAAGTGAAAGTGGTGATGGAGTATATGTAGTGGTAGGGAAAGTGAATGTAATGCTTATAGATGGCATTGTAGAAGATGATAAAACATGTAATCCCACATAAGAATTAGGGATGATAGCAGGAATAATCGAGGAAGGAATCACATTACTAACTTGTTACAATGTTGTTGTGACTTGACAAGTAGTATAGGTGGGTATTGAGGCTATGGTTGAGGAACACTAGAGGTTGAAGGAAGATGTTTTGTATAGATCTCAAATATTTATTTCACAACCTCCACGCCATATTCACTTTCAAGCATGTGATGTATGTTTTCTATGGTAGGAATTGCAGTGACTAAATTTTTTTCTAGGCTCACTTGATGTTGGAGATGTGTTAAGTCCTCATGAATGTTCAAATTATTTTGTCTTGTGAAATATGATCATTCTATGTGTCAACTTGCATATTGTTGGAAGGAAAAGAGTTGCTAAAGGTATTATCCATGCCTAGTGTACTAGTTGCAATACTAGGAATGGAAGCTTTAGATAACCCAAGATCCACAACGAGTTTGTTATCATGGGATAACATGAGTCTCAAACTTCTTCTCACTAAGGTATTAGCAATAGGACACCAAACACTCATGCAAAGGTTTCTAAATGCAGGGTGAATGCAAATGCAATGTAAACTAATAAGAATGAAATGATTAAAACTAAAATTTTGGAAAGTAAAACTAAAATGCAGAAACAAAAAATAGAAACTAAAAAATTGAAGATTAAATGCCAGAAAATGAACTAAAAAATATGCAACTGGACTAAGTCGCCCAGGGTGGCGAATGAGTCTAGGTAGTGATTTTTTTAAATTTTTTTAGAATTTTTAAATGAATTTTCGCACTTTTTAAGTTTCAGATGTAGATATTGTAACTAAGGGAATTTTCCTAGGGTTAGCAGATTAAATGCATAAAAAAAACCCAAAGTAATAATGAAGTGCAAAGGAGAAACATGAAAACAAAATGAAAGATCTCACCAAATGTCTTCAATATCCATGGTTGACCTCCATTACATCTTCTCAACTTGCTACAAATATGATATTTACCTCAGTATGACAAGCCCTCAACAAATGTTGAAGGATTTAAGATGACAATATGCAAATACTATGCTAATGTGCAACTAGTAAGCATGAAAACTGTCTAAATTATGCCAAATGTAATGCTAGCATGCCTATGAAATGAAATGCTAGTATGCCTATGACAATAATGCAAGAGTATGACAAGATTTCAAGAGTATGACAAGAGTGCAAAAGCTTATGACATGAGATATGAGAGATGAAAAAATGAGACCAAAATTGCCATTTTATAGAAAATGCAATTTTGACTGAGTGGCCAAGATTGAAAATTGACAAGTTCCCTAGAATCAATGGACAAGATTAAATTTGACAACCCACAGTTAGGGTTAAGGAAACATTAGGCCAAATTCAAAATGAATGGACATGATTGATTTTTAGAAAATCAAATCAAGGGTTGACAATGCCTGTGACAAGAGATAAGACTAGCACAGAAAAAGAGGTGGCTGGAAAATCAAATAATAATAGAAATTAATTTTATTTTTGGAGGAAGAGACTATATTTAATTCAAAAGGTGTGCCCACATGATAGTAAATAATTAATTATAATTATTTACTAAAAGAGGGAAATGTCAAATAAGACAATTAAATAATTAAAATAATTATTTAATTAAAGAGGGTGACCAATAATTAAATAAATTAAAGAATCTATTTAATTATGAGAAGACTTTCAGAATTAGTGACATATTAAATAAATTAATAAAATTTATTTATTTAATAATCAGGAAGGCATAATGGACAACGATCATTAAATAAATTAAGAAATTTATTTAATTATAAGAAAACTTTAGACAATTAGTGACATATTAAATAAATAAATAAAATTTATTTATTTAATAATCAGGAGGAATAAAAGGACATGAACTAATTAAATAATTATGAATTATTTAATTAATAGTCAGAAGTGGACCAAGGACATAATTAAAATGTCTTAATCATGCTAGGAAGAAAAGATGGAAAAATAGAGCTTGCATGCCTAGGTCATTTTTATGTGTCTACATTTTGCCCCTCTTTGTCATAATGTAGTTTGTCGCATTGTGGCAAAGAAAATAAGTCAAAGTCATGCCCTAGCGAAGGTATGGAGTATTTATGCCCCCTCGGGAAAATTTTTAAATTTTGGGCCAGCGACAAAAAAAATTGGAAAGTGTCCCGATAAGTTAATGAAATGACCAGAACAACAATGGCACATATAGTTTCTGATTTTGAGTGTAAGACAACCAAAAGGGTTGTCAAAGTCAGTCAAAGGAGCCTCTAGCAATAAAATGTTTGAAAAATGCCATTTTGACTTTATAAATAGGTTGAAAATGAGGTAAAAGTCAATTCATTTTCACTTTTTACCTTAGTAATTTTGAGATCTCAAAGCGTGGAGGACCTTAGCGATGATGGTGATTCTAGTGATCGAGCACTGTGGGGAGATCATGTGGACCTATAAGTGGCCAGAGGGGTCAAAGCTAGTGGTACATACCCCTAACTTGCTTTGTCATTTTATCATTTTTTGTGCAAAATTTAGGGTTTTAGGACCAAGAACGAATGCGCTGTGACACATGTGAATGCACATAAGCCACATTTATGTTCATGTTCGACACATCTGATGCGTCGTGATGCAAACAAAAAGGGTTATTAGGATAGGACAATTAGGTGTGACACATTCACAAGAGAGTGGGATGCCTTCATAAAATTGCATCGCAATTGAAAGGTGTATCACCGCATTTGGCAAGTTGTGACATATTTACAAAAGAAAACGATGCATTTGAACTGAATGATGCATGTGTGAGAAGTTGTGATGCAAGTGCACTGTTGCGACACAAGTGCAAGTCAGAATGACGCAATCACTAGATCAAGATGCAATTGAAGTATGGAATGACACAAACAACTATTTGCAACACAATTGAAGTCAATGCAACACATTTGATTTTGACTTTGACTGAGGTTGACTTTGTTTAATTTCGAAATTTGAATGCTTTTGAGTTAGCCACATGATAATGATGACTTTCCCTAAGGTACTATGCATGTTTTTCCATGTGCAGAGACAACTAGCACCTATCTACACGTGTGAGAGTAGACCGTCGGCCTACAAATTCTGAGACTAGCTGAATGACATGGAGCGACGACGATTGATACGACTAGGTCTCTATTACATCACCTATATGCCCATTATCTGGGAAAATAGGGGACTGCTGACTGCATTTCCTGAGAGATGGCATTCAGAGACCTGCTCCTTTCACTTTCCAATAGGAGAGGCTACTATGACTCTTGAGGACGTATAGCGTATTATCCACCTACCAAACTGAGGAGAGTGAATCGTATATGACCCACAACACAGTTACTAGACATTCACAACTTATTATCATGATCAGGGTGTAGGGCTGGGGATTGAGGGTTACAAGATCCACTAGGAGTTTATGGCAGAGCATTATGGGCAATTTGATGCAATCGTAGCGACACATATTGGTAAGGTATTGATTTCGGACAATCGAGGACATAGATTTCCCATTGGCTAGGGAGATGTTCTGGTTGGGATGAGATGGGATAGGACCGTCTATGCCTGGGGACCTTGCTTACTGGGTATGCTATATCATTAGCTCCATGAGGTGGCCTACGGGAGACCACAGAGCATTGGGTGTGGGATGACACTCCTGATGATTTGGGCATGGGAGCACATGGCTATCTTCCGTCCACCGATCTAGAGACCTCAACTGTAGATGGCATGCCATATATTTATTACTATGTCGGTGCCTTAGAGTAGACTAGAATTGGGGACATAGGTTGGTGGTAGCATCAAATTGATACCATGATTTCATTCATTTGGAGACCATATAGGGACTGTGGACAATGGGAGGGTGAGGATGATCACCTTAGTTTTTGCCGACAGTTCTGATACTTGATTGGCAGGATGGTGCAGAGTCAGCTGATCATTGAGATGTACCTACCATAGAGAGTGTTATGGAAGTTTGGTAAGAAACAAGGTTTCCAATAGGCATAGTCGAGTATGACAGATTGTCTAGAGAGTCAACTCGGGGTTTGCCAATTTTTGTGCCTTTCGCAGAGCAGCAAATTGATGGACTAGTAGCACAACAGTGGGGATGGAGGGATGGGATTGCAGATCCGAGAACTACTGCCGATTATGATTTATGGTGGCAGAATCATCGTCCTATGCCATTTATATATCTAGATGGGCTAGCACCGATTGACATGAGATCAGTTATATTGCATGTGCCTTGAGGTGTCCATGGAGGCAGAGCTAGAGACAAGGGGAGAGGTAGAGGTCAAGAGAGAGACAATGGTAGACACAGAGGCAAGGGTGGAGGGAGAGACGAAGATGACAAAGATGATGGAGGGGATGGTAGGAGGTAGAGGAGAGATGGTGGGAGGTAGGCTAGGAGGGTACAATAGTGTGTGGTGAGAGTGCCATTAGATGCTATCCCAAAGGCAAGTGAGGAGGAGGAGAGAGAGGAGCCAAGGAAGGAGCAGGAGGGAGAGAGAGAGGAGGGGGAGAGACAAGAGGAGCATATGGCAAAGGAGGAGGTCAGATAGGAGGTGGAGATGGATGTTGAGATACCATAGGATGAGGTAGTTGGAGGAGAGGAGGACATGGGAGAGGATGATGATGGAGGGGATGATGATGAGGCTAAGTGGTTATTGAGGTGGAGGATGGTTGATGGGGAGGAGGAGATACCATCTGGATCACCATTGCCACATGTTGTGATGACAAATCAAAGGGTGGCAGATTTATAGCGGCAACTAGATGAGAGCACAACATAGGTCCGAGCTTTGCAGGCTAAGCTAGAGGTGATGAGGGTAGAGCTGGATCGGGCGGTGATCCAATAGCAGGAGGTAGCCTAGTGGTGCATAGATTTTGCACGCTTATGCATGGGACCATCCGCTGACATGGAATGAAAGTTTTCTAGGGTTAGTTCATGGCTTAGACAATATAGGCTATTATATGAGTAGGAAGTGCCACCCGAGAGGAGAGACCCTACACTAACATGGACATAGATGAGGACAAACAGTAGTAGCAGGTCAGGGAGTGGCAGTGGCAGTTGGAGTCAAAGCAGTGTAGGGGGTGTACTTCCTCAAGGCACACATCGGGGCACAAGTCCAGTCACTCCCATAGACATGCCTCGAGTCACAAGTTAGGCCAAAATCACAAGTCATCAGGATCAGAGCACAAGTCCACACACAACCAACCTCCCATGGTAGATCTATCAGCTTCAATATTGGTGCAACCCTCAGTAGCCATTCCATTAGTGTGATAGGTATAGGCCACAGTGACAGATCCTTCAACATCACAGGCACAGGTGATAGTTACCATGATGGTTTCAATTCCCTTGATAGAGCATCGGTCTCCCATATCTTCTCCTCGAGAGGATGAGGAGAGAACATCATAGCCCTATTATTTATTATCTTTCTTTTGGACATTGCAGACACATATGTTATGACATTTATATTTTGACCATTGAGCCTATGAGCTTGTATTTCTAGGGATATCTCATGACTCTATCCTGTGACATTATTTTTTTGAGCTGATATATATGATGCAGTTTTGATGCAGATTATTATATGTTATATGATGTGATATGATTTATGCATTGTGATGTATGTTTATGTGATGGCTGTTATGATGATGCAGTTATGATTATCATGTGATGTCTACGTGACTTATGCCTTTATGATTCTTATGATGATGATGATATTTATATGCCATGTCATGTATGCATTAATGATGGTTATTTATGATGTGATGTTTATGTATATTTCATGATGATGCTATGTCATGGATGATGATCATATGAATAATGTATTTATTTGAATGAATGCCCTATTTATGATAATGTTAATACGTGACAATATATGAATGATGTGATATGTGATGCAATGTATATGATTTGAATGATATAGATGATATATATATATATATATATATATATATATGTGGACCTAATGCAATGCCTAAATGATCATGTATGCACTTGTATTTTTGTATGTCACATGATATCATCATGAGATGGACGAGATGGGATGACAACACAAAAGGAGATAAATGTTAGCGTGGGGACCAAATCCTTCAACATATTACTATAGGACTTTAATAATTATTGCTCTTAATCATCATTGGGAATATTATTGTAATGGCCAACAAACAACATGATATGTCATAGATCAAGGTGTGCAATGTCGTACCATCACATTAGACAAGCAGTCAGAGGCAAGGATGATCATGACTCATAACAAGAGCGCAATTGCCCCAGTCTTTTTGTCATAACCAACCACAAGCATAAAAAGACAAGAAAGAAAAGTCATGAAACATCATTGCTCCTCTAAATCATGTCATTAGGACATCCTTGAAGAACTAGCAACATGACAAAAGAGCCAAAGACAAGTGCCAAGTGTTTTCCAAGTGTGTCTGAATGTTAGGTATTTTAATGTCAAAATGTCAAGTTTGCCGATGTCAAATGCCAAAGGTGTCAAATTTTTTGAATGTCAAGGATGTCATGTTTGAAAATGCTAAAGTGTCGTATGTTAAAGGTGTCATGTTTGACAATGTCTGAATGTCAAAGTTCAGGAAGGACACATCTTGAATAATGTTGATGCCAAGAGGATCAATCCTCGAATTTCAAGAGGATCCCTCAAAATTCTAGATGACAGTGACGATACCTAGGAAGGACACATCTTGAGGTATGAATGACGGAGGCCATGCTTCAGAAGGAAACATCTGAAGAATGAATAGGAGTTGACTATTTAACTGAGTTTGATTTGCTTTGATAGAAATTGACTGAAGTTTGAATGAAGTTTTTGATAGAAGATTGACTATTGTTGACTACATGTCCATGTTCGTTGATGAATTGCCAATGTTTGGTTGCAGTAGTTTACTTGTTTTGAGATGACTTATTTGACTTGTAGATTTTTGACCTGCGTGCCAGTGTAGTTTCATGAACCCTAATAGACTGACATAGTGCGGCCTTGGGGGCTCATTGGTTGATGGCCTTTACAACGTCATACACTCAGAGACCTTGTAGTTTGACACGACCAATGAATTTATCTTGATGACCAAAGATTGAATCATGATTTTTATTTTGACAACCTAAAAGGACAGGCCTAATGTCTCGGGGCCTCAAAATTGAGCTTTGACTACGTAGCAAATGTGCAGAGACAACATAGTTTAGAGAAATGACCAAGACTGACTAACTCAATGAACGTGATAAGAAATGACTCTATTTTTGGGTTTTTGAGATATTTTGATTTTTTTGTGCTTTCTTCAAGACGTTTTTCAATTTTTAGGATTTTTTAGGACTTTTTTCAATTTCTAGTATTTTTCTAGGACTTTTTATGATTTTTATGATTTTTGTAGGACTTTTTTCATTTTTTAGGATTTTTTCAAGACTTTTTTCAATTTTTAGGATTTTTTAGGACTTTTTCGATTACTAATACCATGTGCGATACCCACTGCAGTCACACGATGAAAGTTTTCCCCTAGTTAGGTCCAAGGCTAGCCAACTAAATGGATGTAGAAAGGATGTGTGTGGGTGGTGAATGGGTGATATACAAGAATTGATGTCAATCATTATCATCCATGGGAGCAAATGACGAGGGTTTTGTAACAGGTGTCAAGGTGGTGTTAGAGAGGTGATTGTTAATTATGGACTAAGGCAGATAGAGTGACAGTAGATGGAAGAGCAATGACCAACTACACATGACACCTATTTACTAGGTTTTCACTTTTAGATGAATTATTTCTCTTTACTAATTTGTCATTTAAAACAAAATAATTTAATTTTTTTTTGTGTTACCAAGATGCCTGTTTTCTAGGTTTTCATGAGAGTGACTATTTTGTATGTTTTTTCAATTTTTTTTTTTTTAGGGTTTTTGGCTCAACTTTCTGATGCTATGCATAGAACTTGCAAAGATGTAGAATATTGATAGGCTCTGTCAATTGTTCACCATCTTTAGTAGCCAACTGATATGCTCCACAACTAAAAGAGGATATGATGACATAAGGACCTAGCCAGTTTAGTTCTAACTTTCTAGGTTTTTCTCTATTGACCTATTTTTTAGGATTCTGCATGAGGAATAAATCACCAATGTTAAACTTCCTAACCATGACCTTACAACTGTGACAAAGCCAATTCTAATATGCCTGTAGATGGTTCAGGGAATTATTCCTTCTCTCTTCGAACATGTCCAGCTCGTGTAGTCGTGACTGTTTGTACTTTTCATCATCTATCAGACCCTTCAATGAGACTCATAAGGATAGAATTTTGACCTCAATGGGAAATATGGCTTCAGCTCCAAACACCAAGGTGAATGGAGTGGCTCATGTAGGTGTGTAGATGTTGGTGTGGTAAGCCCACAAAGTAGGGTTGAGTTGGATGTGCCAGTCATGACCAACGTTATTGATAGTCTTTTTGAGGATTTTAAGGATGGTTTTATTGGATGCCTCAACTTAACTGTTTCCTTGTGGGTAATATGGTGTGGAAAAATGATGTTGGATGTGAAATCACTCACATAACTCACAAATGTCTTGATTCTTGAGCAAATTTCCATTGTCTATGATGATGGACTGTAGAATACCATACCGAAAAATGATGTAGTTCAAAATGAATTTAGAATTGTTTTTGTTGGTTATATATGTAAAGGGGATGGATTCAATCCACTTACTAAAATACTCAGTGGTGGTGATAATGAATTTGTGGCCATTAGAGGAGGTAGGGTGGATTTTGTCCACAAGGTCGAGTCCCCACTGTGCAAAGGGCCATGGAGATGTGATCGACCGAAGTTCCTATGCTGGAGCATGAATTAAATCACTATGTAGCTGACATTGGTGACAAGTCCTGACAAACTCCAGTGTGTCTTTCTAAATGGTTAGCCAATAATACCCAACTCTCGTTATCTTTTTAGCTAGAGTAGGACCACTCGAATGAGACCTGCATATACCCTAATGTACTTCATGTAAGGTTGTGCATGCTTCAATAGTTTCAAGACATCGAAGAAGGGTGTTATCGAAGCTACGACGGTAAAGGGTGTCACTGATGATGGTGTATCGGGCTGCTTTTCAGATAAAGGACTTTCGCTGGTTGTTAGATAGGTTGGGGGGAAGGGTTTGGGACTTGAGGTAATCATAAATGTTTTGACACCAGGGAGAATCAGGACCAACAAGCTTGCATACCATCTCTGATTTTCAAATATCATATGCAGGGACCAACAACTATTCTACCAAGAATTCAAATTGTGGCACATTACTTGGGATGTCTAAGAGAGCCAATTGTAGCCATTGCATCTACTACCTTGTTATGTGCTCTCAGAACTTGTTCAAAAGTCAACATGTGAAAATATGTTTGGAAGCTGTCAACCATTCATTTGTAAGGCATTAATTTCTCATCCACAATGTCATATTTTTCATTGACTTGGTTGATGATGAGCTGAGAATCTCCATAAACATGAAGTGTTCTAATTCTCCATTTTATTTCCATTCTAAGTCTTGTCACAAGTGCCTTGTATTTCACAACATTATTTGTGCATGGGAAAGCAGTGCAAAATGACTTGGGGATAGAGTCTCCTTATGGAGTGATAAACAAAATTCCTGCCCCTAAGCCATGACTAGCATGGGACCCATCAAAGTATAGCCTTGAGGGTGACTTAGGCTCTATATGAAATATGGAATCATCTAGAAAGTCTACCACTAATGGATGATCACTTTGTACAGGTGCATCTACTAGTTGGTTGGCTTTACTTGTCCTTTTCTGGCTTTTCTTTCCACATATTGAATGTCATATTCACTCAAGATAATAACCCATTTTTTTAGGCATTCTATTAGCATTGTGTGAATCAAAAGCTATTTCAAGGGGTCAATCTTTGCTATCAACTGTGTCCTGTGATTCAACATATAATGTCTCAACTTTTGAGCAGCAAATACAACTGCTAGGCATGCACATTCAATGGTTGTATAGTTTAACTCATAGCCAACGAGTGTTTGACTAATGTAATATATGGTTCATTCCTTTTCTTCATGGTTGTTCAGTGTCAGTAATGCCCCCAGTGCTGAAGTTGTTGCATAAACATATAAGATCAAGGGTTTCCCTTCTATAGGTGGCATCAAAATAGGTGGTGACAAAAGATAATCTTTTATTAGTTGAAAGGCCTCCTAACATTTATCTGTCCACACAAAGGGGATACCCTTGCACAAAAGATACTAGAATAGTTTACATTTGTTAGCCAATTGTGCTATGAAGCGTAAAATAGAGTGTAACCTACCTTGTAATGTCTTGAGTTCACTAATCCTTTTTGGAGGAGGCATGTCTAATATTGCTTTCACCTTTGCAAGATCGACCTCAATGCCTCTATGAGAAACTATGTATCCAAAAAGCTTGCCAGATGTGACACCAAAGACACATTTCTTCAAATTCAAGCAGACCTTGTATTCTTCCAGTCTCTTGAAGATTTTTTCTAACACATTCAAATGATCTTTTCTTGTCAATGATTTAGCCAAAAGTTCATCCACGTAATCTTCCATTATCTTGTGCATCATGTCATGAAATATCATCATCATGGCTCTCTAATACATGGCACCTACATTCTTTAGACCAAAAGGCATGACATTCCAATAGTATGTACCCAAAGGACAAGTGAATGTTGTTTTATGTTGATCTTCAGGGGAAATACAAATCTAATTATATCCTAAGAAACCATCCATGAGGGACAATATCTCATATCTTGCTATGAGGTTGACTATGATATCTATGTTTAGCAATGGAAAGTGATCTTTCGTACATGATTTGTTTAAATCTCTAAAGTCTGTGCAGACACAGATCTGACCATTTGGCTTTGTGACTAGTACAAGATTGGATATCCATTTGACATAGCTGATAGACCATATGAATCCTGCATCTAGTAGTTTCTTGAGTTCAACTTTGACTAATAGGGCAATTTGAGGATGCATTTTGCGCAATTTATGTTTTACTAGTTTAGTGCTTGGTAGTAGTGGCAAATGGTGTAAAACTAATTTTGAATCTAGCCCAAGCATATCAGCATATGACCATGCAAAATTGACTTTTTTCTCTACAAAGAATTTGTGGAGCTCTAGTTTCTCTTATTTCATCAAGGATGCTGCAAAGAGGACATTTTTGGATCTTCTGTTGTTGATATGTTGACTTCTATGGTATCCTCTATGAGCATAGCTAATTTCTCTTGAGTCATGGGGAGAAAGACCAGTCCTCCATCTTTGGGTGCCTCAGAGAGGTTTTCACCCACAGATATGTCCTTTATTTTTACTTTACTTTCATCATAAGGTTCCTTTTGGTTTTCACCTAAAGATGTTTCATTTTTTGTTTATTTATTTATTTTTCATTTTGCGACTAGAGGATGGAGCAGTCTCCCCAAAGTAAGTGGCACAATCTAGGTCAATAGAAAATCAAACCTTGTGAACACCACTAGATATTCCCTCACGTAGTCCCATAAATTCCACAATGGCCTCATCATTCTAAAATACGTCCAAGACTGGCAGGCCTTGTTGGTCCCAATCAATTAGTTGTGGGTAGACTAGGGAGATACCATCATCAGTATTAGTGAATTGTGGGGAGAACATGGAAATCATGCAAATGGATTCAGAGACATTGAAAATGAAGTTTTTATCATCCAATTCCCAATCGGATTCTATCCAATGTTTTCCTTCACTTGTTTCATGCTCAGTATCAAAATAAGGGATGAAAGAACTATCATTATGGTATGTAGTATCATGTAACAACTCAAATGAATCTTGGTGATGGTCATTAAGTTCAGGTGGTTGGGAAGATAACTCAAGTGTACAGATGATAGGATTGGAAGATGATTCAGGTTTGTCATTGTTCCTTGATTCAAAGAGTCTATCCCAATTTTCTCTTTTTCTTGGGATCTTTGGATTGTCAGCTGTGTCAATTTTAAATGTTTGCCAAAAATTTTGTTCAGAGGTAAGTTCTCTAGGTTCAAGGAACAAGTCATCAAGGAAACAATCACTTAGGAATTGTTGGGAGGTATGTTCCCACTCATGGGAGTCAGTTTCAGCAAGGGATTCCTCAATAGTCTCAACACTTTCTGAAGCATTCACACTCTCACTCAAAAGCACACTGGTACGTTGATCGTCATTTCAAGGTAGACCATACCCTAACCCAAGATACTTTGGTCGATTAGAAGGTGCTATAGGTTCCCTTTGTCTAGTTTTATTTCTGCCAAGGCCACTAGTTCCATCGTAGTCTTTAGCTTTCATCATGTCATATCCTTTGCCATATATCATAACTGGTAATGAGGGTAGGTCTTCCATTTCTTTATAAATCCATCCTGTAATGTTAAAAATATCTTGTTTGTTCATGTCCCCCCATTTTGTGAAAACTATTTTTGGTGGCACCTTAAAAATTTCCTTAGGTTCCATTCTAAAACATGGTCGACCATAGACCTTCAGAGACTTGGGTAGTGTCGTAATACTATATGTTGTGTTTAGTTTGAATTCTTCATTGCCTAGGTCCTGGATCTTAACAGTAGACATAGGCTTAGGAAGTGAGGAAGATGATGTCGTGGCAGAAGATGTGGAAGGAGTGGATGTGGATGATGATGCGAGTGTGGAAGGGTCAATGAATTTGGAGGAGTTTGGAACCTCCTGATTGATGGGCACTTGACATCTTGAAATACCCCTTAAGCTAGTGCAATATTGGAAAGGGTCGAGGTCTCCATAGATGGTGACCTTTGTGCCATCAAAAGGAAATTTAAGGCATTGGTGATAAGTGGATGGAACGACTTTGAGTGCATGAATCCATGCTCAACCGAGCAAGATGTTATATGGTAATTCAAGATCCAAGACTTGGAAAGTTTTGTCTATAATGACTAGTCCAACTCTAATGGGAAGAGTGATCACACAAAAAGAGGAACGTTCCTTGTCATCATATGCCTTAATGACTATGCTCTTTGTAGGGTCTACGTAAGCATCAAAAAATCCTAGGGCCTAAACCAGTTTTAAGGAACATATATTTAGTCCTACACTACCATCTACTAGAACTTGTCTGACCTTATGCTTATGGATGCGAACCTCAATGTGTAATGCGTCATTCTGATTGGTCTTTTGTGAAAAATAATCTTGGTTAGAAAATTTTATGTGATGGGGTGTGGTGAGGTATCCCACCATGGCTTTAAATTGGCTAACATCAATGTCTTGTAGGACGAATGACACTTGCATGGTCTTGTCAAGTATAGCCTTATGTGTAGGTGAAATTCGATGCAACTCGAGTATGGATATTTGTGTAGGGGTTTTTCCTAGTTGGTCAATGAGGTAAAACTGACTCTTGGGTTGGGACTACTTATTTGATGGGCCTGACTATGGTTGTTTTGCAAATGAACCTAATATTGTAATTTTTGGTTTCTGAGGAGGTGGACCAGCTATGGTGAATTTTTTGCTTCAAGTAGTAGCATTGCATTCAGGTGCTCTTTTGATAGTTATGGTATTGACATAGTCATGATAAATTCAAACATTATTAATGATGGTTCTTCCTAAATAATCAAATGCAGCATGAGCATAATTGGTTTGATTGTTATTAGTCTTGGGACCTGATGTGGAAGCTTTATTAGAACCATGGTCTTGCAGTGGGTTTTTATGAATGGTATGGTCTGCATTAGATGTAAATTGTGGTCCACCCACTTCAATTACATGATTTTTAATAAGGTCTTGTACAATGTCCCTTAGCTGCCAACAAGAGGATGTTTTATGCCCTTTAGCCTGATGGTAATCACAAAAAGAATTATAATCCCACCATGATGGTTTAAACTTCCCTGGGTCATATGATTTAGGATCCTCAAGTGTGATGAGACCATTCTGAAGGAGCTTCTTAAGGACATCCTCAATTGGCTCTCCCAAAGCGGTGTATGTTCATCTTTTTGGAAATTATCTTATTTGGTAGGGTTGTCCTTGATTTTGACTATTTTGAACACTTTGGTTGTTGACGGGGGGTGTCAGTATTGTTGTTGGTTTGTTTTGTGGTTGAGTTCCTTTAAGAGAAAGAATTGGTCCTATCATGTTTACAGCCTTGACATCAACAATTCCATCATTGGTAACATGTTTATTTTTTACCCAATACTTATTTTTGTTAGCAGGCAGATTTGTGTTTTTGTTTTTAGGACCATATTTTAATTCCCCTTTAGCAATGAGGGATTTCTCAACTTGGACACCTTTTTCGACTAGGTCTATGAATTTTGAATAGCAATGGACTTTCAATCTATATTTTAGTGGGCCTATAAGTGTTTGGAAAAACATGTCAACCTTTTCTCTTTTAGGTATATCAATATGGTAGCAACTTGCAGGGCTTCTCCATCTCTGGACGAATGGAATAAAAGTTTCACCCCATGTTTTTATTCCTTTCAAGGTGGTGGACCACTCAAGTGTTGGCCTTGTAAGACTCTTAGAGAAAAGTCTCATTAAATAATTTTGGTCATAGGAAATTTCCATGCAATTGGTTGTGAATTCTCGAATATCTTCAATAGGACTCGTCTTTCCTTTGTACTTGGTGAAGTTGGGTGCCACATACCTAGGAGGGTAAGGTGGCATGTACAAATTGGTGTTGAAAGGATATAAACATAGGTCATATGACATGTGTAACCTCTTGTTGGATGCTTGCATGTTTTCTATGATCTTTTCTAAAATCATCATTCTAGGTTGCATGACATCAATTATAGGGTTATTTGTGGCATCACAAAAGGGAGTGATAGATATTACATGAGTTCCCATTTGTTGTGAAAAGAGGTTGGTGTTCTGTTGTGGGATATGATGTTGTGACATGTATGATGTGTTTTGGATTGCATGTTGTTGGTATTGAAAGTTTGGATTAGGGCCTTGTTGATGGGTGTGAATATGTGATGAGTATGTCAGAATATGTCCACCAACCACTTGAGTTGAGACTTGGGGAATATGTCAACTATGAACATTTTGATGTCCAGATGATGTCATGTGCTAGGTATTTGGATTGCTTGGTCCAAATTGTTGGAATTACCTATGGGGAATGTTCATGTTTTGTCCTTGGGAGGTATTGGTGTTGAATTTTGATGACGTGTTAATATTCGGTTATGGTCCTTGGATGAAGAAATGTGGTTTACTTCCTCTAGTGGGATTGAATGAGGTACCAATGAAAATTATTGATGAGGAAGCACCCATGGCACTAGATGTAGCTCCAAATAAGGGATTTGAAGAGCTTTCCCCCATTGATGAGGACCTAAAGGTTGCTCCAACTGATTGTGATGAGATTATGGACATTGTCAGCATTAATTGCATCATGGCTTGTGACATGGTTGATGTTGGTTGTGACATGGATTGTGACATGTTTGGCATACCCCCAAAGGATGTTGCATTGATTGAGTTGGGATTATTTTGTTTGGTTGTGTCAATGGTGGTGGTACTTGTGACAGTTTGTGAGGTGGCACCAATAGAATCATTGTTTACAATGTTTTGAATTTGACTTGAGTTGGACATGTTGTTTGTATTATTGACATTAGGGTCGGGTGATGTTGGTATCAAAGTGTTAATGTCAAATCCATGTAGCAATTTAGCTCCGTGACTTATAAGTATGGCCAAATATCTATCTCTATCATGCAAGATCGTTTCTTCTGCAAAGTAGGCTGAATCTGGATTTTGGGCTATGAATTCTATGTCTTCCTCAAGTATTTGTCCATTTTCATCCCTATGTATGAATGGTTCAAAGGGATTATGTGATGAGGATGGCATGTTCATGGGAGGTTGTGTGTTTATGTTGTTAAACGGGTCAGAAAAGGTCCAATTTGGGTCATAAGTGCTATTGTTGACGTTGGGATTGGAATCTTGTCCAAAGTTTTCCATTTGTATTCTCCTTCTTTGAAGCCTAGTCTCAACCATAAAAGGGGATTGCTCAAATGAGAATGAAAACTAAATGCAAGGATGATGCTAGCTTGTGTTTTTGTCTTTTTGATAAAGGATGACAATGCAAGACTCTACTTTTTGGATTTTTGATAATAAGGGATGACAATGCAAGACTGTGTTTTTTGGATTTTTGATAAAGGATGACAATGTTTTCTAAAGGAGATGACTAATTCCAAAGGACAATGAGGATTAGGATGATAATGTCGACTAAGGAAGTGACCAATGCCAAGTGTAGATGCCAAATGAGGACTATGATGAAATTTATGACAATATTTTTGGATTTTTAATGATAAGATATGCAAGATGAAGACTAGATGTTTTGAATGTCTAAAGTATGCAAATGCAAAGGTCTAAATGATTTGGAAGAAGGTTGCTTAACCACCCTATGCTTGGTCTATTTCTCAAATTTTGAATATCAAAGGACTTGTTTGAATGACTAAATGACAAGGACAAAATGACAAGTGAGGTTTCCTAACTAGACTTATGAGTTGGAAAGGTCTCACAAAAGGACAATGACTAAAGAAGATAATAATGACTAAGTCCAATGATAACCTACTTTTGAAAGTCAAGATTTTGCAAAATGTGGTAAGGTTGTCCTAATCCAAAATATGCAAATGAAATGAGGACCTAGGTGTTGGTTTATGACTAAAAATGAAAATGGTGAGGCCTAATGATGAGACTAAGATTTGCAAAGATGACCCTATGGTAAGGTGAATTCTAAAGTGTGAAAAAATTAGAAATTTGAGCAATTTTTTGATTTGGTTTTGATAGAGTGCTTCTAGAAAAAGATGATTGTGGATAGTTTGGATAGGTTTGACTTTGGTTTCTAGTCTAAGATAGGTTTTTGTTTTTGTCAGGTGAATGCATTGTTTCAGGTCACGAATATGTCTCAGTATGGCAGATGTGGCTTAGATTTGGAAAATGTGGTTCTACAGAAAGTAAATGTGGTTTAGTACTGCGAATGCGACTTTCTAGAAAGCAAATGCAGTTTGACACAGGAAAATGTGGTATTCTACAAAACAAATGTAGTACAGTAGAGTGAATGTGGTGTTCTAAAAATAAAATGCAATGCAACAAAGTGAATGCTTCATGACAGATGCGGTGCAAAAAGCAAAAAATCTGATTTTTTTGCAATTTTGGTCAAAATTCTGAGTTGTTTGATGTTGACTGTTTGTTTCCAGATTTGAAAGTGATGTTTTGTTTTGTTTGAATGTCTGAAAACACTTGGAAAACACAATATTTTGTCTTTTGTAACAAGCATGATCCTAGGTTAGGCGAATAAAATATTCGCTAGATTTCATGTGGGTTTCCCCAACTGCATATTCTTAGCATGTGAATCCAGAAGCTTGGTTGTGCGGGCTCCCCCTTACAATGCACTACCTCTCAATCCAACCAAGCTTCCAACCCCCATAAATATCCCATGGTAGGTTGATCACCTCTACTAAGAACTGTGAAGATGTGGATGCCTTCACAATGACTATTGTTGCACTAGCAAAGAGAAGTATTTTGGCTACTACACAAAGGTGTTTAGTTTGGGACCATCATTTGAGTGGCCATACATGGGGCACAAGATTGAGCTCCATTTAGGAGGCACTTCAACCTGAAGAGGTTAAGCTCAATAGGGTTTTGGGGAGTACTACTTGGTCTGTATCACACATTTGCACTCGTAATCCTAAGCTTCCCCTTAGGATTCACATTTATATACCAGTCGGGGGTAGCTTGGCTTTAGCTCTGTTGCTGGTTTGAGTCACCTTGGGCTGAGTAATTTTTCCCACCAAGGAAGGCCCATATTCTAGAGTGAATAACTATTTCTCTTACACCTAGGACCACACAAGTGTGCAAGGGGATAGGATACTTCTATTATTGAATCGAGGTAAACACGAAATGGATGGGTCTGGTTTTTTATCACCTAGTTTGCACAAGGTGAGAGCATAATCACCTACCACCCCAAACAAAATCAAGAAAAGGACAAGAAAAGTTCTTTTAGTGCACTAATTGAAGTGTTTTCTAATCTAGAAATCAACAAGCACAATGTTTCAAAAATGATAGCCTTGGACAATTGAACCTACAAAACCACAAGTTAGTAGTTTCACAAAGAAAAAGTCTTGGACCCACAAAAGACTCAAAACCACAGGCTTCAACAAATCATTAGCAACCAAAAAACTCCTAAACTATAGATTGCAGAAAGGAAAAGAAAAATGTAAAATGAAATTAAGCCAAATCTAGGAAAAATTTCACCAGGAAAATGCGTCACAGCAGAGCGATTGCGTCATTCTAGGCAGCAAATGTGTCATAGTTCTAAAATCTAGAATTTGATAGATGAATGTGGCAACCTACAAGACAAATGTGTCACGACTGATCAAATTCTTCACTCTGCAAAGCATTTGCATCACAACAAAGTGAATACGACATTCTAAACAATCAATGCATCGCAAAATATCAAATGCATTGTTATGTAGAGCAAATGTGTCACGGTTGTACCTATAGTTGCAAAACAAAAAAATGTCATATGAAAAAATAGAAAATGCAGGATTTTGGTGTCGGTTTCACCAATGTAACTAAGAAAATTTTCCTAGGGTTAGCAGATCAAATGCATAAACAAAAAAACCCAAATTAATAATGAAGTGTAAAGGAGAAACATGCAAACAAAATTAAAGTTCCCACCAAATGTCTTCAATCTCCATGGCTAACCTCCATTACACCTTCTCAACTTGTTGCAAATATGATGTTCCCTTTAGTATGACAAGCCCTAAGAAAATGTTGAAGGATTTAAGATGACAATATGAAAATACTATGCTAATGTGCAACTAGTAAGCATGAAAACTATGTCTAAATTATACCAAATGAAATGCTAACATGCCTATGAAATGAAATGCTAGTATGCCTATGACAATAATGCAAGAGTATGACAAGAGTGCAAGAGCTTATGACATGAGATATGAGAGATGACAAAATGAGACCAAAATTGCCATTTTATAGAAAATGCAATTTTGAGTGAGTGGCCAAGATTGAAAATTGACAAGTGCCCTAGAATCAATGGACAAGATTAAATTTGACAACCCACAGTTAGGGTTAGGGCAACATTAGGGAAAATTCAAAATGAATGGATAGGATTGATTTTTAGAAAATCAAATCAAGGGTTGACAATGCATGTGACAAGAGATAAGACTGGCAAAAAAAAAGAGGTGCCTAGAAAATCAAATAATAATAGAAATTAATTTGATTTTTGGGGGAAGGAACTATTTGAATTAAAAAATAATTTAATTCAAAAGGTGGGCCCACATGACAATAAATAATTAATTTTAATTATTTACTGAAAGAGGGGAATGTCAAATGAAACAATTAAATAATTAAAACAATTATTTAATTAAAGAAGGTGACCAATAATTAAATAAATTAAAGAATATATTTAATTATGATAAGATTTTTAGAACTAGTGACATATTAAATAAATAAATAAATTTTATTTATTTAATAATTAGGAATACATAATGGACAAGGATAATTAAATAAATTAAGAAATTTATTTAATTATAAGAAGACTTTAGACAATTAGTGATGTACATTAAATAAATAAATAAAATTTATTTATTTAATAATCAGGAGGAATAAAAGGACGTGAATTAATTAAATAATTATAGTCAGAAGTGGACCAAGGACATAATTAAAATGTCTTAATTATGCTAGGAAGAAAAGATGGAAAAATAGACCTTGCAGGCGTAGGTCATTTTTATGTGTCTATAGATATAAGATGAATATGCAGAATTTTGTTGATTTGTAATGAAATAAAGTGCAAAAATGCAAGCTAGATGAGTTTTTCACTAATGCAAAATTTGAATCCCTAGGATGCAAGTTAAACAATGAAAAGTGCAATGCAATGTGAATGCAGGCTATTCCTAGGATGTAAATGCAATTGAAATAAAAAAATATGATCTAAATGCAGGCTCACCAAAATGAACAATAGATTTTTGGGATAGGGGACTCTCTTACACTTCTAGGGTTTTGCACCTAAAAGGAGAAAGGAACCCCAAAAACCTTAATGGCTCACTCAAGAGTAATGCAAATATGATTGAAATATGTCTAAATAGAATGTCCTAAATGCAAATAATTGATAAAAGAGATTGAATACCAATGAAAAGCTGATGAAATGTGCTTTGTTTGAAAAAACATTATGATATGCAAAATGAATTAAAAATGCAAACAAATTGTATCATAAATAAATAAAACTGGAGAGGTGCACTTGGAAGCTAGAAAGTGATGGAGAGGAGCTCTGGAAACCTACAAAATTCATTGTTGAAGCCAACTGGGACACTTATGCCAAGTTGGGCGACTTAGTCCTATTTCAGGGAAATTCTGTTAGAACAGGTTTCAGACAAAAGGGTACTCAGAACTACTAAAAACACTTTTCAAGCTTGGTAGTGGGACTAATTTGCCAATGATGATGACTAAGTCTACCTCAATATTTTAGGAAATTTAAAGATGTAATCTATAGCTCTCGGCCTTCACTTCAGGTCTTGACAGGTTTCTGGATCCGAATCTGCAGAATCTGACCTATAGGTGTTCTCCAAGCTTATTTTAGGGTTTTTTTGACTTTGAATGACTTTGATGAAATTTTGACAACTTTTCACACCTTGCTTCTTGATAAATCTACACACAAGACCTGCAAAACACATGGAAAGAGGGGAAAAAGTGTTAAGGGTTAGTGAATAGAGGTTTTCCTTGGTCAAACCTCGGTTTGGTAATTAAACCCTTGAAAATGAAATGAAAAGAGAATGATGTATGAAAAACATGCAATGCTATAACTCACCAAACCCCTTAAGTAGAAATCTGAAGGTATGCAAGCATAAGCTCCAATGGATGTATGCTTAAGAATGCCTAGAATGCTAAAGTGAATGCTTGATAATTTCTTGAATGAATTAGTAAGTGAATGGGGGTGAAATGAGGGGAAAAACCCTATATTCATACATGACTATACAAAATTTCTCAAAAATACCACATCATAGGACAACCTCAAGGCTTAGTAAGTAATATCCCACCAAAAATTTGAAATAATTCTGATTTTTGAGCCAAGTGGGACTAAGTCGCCCCTAGTGGCAACTTGGTCCCACTAGGGAAATTTAATGGGTGTAAGGAATTAAAGTCTATGAAATGATGTTTAACATTATTATTCTAAAAAATACACTTAATTAGGGCCTATAAGTGTATAAAGGGGTCATTTAAACATAAGAAAGGGCTAAATTATTGTTGACAAGCCTAGAAAAGCATGAAAGTTTGTTACAACACTTTGAAATAAGGCTTGGCAAGTGATAAAAAGAGGTTATTTAGGTGAAATTTTTTTAAATAATGTTCTAGAAAAGTGTGAAAATGTGTTACAACACTTATCAACACTTTTACAAGGCATCATAAAGTTCCTATTGATTCACAAGAGTCCAAGACCTAAAGTGAATGTGTTGACCACATTAAAACATTAAATCTAGGTAGAACTAGGCCAACATCCATAAGAAAGACCCAAATGAGTGTGAAAATGTCAAAAGATACATTTTTCTACACTACAATTAGAAGGGTGCTTAGACCTATTCTCAATTATTTGACCCCTTTCGAAAAATTCAAAAAATTGGAATGTGGAAGCCAAAGGATTTGTTACCATAAGAAAACAACATTCCACACATGGCGACCCACACATGGAAACCCAAGGATGGTGACCCGCACACATAATCCCATGGATGGTGGCCCACACATGGAATCTTGTAGATGGTGGCCCACACATGGAATCCTATAGATGATGGCTTGCACATGGAATCTTGTGAATAGTAGCCCCCACAAGGAATCCCACAGATGGCGACTTGCACACAGAATTCCATGGATGGTGGCTCGTACATGAAATCCCATGAATGACGACCCACACACGGAATCTCGCAGATAATGGCCCGCACAAGGAATCCCCACAAAGTAGCAAAACTTAGTAATTTTGAGATTTTCAATTTTAGCACATGGGAAAAGGGGTAGAAAGAGTGCCAAGGCATATTTCCTTAAGATTTGATTCACTTGGAAAAATGTAGAAATTTGGGATGTAGAAGTCGGGGGGTCCAGCACTGTAAAAAAATGGCATTTTACAAACAGACTTGCATGGATGGAAACTTGCAGATAGACTTCCACAATGAAATTTTTGCAATGCCTAAACACTTGGTAAATTTGACTCAAACCTCTTTGGGAATGGGGAAACATTGATTTTATAGGCCTGAGATGTTGAAAACTTGAATTTTGCACCCCCTTTAGAAATGCAGAGATTTGGAATATGCAAGCCAGAGGGTCCATCACCATAATAAAATGACATTCCAGACACGACGACCCACACATGGAAACCCATATACGGTGACCCGCACACAAAATCCCACAGATGATGACTTGCACATAGAATCTTGCAGATGGTAGCCCACACACGGAATGCCACAGATGGCGGCTTGCACATGGAATCCCACATATGACAGTCCGTAGTGAAATTTGTCTAGCTTATTAAAACTCAACAAAACCTTGGTAGTTCACTTAGGCATCATGAAAACATCCCAAATCCATAGGAAACTTGTCCCCGTAGTCAAAAAATGAAGGAAAAATCAAAGCAAGTGAGAAGAGACCAAGCTAGTAGGAGCAAGCCAAAAGTGAAAAAAAGGGGGTCCCTACCTTTGGTGGGGTGTGTGCAAAACATGCACAACACTACCTACTAACTATCTCACTAGAAAAGTCTAAGTTGTTACTGCTTTCTAGGGGTATGTTCTCAAAAGGAAGTGTTAGTCTGACATTCATCTTCAAGGACCCTAGAGTTCTACCATTAAGAAAAGTAATTATAATTTCTTCGAGTAATGAGTTTGAGGGATATGTACCATGGACACTACTCGATGAGAAATGGTCTCATGAACAAATGTTTGTGAAAAGGATAGACTACATTTTTTAAGAACACCATATTGACTTTGTACCTCGTAACTATGTATCAAATGATAAATATGAAGGATATTATCCTTTTTGGGATAAGTATGAACAAATGAGGGATGAACAAAAAGATAGGGAACAACAACAGTCTTATTCTGTAGGTTATAATCCATTAAGTTATGTGTCAGAGATTGAATCCAAGGGATAATCTCCACTCAACTATCTGAATAGTCACTCCATGTAATCAAAGGGATATGGAAATCCTCATGAAATGAATAAAATTATGTGTTTATAAAAAAAAGTGTGTGCTTAGCCTTATGTGGAATTCCTTATCTGCATATAAATGCAATTTTTAATGTTTTCATAAGATAGTTGATAACATAATTTAGTTTAACATGGATAAACATTCAGGTAAATACCAATCTCATAAGAATGGTGAGGAAATAGACTAAACTTGGCAGAAGCCAAGAGGTTGGATAAGGAACCACTGGAGTTGAGGCTAGACTCGACTAGATCTTGGAAAGGTTGGCTAATCTTGAACATGAAAGATATAAGGATAGGGTAGAGAATGATGTTCCCATTAATGAGCACGAGGGAGAAAATTGTTCCCATGGACATGATGAAACCCATGATCACGAGGGGGAAAAATCATCTACACCATTTGAAGAAAGGAATAAGAAGCTCATGACTTCTAAAATTTCCAAGGACATGAAAAAGATAATCCCACCCAAGTTTGATGGAAGTGTTGGAGGATATGAGGTTGAGGTGTGGCTTTTCCAAATGATTTTTTTTTTTGAAATTTGAAACTATGATGAGGTTACTAAGGCCACATGGGGTGTATATCAGTTACTTGGAGAAACCCCTAACTAGTGGATGAACAAGAAGTTGGAGCTTAAATTTAACTCATGGAAGCTAACATGGGGATAATTCATGGATATTTTTCATAAGATATGGTTGGCACAACTCTAATATGAACAAAAAATCTTGAAGTTCTAGGGTTTGAAACAAGGTAATATGACAGTCAATGAGTATTGCAAGAAGTTTACCGAACATCTACACTATGTTCCTCTATATCACAAGGATGGGCACTTTTGCATTAGAAAATTTATAATGGGACTTAACAGCCAGATAGGAGGAGAAGTGGATATGCACGGTCCAACAACAAAGCATCATGTATATGAGAAAGAAATTAAATAGGAGAAAAATCTAAAGCCTAACTCCACTTGTCAGGAAAGAAGAGAAAAAGAAGGATGCGGAAGTTCCTGATAAGATAGTTTCAAAGAAGGTGGAATCTATGCAAAATTTTCCAAGGCAACAAGGAAAAAGGTTCTACAATAATGGAAAGGATTCTATAAGAGATTGTAAAAGGAATGGTTCTAGCATGGGTAATACCAACAAGGCTAATGAAAATGTCAATAATTCTAAAGAAACCATGGGGAAGAGAGGATCAGCTATAGGATGTTTTAAATGCAGAGGAGAACACTATGCTAACGAGTGTCCTTATAAAACTTCTAGATCATGACCATATGGTAATCCATTTCCCGCCCAACAAGCAATGTTTCAACAAAAGATACTTGCAGTTGTGAATGATCGTCAGGCAAAGTACCAATTAAATCCAGTTGAAATGCTAGATATTTTTGTTTGGATTACCTATTTATGTTCTTATTGATACTAGTGCAACTAATAATTTCATTTCACCTAGAGTAGCTAAGAAATTATCTAAAAAGGTGGGATACATGGTAATGTCTTGGGATGTAGACTATGCAAACCAGATAAGATCAAAGGTGGATCAATGTCTATTTGAGGCTAGGATGGAATTACCCATTTTTCTACAGAAGTAAACCTATATGGTTCACCTATAGGATTGTATGATGTTATCCTAGGTAAGAATTGGTTGTGGAGACATAGGGCTAAGGTATATTTTCATTCTAAAACTATAGAATTCCTAAATGATTTTGGAAATCAAGTAAAATTTCAAGGGATACCTAGAGAAGTTAGGATTTGTCAAATCATGACAATGCAACTAATAAGAGCTAAGAAGAAAGGGTGTAAACTCTTTTTCATAAAGATTGAAGGACTTGGAAAGGAGAATAATGATTTGGAGTTCTAGAGTTTTCAAGAGTTAGAAGATGGTGAAATAGATGAAACTAGAAAGTTAGATATGGAGGAGTATCCAATATTGAGAAATTTTTTGGATGTGTTTCCAGATGAGTTATCAAGGTTACCTCTAAAAAGAATATTTGACTTCTCTATAGATATAATTCTAGGATTATAACATATTTCCAAGGTACCCTATAGGATGAAAACCACTGAACTTATTGAAATTAAGGCACAATTGGATGAATTGTTGTCTAAAGGATTGATAAGACCAAGTGTTTCACCTTGGGGAGCACTAGTTATCTTTGTTAAAAAGAAGGATGGTACCTTGCATTTGTGCATCAACTATTGTATGCTTAAAAAATCTACGGTTAAGAACAAATATTTGTTGCCACACATAGATGACCTTTTTGATCAAATGAGGGAAGTCACTATATTCTCTAAAATAAATATGAGATCTGTATATAACCAATTGATGATTAAGGATGAAGATATCTTTAAAACTACATTCAAAACCATATATGGGCTCTATGAGTACACCATTTTACCCTTTGGTTTAACAAATGCACCTACAACATTTATGAACCTGATGAATAGTGTATTTAGGGATTTTCTTGATAAATTTGTATTAGTTTTTCTAGATGATATCCTGATTTATTCTAGAAATAAGGAAGAACATTGCAAGCATTTAGAAATGGTCGTACAATGTTTAAGAGAATATAAGTTGTATGGTAAACTCTATAAGTGTACATTTTTCCAAAAGAGGATACATTATCTAGGTCATGTGATCTCAACATATGGAATTTTTGTATATCTAGCTAAGATCAAGGTAGTACTTGAGTGGCTTGTACCTAAAAATGTGTTAGAAGTAAGATGTTTCATGGGTCTAGCAGGGTACTATATGAAATTTGTTGCAAACTTCTCTTAGATCGCTTTCCTGATTACTTATTTACAAAGGAAAGGAAACAAATTTGAATGGAATGAGAAGTTTCAAGAATCTTTTGACCTACTCAAAGAGAAGTTAACCACTGCATCGATCTTAAAAGTACCATATCTTGAGGGTAACTTTACAATTTTCACATATGCATCTGGAGAAGGGTTAGGAGGTGTATTTATGCAAGATGGGCAAGTAATTGCTTATGAATCTAGAAATTGAAACCTTGTGAGATAAATTATGCACCACACGATTTAGAATTAGCAGTTGTGGTTCATGCATTGTAAATGTGTAGGCACTACTTGTTAGGAAAACCCTTTGAGATGAAAACTAACCATAATGGGTTAAAGTACCTTTTTACTCAACCTAATCTAAATGTTAGACAAAGAAGATGATTAGAGTTAATATCTGAATATGATTTTAATATTAGATATTAAAGGGAAAGAAAATTGGGTTGTCAACACATTAATTCGAAGACGTCATATTACCTCTGTAGTAACAATTCAAACTGACTTTAAGGGACAAGTGCTGCAAAAGTGCAATGAGGATGAGTATTACTCGCAAGTCAAGCAAGCACTTGCTAATAATCCACAAGATTCTAGGTATGAAGGTTTTCATTTTGAACCTAATCAATTACTTAGATATAAGGGTAGAATGTATAAACCTGATGTAGAAGAGTTAAGAAATAGATTATGGAAGGAAGTACACAAAGCATCGTACTATGGACATCCTCGAGTGATGAAAATGATGGTTGATGTAAAGCCATTGTACTTCTGGAAAGGGATGAAAGGAGATGCCCCTAGTTTTTTAGGGTGAAATCAGAGCATCATCATCCTATAGGCTTGTTATACCCACATGATATATCAGAGAGGAAGTGGTAAGTCATAAGTATGGACATTGTGCAAGGATTTCCTATGTCAAGGAATAAGCACAATGTCATTCTTGTGGTTGTAGATAAGCTTACCAAAGTAGCAAATTTTATACCCAAGAATTTAACTGATGGAACACCAGTCATAGCAAGGAAATTTGTTTAAGAAGTGATGGGATTATTGAGAATATTATCTCAAATAGGGATGCACAAGTCACTTATAGGTTTTGTAAAACCTTGTTTTTTGCACTTGAGATTCAGTTGAATATTAACTCAACTTATCATCTGAAAACAGATGTAAAAATTGAAAGGGTGAATCAAGTATTGGAAGACCTACTTAGGATGTATTGCATGGATCAACAGTACAAGTGGAAAGACTACTTGCACTTAGTATAATTTTCTTACAATAATTCTTATCATTTTACAATAAAGATGGCTCCTTTCGAAGCTTTGTATGGCCGAAAGTGTCAAACTCCTATAAGTTGGGATAAACTTGAGGATCGAGTGAGTCTTGGGCTAGAGATGTTGGCTAAAATGGATGATGTCGAGTTAATATTGTTAAGCAAAGGTTAGCTAAAGCTAACAATAGATATAAAATCTATGTTGCTGCTAAAAGAGTGCCTTATCATTTTGTCATAGGTGACAAAGTGTTGTTGAGAGTAAAAACACAGAAGAGCTCCATTAAATTTTGAAAATATTCTAAGTTATCTTTGTGTTATGTTGGACCTTTTGAGATTCTAGAGGAAGTGAATCTAGTAGCTTATCAAATTGTGTTGCCACTAGATCTTGATAGAATGCATAAAGTCTTCCATGTGTCCTACCTTAAAAATTATATACAAGGTCATAATCATGTTATTGATTGGACTGCTTTATAGGTATGAGATCCCAGAGTAGTAACTCTTGAGCTCGTCAAGGTGCTCGAAATGTGTGAGCTTTTCTTGTGTAAAAGTGAATTCATGCAATGAAAAGTCTAGTGGGACCAGTATGCAGAAGACTTAGCTACTTGGGAGGACTATGCTAAGATTCAACAAAATTTTCCTCATATTCTTAATGCTTTTGAGAATGCTTGAAACAATGTGTTATTTGTTGTTGTGTTTTATATTTCTACCTAAAGTCATTAGGGATGATGATTCACAAGGGGGGAGTATATTACACCCTAATTGTGTAATTACTATTTACTATTACTACATTGCGTAAATATGAATGTAATGTGAGTTTTGGAGATGAATAAATTGTGCTTGTACTTTGTTATCAATGTGTTATATGTGAATATTAATCACTTGATGTTATCTCATGGAAAATTATTGCATATATGTGAATGGATGGTTATTGAATTGTTATTCTAGCTTTGGAGATTTTTTACGTATATTGCATATGTTGTGAACAATTGACTGTCATGCGCATATGTTAGTGGATGCAGGTATATGTTCCATTCCTCTAGGTAGAGGGGAAGTATCACTCAGGAGAAGATCTTGGTCAGGTACTTGGTAAAAGTAAACTATCTAAGCATACACACACCACACTAGAATGATTTAGTTGAGTCAATTTTTGGGAAGTTGGTAAGTCATCCTTAGTTGATGTCTCTGTATTGGTAGAGTCTTGTTCACTATGGAATGCATTATTGGGTGATGTTTATCTACTTGAGCTTTTGAGATCTTTTTTTTACTATTACAATTATATTGATAAGAGGGATGTACGTGGAGTATGTGTATATATATGCACATACATGTCAATGGGATCTAATGACATGTATATGCACATGTATAGATGTACCACACGTAAGTGCTTATCAATAAGAAAGTAATTGTGAATGGTTATATGTGAATCAAATGTGAACATATATATATATATATATATATATATATATATATATATAGTATATAAACATATCCATATGTATCGATACATGCATATGTTGGCAAATGGACACACCCATACAAATGTATCAATATAGATATACATACATATATGTGTACATAGAGGCATATACTTATATACATATATATGTAATTATATATTAACAATAAACATATATATATATATATATATATATATATATATATATATATATATATATGATAATTAAATACATATATATTTGTATATGTTATATTATATATATCTATATTAATATATATTTAACATGTTTGATATTGCTTGAGATCAACTATCATTTATCATAATAGAGGTCAATTACTAGAGGTCGATTTTAAGTTGCTATGACTATGTTTTAGAAGTTGAGTTTCATTCTTACTGTCAAGCTTTATGGAACACATATATTTCATTTAAAACTTGCTTCCTTATGTCGATGCATGACATAGACTTAGCCGACACCTATGGTGAAGATTATCATTGACTTGGTAAACTTAAACAACCATAGTTTTTTCTTGAAACATCTGTTGAAGCATGAGAAATAGTCGATGACTTTGTCAAAGAGAGAAAATATCCAAATTGACTCATCCCCTGATTAAGTCGATGAATGCATGGAGTTGAAAATTGGTAATTGACTAATTCTAATTGCATGGAAACCATGCCGACATGAAGAGGAGTGTGGAAGATTTGGCACCACCTCTAGAAATCCATTTTCTATGGATATCTATTGTTGGAGATAATTTAAATTGTCCATGTGCGTATTTGAATAAGTCTCTACTTCTTGTTGATCTAGCAAGGTTGATCTATTTATATTTTTTTGAGTATGAGCTCCATAGTCGCCACCTTTTTGTTATGATATATGTGTAGTTGTGCATGGTGTTTTGTTGTCCATATCCATGCCTAAATTGTAGGATATGTAGCCCTATGCTATTGTATAAATAGCAAAGCAATTTCATTTGAGAGGATGCATTATTCTTTCAAGCCTTTATGCTACATTATTTTTAGCTTATTTCCAATTTTACTTGTGAGAAAGAGAGAGAATTCTACCATATTGAGAGAAAGAGTTGCTATTTGAGTGAAGTAATCTATCAATTTGACAATTAGAAGTTCATTGTGACATTTTTTGAGAAGCTTTTATCAATCTTGTTGTTATTTGGGAGAGGTTTCACTATTGTCAATTGATTGGACAAGTGATAACATGCATGAGGATATGATTTTTTGTTATTTCTAAATTATGAATGATTTGTTCTCCATGTTTGCTTGAATTGTATTTTTCAAGTACTTGCATTTAAAGAATTTAGAATGTCATTGAAGAGGGAATAAAAGCTTAATTATGTTGTTTTTATGATGTTCTTGTAAGTATTCCATAATAGTAGATTGGTGTTTATCATAGGTATTGTATACTAGATATGATTGAACATGAGTGGCACATGTGATACACTTAGAAAAGTTATTGATTTAACTAGAATAGCTTGTGTTTACTCCTAGGATTGTTTATCTAGTATGTGAGGGAGTTTGTGTACTTACTTGTTAAGTAGGTTTTATTCCAAGTAGAATAAAATGGTGATAGGTTATCTTTGGGATGATAGATTGTCCATTGAAGGAAATACCTATCTGTAGTTTAAGATGACCTTAAGTCAAATCGGTCTTGAGTACTGTATGTGATAGATGACCTTCCTCTGGATCATCGTTGAGAAACACTTTGGCCAAAGTAGTGTGATGAACTTTGGCTCCACTGTCAATTCACCATGATCTAGTATTACATTCCAGTTCCAGATTGTGGGATTACAAGTTCTAGTTATGTGGGACACAACACTATGCTTAGTTGGTTGTCATTATCGATTACTCTACCAATCTCTTTGTTGAAGGGAAGGGCCATCTATCGAATGATAGATGTGTAGGGGATCTCATTAAGAGTCTGTGGTTTTTGGAAAAGAACTTGAATGATGCTTCTCCTCCACAATAGGCAATAGAAGAACCAAGATTTGAAAGGAAGGATCTTGTACCATCTTATAGCTATTTGTTTCAGAGCTCATTGAGCTATGTCTGTAATTGTATGCATTCTTGTAATATTGTAACTTATGATTTATTTGTAATGAAATGGAATATTTTTTGTATTATGTTATGCATGTTTTTTTCAAATTCTCAATAAAGATAAGAATTTTTTTTTATTGCAATGGCTTGTTACTTAGTTTATTTACTCTAAAGGTGAAAACTTAGAAATTTTTACTTCAATGAAGGGTTGGTATGTTACACCAAATTTGATAATGCACATGTAAATGACTCAAGAAATTTATGCTCATTGGTTATTTTTTGTCATGTGTGATTTTGATGTAGAGGTTCTAGGACTTTGAAACAAACACAAATATTTCAAGGAACTTAATGATGCAATCTCAACCCTTCTTCAGGCACCCTAGTGGAGACAAACCTCAATAATGCACCAAATGACTTATTTTCCTTCCTTATGGACCCAAACCCTAGGAATACTCTTAAAAGACTCAAAAAACTTGTCTTGAATGATTTCAAATCCAAACCCTTTGTCTTAGACACAAAACCAATTTTTCACCTTAACTAGGCTTCTAGCCCAACTAGGCCTCTAGCGAAGGATTTTTGACTTTGCACTCAAACTTTCCAAAGGAACCTATAATATAATGACTATTTCAGATGTGGTTTGTGATGAAAAAAAACATATCCAAACCCTGATATCACTTGCTTCAAACAAACCCTTCCAAAATCTATTGTCTCCTCAAAAACTAGGCCTAATTAGCCCTCTTTTCCAAAGCAACCCCTCTTTAAACTCAACCCCTGACCATGAAAATTTCAACAGTCCCTTAAAATGACTCAAAACTAGGGATTCGAAGTTTTTAGGCTTCTATGACACCCCTAACATGCTCAAACACAAAACCCTCCTTAACTTGCCTCAAAACTAGGGCTTCTTGAAAACTAACCTTCCAATCACTTCCAGAACTTTCTCATTGACTCTACACCATTAGGATAATATATTTAGTCTATCTCAACTCAAAAAAACACCCCTCATTAAGGCAGATCTTCTGCTGCTATACCCTAGCCTCCATCTTCAAGCACTTTTCATTATCAAATCTTGGTGTACACCATAGTATTCATCTCTCCTGCACATTATATTGTTAGTCCAGTATGGTACATGTTAAATATGATCCATTTCACAAGATACAGTCATAAAATCCCATGAAAGGGATCATTTATCCATGATAAACCCTCAAACTAGTGTAAATTTTGTGTTCTTTTTGAGGACAGTCAATGTATTGTACAAAAAATTTATTTATTATTGCTCTCAAAACCTATAATGGTTTCAAAACATGTAATTTCAAGTTCCTAAACAATAAAAATGATCATAACTTCAATGGAAATCAATAACTCATCAAAAAACTCAAAGAAATTGCAAGAAAATTGTATTTCTTTCACTATTTCCTGTAGCAGTCCATACAGTCCTTGCTCCAAATGCCTAACCTCCATACAAATTATTATTTTGGATTTGTATATCCTATCCCCAACTTCCCAAACCATTTGGGATTGATTAAGTTGCATAAAAGTGATTAAAACTCATAAAGACTAGTTACCCACCCAAAGTGGATTTTCAAATATTTGAATTTCCAAACTTGCATTTTATTGATTTGTATTGACAAAAAAATATCTAAAATTCAATATTTAACCTTAATTTATCTAATTAAAACATTATAGACCTACCTACACCCCTTGGACACTATTGGTCCACTTACAAGGTTTTTTTGGTCTTATGGTCCTTTCAAGACCCTTACAACTTTTGATAGTCACATTACCTTTATTCATTCCAAATGCCATTATAGGCTCCAAGATACCATAATTGATGTTTTGATTTGATGGAAAGGTCCTCTTGACCCCTGCACACTTCTGACCTTTGAAGAGCTCCTTTAAGGCCTTGGGTGCTCTTGCACCATTCTCCCCAAGAAAGAAAGATTTCTTGCCCCAAGAAGTATCCCATGTGTTGGCACCAAAAGACCCCTTGCTCTCATATGTTTTAATCTTCCAATGACAGGGCATGTAGTCTCCCAAAGTCACTGTCTTCCTCTTCTACCAATCTGCATTCTTGTCATTCATCATGTGAGAACCAAAACAGGGTTTGGTTTGTCCTCTTTGCTGTTTGATAACAGTATGTTCTTGTGCCCTATTCCTGCCCTCATTCCCCTGATTTCTTGGTGAAAGAACTCCATCTCTATTACCCTCAACTATAGGGCATTCAATATTCCCCACCTTAATACTGTCCAAGTCCCACAAATTCTGGTTTTTAGGACTGTATCCTTCAGAACCCTGCTGCAACTTGTCTTTTCTCAACCTACCAATGTCTTCCCCTGTCTCACTCTACTTATTTACCTACAAACTCTTCTCAAAATAGATCATAAAACTTTCATTTGACTGCTCCAAAGGAAAAGGCACTAACTTGTATCTAACTGCATCCTTATGCACCAAATATGTGTTATGAAAACCATCATGCAATGTTTGCCTAGTATATTTCCATGGTCTCCCCAAGATGATATGACCACAAGTCATTGGAATGACATCACAAAGCACCCTATCATGATACGATCCAATTGAGAAATCTACATAAGCCCTCTTACAAATCTCTACATGCTACCTTTGAGTTACCCAAGTGGCCTTGTAGGGAGTAGGATGATCAAATGTTTCAATCCCTAACATGGTTACCATATCAACTAAAACTAAATTGCTATATGACCCAGAATCTATGAGCAATCTGCATATTTTACCATGATTGAGACAATTAGTCTTAAAGATAGCTACCTTTGGCTCTTGATAAAGTCTTTCTCCTTGCTTGACCATAAGAAACTCACCATCAGTCACAGGGTCTGCCATGAATGTTTTTGATTCCTCCTTCTTGTCTTCTTCTTCTTGTACCAAGTTAGCTCTCCTATCTCTACCCCTATCAACTTGTTCCCATTTAGGACACTTGAAGGAAGGATGCCCTGGCTCATTGCAATTGAAACACCTACCTGTGAATGGTCCTCTACCTTGTCCAAATCTGCCTCCTCCTCTAGGAGTGTATCCTCCTCTTGGATCAGAAAACACCTCTTTGCCTTTGTCATTGCTACTCTTATCATTGCTACCTTGCCCTTGTTCTCTATTACCTCTACCCTTGTTTGAACTACCTCCTCTTCCACCATTGCTTGATCTTTCTTGCTTCCTCTTCACCTTTTCCTCAGCTCTAATGGCCAATTGAAAACATTCTCCTAATGTCCTTGGCAATTGCAAACCAATCTCATCTTGTAGATTATACCTCAAGACATTGATATACCTGGCTACTTTCTCATCTTCTTCCTCATATCCTCCTCTGATACTGAGCTTGTGAAATTGCTCAGTATAGGACATCACATCCATGTCCTTTTGTCTTAAATTCTACCTCATCCTCTTCACATGAATGGTGTAATCAAATGGTAGGAATTGTTCCTTAACCAAAATATTCATCCTAGCCCATGTAGAGAATTTTTCCAATCCTCTAGACATCCTATCATTCTAAAAACTAGTCCACCATGTCAGTGTTGTGCCTCTCAACTTAGTTTTGGTAAACTTAACCTTCCTCTCTTCATCCATCTCTTCAAACTCAAAATAGTTCTCTAAGGCATCAAGCCATCCCAACACCTCTTCACTATCCATCTTCCCTTGATAGATTGGCAAGTCTATGTGACTCTTTCCTCCATGACCTTGTACTGCTTTCAACAATCTCAGTAACCTCCTTTCCTCAGGGTCCTCTGTCTCATTTGCTTGTTGTTCCTGATTTACCCTCACATACTCTTCTTCTTCATCATTGTTTTCTTGGTCTTCTTGTTCTTCTCTCCTCCTACTCCTCTCAAGGTTATTTATCCTTGCTTGCATGGTCTCTCTCTCCCTTCTTCATTTCCTTTCTTCTCTTACTCTGGCTTGCTCTCTTGCTGTTTCTTGCTCCCTTCTTTCCCTTCTCTCCCTTTCCGAGATTTCCTTCAACTCCCCCAACTCTCTTGCCAATTAATTTTTAGGTGCCATTGCTGATTCTTCAATCCCTAAAGGACCTACTCACTGATCTGATACCACTTTGATGTAGAGGGTCTGGGAATTTGAAACAAACACAAAGATTTCAAGGAACTTAATGATGCAATCTCAACCCTTCTTCAGGCACCCTGGTGGAGACAAACCTCAATAATGCACCAAATGACTTATTTTCCTTCCTTATGGACCCAAACCCTAGGAATACTCTTAAAAGACTCAAAAAAACTTGTCTTGAATGATTTAAAAGCCCAACCCTTTGTCTTAGACACAAAACTAAATTTTCACCTTAACTAGGCTTCTAGCCCAACTAGGCCTCTAGCGAAGGATTTTTGACTTTGCACTCAAAATTTCCAAAGGAACCTCTAATCTAATGACTATTTCAAATGTGGTTTGTGATGAAAAACAACATATCCAAACCTTGATATCACTTGCTTCAAACAAACCCTTCCAAAATCTGTTGTCTCCTCAAAAACTAGGCCTAATTATCCCTCTTTTCCAAAGCAACCCCTCTTTAAACTCAACCCCTGACCATGAGAATTTCAAAAATCCCTTAAAATGACTCAAAACCAAGGATTCCAAGTTTTTAGGCTTCTATGACACCCCTAACATGCTCAAACACAAAACCCTCCTTAACTTGCCTCAAAACTAGGGCTTCTTAAAAACTAACCTTCCAATCACTTCCAGAACTTGCTCATTGACTCTACACCATTAGGATAATATATTTAATCTATCCCAACTCAAAAACACACCCCTCATTAAGGCAGATCTTCTGCTACTATACCCTAGCCTCCATCTTCAAGCACTTTTCATTATCAAATCTTGGTGTACACCATAGTATTCATCTCTCCTGCACGTTATATTGTTATTCCAGTATGGTACATGTTAATATGATCCATTTCACAAGATACAGTCATAAACTCCCATGAAAGGGATCATTTATCCATGATAAACCCTCAAACTAGTGTAAATTTTGTGTTCTTTTTGAGGACAGTCAATGTATTGTACAGAAAATTTATTTATTATTGCTCTCAAAACCTATAATGGTTTCAAAACATGTAATTTCAAGTTCCTAAACAATAAAAATGATCATAACTTCAATGGAAATCAATAACTCATCAAAAAACTCAAAGAAATTGCAAGAAAATTGTATTTCTTTCACTATTTCCTGTAGCAGTCCATACAGTCCTTGCTCCAAATGCCCAACCTCCATACAAATTATTATTTTGGCTTTTTATATCCTATCCCTAACTTCCCAAACCATTTGGGATTGATTAAGTTGCATAAAAGTGATTAAAACTCATAAAGACTAGTTACCCGCCCAAAGTGGATTTTCAAATATTTGAATTTCCAAACTTACATTTTATTGATTTGTATTGACAAAAAACTATCTAATCTTCAATATTTAACCTTAATTGATCTAATTAAAACATTATAGACCTACCTACACCCCTTGGACACTATTGGTCCACTTACAAGGTTTTTTTGGTCCTATGGTTCTTTCAAGACCCTTACGACTTTTGATAGTCACATTACCTTTATTCATTCCAAATGCCATTATAGGCTCCAAGATATCATAATTGATGTTTTGATTTGATGGAAAGGTCCTCTTGACCCCTGCACACTTATGACCTTTGAAGAGCTCCTTGAAGGCCTTGGGTGCTCCTACACCAGATTTGAAATCATGTTGTCTAGCTAGATAAACAATATGTGGGTTCCCCATGGGATTAATCATGATGCCATCCAAAATTTAACTAAATATTTTTTTTCTCTCCACTTTTTGGAAGCTAGCCATATGGATACAATCCTCGATCATCGACCCTACTATGTGTACAATTATATTCTTATTTTATCTTCCTAGAAAGGGGATTTTATCATTTTCAACCAATATGATCTTAAATAGCCTACTTGGTTTCAATTTCTTGGGTTGCCTCTGCCTTCCTAGGCCTTTAACACGTTGATTCCTCACTTGTAAGGGTTGTATGCATGTTGAAACTTTTTTTTTTATTTAGCCAAGATAAATGTAGAGTTGTTGTGGAGATTGTCCTCTTCCAAGATTTAAAGGAAACTATTAACATATATATAGGTGATATGGACCATGCACACCATATTCTATATACAACTTACCCAATATTGATTCAATCATGGATGAAGGATTCAATGAAGGATTGTTCAACCATTGAAAAAAATGAACAACACTCAATCACACATTGGAAAACTCAATGACACAAAAAAATGATTATATGACATTTTTTTATTAAAATTTGTGATGAAAATATAATCTACTGCAATGGGTATTCAACATACTTGGTCTTAATCATTTAATTACAAAGTTTAAAAGATATCACAATACAATTCCCAATCTTGTATTCCTTCTTGAATTTCTCACTTCCCTCCTTCCAAATGATTATGAATCATGTTTAAATAATATCTCCTTACCTAGGGATAGCCTCATTTGACTACTAGGATGTCACAAAACACCAATATTTTGTTAGAAATATTTTCTTGCACTAAAATATGTTGTATTATATTTTAATTTTTATGTCTCAATCTTTTTAAACTTAATTGTGAAGTCTATTTTGTAGGAGCAATTTCCCTATAAAATCATACTTCCAAATCTCTATAAAAGTGAATTAAAACTTGTAAGGTCAACTCATAAAAACACTACAAAATGCAATTGTTAGATGAGTTATTGGCCCCACTAGGCATGCCAAGAATATGAATAGCAAGAAATGAAAAATAAAATACTAAATATTTAACTCTTCTTTCAATCCTAACTATCACATGAGATTAGAGCAAGAAACTACATAATATAAATGAAATAAATAAATATATTTTACCAAATAGTTTCTATTGTGCTAAGAAGGTGGATGTGCTCTAATATTGTACGTTTGAAGGAATGTGGTTACTTATATCAGCAACATAATGGTAAGTTCACAAGTTTTCAAATGAAAATGGCTTGGAGAAGGCTAAATTTATAGAATTCCAAGTAGAGGGATCAATGAAAGATTCATTTGAGAGATCAAACGTGAGGATTAAGTTGGTTGATTAGTTAGGAGGCAAAGGGTGTAGGAAAAAAAGGTAATTATTATATTTTTTCTTTCTAAGAGATGGTTATAAAATAGAATATAGATAACAAAAAGGAATTTTAAAAAAAAAAAAAAATTTGGGGTGGTTAAGAAGAAAAATAAAGATTTAGTAAATTAATTTTTATTAAATCTTGTGAAGTGGAAAGGGGATTAGGTTATTATGACTTAGGAAAATGGAGTTAGGATTTAGGAAAAGTGGGTTAGGACATAGGAAAACGGGGGATTAGGATTGTTAGGAATTGTGTATTTTATTAAGTGTACAATAACTATTTTCTTCCCATCATGTATGTCACTCCTATTAAATCGACATGATCTTTCCAACAAAATATGGCATACATCTATTGATATGTTAATATCACACAAAAATTCATCATGATGTTTTCCTATCTTGAATCTCACCAAACATTTTTCCTTTACCATCACCTTATGTTCCTATTGTAACCAAGCAATATTATATGGATTTGGTTGTATAGACCTCTTCAAGCTTATATTTCAACCATTTCCTTAGACACTATAATTATTAGTATTTCCCTTTTCAATAACAAATTTACAACACTTACATCTTGATTTGTATCTCATCCTAAACAAGTTGTTCATCTATGTTGGTTCTTCTTCACTATCACATCTCTACAAGACTTTCCTCATGAAAATGATTCTTTATTTTCTATTTAATATTTAATCTTAGGAGATCTCTTGGGTTTTTCATCTCCATATGAAATTATTGTGCTACCATTTAATTTCTTGTTTTTTTTCCTTGAATTTGATAAATTCAAATTCTTTGTGATCTTATATCCTAGATTTTAACAAAGTACCTTTGAAATATTCTCTATCATTTTTTATTCTTCCCTTTCCTATTTGATATTTGTTAGTTTTATCACTATACTATGAGTTACTAAACTTATATGTTGTTGTGGTAATAATTACCATCATCCTTTTCCTTACAATAGGTATTACTACTTCCTCCATTATATTATGTATTATTGTCATTATGGCATTCATGCTATCGATCCCCCTTTCTTCTATATATGGTTTTATATTGCCACATTGTGAACTCTCTTTAGAATCCTCCTCCTCCACCTCTATGCTAGTTTCATCTATCTCAAATGTTTTATTAAAGTTCTCTTATACCTTGATCACAAAATGGTATAATTCTTTTATTGTTATCAATCTTCAACCAAGCTTAGTTATTTTTCAAAAATCCCTCTAAATTTATTGATATATTTGCAACATTTTTCTTATATCACTATGTCTTATCCTAATGATCATCTTTTAAAATTATTTACTATATTCCCTTACAATCCTATCCTTGCAATCTTATATTTTATAATTTCTTCGATAATTTTAACTCATAATTAGAAAATATAAATATTTTCTTCAATCTTATAACCATTCTACACCACCTGGTTATCTTTTCTTCACCTCTCATATTTTTTAATTGTACTTCATTCCAAAAAAAACATCCTTTCAATTTAGTTTTTTCAAAATCTAATTTGTTTTGGATCTACAATTTCCTTATATTAATCAATATATACATTTTTATCATTTATGAATAGTCAATTAGCTCTTTAGGATTTAAACGAATTTTTGAAAGTCTTCAAAATTTTCACTTGATCTCTTTCTTCTTCATTTGGGTTTCTAGATATTTTTTAGTAGGTTGTGCATCTTCTCTTCCATTCTCATCTTCATCACTCTTATCACCATCTCTTGGGTTTAGACCTCTTTTCCTATCATCTTCTATAGCATCCAATTAGATTTTAATCAACCTCATCATTTCAAACATTTCTTCCATCCTTCCAACTTTATTAACACCTTGGACTCTTTATGTTGAAATCATTCCATTAGATCTAGTAAAAGGTACCTTAAGTTAGTCATTGATTTGTAATCACCCCTTTGTAATTTCCTCTTTGCTAGTGATTTTTTGACAAGTTTCTTGTAGTATTCCTCAATTTGATGATCTATTTAAAAGAAATTATTTTAGGATACTAGATCACTCTCACTCTATCCTCGAGATTTTAAATTTATGGTCTGATTCCAATTGATGGAATCATAGATGGAGGATCTAGTGAAGGATTTTCCAACCATGTAGTGAAGTGAACAACATTTCATCAAATAGTGGAAAACTCAATGACACAATAAAAAAATGATACAATATTTATTGATTCATAGTGATGAATGAAATATAATTTTCCACAATGGGCTTCCAATGTGCTAAGTCTCAGCCACTTAATTATAAATTTGAAAGATTTTATAACACAATTACTAATCTTGAATCCCTACTAAAATATCTCACTTTCCTCCTTCCACTTGATTATGAGTGACATTTAAATATTATCTCCTTACCTAAGGTTGACCTTAGTTTCTAGGGTGTCACAAAACCTAATGCCTTATGCAACACATAGTCAAATGTGCAAATGAATCTCCTAGACTAATTACAAGGATGATAGATTGATGAACCTTCTCAATTCACACCATAAGTACTAATAGTTCTAATATATCTCAATATTTTTTCATTTTTTGGTGTAAAATTTTGAAAGCTACCACAAGATATGAACATTGAACTTTGTGTAAGCATGTTAAGCTTGACAAATGTTTAGAAACCAATTTATGCCTTTGAAGTGATCATAAAATTTTAGAAAGAAAATATGAAGTTGAAGGACCACAATAGAAGGTATTGTCCCAATTTAAAGATCAAATGTGTATAATATAGTGAAATGTGGTAGGATTTATGGTGACTAATTATGAATGGAATATGAATGAAAACCTACAAACATAACAAAAATGAAGGTAAATATTTTTGGTTGATGTAAGATTTATCTTTCACCTTGCAAAGCTATTGTACCAAACAATTATTTCTCTATCAATACTTTTACCATAAAATTAGAGACTACCCTCTAGCTACAAACAATCCCAAACCATCTTCATAGAAAAACTTACTAACACAAGAAAGATCAAAGATGGATGGAATAATATAGGAAATGAAAAAATTGAGCTCAATCCAACTCTATTGTTCCCAACAATGTTGTAACCACCAAGACCAAATAAATAATTTTTGCATGGCCTTAAGTAGGGTAGTGGAAAAGCAACACATCCTAGAAATATTCTTAGTCATAGGTCATTGATAGATCAAATAAAGTAGCTGTTACACAACTAGATCCAACCCATCTCTTTTGAAAGTACTTAAAAAATGCTAGATAACCTTAATATTTAGGAAATCGATCTCCAATGAGTGTTTTATCCTCATTATATTTTTTAGTTTAGGTGGTATTACAACTAGAGAGAGGAAGGTAGCTAGGTATCCCTCCTTAATATGTCAAGAAAGGAGAGCATGTCTATGGTAAAAATATATATATTTTGGATTTGCAGCCTCATAAATTGTCAACCTTGCCAATTTCACACTATGTTTTTCTCCCCCTTAATGCTTGGATCTAATTATGCTTATTATTTACTTGTTTTATTATCGTTTTCATAAAATTAAGATGAAATTAGGAATTAAAATTATTTATTTATATAATGACAATGTAAATCCAAAGATAGGTTTGGTCTAGGGTGCCCTAGCCCTTGAACAACCTATTTTGGCCCAATTTTTAATACTTGTTGTTAGCATTTTTATATTTTTAAATTTAAATTCATTTTTTGGCTTTTCAAAATAATTATTGCAAGAAATGAAGAAATGCAATAAATATGTTTTTTCACCATTTGAAACTAGAATGAAATTTGGAGCAAATTAAGTATCTTAAAAAGTAGTCAAGGGAATTCAAGAGTAGAATAAACATTATTTTACAACATTTTCATCAATCAAGATTCATGTTAGAAATGCATCATGTAATATTTTTTCATGATTTATGCTCATTTTTTTATGAGTATTAACACTTGTATGACCTTCAATCAAGCACCAAATTCTCCTTGCATGAGATGTGTGACATGACTTCATTCCATCAAGGAAAGTAGATTTGAGTGGTAATTTGCAACACTTGTGAATTATCACTTATTTTATCCATGTACCTTTTTCCGACCTAGGGTAAGAACTCTTTATCCAACATCATCATAATCATTCATAATCATTATGGAGAGGAAACACCATAATTGGGTTTGAATTCAACAAGCCCCTATATGATACAACCCTTTCTCTCCTATCTTTCTTGCAGGTGAAAAGTTTGAAGTGGATTTGCATATAAAGAGAAAGAACAATTATTCATCAATATATAAAGTTTCAAAGTTGAGTTCAACAGGAAATCACCTACCAACTATAACTCACTAATACCTATTCAGAGATTCTAGCTGAAAGCATCATTCTTAGTCTAGGGCACTAATGCCCCTAACCAGATAGTTTCAGTCTAGATTTGAATGCCAAGTTCCTATGTCCCTACCCTCTTCTTTCTTTTTCTCATTTTATACTTACAAGTTCTATTTTCTTGTATTCAAATTATTTTGATGTAGTTGCATAGTTGACCCAGTTTATAAAATCAAATAAATTTTATTCCTAATCCCAAAATTCCTCCCAAAGGGGATCAAAATCCTATTCAGCCATTTTGTCTCTTCCTTGAATATAGTAGTCAAGTGGTCTTTTATGATCATTTTTGTGTCCCTCAACATTGATGTGTGGAAAGGTGTGATCTAGGCCCTAGATCCACTTTTTAGCATCCAATTTTGGTGAACCTAGTGTATCTTACATTCACATTCTTCTTATTTACATTTTTATTGTCCTAAAATCTAAGTGAAATCTAGGTTGTTTGAAAATGTTATCATTAAAATTACATTTCATGTTATGTGATTGAAAAATAATTTTTTTATTTTTATTTTCCATTTCAAAAGATCAAAAGTGTTATATTTTTTGTAGTTTAGGGGGAAATTTAGTTAATTGTCAAATTTTTCATTTTGGAAATTCTCATTTATCAAGAAATTGGGACTTATTTCATTAATTTTACTATTTTAAAACATAAAAATTCATGAATGCATACATATCTATTAACTTGAGCATTAATGAAAATGTAAGTTCAAAATTTGGCCTTCATAGGTGGAGGATATTATGCTAAGGGGGAGGTAAGCTCTGAAAAATACCCTATAACTACCTTTGTAACCCTTATCCTCTTCTTGAAAACTTGGTTAAAACATATGGGTGTTGGAATACAAAGAACACTGAGAGGGGGGTGAATCAATGTTCTAACAAGTCAAATAAATTTTAAATAACTTGTTCTAATTTTCTTGTGAAACAATATAAAGAAAATAATTGAAATGAGATAGAAGTATAAGAATCACACATTCCCATAAAATAACACAAAGAATTTCATGAGTGGAAAAACCCTTAAAGGGAAGAAAAAACCACTCATAAATGCCTCACTAGCTTAATTTGAAAACTTGTTGTTTACAATGCCTCACTAGCTGATTGATATGTCTCACTGACAATACTATCTCACTGATAGATTTTAAATGTCTCACTGGATATACATCAACACTTTTCAATAACTATTTTGAATTGATACACAAAGTATCATCTCTACTTCTTTTCTCAACATCTTTTGATCTTGCATCACTTGAGATTCAGAAGCATAAGTCTAGAATATTTCTCAATGCACTACAAGTGCTCTCTATTGGAAACACAAGGGAAAACAACTAGGAGGGGGGTTGAATCAATTATCATAGAAATTATGTACAAATTAAACTTATTCTTAGATTGTGATAAATAAACATGAAAGCATAAACCATCAGCACATCAAAAACACACATAACACCAAGATTTTTTATGTGGAAACCCTGTTAGGGGAAAAACCAAGATGGAGGTTAGTCCACAAGATTATACTCTATTAAAAGTATAAAAGTATAAAAGTATTATAAATGGGGAATGCACATGCATTCAAGAAGACCACCTAGAGCTCACTACTCAAATACAAAAGGCTTACTGCCCAAAGGAAGACTCATTGTCTTATAGTCACATTTGGATTACATCTAGAAGATTTTAAACTGAGAAAATAGCATCTTCTAATGCCTAATTATAGTTCTAATTAAGCACATAAACACTTTCTTATGCTCACTCTTCTTCACACTTTACTTCTTCCTTTGAAAGATTATAACATTATTCACACATAGCACTCAACATACATCGCACACCACACCTTCAAATGGTATAAACAATTAATCATATATATCCACAACTAAGGATAACATCGACTACATGTCAGCCCAACAAAATATATAATGTGTACAAACCGTTGGCCCAAATCAATAAATAATTATCAATGCACACCAAACAATGTTGGCCAAAACATAGTAGGGACCCAAAACAACATGCCTCAAACATGAAACACCTTAAACAATTATGCCTCAAAGATCCACAACATGCTACAATCACCCTGTTGGCCATGATCATGAAAAACATGAACTCACAAAAGAAAATCACTAATCGCGAACACAATAATCAATTTAGACCAAAAAAATAGATAGAGCATGATCTGGAAACATCCACAAGCATCATGAATCACCATAGAAGCATCTACAACAAATCAAATTACTAGAATCACATCATCTTTCAGGAACACTAACTAAAGCAACAGAACAACTGTCAAACACAGATACTCATAACTCAATCAAATCTTCATGCGAACCTCTAAAACTTCATGTGGATAAACTATATATACTTGTCAACAAACCCGTTAATCCACAACCTCTTATCATCACTATACTATGCTAGCCACCATGCTGAACTTCACTACATCACCAACAACCTACAACTTATTTTATTACAATTTTCTCAATATCCTGGACATATATAGCCTTAAAGACATTAATGTCAATAGTGTTGACATCAATGACAAGCACATATCAACAATATCCAAAAATCTCCCCCTTTGGCATTGATGGCAACACATGATGTGAAAAACACCATCAACGCAACTATCTCTTAGCACTTTCTCCCCCTTAGATTTTGACTCTTTTCTCCTTAACTCTTTCATATTTTTTCACATGAATCTTCTCGCCCTTTGACATCAATGGAAAAGATAAACATAATATTTCTCCACACAAGCTATGAACCATATTTTTGAACATATGACTACTCCCTTTGAGTAGTAGCCACCACAACATCAATCTGGATCACAAGATATGACTATGAACTGCATAGACTAATGCAAATCAATGCATCTTAATTCTGATTAGGAGGGGTAATCAACCCTAGCTTCCCTCTGAGATACTCAAAAGTATCCTTAGGTAAGGTCTTAGTAAAGATATCTACAATCAGTTCTTTAGTGGGCACATACTCCAATCTGACTTCCTTTTTCACTCACCTTCTCTCTCAAAAAGTGAAACTTGATAGATATATGCTTGGTTTTTGAATGCAACACCAAATTCTTAGAAATTTTAATTGAACTTGAATTATCAATGAATATAACAATAAGTTCATCATACACAACTCTGATATCTTTCAGCATCTACTTCATCCACAATACTTTGGTACAATTGTTAGCAACAACAATGTATTTCACCTTTGCAGTAGATAAATAAATGACATTCTTCTTCTTACTTAACCATGAAATCAACTTATTTCCCAAGAAAAATTCACCACCTGCTAGTACTCTTTTTTTCATTCACATATCCTACCCAATCAACATTAGTAAAACCACTCAAAGTAAGGTCGTCTTCTTTAGGATACCATAGGCCAAAATCAAGTGTCCCCTTCAAATACCTAAAAATCCTCTTCACAACTATCACATGAGATTCCTTAGGATCAGCTTGAAATCTTGCAACAATGCATACAACATTCATGATATCAGGTCTAGTTTGAGTCAAATAGAGCAATCCACCAATCATCGATTTGTATCTAGTCTAATTTGTTTTAGGAGAATCATCATCTTGTGTTAACTTACATTCAGTCACCATAGGTGTACCAACTAGCTTGAATCTTCCATACCAAACTTATTTAGTAATTCTTTCACATACTTGGAATGAGATATAAAGATCCCTCTATCTAGCTGAGTAATTTTTAATCCAAAAAATAATTTCATTTCTCCAATCATAGACATCTCAAACTCACTCTGCATCTCATCAACAAACTTCATGTACAAACTATCATCTCCTCAAAAAATGATATCATCAAAAAAGACTTCAACAATCAAATCTTTATCATGATCAATCTTGAAATACAAATTACTATCAGCATACCATGCTCTTGGGGCTTGCTTAAGTCCATACAATGCTTTCTTCAACCAAAAAACTATATCTCCCTAATCAGTCAATTGAAATCCATCATGTTTCCCAATATACACTTCTTCTTCTAGTTCACCATTTAGAAATGTTGACTTGACATCCATCTAATAAAATTTGAAGTTTTTGTAAGTAGTATAAGAAATAAATAGTCTCATAGCTTTAATCCTAGTAACAGGAGAAAAAGTTTCTTCAAATCCAATTCCTTCCATCTAAGAATATCCTCTACACACAAGTCTTGCTTTGTTTCTAACAAATTCACCTTGCTCATTCAATTTGTTCTGAAAGACCCATTTATTTCCAATTATATTTTTTTCCTTAGGTCTAGGAACAAGAATCCATGTATCATTCTTCTCAATTTGTAGTAGTTCTTCTTTCATTGTTTCCACCCAATGTTCATCTTTGCATGCTTCATTAACACTATTAGGCTCAGTCTTTGAGATCAAACAATATTCTTCTACAATTCTTCTCCTAGTTTGAACACCTTTTTTCTTATCACCTATAATCTGATCTTTTGAATGATTTAGTCTTACATATCTTGGAGTCTTAGGGTATTCTTGAACTTCAGGCTCTTGTGATCTCACTTCTACACTTTCACTAGTTCCTTCCTCTTGATTTTCCTAATTCACCAGAATGATCTAAACTTTATTTGGAGTCTGAACTTTCTTTCCTTTATTTGAACTATCATTCTGATCATCTTAATCATATCCACAGGTTCTAGATGGTCTAACTATGTCTTCATCAACCTTGGCATTAGCACTTTCAATTACTTTCCTCAATCTCTTATTGTATCACCATAGGCTTTAATTTTAGTAGAATAACCAAGAAAGATTCCTTCATCACTTCTAGTATCAAACTTTCTTATATCTTCATATATTTTGATATAGCATTTACTCCCAAAGATTTTGAAGTATCTAACAGTAGGCTTATGACCAAACCATAGCTCATAAGGAGTCTTACCAGTATCACCTTTGACATGTACCTAGTTGAGAGTGTAAATGGAAGTACTCACAACTTCTCTCCAGTAGATATGCAGAACATTTCCTTCCAACATCATGGTCCTAGCAGCTTCTTGAATTGTCCTATTCTTCCTTTCCACAACTCCATTTTGCTAAGGGGTCCACATGGCAGATAATTGTCTCTTTATCCCATGTTCTTCGCAAAAAGAATTAAACTCACCAGAAGTGAATTCGCCACCTCTATCTGATCTCATACATTTAATTTTTAGACCTATCTATGTCTAAACCATAGCCTTAAAAATATTGAATTTCTTTAGAGCTTCAAATTTTTCTCTTAAGAAAGTAACCCACATCAATCTAGAATAATCATCAATAAGTAACATGAAATACATGTCTCCTTGTAAATTTTTGACTCTAGAAGGACCACACAAGTCAATATGCACAAGCTCCAACACTTCATTTGAACAATGATATTTGCTTCAGAATGAAACTCTAGTTTTCTTCCCTAATTGACATTCCTTGCATATAGTATTAGTAGGTTTTATCAACTTAGGAAGATCTCTCACTTCCTGAGTAGAACTTATCTTGATAATATTATCAAAGTTTACATGACACATTCTCCTATGCCACCACCAAGTTTCATTAACTTGAGCAATCCGACAACTTTTACCAATAGCACTTAGGTGAGAGATATTACCTTTTGTTTTTGTACCAGATGCAATCACATTTCTGGAACTCCCTAATATTCTACACTTTCCATTCTTTAATTGAAGATTGTATCCCTTGTCAACCATTTTTCCAACACTTAAGAGATTATGCTTCAAACCTTCCACATATAGAACATCATCAGTATTATGCTCACCATCAAGAAAAATGGATCCCCTACCATGGATTACACTAACTTTGTCATCACCAAATCTTACAACACCACCATCATACTTTTCCAAGCTCACAAATTTACTTTTATCACCTGTCATGTGATGAGAGCATCCACTGTCAATCAACCATTCATTTTTTTCTTCAACTCTAGCAACTAGAGCTTTCTCCACATTTGTGCAACTAGCAAATTTAGTAGGCACTGGATCATTTTCCTTGATAGTAATAAACACCCATTCATCCTCACTTAAATTCCCTTTATTAGATTCATCAACTATCACACCTTCATCAGTAGCATAATAACACTTTCTTTAGAATCTAGGCTTGTTAGGTCTTGGATTAGGAACTCTTTCTGGACGCCTTGAGTCAAATTAACCTATCTTATTACAAGAAAAAACATTTAAGAGGCAATTTTCCTTCATACATACCTTATCCTCTGGCTACCCTCTTGACAATAAGTGCTTCAAGCTCATCGATTTTTTTCTCTTCTTCTTGAATCTCTCTCATTTCCTGCTCATACTTGGACATTTTTCTAGAAGAAATTTCTCCCATATCATATCTCTACTTATCTTTTCTGGAGATAGTAGCTTTGAATATAGATTATGTCTTAGGAAGAGATTCACCAAACTCACTTAACTAAAAAATAGTAAGCTTACCAATCAACATGTCTCTGGTTACATTTGTCACAATCTAAATCTCTTCAATAGTAGTAGCCTTGCATTTGTATGCAATAGGGAAGGATTTGAGTACTTTAGCAACAATCTCTAATTCTTCCAATGTTCCACCAACACATCTAATACTACACACAACTTCATTCACTCTTTGCATAAAAGAAGTAATGTTATCATCTTCACCCATTCTCAACATTTCATATTTCCCTTTCAGGCTTTGTAGCTTAGCAATCTTCGCATGGGTATCACCTTCATACAAAGTTTCCAAAATTTTCCAAATCTCATAATTAGTCTTCAACTCCATTGCATTTTTCATCTTGGAGTCAATTAGAGCACTCAACAATGCTTCCTTAGCCCTGATATTGTATTCAACTTCCTTAATCTCACTTGCAATAGAAGGATCATTTTGAGGGATGATATACCTATTCTTTGTAATTGTCTAGTAAGGTTCACCAATGCATCTTAGATGACAATCCATTCGAGTCTTCCATAAAGAATAATTAGTTGCATCAAATGTCAGACTATCCTTCTTATATGTCGCCATCCTGGATCACCTCAAGCTATTGAACTTCTTCCAAGGAACCTGCTTTGATACCAATTGTTGGCAACACAAGGGAAGACAACTGAGAAGGGGGGTGAATCAATTGTCACCGAAATTATACAAATTAAACTTATTATCAAATATGATGAATAAATATGAAAGCATAAATCATCACCACATCAAAAACACACATAACACCAATATTTTTTATGTGGAAAACCTATTAGGGGAAAAACCATGGTGGAGGTTAGTCCATAATATTATACCTTGTTAAAAGTATAAAAGTATTATAAATGGGGAATGCACATGCACTCAAGCACACTACCTAGAGCTCACTAATCAAATACAAAAGGCTTACTACCCAACAGAAGACTCACTATCTTACAATCACATTTGGATCACATCTGGAAGATTTTGAACTAAGAAAATAACATCTTCTAATGCCTAATTACAGTTCCGGTTAAGCACATAAACACTTTCTTCTGCTCACTCTTCTTCACACTTTACTTCTTCCTTAAAAATATTATAACATTATTCACACACAACACTCAACATACATTGCACACCACACCTTCAAATGGTATAAACAATTAATCATATATATTTGCAAGTAAGGATAACATCAACTACATGTCGACCCAACAAAATATAAAATGTGTACAAACTGTTAGCCCAAATCAATAAACAATTATCAATGTGCACCAAACAATGTTAGCCAAAACATAGTAAGGAACCAAAACAACATGTCTCAAACATGAAACACCTTAAACAATTATGCCTCGAAGACCCGCAACATGCTACATTCACCCTATTGGCCATGATCATGAAAAACATGAACTCACAAAAGAAAATCACCAATCGCAAACACAATGATCAATGTGGACCAACAAAATAGATAGAGCACGATCTAGAAACATCCACAAGAATCATGAATCACCATAGAAGCATCCACAACAAATCAAATTACTAGAATCACATCATCTTCTTTCAAGAACACAAAGTAAAGGAACATAACAACTGTCAAAACACAGATACTCATAACTCAATCAAATCTGCATGTGAACCTCTGAAACTTCATGTGGATAAACTAGATGTACTTTTCAACAAACCCTTTAATCCACAACCTCTTATCATCAATATACTAAGCTAACCACCATGTTGAAATTCACTGCACCACCAACAACCTTCAAATTATCTTATTAGAATTTTTTCAATATCCTTGACATATACAACCTTAAAAATATTAATGCCAATAGTGTTGACATCAATGACAACCACATATCAGCAATATCCAACACTCTCAATATTTTGATAATACTTTCAAGTACAAATGGAAAATCTCATGAGATACAATGCTTTTTACATCACTGAGAAAAATAACTCTTAACAAAGTATGAAATCAACACCTACTAATATTTATTTGTAATCAACAACCCCGCGAAATTGTTCAACATTGCATAAATAATGTGCATAATTTATGAACCATAAAAAAACTTCCTTCAACTGTACACCTAAATTTCAACTTCCCTTAACAATAAACTGAATGGCTAACATAACTTTACTTGGGACTAAAAAGACATTATTTGCTTATTACACCCAAACTACGGTTAAGGGAGAAGTCGTATCATAAACCAACAAACTATGCACAAAATTTATTATAACTGACAACACATGCATCGAGACCATACAAAAAATACAAGAGAAACCCCCAACATGTTGACACTACATGTCACATATGACAGTTATCATATATGCAATGTTTTTGACAAAAACACAAATACCATATACATATTCGTGCATATAAATCCTTTTCACTTGACTATGCATAACTGACACAATCAAAGTAATAAGTAGAAAATTGAAACAAAACCACTTTGGAATGAACCCTATCATGGAAAAACACACCCTTATGTATACAAAATACACATACATGATTCATAGAACAAATCTATGTACCCATAACAGGTAACCAATACTATAAACTACATAACCCGACTAGAGTTTCAAAGATTTAGACACAAATTAGTAAAAAGCATTTTGAACAAACCCAACACCATTTACACAAGAATTTCAAAAACAAAAATTTAAAATTAAATGAACATTTAAACCTTTACCATTTGCAGATAAACCAAGAACCACAGGATTACGAAAATGAAATACCAATTTGTTGCTCATCATAAGCCATAACTATCACAGTAGTCTAAAAATAATTTCCTATGTAGCTAGTCATGAAGCAACACTATTCTCCATTGTTCACCAAGCTTCCACAAACTAGCCTATGTGGTTGCACATTCCTTGCTTTTCCTTTTATAAAAATGAGTAATCATTTTAGGGCATAATTTTTGTGTTGGTGTTACAAATAAAACATTTTCATAATATCAGCATTTGCATATGACCATCATAAAACCCATGTATCACTTTATTATGTGTTTCAATCACATGTAATGATCAATCACTTACACCTTTGTGGGTCTCCATGAATGTTTGAAATTTTACCCTATTCAAGTCTATACACTTTGACTTGCAAGAATAATTATTTAAATGTCCCCTTGAAAATGATTAAAATAATCATCAAATATATATCAAGACTTATATAATAAGCACCTCCCTTATGTCAATGTAAGGATATAACAAACATTTATCAATTAATTGATCAATGATACCAATCAAGATATTCCAAGGGGTATAAAATCACCAATGCTGCAAGATACCTTATTGTCTTTGACATTAATGCCAACAATGATAGAGAGGGACAACAAACTCCACCTTTGGCATTGATGTCAAACCAATAAGATGTAATCATCAAAACCAAATGTCAACTGAAAAGAAATACCTACACCTAAAATGTTAAAGAACTTTGCACATGCACTACCCTATTACAATCCATGAAAACTGTTAGATCAGTTTATGATTTTCAAATACTAATGAACAATGAACAATGCACAATGCATTGCCCTATTACAATCCATCAAAACTGTTAGATTAGTCTGTGAATTTGAAATACCAAGGAATAATGAACAATGCACAATGTTGCCACTGATGAATATATACAACCATTGTCTCAAAAAATTTATACAACCACTGCCTCAGAAATTAGAATGCACCAAAACATGTATCATGTATTAACTATAGCATATCAACTTGTCTCCCTCTTTTGACAAAAAATCCAAAGGAGAAAGACTAAAATCCTGCAAGAGAACCAAAATGAATATGTCAACAATGCTAATAGGGGTAAGAATAAGCATGAAAAGTTCCCCCTAACTCCATGGATAGGAGTAAATCACTCAATAGAATTGAGAGAGAAGACACCAAGTCTATCTTTTAAGGATTCAAAAACTACTTTTGGTAAGTGCTTAGTAAAAATGTCAGCCACTTGTTCATTTGAAGCCACATAATCCAGAATCACATCATTTGCCAACAAATTTTCTTAGAGAAAATGATATCTGATATCTATAGTTTTAGTATGAGAATGCATGACATAATTTTTGAAATATTGATAGTGCTAGTATTATCACATAATATATGCACTAGTTTAGAAACTTCAACTTTATTGTCTTTAAGGATTTGAACCATCCAATATATTATGCGTCAGTAGTGGATAGGGACATAGAATCTTGTTTCTTACTATGCTAGGCCACCAACCTACCTCCTAGGAAGAATGCACCCCCAAAAGTGCTTTTCATGCTATCTAAATAGCCTGCCCAGTCAACATCATTATAGGAAAGAAAAGTAAAATAATTGTGTCTATGATACCATAAACCAAAATCAATTGTGCTAGAAATGTATTTCAGTATTCTTTTCACAGCCTTGAGATGAGATTTTTTAGGTGAAGATTGAAATCTTGATACTAAACACACAAAATGCATTATGTCAGGCGTAGTTGCAATTAAATACAGTAGATTGCCAATCATGGACATGTACATTGTGTGGTCCACATTAGGTTAATCAACCTCTTGACTAAGTTTGCAACTTAGGAGTACCAACAAGTTTTACCCATCCATTTGAAATTTTTTTAACATTTCTTTTGCATGTTTTGTTTGAGATATAAAGATTCCTTTCTCAAATTGAAAGACTTGTAACCCCAAAAAGAATGAAATTTCTCCTAACATTGGCATTTCAAACTATGATTTCATAATGTTAGGAAATTCAAAGCGTAATTTAGAATCATCACTGCCAAAGATTATGTCATCTACATAGACAACAACAACAAGTATATTATTACCTTTTGTTTTGAAGTATAAGTTGTTGTCCACTCCTTTTTTGAAACCTTGATCAAGTAAGTGCTTATCAAGCTTTACATACCATGCTCTAGGGGCTTGTTTTAACCCATATAGAGCCTTTTTCAATCTACAAACATAATTTTATTTTCCTGCACATTTAAACCCTTCTGGTTGCTCCATGTAAACTTCCTTTGATAGATCACCATTAAGAAATGTTGTTTTTACATCCATTTGAAAAACTTTGAAGTTTTTATACACATAAAAGGCTAAGAAAATTCTTATGGCTTCAAGTATAGCCACAAGAGCAAAGGTTTCATCAAAATCTACACCCTCTATCTGAGATTATCCTTTGCAAACTAGCCTTTCTTTATTTCTAACCTCATTTCCCTTATCATCAAGCTTATTTCTAAACACCCATTTAGCCCCAATCACATTTTTATCAGTGGGCCTAGGGACAATTTCTCAAGTTTTATTTTTCTCTATTTGATCAAGTCCTTGCATAGATTTGATCCAAAGATCATCTTTGCTAGCTTCTATATATGTTTTAGGTCCAAATTATGAAACTAGACATAAGTAAACTTGATCACTTTCACTAGAAAGTTTCATTCCGGTTTGAATACAGTAGTTTTATCACCTATTATCTGATCTTGAGGATGATTTTTCTCCAACAGTTTGGAAGACCTTTTGGGAGTAGATCCCACAAGTTCTTCAAGGACATTTTTCTCATTATTTTCTTGACTTTTGTTCATTTTCAAGTGGAATAATATCATCATTATCTTTAGTTTGTTGTTCATTACTATGCAACATTTACCAACTTTAACATTAGCACTTTCAATTATTCCTTTTAATCTTTTGTTAAAGCATTTATAATCTTTACTATGAGTAGAGTAGCCTAAAAATATGCCTTCATCACAACATGATTTAAAGCTTCCTAAACTATTATTATCTCTTTTACTGAAGCATTTACTACCAAAATTTTTAAAATAACCAACATTAGTTGTTCTGCTATACCATAGCTCATAAGGAGTAAATTTTGTATTCACTCTTAATTGAACTCTATTTAAGATATAGACAATAGTATGAACTTCCTCTTTCTGGTAGATATTTGGAAGACCTACATCTTCAAGCATGGTTCTAGCCATGTCTTTTACCATTTTTTTTTCCTCTCAACAACACCATTTTGTTGTGGTGTTTTGGAAGTTGAGTATTGACTTTTAATACCATGTTCTTCACAATAATCAATAAATTCTTGTGAAGTGTACTCTCCACCTTTGTCTTACCTAAGACATTTTATTTTTAAATCAAACTCTCTTTCAACCATTTTCTTAAATATTTTAAATCCATCAAAGGATTATTCCTTATGTTTCAAGAAAGTTACCCATGTCATCCTTGTGTAGTCATCAATAAAGAGCATAAAGTAATTTTCATTGTTTAATGATTTTTTCCTTGTAGTACCACACATATCAGTGTGTACAAGTTGCAATGGTTTAGTAGAGGAGTATTCCTTAGGCTTGAAACTGGCTCTTGTTTGTTTTCCTTCTTGACATTATTTGCAAACATCATTAACCGATTTTGAGAGAACTAGCATATTCATCACATTCTGATTCTTGCTAATTTTGACTAGATTATCATAATTTATATGTCCTAATATTTTCTACCAAAGTTTAGTTTCCTCAACTTGACTCATGAAGTAGACATTATTTTCCTTATTACTATTCACGTCTTCATGAAGATTATAAATGTTTCCATTTGTTCTGAATCTTTCTACAATTATTTTACTAGATTTCTTTTTAATCTCACATCCTAGTGCAAAGAAATTTACACTAAATCCATTATCACATATTTGACTCACACTAAGTAAATTGTGAGTTAACCCTTCAATATAATAAATATCATGCACTGGAGTTTAATTATCAAGTAATACAGTTCCTTTGCCTATGATTTGGATGCAATGATCATTTCCAAATTTAACATATCCAATTGAATAATCTTCATAATGAACACATTTTCTTTTATCACCAATCATATGGTGAGAACAACCACTATCAACAACCCAAAGATTTTTCTTAACAGTATGCAAGGCTATTTGAACAATCAATTCTTTAGCCTTATTATTATTTTTCTTTGGCTTCCATACTAGTTTAAGTTTGTCATTTTTGTTTGATTTATTTGGATTTTTTATAGAACCAGACTTGTAGAATGTAGCTATATGTCCCAATTCACCATAGTTATAACATTTGAGACTTTTCAAAATTTTGTAAAGGTTACCATTTACAAAGCTAGTCTTTCTTCTAGATATAATTTTGCATTTGTTTGCTTTATGCCCAAATTGATTGCAATAAAAACAATAACAAAAGAAATAAAAATTGTATCTAGGAAACTTACTTTCCTTGTCAATGGATTTTCCTCTCTCAATATCAATATGATTTGAGCATTGCTAATGTAGCCACGGTAGAAGGGTCCTCAAGGAGAACAATTTGAACCATACAAAATGAGTTACACAACGAAAGCAACACAAAATATGGAGGAAAATGTAGATGCAAATATTCTCATTAATAGAAATCTCAATTGCATTCAGTTGACAATATTTGGTCTTACAGATTCGGCTCACAGGCCTAATGTAACATGTCCTAATTACAACATTCCAATATGCTCCTATATGCAATCTAAAATCTTACAATTTAGATCAATCTTAATCTCCTCAATACACTACTACTACCACTACTACCATTCTAATGATCAGTTACAAGCTTTATATCATATCCACAATTATGGAAACATCTACATTTCCCAAGGATCATCACATTCTCCAAGAAAAGAAAATGTAGTGTGTGCAAGAATAGTTTGGGCTCAAATTTGAATGAATCTCCAATAGGTGCATAAGATGGAGTGTGGACCTATTATGAAGGTCAGGGACACTCCATGGAACACTTAAAATCACACTATTTAGATCCACAAGTCACAAGAATTATCCACAATGATCGAACTAGCCAAAAAGTTTGAAATTATTCTAGTGTCGGTTCAAGAAATTGCCATGAGATTTTGAAAGCGATAACTTTCCAGAAAAAGATCCAATCGTGCTCAAATCTTGGAACAAGGAAAATGAACATGTCAATGATGCACACAAAGATCCACAGGGTCTAGTGAGCAAAGATTATGAATCCACCAACATGAACTAAGCAAGAACAAAAATTTGAAAGAAAATATTTTTAGTTGATTTAAGATTGTCAAGAACCAAGGATGTTCCTGTGTCAGACATTCAGGGTTATTGAAAAGCGAGTCTCTCACTTTTTCAGGGCCAAAGGAAAACTAAGATGGTCTACCTCAGCCTAAGAAATCTAAGAAGAATCCTCCACTAGTCTACCTTTCCACTTCACAAGATATTCCTTGTACTATCTTCCACGAGTCTTCCTCCCATCTCTGACATCCAAAATCTCTTCAATCTCATTTGATTGTTGTTTAGGAGACTGATTTTCCAATCTTGCTTTATTGTCTTCAATGAAATCTACTTTATGGTACTAATATAGATCTACAATGTTGAATATAGGTGATATTCCCATACGTTTCGATAACTCCACTTTGTAGGCATTTCTTGAATCAAATATCTTCAAGATCTTACAAGGTCCAAAATTTCTCCTCTTCAACTTGTTGTATGTGCCAACTAGAAATATTCCCTTCCTCAAATATACTAGCACTTCATCTCCAACTTCAAATTCCTTATGTCTCCTCTTTTCATCTGCTTTCTCCTTGTACTTCTGGTTCATGTCTTCCAATTGTTGTTTCACTTGAGTATGCACTTTCTTCATGTGTTCTAAAAATTCTTCAACTTTTGTACTCCTTTTATCTTCCTTACTGATGTATCTCAATTTTGATATACCTCTAGGATGAACTCCTGTAACAATCTCAAAAGGTTTATTTCGTGTACTTCTATTTACTGAATTATTGTAAGCAAATTTTTCTTGTGCAAGGACTAAATCTGAACTTCTAGTCTTCTCTCCAACCAAATAGCTCATAAAATTCCCCAAACTCCTATTTACTACCTCCACCTATCCATCAGTTTGTGGGTGAAAAGAAAAATTGAACTTCAAATCTATCTTCAGCTTCTTCCAAAGTTTCTTCCAAAAGTAACCAACAAAATTTGTATCTCTGTCTAAAACAACACTCCTAGGTAATCCATGCAATCTGACCACTTCTTTGACAAACAAATCTTCTACATGTACTGAATTTGTTGTCTTCTTACAAGCTATGGAATTTTCCATTTTAGAAAATCTATTTACCACCACAAATATAGAATCATTACCTCTTTGTGTCTTCGGTAAACCAAGTATAAAATCCATGCTTATATCTTCCCAAGGTGTCTCCAGAACTGTCAAAGGCTTGTACAATTCAGCATTCTAACTACTCCCTTTTGTAACTTGAAAAACTCTACAACCCTGCACAAATTTCCTAACATCCTTACAAATTTGCGGCCAAAAGTAATTCTCACTCACCAATGCTACTGTCTTATCAACTCCAAAGTGTCATGACATTCCTCCACTATGCTTCTCCTTCACTAAGTTATCTCTCATTGAACTCTAGAGTATACACAACTGATTACCTCTGAACAACATATCCTCCTGAATGAAATAATCCAACCAATGAATTTTATCCTTAGAAACAGGTTCTTTGCAAGCTCTCCAAGGTTCCACAAAATTTGGGTCTTTCTCATACAAGTTCTTCAACTCATCAAAGCCTAATACCTCCACTCTCATCTCTGTCAATAAATTCCTTCTTCTTCTCAAATCATTAGCAACTCTATTTGAATTTCCACTTTGAGGCTTCAAAATAAAAATATAAATCTACAATAATTCTACCCATCTCATATGTCTCTGATTCAACTTACCCTAACTGTTCAAATATTACAATGATTGATGATTCATATACAACACAAACTCCTTAGGCAATAAATAATGTCTCCACTTCTTCAAGGATTGAATGATGGCATAAAACTATTGGTCATACACTAAATGTCTTCTCCTAGCATCATTCAACTTCTCCTTAAAATAAGCTATTGGTCTTCCTTCTTGACTCAATACTGCTCCAATTGCATTTCCACTTGCATCATAGTCTACTTGAAATACCTTATTGAAATATGGTAGAGCCAACATAGGCTTTTCAGTCACCTTCTGCTTCAACAATTCAAAACTTTGATCTAATCTAGACATCCACGTAAAATCCTTCTTATCTCCTCTCATGGTTTTTTTCATAGGACTACAAATAGAACTAAAATTCCTAATGAACTTTTGATAGAAACTTGCCAATCCATGAAATGATCTTACCTCTCGAATGTTATCTAGTGTAGGATACTCAACAATTTCTTTCACCTTCTCAAGGTTCATCTTCAATCCATCCACAGATATCAAAAATCCAAGATATACCAACTCCTCCTTCATGAAACTACACTTCTTAATGTTTATCAGCAACTGCTCTTCTCTCGACCTCTGCAGAACTTGTCTTATATGCAACAAATTTTCTTATCTACTCTTACTGAAAATCAAGATGCCATCCAAATACACAATCACAAACTTACCCAATAATTTCTTCAATACCTCATTCATCAACCTCATGAAAGTACTTAGTGCATTTTTCAATCCAAAAGGCATCACCAACCACTCATACAATCCTTCATTTGTCTTGAATGTTGTTTTCTACTTAACCTCTTCTCTGATTTTGATCTGATGACATCCACTCTTCAAATATATCTTTGTAAAGTATTTAGCTCCACTCAAAAAATCCATAATGTCATCCATCTAGGGCAAAGGAAATCTATACTTCATTGTGATCTTGTTTATGGCTCTTGAATCTATACACATTCTCCATTCTCCATCCATCTTAGGTGCTAACATAGTAGGTATTGCACATGGAATTAAGCTCTCTCTAATCAAACCTTTCCTCAAAAAATCTTGCACTTTCCTATTCAACTCCTCATTCTCTATCGGTGCCATCTAATGTGCTACCTCATTAGGCAAACTAGCTCCAGGAATTAGATCCATACAATGACTAATACTCCTCATAGGTGGCAATCCATCAGGTACATTACCTAAAATGATCTCTTCATACTATGTTAGCATTTCCTTTATCTCTTCTGGTTGTTCTTCTACATGCTTCAAATCTTCAGTCTTCTTAGGAACTAAGGCATAACACATGTTCTCATGTCTCAACCCATCTAGGAATCTCCTTCCATCAACCAAAAAAACTCTAGTACTCATACAAACCTCAACTGTAGGAACATCTTCCAATGACAACAAATTATGCTTCATCCCATTAGAAACAATGGTATATATGTTCTTCTTTCTATCATGAATAGCTTGTCTATCATAGTACCAAGGTCTTCCCAACAAAACATGGGATACATCCATAGGCATGATATCACACAAAACTTCATGGTAATTTCCCATCTTTAATTTCACCAAACATTGTTCACTTACCAGTATCTTATGCTCATCCTGAATCCAAGCAATCTAATAGGGCTTCGGGTCTTTCAACCTTTCCAACTTTAGTTTAGTCACCATCTCTTCAAAAACTAGGTTCTCAGAACTTCCACTATCAATAATCACCTTGCATCTGGTTGGAAACAAGTTATTTCTCTACAATGGGATCCTTTTATAACTCACTTTGATATAATACTCTTTTGTTCACCAACACTTCTCCATCTTTTAGTTTATTAGGCGATTCGACATGATCTTCCTCAACCAAGGTTGTTCTTCTATTGTTTTGTGTCTTCTACTTGTCTCTCCCTGACTACATTCAAATGCTCTATGTCCTTCTCCACCACATTTATAACAAGTTCCCTTGAATATTCTTTTCTCCTATCCTCTATCATCTCTTCTATAACCTTCATTTCAGTAACCATCATATCCTCCTCTTCTATAAGAGTTTCCATCACCTCTCTGGTATGAATTTTCATTCTTACTAACCTCCTTATCCTTATTCTAATCTAGAAAAGATCCTCTTCCTCCTCCAGTAAAAGCTCTTCCTCTTTGAAATCTTCCACCTCTTCCTCTCTGTCTTTGCTCATGTCTTTTGTTCAACTTCTCCTCTACTTTTAGGGCACACTGATATGCTTCTTCCACACTCTTCAACTTGATCAAACTGATCTCATCTTGCATAGATGACCTCAAACCATTCACATATTTGGCTACTTGCTCAATTTCCTCCTCTGAATTTCCAAATCTAATGTTCAACTTATAGAACTCCTCAGTATATTTTGTCACACTTGAATTTTTTGCTTCAAATTTTGCAACTTTCAGAACAAACTGATCTAATAGTCTGTAGGCATAAATTTGTCTTTAACTTGTTCACCATCCAATCCCATAATTTTATTTTCTCCTTTCCTCTTCTTTTCCTATATGTCTGGAAATGTTCCCACCAAAGGGATGCAAGTCCTCTCAACTTAGTAGAAGCATATTTCACCTTCTTATCTTCAATGGTACCTTCAAATTCAAAATATTTTTCCATCTCGATAATCCAATCAAGCAATTCTTCTGAATCCAACTTACCATTATAATCTAGTGAATTGAAATGTGGTTTTGTATTCACTCTAGTTAGGGATCTTATGAACCTCTCTTCTCCCTGATCTAGGTCAGGTTGCTCTTCTCTTCCTCTTTCATCCTAAACCTCTACCTCTTCATCACTCACATCATCAATTGGTTGACCACTTCTCTGGGCCATTTCTACTACATCTAATCTAGTAGCAATTCCTCTCAACATCTCCATTAAAGTTGGGTTTGCATTTCCATGTGCTCCATTTCCTCTAACATTTCTTCTTCCTACCATCTTTACACAAGTCCTCTGCAGCTATAGGTCAGATCCTCAATCTGCCACCTCACAAAAAATCTTCAACAAGACTTTTTGAATTCTAATGACCTCACATGGATCGAATCTTGCTCTGATACCAATCTAACGTAGCCACAGTAGGAGGGTCCTCAAGGAGAAAAATTTGGACCATGCAGCACTAGTAACACAACGAAAGAAACATAGAATATGGAGGCAAATGTAGATGCAAATATTCTCATTAATAGAAATCTCAATTACATTTGGCCGACAACATCTGGGCTTATAGTTTTGGCTCACAGGCCTGATATAACATGTCCTAATTACAACATTCCAATATGCTCCTATATGCAAGCTGAAATTTTACAATTTGGATCAATCTTAATCTTCTCAATCAACTACTACTACCACTCCTTCCATTCTAATGATCAGTTACAAGCTTTATATCATATCCGTAATTCTAGAAACATCTACATCGACCAAAGATCATCACATTCTCCAAGGAAAGGAAATGTAGCGTGCACAAGAAGAGGTCGGACTCAAATTTGGATTACTCTCCAATAGGTGCATAAGATGAAGTGTGGACTTAATATGAAGGTTGGGGACACTCCATAAAACACTTAAAATCACATCGTTCAGATCCGCAAGTCACGAGAATGATCCACAATGATCAAACTAGCTAAAAAGTTTGAAATTATTCCGGTGTTGGTTCAAGAAATTGCCATGAGATTTCAAAAGTGATAAATTGTCGAAAAAAGATCCAATCATGCTCAAATCTTGGAACAAGAAAAATGAACATGTCGATGATGTACACAAAGATCCATAGGGTTTGGTGAGCAAAGATGATGAATCCACCAACATGAACTAAGCAAGAACAGAACAAGAACAAAAAACTAAGAGAAAATATTTTTGGTTGATGCAAGATTGCCAAGAACCAAGGATGCTCCTGCATCAATGGCCCTTCTGAAAATTCTAGACCACTTTTTCCTTTGTGATCTTTCTGCTTGTTCATCATATCAGATAAATTCTCATTGCTATCACACATGGCAAGCCTCTTTTTCAAATCAACAATTTATGCTTCTAAAGTGCAACATTCCTTCTCTTTGATTTTTAATTGTTCTTGAGTCACCTCAAGAATCTTTTTGTTTTCTTCAATCTGAAGTTTAAGACTAGAAATGAGTCTTTAAAATTCAATTGTTTTTTGAATTAAACAATCAATATCTTTTTGATTTTGATTCTTTTGTTCAACAACTTCTTTTCTTAAGTTTTTTATTTCACTGAGAGCACATTTTTTCTCTCCTTCAAGATCAATTTTAGGATCTGAATGATTTGAAATGATTTCCTCTTGTTTTTCATTAGGAGTTACAATAGCCATAAACAATGTTTCTTATCCTTCCTCAACAAATTCATCAGAACAACTGTCTATTACATTAGCATACAAACTTTTCTCCTTTTTAAAAGAATTTCTCTTTTTAAAATTGAATTGCTTTTTCTTTCCTAGTTTTCCATTATCCTCTTCATCACTATCTAAATCCTTGTTTAGAAATTGAGTAGCATAATGCCCAATATTTCCACAGTTAAATCATTTAAAGGGTATTTTCCCTTTGTATCTTCTTGATCCTCTTTTTAATTTACTTACAAAGGCTGAGTCATTTTCATCTAGATTATCAGGCTCAATAGCTATGTCACTATCCTTTTTAACAACTTTGAAAGAAACCTCATTGCTAGTAGAACAATTATTATTATTAATTCTCATCTCATAGGTAGTAAAAATACCATGAAGATCATCAAGAGTTACCATATTAACATCTCTCTTCAACAACAAATATCTTTGAGTCATACTTACGTGTTATAGATCTTAACACCTTTTAAACCATGACCTTTTCTTCTAGGTTTTCTCCATAGCAACATATTGAGTTCATAATTTCTTGAACTCTTAAGAAATAATCAACTTTCTTTTCATCATAAGTCATCTTAAGACTTTCAAACCTAGCTCTATAGGCTTGTAGTTTTTCCTCTTTAACCTTCTCATCTCCCTCATAGATGTTTGACAATTTTTCCCAAATTGACTTTGTATTTTTGTAATCCATGAATTTTACAAGAACATCATTTGTTACGTCATAGAAAATGGCATTTGCAGCCTTTGCATCACATTCATATGCTTTTTTCTCATCGGTTGTTGAGGGTGTTGCAGTAGCAGTATATGCATTCTCAATTGTAGCCCAGACTTCATAACCTAGAGATGTTATGTGTCTTCTCATTCTAAATTTCCAGAAGGCATATCCAATTCCATCAAATAATGGTACTCTGGAGGTAGATAGACCCTCTTGACTTGCCATTACTAGTACTCTGCTAGGAATTCCCTAATTTGACTCTAGAAAAGGGTTTGGCTATGATACCACTTGTTGGATTACAAAGAACACTGAGAGGGGGGTGAATCAATATTCTAACAAGTCAAATAAATTTTAAAAAACTTGTTTTGATTTGCTTGTGAAACAATATAAAGCAAATAACTAAAATGAGATAGTAGTATAAGAGTCACACATTCCCATAAAATTACACAAAGAATTTCATGAGTGGAAAAAACCTTAAAGGGAAGAAAAAACAACTCGTAAATGAGTCACTAGCTTAATCTGAAAACTTGTTGTTTACAATGCCTTACTGGCTAATTGATGTCTCATTGAAAATACTATAGCATTGATAGATTTCAAATGCCTCATTGGCTATACATCAACACTTTTCAATCACTGTTTTGAATTGATACATAGAGTATCATCTATGTTTCTTTTCACAACATCTTTTGATCTCGCATCACTTGAGATTTAGAAGCATAAGTCTAGTCAATTTCTCAATGCACTACAAGTGCTCTCAAACTTTTGATAATTCTTTCAAGTACAAATAAAAATTCTCATGAGATACAATCCTTATTACATCACTAAGAAAAATAATTCTTAACAGAGTATTCAAAATCAACACCTACTAATATTTCTTTGTAATCAACAACCCCGTGAAATTGTTCAACATAGCATAAATAATGTGCATAATTTCTAAACCATAGCAAATTTCCTTCAACTGCATACCTGAATTTCAACTTCCCTTAACAATAAACTGAATGGCTAACATAACTTTTCTTGGGACTGAAAAGACAAATTATTCACTTATTACACCCAAACTAGGGCTAAGGGAGAAGTTGTATCATAAACCCACAAACTATACACAAAATGTATTATAATTGACAACACATATGCATCGAGACCATACAATAAGTACAAGACAGACCCCCAACATGTTGACACTACATGTCACTATGGCATTTATCACATATGCAATGTTTTTGACAAAAACACAAATACCATATACATATTCATGCATATAAATCCTTTTCACTTGACTATGCATAACTAACACAATCAAAGTAATAAGTAGAAAATTGAAACCCAAACCACTTTGGACTAAACCCTCTCGTGGAGAAACACATCCTTATGTATACACAATACAAATACATGATTCATAGAACAAATTTGTGTACCCATAATAGGTAACCGACACTATAAACAGAAGAACCCAACTAGGGTTTCAAAGATTTAGACAAAAATTAGTAAAAAACATTTTGAACAAACTTGACACCATTTACACATGAATTTCAAAAACAAAATTTTAAAGTTAAATGAACATTTAAAACTTTACCATTTCAAGATAAACCAAGAACCACAAGGATTAAGAAAATGAAATGCCAATTTGTTGCTCATCATAAGCCATAACTGCCATAGTAGTCTGAAGATAATTTCCTATGTCCCTAGCCATGAAGCAACACTATTATCCATTATTCACCAAGCTTCCACAAACTGCCCTATGCAACTGCACACTCCTTGCTCTGCGTTTTGTAAAAATGAGTAATTATTTTAAGGCATAATTATTGTGTCAGTGTTACAAATAAAACATTTTCATTATGTCGGCATTTGCATATGACCATCATAAAACACATGTATCACTTTATTATGTGCGTCAATCACATGTAATGATCAATCACTTACACCTTTGTCAGTCTCCATGAATGTTTGAAAGTTTACCCTATTCAAGTCTATGCACTTTGACTTGCAAGAATAATCATTTAAATGCCCCCTTGTAAATGATTAAAATAATCATCAAATGATATACATCAAGACTTGTATAATAAGCACCTACCTTATGTCAATGTAAGGATATAACAAACATTTATCAATTAATTGATCAATGATACCAATCAAGATATGCCTAGGGGTATAAAATCACCAATGTTGCAAGATACCTTATTGTCTTTGACATTAATGCCAACAATGACAAAGAGGGACAACAATGGGAACATCAAGGGAATAATATACTTGCATGGAATTCCTAGTTGCAACTTAGTTTGAGAAAGTCTTGGATATTTATAAGACTTTTGAGGTGTGAAAGAATTCTTAAGGAAATTTGAGACAAAGGATATGGAGACCTCTCTAGAGGTTGTGACACTTTAGAAGAATGTGGTTGCTATAATGTAGATGCAGGAGCCTTTGGAGACGAAGGAGTGTATGTTCCTATTTTATTGAAAAAGGGATCCTAGGTCTAATGCATATATCACTAGCATCATTCCTTTTTCAAAGAATATTAGGATGCAAATCAACAAGGGAAATTAAGTCAATCAACCTTAGATCTGATACTTTTGTGCCTTGTAAATTGATCAAAGTTGATTCAGTTTTATTAACTTGATGAAAATATGTGACCTAAAATGAAAATACAACTTTTCTATAACTAAAAAACTATGAAACCAAATTTCAACAATAGATCTGGGAAGGGAAAAGTTCTATTCAGTTTTCATACAAATCAAAGCATGATTTTATTGGAAAAAGTCACTCAAGGCACCTATTTCCTAGTTGACCTTTTTGGATCTGAAAATGTAGTCTTGTAACTCTTTTCCTCCTCTTTTCTTTCTCACTTTGTGGTCATTGTATTCATATTTGAACCTACATAAATATGGAAAAGAGATGGGGGTATCTATATAGGAGTTTTCCTTGATCAAACCCCTATTTCGGTATTTCTACGTCTACGAATAGTCAATAAACTGATTGATAAAATGTGTGTGCTTCTAAACTTAAGTGCATCTAAAGTTGTAATGAGCTAAAATTAAAAAAACCTACTCAATTGCATTAGAGAAGGATTCCTCAGTGAAAATAATAAGATCCACTCGAGAGTTCCAGTCAAACACCCTTAGGAAAACCCAAAACAAAATGATACCTTGCCTTAGGTAGCAAGTGATATGAAGCTTGAAGATGAGACACCTTGAAAATAAGTCATTAGGTTGTAGAAAATGACCAATAGTACTTTCCAAACCTAGATTCCATCATGTCCTTCTATTGGTATCAAAATTCAATCATTGGATAAGTATTGATCAAATCTAAAAATATGCTTGAAATCTTGCAAACTCAAATGTACTATGGCATAGTGTAATTGTCACAATAATTTTTTTCTTTTCCTTATTTTTCTCCTTTCAAATGATGAAATTACTAGGTATTTATATGCAATTAATCTAATTTCCTAAAAATTAGATCTTGATAGTCAACATTTTAAATTTTAAATTGAAATAATAAAATGCCAACTCTAACATATTAAAAATTGGAACCAAAATAGGGTGAAAAACTCACTTAAGGAACCATTGTCCTAGCCCTATTTTGTGGGGTGTAAAGTGTCTAGAGAAAATATTAAATTTTTACCTTGATTTTGTACATGTAATTTATTGATAAATGTTCAAACGGGCCATAGAATGCATAATTTACAAAGTTAGGGATTGATTATAAATGTTTGAATAAATTGACGAAAGGGTCACTTCAGTAGGTTCCAAACAAAGCATGAAATTGTGCTTTCACTAAAAGGGAGTACAATTTATAATGCTTCAGTTCTAACATAAATTGTTTACAAGAGATAGAAGGTTGTTTACCATAGAATATATTTTTTGACATGGAAATGTGGATAAATTTTATGGGGATGATGAGGAGACAAGATTTTGGGTATTTTTTCTTTCTTTTATACCACTAGAAAACTTGATAGTGATCCTAGGATTATTTAAATAATCACTAATTTATTTGTTTCATTAGGAGATTATTTCTATAGATCTTAACACTCATATTATTCTCTAATACAACTTGAGTAGATTGAGTTGTAGAAATGGTAGGGATTTTCTCTACTTAGTGGATTCATTTATATTTTTCTTCCTTTTAGATGGTTCTCCTATCTTTTATCTTAGGTCTTCAACATTTATTTCTAACCAAACCAAACTCTTTTTTTCCACATGTTGAATTTTTCTTTCACTTGACATAAGCTCTCTCAATGACCAATTTGTAACAATAATGCACATAATCTTAGTCTAGCAATAGGAAGATATTTTATATTTTATATTTCCCAACTATACTAGAAGCAAAACAATCATCTAGAATATGAATTGAACAATCATTTTCATATTGTTAAATATGTGCATCATATCTCAATTTTTGAATGGAATGAATAGGTGAATGGTGAAGTTCTGATTAAATATTTTTCTAATTTTCCATGTCCACTAATTCACCAAACCATGTGCAGGAAATTCCTACAAAAGAGAAAGAAAAAACTAACCCTCTTGAAAATCCATCTATTTGTATACCTCATCATGAAACACAAAATATTTATTAGGTCAAATTGAAACCAACAAGAATAAACTCCACACATTGATCTATTGAAAATTCCTAATGTAACTACTTCACATTGAAGAGCCCCCTCATCATTGTAGGAATCAATCATTTTTTTTTATAGATTCTATTAGTGGCTAAATAAACATATGGTGGAGAATGCATAGTAATTATAATCTACAAAAAAAATGCATAAGTAAAATAGAAAAATATCAATTTTTTTATATTGCTTATTGATTTGAGAACCAATGCACCCTTGCATGAAAGTTTCAAGAGATTCCCTATTTTTTGGTGTCAACACTAAGGAATAAGGGGAAAAAATTGTCATATGTGGTGGATATCCTTTTACCATCCCCCATACAACAATAAGGTCCTATAATATTTCTTGATGAAACTCTTTTATGCATTTTCCTCAATGATATTCTAAGTTATTTTGACATGTGATATTTCTAGGGTAGAGGAAAAGGATTTACATAGGACATGGAGGGGTCATGTCATTCCTAGGAGCACATACTATGACCCTTAGGTAGGAAAGACATTTATCATGTGAATATCCCTTCTTTTGTGTAGGAAAGTGTTGAAGTGAAGAATTTGTAGTTAATTATTTCCTTAACATAAACCTTTATAGTGATGCAAGAGCATCCAATGGTGTAGGGAAATCTTGCATCACCCAAAAAAAATTATTTTCTTTATTTTCATTAGTTTTTTTGAGTACCATGATGGCACTTAAGGGGTGTAAGACAATCAGGTATCAAAAATAGCAAAAAAAATTCACTTACTATTTTTAGTAAGTCATCATAAATGAGCTTGTATGGACCTAAAAATTTACCCAAAGGAGCAAAGCTGACAAAAAAAAAAAGAATCACCTCAATACCCTGCATAGTTTGGGAGAAATTAAAGTTTTTGTCCTGAAAAGTTTCTCCAATGCAACTTCAAATTTAGATATGAAGACTTTAGAGGCCACAAAATAGGTCAAAAAGTTGACAAACCAACCTATGATGGTTTATGTGTTGTAGCGCTCATTGAGAGCTTTCCAACGATATGTAATAATAGCAAATTGGATACCTGGATCAAAAGTTATGGCCTCACGAAGTTGACCCTCTAAAAAGTGAATTTCATTAAAATTTCTTCCTAGGCCAAAAATCAAACAATGGGACTTTTGGTGCTAAAAAAAAGGGAAATTTGTACTTTCTAGAACATTCTAAGGTGGTTATTAGGTAAAATAAAAAGGGATATGAGGGGATTGTAGAAGGTGGCTCCATTAGTGTAGATTGTGGCTCTGAATAATAGTTTTTCTTTCAGAGTTGATTTTGTTGTAATGAATCAAGCCCATGAGGTTGTAGTATGTAAGATCTGAATCTATAAATTCATTTTCTGAAAATAATTGAAAATGGGTTATCTTTTTTCTCGCATCTCCTGTGTTGGTATCTATTATTGTGTTTGTGTGGTTTCGGGCGGTGTATCCCTCATCAAGTGGTATTAAATAGGAGTTCTTGAGTTTGTAATAGAGCATCAAACATGAGGTAGTTGTAGCAGGACTTTTGAGTTTAGTTTGATATCACAATTCCTCCAAGACTTTCTTAGCATGGTAGGGGAATAGGTAGAGGTGGTGGAGGAAGAGACCCTCCTAGAGATGAAATTAGGGCCCTAAGAAGGCAATTAGAGGCCTTGTAGGATGAGGTTTGAAGGAGAGATGTACATCAGGAAAGAGATGCCAGTGAAGATGAAACTGAAGAGGAAATGGAAGAGGAAGAAGAGCATCAAATGGATCTAGGAAAAGTTATATTGCTAAGAGAAGTATCAAGTATTGGAAAGAGACCCAAAATGGAGGTTTCAACTTTTAGTGGAAGGCTAAATCCTGAAGAATTAATTGATTGGATCAATGACATGGAGGAATTTTTGAGTTTGAGGAGATTGAAGATCCTCATAGAGTGAGGTTTTCAAAGAAAAATTGAAAGGTCACACCAATATATGGTGGAAAGAGGTCTAGTTAGAAAGAGGAAGACAAGGGAAAGATAAAATTTCTAGATGGGACAAAATGGTCTCAAAATTGAAGAAACAATTTATTCCAGTCGATTATGAATTGGAGTTGCTCAAGAAGATGCAAATATTGAGATAAGGAACAAGGATGGTGAAGGAGTACACAGAGGAATTTCATAAGGTTCTTATTCAAATAGGACATTATGAGGCGAATAAAGAGAAAGTTGCTTGATATATTAATGGGATGAATCCTAGCATATAGGAAGAATTGGCACTAGTAAGGATGACCACCATTGAAGATGCTTATCAATTTTCCCTAAAGGTTGAAGAATGACTGAACAAATGGTTTGAAAGAAAGAAGAGAGGTGGAGGTCGAGCTGGAAAGACTAGTGGTTGGTCATACAAAGCTCGAAATGAAGATCAAAAGAAGGGTGAAGGATCCAGTAGCAGCCAAAACCAAAAAGGAGATAACACTTATCATCCTCGTGATCAAAATAATGGAGACCAAAGAGGAAGAGGAAGATTTGGCCAAGGACCGGGAAGAGGAGGCTTTTGTGGAACCTATTTCCAATGCGTAGAAGAAGGACATAGAGCCTCTGAGTGTTCTCAACATCAAGGAAGGACAAATAGAAGACCTGAGGGTAATGCACTAGTTGCACATGTAGATGAAGATGTTGAGTCTTCACATTCTGAGGATGCAGAAAGAGGAGAGGTTCTTGTTACTAGAAGAGCCTTGTTGAATGAGGGAAAAGAACCAATTCAAAGGAATACTTTGTTTCACACTAGATGTAAGTGTGGTAAGGTTTGTAATGTTATTATTGATGGATGTAGTACTAATAACCTTGTTTTAGAAGAGATGGTTAGTAAGTTATGGTTGGAGAGAAGAAGGCATCCAAATCCACACCAGATTGCTTGGTTACAAAAGGACCATAAAGCTTTGGTAAATGAACAATGTCTGGTAAAGTTCAAGATTGGAAATTACCATGATGAGGAATTGTGTGATATTATTCATATGGATGTTTGTCATATGTTGTTAGGTAGACTATGGCAGTTTTATCGACGAGAAGTACATGATGGACATTCCAACACCTATTCTTTGACAAAGGATGGAGTTTTTCATAAGTTGAAGCCCTTAAAAGAGGTAGAGGAAAAGGTATGTAGTAATGCAAGAATTTGTTTGGTTGATGGAAGAAAGTTCCTATAAGGTATGAAGCATGAGCATATGTATTTTGCATTGATTCCTAGAGTTGATAAAGAAGATACTATTGAGGTGCCTGTAGAGGTTTCAGATTTGTTGAATGAGTTTCAAGCTATTACTTTTGATAACATACCTAACGGTTTCCTCTAGTAAGAAAAATTAGTCATCAGATGGACCTAATTCTTGGAGCCAATTTTCTGAATAAGGCAGCTCATCCTATGACTCTAGTAGAGAGTGAAGAGTTGAACAAACAAGTGCAAGAGTTGTTATGGAAGGGATTTATCAGGGAGAGTTTGAGTCCATGTGCAGTACTTGCAGTACTAGAACCAAAGAAGGATGGGGAATGATGGATGTGTATAGATTTTAGAGCCATCAACAAGATTGCCATAAGTATAGATTTCCCTTTCCAAGGATGGATGACATCATGGATTGTTTGAGTGGAGTCTAGTACTTCATAAAGATAGATATGAAGAGTAGTTATCACCAGATACAGATTAGAGAAGGAGATGAATGGAAGACAACCTTCAAGACCAAAGAGGGCTTGTATAAGTGGTTAGTCATGCCTTTTGGGCTAACCAATGCACTGAGCACATTCGTGCAACTCATGAATGAGGTATTGAAAGAGTTTCTAGGTAAATTTTTCATTGTTTATTTGGATGATATTTTTATTTTTAGTAAGACATTGGAGGAGCATTTGATGCATATTAGAAAAGTTTTTGAGAAGTTGAGAGAGGAGAAATTGTTGATCAATTTGAATAAGTGTAGTTTTGTGAAGAGAGAGTTGGTGTATTTGGGATTTGTTGTCTCAACAGAGGGTCTTAAAATGGATCTAGAGAAGGTGAGAGCTATCATTGAATGGCCTACCCCAAAGAATGTTACAGAGGTAAGATTGTTTCATGGTCTAGCAAGTTTTTGCAAAAAATCTATTAAGAATTTTAGTAGTATTTGTGCACCTCTAATTGAAGTGATGAGAGGGGATATATTAGAGTTTAAGTGGACTAGAGGAGTAGCCAAAAGTTTTGATATGTTGAAGAAGAAAGTTACAAAGAAACCTATTTTGGCACTTCCAGATTTCAAGAAGGTCTTTTAGGTAGATTGTGATGCTACTAGCACTGCCATAGGAGTTTTTTTGAGTCAAGAAGGTAAGCCTATTGCCTATTTTAGTGAGAAGTTGAATGATGCTAAGAAGAAATATTTTGTCTATGATCAAGATTTTTATGCTATAGTTCAAGCTTTGAAGAAATGGAGACACTATTTGTTTCCAAAAGAATTTGTTTTATATACTGATTATCAGGCTTTGCAGTATCTCAATAGTCAAGGAAAGTTAAATCTAAGGCACTTAAAATGGGTTGAGTTTTTGTAGAGTTATACTTTTGTTTTGAAGCACAAGATTGGAAGGTCAAATAGAGTTGCAAATGCCTTAAGTACAAGGAAAAATTTGTTGATAGAGATCAATATAGAAGTTGTTGGGTTCAATGAACTCAAGAGTTTGTATCCAAAAGATCTAGAATTTGTAGAAGCTTGGAAGGCTTGTTTGGAACCTATTACATTGGATAGGACAACGTGGTTGGATTTATTAATCCAAGATGGGATGTTTTTTAGAGGAAGCCAGTTGTGCATTCCAAGGAGTTCTATGAGAGAGAATCTAATCAAGGAGTAGCATAGTGTGGGATTGGCTAGAAATTTTGGTCAAGATAAGACCATTGATCTTGTTAGTGAGAATTATTATTGGCCACAGTTACAACGAGATGTGAAGAAGTTTGTACAAAGTTGCAAAGTATGTCAGATAGAAAAAGGAACAAGTCAAAATACTAGATTGTATTAGCCATTACCTATACCTAATAGGCCATGGGAGGATATTAGCATGTATTTTGTTCTTGGATTGCCAAGGAAACAGCGAGGGAATCATTCCATATTTTTGGTGGTGAATATATTTTCAAAGATGGCACATTTCATTCTGTGTCATAAGACTAGTGATGTTGTTCATGTTGCAGAGTTGTTTTCAAAGAGGTGGTGAGACTACATGGTCTACCAAAGAGTATAGTTTCAGACAGAGATACCAAATTTGTTGGTTATTTTTGGAGGACATTATGGAAGAAGTTGAAGAAAGATTTGAAGTTCAGTTCTACACACCATCCATAGATTGATGGACAAACAGAGGTGGTGAATAGGAGTTTGGGTAATCTGCTAAGATTCTTAGCAGGAGATAATCCTAAGGGATGGGATTTTATTATACCACAGGAAAAATTTTCTTATAATAATTATATCAATAGGAGCACTAGTTAATCACCATTTTGGATTGTGTATGGGAGTAGTCCAAGAACTACTTCTAAATTGAGAAAGATGGATAAGGGGGAGAAGAGTAGTGTTGAGGCTGAATATTTTGTTGAGCACTTAAATAATTTGTACGAAGAGGTGAATAAACATATCAATAAGATGAACTCACAATATAAGGCTCAGGAAGATCAAAAAAGGAGGTAGAAGGAGTCCAGGTAGGGGATGAAGTCATGGTTCATTTGTGAAAGGGAAGGTTTCTAGTTGGTACATACAACAAGTTAAAGATGAATAAGTTTGGTCCATGCAAGATCCTAAAGAAGTGTGATTCAGGAAGTGCATATGAGGTAGAGTTTCCTAGTGGAATAAACATTTCTCATGTGTTCAACATTTCTGATTTGATAGAGTATCATGAAGGTGATATAGAGGAGGGGTCGATAAAAGAATAGTGGAAAATTCTAGCACCTACTTTAGAGAAGTAAGAGATAGAAGAAATCTTAGATAGCTATGTCGGTAGAAGCACAAGAAATAGGAAATATGTAGAGTACTTGGTGAAATGGAGAGGAAGGCTTGTTGAAGATTCATCATGGTTGTCTGAGGCTGAGGTTAATTGTCTTGGTTTCCCTCTAACTTTTGAGAAGTGACAAGGTCACTTTTCAAATTACCCTGGGTCTCTGATGTAGGAGCATTCAACGTTGTAGGGAAATATTGCATCACCCAAAAAAAATTGTTTTCTTTATTTTCATTAGTTGTTTTGAGTTCCATGATGGCACTTAAGGGGTGTAAGACAATCAGAAATCAAAAATATTGAAAAATAGTCACTTACTATTTTTAGTAAGTCATCCTAAATAGGCTTGTATGGACCTAAAAATTTACCCAAAAGAGTAGAGTTGAAAAAAAATTTCAGTCGTGAAAGAATCACATCAATAACCTGCATGGTTTGGGAGAAATTAAAGTTTTCATCTCAGTAAATTTCTCCAATGCAACTTCAAATTCATATATGAATACTTTAGAGGCCACAAAATAGGTCAAAAAGTTGATGAATAAACCTGCAATTGGCCCATGTGTTGTAGAGATCATCAAGAGCTTTCCAACGATATGCAATAATACCAAATTGGACACCTGAATCAAAAGTTATGGCCCCATGAAGTTGACCTTCTAAAAAGTGAATTTCATTAGAATTTCTTCCTAGGCCAAAAATCAAATGCCAGGACTTTTGGCACCAAAAAAAAAGGGAAAGTTGCACTTTCTAGAACATTCTATGGTGGTTTTGGGTAAAATAAAAAGGGATGTGAGGGATTTGTAGAAGGTGGCTCCATTAGTGCTGATAAGGGTGTGGTTCGGTGGTCAAGTCGCTTGGTTGTAGTGACGGCCACCAGGGTTCAAACCCTCACTGGGCCAAAGTGCTCGCAGGCCTTGTGCCTACGCTGGGCCTTTGTGCTCGCGGGTTTGGTTGTTTCTTGTGGTTTGTTGTATCCGGTTCATAGCTCCGGTCAAAAAAAGCGTTTACCCCTAATATTATGGGTGCATTACACCTTTTAAAAAAAAAAGGTGGCTCCATTAGTGCAAATTGTGGCTCCAAATAATAGTTTTTCTCTCAAAGTTGAGTTTTTTGTAATGAATCAATCCCATGAGGCTGTAGCATGTAAGATTTGAATTTGTAAATTCATTTACTAAAAATAATTGAAAGTTGGTTATCTTCTATCTCACATCTTCTATTGGTATCTATTATTGTGTTTTTGTGGTTTTAGGTGGTGTAGCCCTCAACATATAATGAACCATTTTTATAGGGCATTGAGGGTGAGACTTCCAAGCATTTATAGTGTTGTAAATTATCACCATTGACAATTTCACACTAGGTTTAGAACCCTCTGAAGCATATGTACCTAATTATGCTTATGATTTACTTGTTTAATTGTCATTTTTGAGAAATCAAATCAAACCTTATTCATTGGGATTTAACAAAGCTAAAAAGGGATAACTAGGGGACCCAACACCCCAATCCCGCCTAATCAGACCCTAAATTTCAAATGTTGTTGTTAGCATCAATATTTTTAAGAATTCAAATTCAAATGAAAAATATGTTTGAACTCATATAAATATAAATTATTCCCTCCATTTTAACATCTATTGAATTGAATCTCTTTGGCATCCTAAAGGAAATTAAAGAAACATGAAGAGAAAAATAAGAAGAAGATTTATAACATAATTATAGTCAATTGCATATCTAAAACACATTAGAAAATTCATGTTCATGCATTGTAATATGTTGCATGTTTACGTTTATTTTTATTATGTGAACTAACACTCGTAGGATCTCCAAGCATCCTTCCATTTCTCCTTGTATGTGATGAGCAATGTGACTTCAGTCCAACAAGGATTTTAAATCTAAGTGGTAAGTCTCAATTGTGTTCCTTATCATTCATTATTTATTTATTTTACTCTACTTCCTCGATAGCACACAATATTTATCATTTCATCAGAGTCATTATGGAGGTGGAAACACCAAAATGGGGTTTGACTAAGGAAAGCTCCTATATGGCACAACCCTTATCACTCTATCCATTTTGTAGGTTATAGGTCTAAAGTTGATTGAAGTGGATTTGAGATCTCAAGGATTCAAAGCCTTAGTTCATGCATTCATGCACTACTTATCAAGAAATTAGGGCAAGCTTATTATTCACATTGTCAAATTTTAGATCTAGTTTTTCACAATGAAGAACTTGTAGACATTGCTACACCTATACCAACTCTAAAACCCTAAAATTTAACATTTATGGATGAGGGTGCCCAATGCTCATGTCTGACCAATTTAGTCTCATATTTTAATGCAAAGTTCTTCTCTCCTTGCACTCTCCAAAATTTCTTCTAGTTTCTATCTTTATATTCTATATTTTTTAGATTATGTGATAATTTGTCACTTTGGTCTTAGTTCACCTAGTTAACTACATCTTCCAAACAATCAACATATTCTATCACAAAACAAAAAGGGACCAAAACCTTAAATAACCTATTAGGTTCTCCCTTTAGAATAACAATCAAATAGATCCCTTGGTTAATTTAGTGTCCCTCGATGTTTAAAGTGGACTGAGTGATTAAGGTTAAGTGTTTAGCCTAGATCCCATTTTTACCACCTAATATTTTGGTGCAACCGATGTCTCTTACACTTACATTTTTTATTTAAACCAAATATATTTTGTAATATGAGAAAAACATTAGGTTATTTGAATATCTTATTTATCATATGCACTATGTTTAAATTTTGAAAATAAAGCATTGCACCTTCTTGTTCACAAACAATTAGCATTTTTGTGAACCCAAATTATATTATATTTTACAAAATTTTCTAATTTAAATGGAATAATTTATATCTGATTTACTTAATTAAGGAATTAGGGGTAAGTGCACAAATATGGAGGACCAAAAAGGGGTCTTAAGAGGCCACTTTTTTTTCCTAAAAGTAAGAAATATTGATCTTGGATGAGAAATTGAAGATAGTTACACTTAAAATTTGAAAATGCAACAAAAAAAAGAGTTGTAGTGATTTGAATCTACTTTCTAAACTACTATTTTTTTTAAATGGTAGAGATTAAGAGGTTCAAAAAGGGGGGGCACACAATGTGGTCCCATTATTTTTAAAAAAATATAACATAGCATCTGGTGTGACCCCCTTAAAATGTTTACTTTTTTTAGTATTTCAAAAATCACTTCAATGAGAAATTAACTAACACCATGTAGTTTATGCCTATTTTTTTTGCTAATTCTTTTAATAAATATATGATTTTTTACTAATTTTGAAAGTGGAAAAATCTTGGAAAACATAAAATTGAGCGTTCAAACCTAAAAAAATTTAAAAATGATTGAAGATCATTTTTTTGAATATGTGTAGAGTGGAATCTAGTTTCTAAGCATATGATTTATTTGCAATTTTGATGAATTGTTAGAAAACAAAGTAAAAAATTAACACATATTGGTTTTTGACAAAAAAAATACACTAACGCATTGTATTTTACAAGGATTATTCACTTCAATAGTCTCTGATGGTTCTAGCGGTATCTAAAGTACAAACGAGATGGATGTTTGTTGCCTCAACCATTCTAACTAGACCTTCATAAAAAGGTCATGTATATTATAGCAAAGCATTTGTGTTGTCGATTTTAACACGTAGTGCTTTTTCCCCTATGCATACCTATCATATAGGTTTGGCCATTAACATCTATGTAATAGGTATAACCTTTCGCTTGATATTAGAATCTCAGAAGATCAAAGCATCTAAGGCTGCATAAATCAGGGATACACAACAAAAAGAATTGTTCTATTTCTAAAACTCACCTTCACTAAGCATAAGTTTTCTTTAACTTAACTTAATAAATATCCCGCCATTCCATGATAACGAGAAAAAGCAGAAAGAAAAAAATAAGGCAAGGTTACTAAATTCTCTCCTTCCAAAAAGATTCTTTCATGATCTATGAAGATAAAACATCAGATTTATTCTACTAATACTCACGAGAGCTTTCATTTTCAAGTTGTTTCTTCTTGACGAGCTATAGTAATAGCTCCTATAAGAGCAAATAGAAGAATTATATAAATAAGATCGAATGGAAGAAAAAATTAGTGGATAAATGAGCCCCAATACGTTGAATATTGTTTGTTAAATCTCATTCTAACATTTGATCTGATTTTTTAGTCAGAGATATTTTGAACCATGATATATTCAAGATAATAGTAATTAATGAACAAAAAAGACTTGTAAAAACTATTGAAGTGATGCCATCTCCGATGGTCTAGGGAGGGGCATAATTGGGATATTTCGGATTATTCATCAACATCACGGCAAATAGAATCAAATTATTAACAACTCCTATGTAGATTGTATTTTCATAAGTGAGCTCTGAGTTTTAATTTGATTCAAAACGATGAATATTGGGAACAACTTGAAATCCTTGATGAATGGAGGAAATCAATACTTATTAAAAACTTAGTTAGTGATATTGAGGCACTAGAAAGCAAAATTGAGCAACTAGAAAAGAATTTAGTTCAAATAGAAGAATTGGATTTCTCTTCAAAATTAGAACAATACATAATTGCAGAGAGGAAAAAAAGAGTTAAAGAAATTGAAGGCTATAAAGAAGAAATCCAAGCTATAAAAATAGCAATGGATAAATTGGAAAACCAAAATCCAATGCAACAAGAAGAAATTGAACAAAAAGAATCAAATCGAACAAAAGAATCTGATTCCTTCTCAGAGTCAGAATTTTTGAAAGGATTCTTTGATGGTTTGTCAATAGATGAATCATGTATAAGTATTAATTATAATAAGCCTAGTGAAAAATTCAAATTGTTGAAAAGGCGACAAGATACTTTTCAATATTTCAGGGGATTAGAAAAAAATAGAATAGCTGATCTATGGAAGGTGAAAGCATTTCTTAAGAACAAAATAAATTTAAGACATGATAACCTTAACATTATCAAAACGTGAAAAAAATTACATGGTTAGAAAGTTAAGAGAGAGCTTAACATTATCATGGTATTTTTTTGACTTGACATTGAAACACGTGCAAGAATTATTGGGAGCACATTCAAGATTATGTCATTTTTTACTATTTGGAAAAACACATCTTTAGATGTTGAAAATTCCCTCCAAAACTTTGGATTAGAATCCCAAGGAAAATACAAGCCAAAGGCTTGGAAATTCCCAAGCCAAACAATAACGTGAGTGTGTTATAACACGCTTGCATTTTTGTGAAGAAAAATATTTCTCTTTCTCTTTTAGTCAAACTATATACATGAATATAACTTTAAGTATAAGTCACATATAATTTAAGTTATATTTCATATATATATTTTTACGATGTTTGATATTGGTTTTAGATTTCTAGGAGTTATAATGCAAATTCTAAGTTTTGGGAGATTTTATAAATTTTCAAACAATAAAAAATTTAGTAATCAATAGGTCAAATTTGAGTATTCAAGAGGTCAATTTTTAGTAATCAACAAGCTCTATCATCTCCCTATATCACTCTTTTTATATCCCTTACGCTCTAGACCTCTCTCTCACTATCTTCATCTCTTTCTCTCTACCTCTATCTATCTCTATCTAACTCTCTCTCTCCCTTGAGCTCAAGAACTACCTCGCCATCCTTCTTTCTCTATCTCTCTCTTTTTATCTATCTCTCCCTCCCTCCCTCATACCCTCCCTCAACCTCTCTCTTCTCTCTCTCTCTCCTTCCCTCTCTAATTTTTTAGGGACATACCACAATAATGGGTCCCAAACTTGGGACATCTAGATTTTTACCTAAAATCATATTTAAAAATAAATAAAAATGATTCAAGCATTCATAGATTCCATCTAAATGGTTTTAATTGAATAGGGTTAGATAATACCCCTGTAGATAAAACCCCTGTAGATAAAACCCCCTAGGATATTTGTTGACCCATAGATCACTTGGAGTCTTCTTATTTGTTGACCCGTAGATCACTCAGAGTCTTTTGATCAATCAATGAGGTGAGATAGAAGGGAGAGAGAGGTGAGATAGAAGGGTCATAAAATATTGTGGTTAGAAGAGGGGGTGATAAAGTTTTGTTTATGTTTAATAAGGTCTAAAAGACCATTTTCTATGTATTTAGGTGTCTAGGAGTTATTGGAGTTCATATGTCAAAACAATTTCAAAAAGATGTAAAGTTGTTAATGCAAAATTGTCAAAATGCAATTGCAAGAGAATATGAAAGTTCATGGAAGTTTAAAGGGTATTTATAGGCATTGGTGGTTTTTTTTTTAATTGAAAATGTATAAAATTTCTCAAGAGGCTTGAATGAAGTTTGGTTCAATCATTTTGAGAAGAATTCCAATAAAATTTCAAGTGTTTCTTAATAGATTTCACTATGTTTTGATCTTCTTTTGCACTATACGGACCCGTATAGGATACTATTGGTTTGAATCTTGTGTAGATCATAGGAATATGTTTAACTTCCATCTCCATCTATTTTGAGAGTCTCTTATCAATTTTAGAGGAAAATCTCATTAAAATATTGTGACTACCAATGACAGGCAAGCAAGGTCTGAGTTTGAAGTTTTATTAATGTAGAAGCCATTCTTCCTACTATTGTTTCATGTTACTCAGAGGAATGGCATGTATTATGTTAATTTAGAAGTTCATAGGTGTTAGGAGTCAAATAAAGTGTTTTTATGGCTTGGAGGTGATGCACTAGGCCTGGGCAGAGCAAAAAAATGCATGTGAAAAGAAGTTACTAAAGGGTGGATTTGGAGAAATATGAATGGTATTGACTTTGCGTGAGATTTTTGGGCATGTGTAGATCATTTTTGATTGCTTTGAAACTTTGGAAAAGGTTGGAAATCCTTGGAGATATTACTTTCATTTAAACCCTAGTGTATTACATGTAAATGGAGGGTCTATGAGATCAACGTTGTAAAAACCTTGAATGTGGAAACAAATGTTGAAATTTGAAGTTTTGACACCTAAATTATGACTATTTGATGAGTTTTTGTGAATGGTAGATGATTAGGAGGGACCTCTTTTGTTAAATTGGGCTAATTCTAGTAGCCTTTTGTAGGGCCAGTTTGTTGTTTCTCAATGTTAGCACAAAGACACCTCGTGAGATCTTTTAGGAAAGAGTGTTGGGATATGTGAAAAGTCTAATTTGATGTTTGGGTGGCCATTATCAAAATGATATCTCCATTTTGATGGTTTTGAGGGCTAGAAGCCTTAGAGGTGTTTTAAGGGAAGTTGGTTGATTTTGTAATCAAAGGTTGATTTCATTGTTTGAGTCAAGTTATTTGGTGTTGAATAGTGATTTTTTTCACCTTTCTTGAACCAAATTGGTATCATAGATTAGGGACAAGATCTCTTGTTGGTGATTTGATTGATTTTGCAGTTTTGAGGAAAGCTGATTTGAAAGTGAAAAGACAAATTGGTGAAAATGCCTCGAAAGAATGTTGGTGCTGATAGAGAGTTGTAGGATCTAAAAGAGAAGCATGCCAAGCTTTTGGAGTCACGTAATGTAATATTGGCAAGGCTTGCTACCTTAGAGACAAAGAAAAGGAGAGATGAAAATGAAGAGAGTGAAATAGAAGAAGATGATGAAGAATATGAGGATGTTGATGAAGAACTAGACCCTGGAGATTAGAGGATGGTGAAGATGCTCAAAGTAGTGAAAAATGATTCTCATAAGGTAAAAGTTGAACTTCCTATGTATGGTGGTGATTTAAATGAAGATGAATTGTTTGATTGAATTGCTACTATGGATAATTACTTTGAAAATGAAGACATTTCAGAGGAGAAGATGGTGAAGGTGGAAAAAACAAAACTCAAAGGTCATTCTCTTCTACGGTGGGACTATGAGCAAGTAGAGAGGAGAAAACAAGGAAAATAAAGGATTAATTCATGGGACAAGATGGTGCAAAAAATTGAAAGGTAAATTTCTTCCAAAAGATTATGAAATTCAATTGTATAAGAAGTTGCAAGGTCTAAAACAAAAAGATCTAGATGTCAAGTCCTACACTGATAAATTTTACAAATTAAGCATAAGGTCAAGGAGGGATGAAGATGAGGTTGACAAGGTGGTTAGGTATCTAAGTGGTTTTAGATTTAATATACAAGATGAAATTGTTGTTGCTAACGCCAAATCTGTTGAAGAGTGTTTTCAATTAGCAATCAAGGTGGAGGAAAAACTTAAGAGGAGACAAAAGAAATTAGTGAGAGGAAGAGGTAGTACTAGTGCAAGAGGAAGAGGATTAATTTCTACATCAAAGCAACCATTGGAAGAACAAGAAGGAGAAAATAGAGGTAAAGAGAAAGGTATTAATGTTGATACTAGAGGAGGTTTTAGAGGTAGAGGAAGGTTTAGTGGTGGTAGAGATTCAATTTTTTTTGTAGGTGTTATACTTGTAATTAGTATGGTCATCCTTCATGGAAGTGTCCTGAAAGAGTTGGTAGTTCTTCAGGTGGTGAAAAGAGGATGGATAGGAGAGCACAAATCATTCAAGAGGAGGAATGTGAGAGCACAACTTCTGCAAGTTAAAGAGTTTCTCTTGAAACAGGGGAAATGCTGATGATGTGAAAAAAAATGTTGAAGGGATCCAAGGAGGTGGAACCTTTGCAAAGAAAGAGCCTCTTCAAAACTACTTTTAAGTGTAAGAACAAGGTATGCAAAATTGTGATTGATTCTGGTTCAATGGAGAACATGGTGTCTAGTGAGATGGTAAGTTAAATTTGAAAAAAATACCTCATGGATTTCCTTATAAAGTTTCATGGTTAAGTGATGGAAAATATTTGTTACTGAATGAAAAGGTTGTTGTAGATTTCTAGATTGGAGGTTACAAGGATAGTGTTGTATGTTATATTCTTCCTATGGACTATTGTCACCTGCTCCTAGGTAGACCCAGGCAATATGATAGGCGATCCTTGTATGATGGCAGGGAGAACACCTATACAATAATGAAGGATAGGTGCAAGTTTGTCTTAACTCCTTTGGTGGAAGATGAGAAAGGTAAGGAAAATTTCATCATGTGTGGAAGAAGGGAACTTGTAGATGTTGAGAAAGAAACCAAAAATTATGATATTGTAATCAGTCCTAGGTCTAAGAATGCAGGGACCACAGGTATAAAGGTTGATACAGGAGTAAAGAAGGTGTTGACAGGGAATTTGCTTAAGAATGTGTTAGTAAGGACCATTGAGTGTCCTATCATTGAGAATAAGGTTGAAAGACAAGTAGGATTTGTAGGTACAATGGATAGTAAGAATGACAAAACACTGACAAGAGAATTTAATGGGGTAGTGAAGAAAAGACAAGAAAGACAAAATGATAAGGAAAACTACAAGCATGGAAATGACATAAGGAAGGCTTCAGTGCAAGAGATTAATAAAATTTCTTTGTTTGTAGGTTTGGATGGAGGAATACAACCTAGTTTTGATAAAGGAATAGGGAAAAAACCATTGAAAGGTTTGAGTGCAACAGTGAAGTCATATTCAAATATATATGCAGTCAAAAGTGCAGGGTAGTTTGCAAGAGCAAAATGTATGGAATTGTGGAAGGAGATTATGGAGAAGAGGAACATGTATGAAGGATCATGGATTTGGTACAAGCCTCAACTCATGTGGCATGATTTTTTTCTAGTGGAGTTGCATGGTGCAGGAGCACCTATAACCATAATGCAAAATTTGATATGGTGAAATATAATTAGGTGAATTTGAGTGGGTCTAGGTTAGAAGAGGGGTTGCTAATTTTTTTTTTATGTTTAATAAGCTCTAAAAATACCATTTTCTATTTATTTAGGTTTCTAGGAGTTATTGGAGTTCATATGTCAAAACAATTTCAAAAAGATGTAAAGTTGTCAATGCAAAATTGTCAAAATGCAATTGCAAGAGAATATGAAAGGTCATGGAAGTTTAAAGGGTAGTTATAGGAATTGGTGGTTGTTTTTTTAATTGAAAATGTATAAACTTCCTCAAGAGGCTTGAATGAAGTTTTTTTCAATCATTTTGAGAAGAATTCCAATAAAATTTCAAGTGCTTTTTAAGAGATTTCACTGTGTTTTGATCTTCTTTTGAACTACACAGACCCGTACAAGCTACTATTGGTTTGAATCTTGTTGTAGATCATAGGAATATGTTTTAACTTCCATATCCATCTATTTTGAGAGTCTCTTATCAATTTTAGAGGAAGATCTCATTAAAATCTTGTGATTGGTTGGGAGAGGCCAACAAAGTCTAAGTTTGAAGTTTTCTTAATGTAGAAGCCATTCCTCCTACTATCATTTCATGTTACTCAGAGGAATGGCATGTATTATATTAATTTAGAAGTTCATAGGTGTGAGGATTTAAATAAAGTGTTTTGATGGCTTGGAGGTGATGCCCTAGGGTTGGGAAGAGCAAAAAAATGCATGTGAAAAGAAGTTACTAAAGGGTAGATTTGGAGAAATATGAATGGTATTGACTATGTGTGATATTTTTGGGAATGTGCAGATCATTTGTGATTGGTTTGAAACTTTGGAAGAGGTTGGAAAGCCCTAGAGATGTGACTTTCATTAAAACCCTAGTGTATTGCATGTAAATGAAGGGTTTGTGAGATCAACGTTGCAATAGCCTTGAATGTGGAAACAAATGTTGAAATTTGAAGTTTTCACACCTAACTTATGACTGTTTGATGAGTTTTTTGTGAAGGGAATATGATTAGGAGGGACCTCCTTTGTTAAATTGGGCTAATTCTAATAGCCTTTTGTAGGGTCAGTTTGTTGTTTCTCAATGTTGGCACAAAGAAACCTTGTGAGATATTTTAGAATAGAGAGTTGGGATCTATGACAAGTCTGATTTCATGTTTGGGTGGCCACTGTACAACCTTTTCAAAAAGATATCTCCATTTTGATGGTTTTGAGGGCTAGAAGCCTTAGAGATGTTTTAAGGGAAGTTGGGTGATTTTGTAATCAAAGGTTGATTTCATTGTTTGAGTCAGGTGTTGAATAGTGATTTTCTCCACCTTGCTTGCATCAATATCAATACCTAATGCACACATATGTTTAAGAACCTTTTTCTCTATTTGTCTAGTTTTATACATGTGAAAAACAACTACCTTGATATTTGGTGAAAAACCTATATTCACAGGAAATAAAATATAAATATAATGTTGTTAAGCCATGCATAACCTCATGCATGGTCAGCAAATATCATAGTTAGAAGAGGTTATAATATTCTTCAGGGTCTAGTTCTTCATCAACATCCTCAAATTCTTCATCATCTTCTTTTGTTTCACTCTCTTCATTTTCATCTCTCCTTTTCTTTGTCTCTAAGGCAGCAAGCCTTGCCAATACTACATTATGTGACTCCAAAAGCTTGGCATGCTTCTATTTTAGATCCTACAACTCTCTAGCAGCACCAACATTCTTTGAAGGAATTTTCACCAATTTGTCTTTTCACTTTCCAATCAGCTTTCTTCAAACCTACAAAATCAATCAAATCACCAACAAGAGACCTTGTCCCTGAGCTATGATACCAATTTGATGCAAGTAAAGTGGAAAAAATCACTATTCAACACCAAATAACCTGACTCAAACAATGAAATCAACCTTTGATTACAAAATCACTCAACTTCCCTTAAAACACCTCTAAGGCTTCTAGCCCTCAAAACCATCAAAATGGAGATATCCTTTTGATAATGGCTAGCCAAACATCAAATCAGACTTTTCACAGATCCCAACACTCTTTCCTAAAAGATCTCATGAGGTGTCTTTGTGCCAACATTGAGAAATAACAAGCCGACCCTACAAAAGGCTACTAGAATTAGCTCAATTTAACAAAGGATGTCCCTCCTAATCATCTACCATTCACAAAAACTCATCAAATAGTCATAATTTAGGTGTAAAAACTTCAAATTTCAACATTTTTTTCCACATTCAAGGTTTTTACAACACTAATCTCACAAACCCTCCATTTACATGTAATACACTAGGTTTTTAATGAAAGTAATATCTCTAGGGCTTTCCAACCTTTTCCAAAGTTTCAAAGCAATCAAAAATGATCTACACATGCCCAAAAATCTCACACAAAGTCAATACCATTCATATTTCTTCAAATCCACCCTTTAGTAACTTCTTTTCACATGCATTTTTTTGCTCTACCCAACCATAGTGCATCACCTCCAAGCCATCAAAACACTTTATTTGACTCCTAACACCTATGAACTTCTAAATTAACATAATACATTCCATTCCTCTGAGTAACATGAAACGATAGTAGGAGGAATGGCTTCTACATTAATAAAACTTCAAACTTAGACCTTGCTTGCCTATCACTGGTAGTCACAAGATTTTAATGAGATCTTCCTCTAAAATTGATAAGAGACTCTCAAAATATATGGAGATGGAAGTTAAACATATACCTATGATCTACACAAGATTCAAACCAATAGTATCCTATACGGGTCCGTATAGTGCAAAAGAATATCAAAACATAGTGAAATTTGTTAAGAAACGCTTGAAATTTTATTAGAATTCTTCTCAAAATTATTAAACCAAACTTCATTCAAACCTCTTGAGGCTTTTTATGCATTTTCAATTCAAAAAAAACCACCAACACCTATAACTACCCTTTAAACGTCCATGACCTTTCATATTCTCTTGCAATTGCATTTTGACAATTTTGCATTGACAATTTTACATCTTTTTGAAATTGTTTTGACATATGAACTTCAATAACTCCTAGACACCTAAATACATAGCAAATGGTCTTTTTAGATCTTATTAAATATAAACAAAACTTTATCACCCCCTCTTCTAACCATGATATTTGTTGACCCTTCTATCTCACCTCTCTCTCCCTTCTATTCAATTATCACCCCCTCTTCTAACCATGATATTTGCTGACCCTTCTATCTCACCTATATCTCACCTCATTGATTGATCAAAAGACTCCGAGTGAGTGGGAGTTAAGAGAATTGATTGATTAGAAGAGTGGTTAATCAACATCAATTAACTAAGAGAGAGTGCTAGTTAAGATTTGAGGGAATAATGCATGATATAATTAATTAATTATTGGAGGAATGTGCAAGATAAGATTGATAATAAATAAAATGTTTATTTATTAATGGATGATGTTTGAGATTAAAAAAAAAGGAGAATTAAATAATTAATGTAATTACTTAATTTAGAAGAAGTGTGAATGTGAGGGATTAAATACTTAAAGTAATTATTTAATTTATGAATGATGGTGAATGTTTAACTAAATAATTATTGGTAATTATTCAATTAGAATAGAGGAATAAGTGAAGTTAGTGACATCATTAAATACTTTATGTTTATTTAATTAATCAAGAGGAATGAGGTTAAATTATCTCTTTATTAAATAAATATGATTTATTTAATTAGTCAGAAATGATGATTGAGGATGAATTAATTAAATAATGTTAAATTACTTAATTAATAGCACAATATGAGAAATGATAATAATTAAAAAATAATTTAATGATTTAGAAGAAGAAGGACGAGTTAGCATTTTGCATGAGGAAATAATAATTAATTATTAGTGCATGTGTAAATGAGGATAAATAAATAAAATAATAAATTTTATTTATTTAGAAGATGGCTAAAGTTAGCTAAATAAAATAATTAAAACAATCACTTAATTTAGAGATGTGTGCATGACTAATTAAATAATTAAACAATCATTTAATTCTAGTGGAAGAGGAAGATGAATAATTAAATAATTTAAATTATTTAATTATAGTTGAAAAGTTATAATGATTTTTTTTTTTGGTAAGATTGATTGTATTATTGTAATATCGTAAAATTGTGCCCCTTGTAATTTCACATACATTCTTGCTTCTACTTTAGTGTCCACTCCCCTAGCATTTTTGTAGGCTCATTTTAGCCACTGCATCAGCCTTTCTCCCTCTCAAGATGCTCAACACCCGTTTCAAGCAACTACCCTTGCATGTCAGCTTTGTGTTAAACCTTGTTCTTTTCCTGTCCTTGTCATTTTGTAGTGTGATGTGTCTAGATACTAGCACATCGTGTGGACATCTACATGTCGCACTAACATCCTGCGACATTTCAATGTTCAAATGATCGTTTCCAAGCATGTTTGCCACTTGTCATTTGATTTCTTCAGTGGTAACGGCTTGGGACACTTTGTAACTGCTTGAGAAGCTTCTTTTTGCTTCTCTTCTCTCCTTAAATGCCATCTTGCCAATCCATTTGGTCTTCTAGCTTATATCTAGCATTGGCTCCTACCATTTCCTCTCTTGCTATCTTGTTTTTATAGTTCCATATAGCTTGCTACAATAGAACCTTCAAGTTCTCTTGGCAACACTCTTTGCAACCCTTGGATCTTGCATGTGATACCTCCCTTGCCTTGTGCTTGTGAGCATAGTGGTTTTTTGGGTTCCCAAAGGGAGCACCACCATAGAAACCAACCTACCATTAGTATCACACAACACTCTCCCAAAACCAGAAGGTCCTAAAAACTTGTGTTTGAATTTTTTTTATTAACATAAAACAGGTTTTGAGGGGACCAAAAACCCCATACAAACAAACAAAAGTTGCAATCAGATAGGAACACAAACAATCAATATCCCAACATCAAAAGTCTACCATAAGACACACAAAACAAAATAAACTAAAAAGAATCAACTTTAAAGGGGCCAAAAACCATTTACAACCAAGAATTCACATGGACCTTAAGCCCAATTATCTTAAAGAAACTACCTAAGTCAGCTAGGAACTAAACACAACCTATAGTAACCACTCCACAGAAAATCAATTGCTCAACACAAAGCTAAAAAAATAAGGGCTTCCAAAGCACCCTTCAAGAATAATTTTTTTTCCCAAACTCCCTACCTCAATAAGAGAGCAACAAGGAAAAATAGAGTTAGGGAACATAGTTGAATACTTTAAGAAGCATCAACCATCTTGCAACACCATCCCACCTAATCCACCATCTCAACCTTCACCTCAATAGGAGATATCTCCCCTCTATAAGAGAGGATAAAATGAGAACCTTCCTACCGAAGCCATTGCTCTCCTGATCACACAAGATCCACCTCAATAAGAGCTCATAATAGAGGAAATATATTTTTTCCACCTCTATAGCCCTCATATCCACCACAATAGGAGAGGGATCCTCCTCAATAGGAGTAGTCTCCATATCAAAAGAAGACACCACCTGTAAAACATGATAAAAAATAGTAATAGTAGAAAGGATTGACATTACATCGTTTGGCACCACATGATCCTAGTACTTGAAACAAGATGTAAATAACAACCTTGCTAACAGCATAAAGAAAGCATCCACCTGAGCCTTTAGAATAGACATTTGGGATAGCTCAGCCAACAACCCAAAAACAACCCCCCTTTGCAGCAAAAACTTTGAAAACCAACCAGGGCACAAAAAAAACCTTACCATCAAGACAAGGCCCAAAGCATAGATCAAAGAGAAACCAAAAGGCTTCAACAAGAAGAAATAAAACTTTAGAACAAAGGAACCAAACCCCAAAAAGAGAAAAATATTCACTAACCACATGGGGTTGAAGAGGAGGAGCAAAGACCTCAACAAGGAGGATCAAAATACACTTTACCGGAAAGAACATGGCAGCAGAGAGCAGATCCCAAACACAACGAGAGGAGACCAAAGACCCCCACCACAAGAGGGAAACCCTAGCCAAAGAAAAAAGGTTAGAAACACGACCTCAAAATATTCCATGCATGGAGCTAACAAGGAGGCTCGAATAGCAAGATAGTTGACCTCCACAAGTGCAACAAAAAATCCAAAATGAAGGCCCCACAGTCCACAAAACAATAACCTTGCCAAATAAACAACACCACCAAAGGTAGGAAACAGAGCTCATTGAGGAACCAAAGAGGAAAAAAACCTCTAGCCAACTCTACTTTTCCACAGACATAGACCAAGCACCCCCAAAATCGAAAGGACATAGCACACAAACCAAGGGGAGTGCCTCCAGAGGAAGAAAAATATCAGGCCAAACCTGAACAAAGCTTCCTATAGCTCCCAACAAACCAAACAAGGTGACTAGACCATCACCACGAGGGAACCACAACAAAGCAAGAAGCACTGCACCAAACCTAACCACCTCCTCAAATGTAGCCAAGAGAAAGAGATGATTTCCCAGCTTATAAGGAGGAACCACAAAAAACCAGAGAAAATCTGCATCTCCATCAAATTCTCCATCTCCTCCATCAACAAATTTTGAATCCCCACCCTTGCTCCATCTGATGCAATAATTAGTTAACTTGTGTTTTAATGTTATTAGATGATTGAGGAGTATTTATTTTGATGAAGTTTTTTATTTTTTATTTTTAAATGATTGATATTTAGATTGGAGATTGACTTTAGATTAACTATTAGGAGTCGATAAAGATGTGCCTTCATATTAGCTAACCAAAATTTGGTAATCATGAAGAGTTATACATAAATGTGTAAATGATAGATATTTCATTAATAAGATATTATCTTGAATGTTAGGTTATAAATTTCCAATAAAGACTCTTTGTATATCATCTAGGAGAGAATATGAGATTTGTGAATAAAGAGATTTGTATCATGGATTATAAAATTATTCAATAAACAATAAATCATTCTACTGAATCTCTTAACTTGTACACCGATTTCTGCAACACCACAAAACTTATCGATAAGGTAACATACATGCTTAACAAGCTTCCCTGGGGATCCAAACAACAAAATAATAATCCAGTGAAGTATTCAAACCAACTTATCAACTGGATACTTTGTTCTTCATGCTTTCTGCCAATAGATTACAATCTTCTACTTTTCTTGCTGGTAGGAACCACTTCTAAACTGTGGACCATAATACTAACTCTAGTTGCCATCAATGACAACACTAGCAACCAATAAAAATCTCCCAAAGCCATATGCAAACAATCTCCCCCTTTAGCATTGATGGCAACACTTAGTGAAAAATGACTAAGTGTCAAAACTCAAAAACACTGCTCCCGCTTTGTATGTCAAGGCATTTTTCACTGCATTCTCTCCCCTTTTGACATCAATGACAAAAACTTTTGCTACTTTCTCTTCCCCTTTTATATTTTTACTGTACTCTCTCTTACTTCATTCTCTCCAATTTATCAAAAGAAATGTTACAACTGCTACTAAATTCAAAAAATTATTCTATACTTATTTTTCATTTCTAAGAGAAATTTCTTCCAAGAGTCTAGTGCAATCCCAGTAGCAATTATCAAACTATTATTTTTTGATGTTCTATTGATAACCTGGACAAGGGATTTAGGAGTGGTAATGACTCCTTCCAGCTTTTCTCCTTTCTTCAAAACTTCAATCATTTTCTCTACTCTGCATTCAGTCTGATCCTTCACTTTCCAGAAAATGTCCATAAGAGTGTTTCTAGCAAAGTGAACCTTTGCATGCTCAATCTGCAACTCATAAATCTTCTTCTTAACTGCTCCATCCTTGTGTTGAACCATATTGTATTCATGTCCAATTCTGACAAGCTCATTCTCAATTTGTTCCAACTTTTCCTTGTATTTTCCAACCACATGAGGCCACCTAAGACAATAATTATAGATCTTGTTTATTGAGTCAATGCACTGTATTAACAAATTCATTTTCTTTTTTAGTTTGGCAAGAGATAGCCTAAACTACATCTTCAGATGTGATATTATTTCATCCTCTTTCCTATCTAGAGGCATAAAGTCCATAGCCTCCCTGATACATTCAATCAATTCTTCTGGAAGTATATTTTGCAGACTCTCCAATTCAATGTTTTTATCAATAAAGTATCTTCCTAGAATGCCCTCAATGAGGTCCTATTCATATGATGGCCCATTTATCCATATGTCAATTACCTTTTGCATTACATCTTCTTCCTAAACAATATGAAATATCTTTGCTTTAAGTAAAACACCTTCTTCATCACTTTCTTTTGCTATTATCACATCTAGTTCACCTAGTTTTGGTTCATCTCTTGGTGTATATTCCTCAGATTCTTCATCCACTATATCCACAACCATCTGCTCTTTACCCTTTCCCTCAACTTTTATTGACTTAGGTGTCAGAAGAGTGTCACCAACCAACTCTCTTCCTCTCTTCTGCTTTTTCTCCACCTTATTGGAGGATGATCCAACTTCAACTACTTTTACTAGGAGAGGAATATCACTTACACCAAACTTTCCTAACAAGTTCCTAAAGAAGCTTTCATAATCTTGTTCACCATTTTCAAAAGAGTTGAAATGCTCAAAAATTTGCATGCAAACTGGCATATTTTCCTTCCATACCACATTGTCATTCTAACACAAGCAATTCATGAAATACATCATAATGCATATATCTAGGGTACCAAAATTGAAAGAGTAATATATATCCTTCGTCAATTGCACATTATCCATCAATTGATACTTTAGCAATCCACATAGATCAAAGTCTTCATTTTCTATTATCATCTTGTGAGTGATGTACACTACCCCTGTTGAGGTTGATTCTTCTCTATTTCTAAAGAAATTTTTATAAGAAATTCCATGTGCAATATACCTCATTAATGGATCTTAAATTGTTGAGATTACCAGAGTCCTCTGATCTTTTGTTATTTTGGTTAGGGCTTTGACTTCAACATTCTAAATTGACTTCTTTTTTGAAACAACACCAACTATATCACCATCCAATTTTTTTAAGATAAACCGAACTACCTCCGTGTTAACGAAATGAGGAAATTCGTTCCAAATGTCCAAGTTCTTATGTTTCGCTCCTCCAAGATTCTTCAATTCAATGGTAGACAACAAATTTCTTTCATCCCTAAGCTTTTGACTACTATATTCATCTAGAGTTACTGTTCCTTTGATTTGCTTCATTTTTTGTACCGAACAGGGTTCTATCTATCAAAAAATAAGTATGAATTGATAATCAACAAAAATACCTAGAGAATTCGCTACTAAATTGACTTTCTCTCCTTCAAAATTTTGTTGAAAAGATTCTCCAATTGTTCTTCTTCGGTGCACGGTGACAAATGAGGGTTCCAAATGCCCTTTTATAACTTTGCACATCTAACTTCCTTGTGTTAAATGCTTTTCCCTAGAAGTTTCGGTTACTCTATTTTCAAACAACAAGATAAAAATCCATCTATGGACCTTCAAGAAGTGATCACCAATACATTTGAGGATGAATAACACACCAAATGACAACTTCATATGATCCCATACCAACTACACATAGGGGGGAAAAATATTTTGATGAAGACTCCCCCTAGGCCAATGGCATGGAATCAATTGCCAGATGATTTACCAAAGGGAGCTTCTGTACAGTCTTATTACCTTTATCAGATCCTCTTCTTTACCCATGTTCTCTTCATCTGATCTCTTATCTCTTCCACATATGCTTTTCCTTTTCCCTTATCACCTTTCTGTGAATTTTTTCCTTGATAAACTGGATCTCTCTTATCCATGTTTTTGTTCCTACAAAATCTTGCAATGTGACCAAATTTGTTACAATTGTAGCATACCGGATTCTTCTGTCTATACCATCCATTCCACTGATTTCCTCTTGATCTACATTGACTGGCAGCTTGCCCAAATCTTCCACAAGAGTAGCATTTAATGTTCCTTATACTAATAGACATACTTTTGTATTTTGATGACTTATGACCAAAATTCTTGCATTTAAAACACTAACCAAAAAATGATGGAGTGTCAGAGTTTATCTTACTTCTACACTGAGAAGCCATATGTCCAAATTTATTACAAACAAATCAATATCCATTAATTTTTTGAGCATTGAGTTTCCTTGCCAGATATCTTCTACCTTTGTTCTTCTTTTCAGGGTCCTTCTATTTAGATCCAGAGCTCTCACCCTTCACATAGCCAAAACCTTGCTTATCATTTGCATCCTTTTGACCTTTAGTTATCTCATCAAGCCTAGTAGAACTAATCCTGAACTTCTCCTTAAACTGATTTGCAATATCATGCTCATCTCTGAGAATAACTACCTATCTCTCAAGCTCTTGTTCATTATTTCTGGATTGTTGCAGTTCAATCTCTAGCTGAATGAATCCACTATTAATTCTACTACATTCTTTAGATTTTTGTTTCAAGGACTAGGCCAGTTTCCCCTCATTCTTCTTTCTTCAATCTCTTTACTTAGCTTCATCGCCATAGATTTTTTTTCAAGATTTAGGGCAGCATTGTCCTTAGCAAGCTTTTCACACTCTTGTTATTTCTTTTAAGGTTTGATTTAGATGAACATCTTCTATACCTTTTCTTTCTTTTTGCTTCAACTGACCACATAGTTCTTTCCTCTTTTCCCTTGACTCATTTATTTTATCCTTTAGTGATTGAATGAATTTTTTGGTAGCCACAAGATTTGATTTTAGTTCCATGACCTCTGCTTTAGATTGATCAAGATCATCAAGTGCCACCATAAGTTGTTTTTGAAGACCACCTACGTCCATTGTAATCCAAGATCCACCTCAAGCTATTAAACTTAGAAGAGGAACAAGATCTGATACTAATTGTTGGACACTAGGAACACTGAGAGGGGGGTGAATTAGTGTTCGACAATATTTGAATTTCAAATCAGATCTTAAACTATCAACAACAATATTTAACCTTTAATAGCATTCACAACATATAAAAAAAACAAAACATGCAAACTCATTAAAGAGACAATATGAACACCATAACACCAGAATTTTTATGTGGAAACCCTGTTAGGGGAAAAACCATGGTGGAGATTAATCCACAAAGTATACTCTGTTAAAAGTATGATCAAAAGGGCATGCACTTGCATTCAAGCACACTACTTAGAGCTCACTACTCAAAGTAGGGAAGGCTCACTACCTTACAAAATAATTGAGATTACAAAAAATGTTGAATTGAGAATATAACATCTACAAATTCCTAGATTTAGTTCCAATGAGGCCCATAAAATAGATTTTGGACCTCTTGTCCAATTCGCACTTTTGATCTGATTTCTTACATGAAAACCCTTCTGTTGCACAAACAAAATTCACTTCAACAGATCTTCTAATATTAGATCATATTGTTGCTCTGCACTTTTTCGCTTACACACCTTCTCACTTCTTGATCCACATACCACACACACCAAAAATGATTTTCTGATCTCACATATATATCCGCTTACAAAATTTTATTGCTATATGTTAACTTCAAACAAAATCTAATATTCTTCCACATGTTGGCTCAAATCATCAATTAGAATTAATGTGTACCCACACAAATTGGCTAGACTGTAGTAGGGACCCGAATAAAAATTACCAACATAAGAAATAGTTAAAAAAATATTCCTCATACATCTAGAACACACCATACACAACAGGTCAGTCATAATGAGAAAATAAACAATAAATCATTCTATTTAAGCTCTTAACTCATACACTGATTTCTGTAACACCACAAAACTTACCAATAAGGTAGCATACATGCTCGACAAGCTTCCTTGGGTATCCACACACAAAAATAATGATTCGGTGAATTATTCAGACCAACTTATCAACTGGATACTTTGTTCTTCATGCTTTTTATCTGTAGATTACAATCTTCTACTTTTCTTTCTGGTAGGAACCACTTCTAAATTGTGGACCATACTACTGACTCCAATTTCCATCAATGACAACACTAGTAACCAAAAACAATCTCCCAAATCCATATGCCAACACATATTAGCTAACCAAAATTTGGTAATCATGAAGAGTTATACATAAATGTGTAAATGATGGATATTTCATTAATAAGATATTATCTTGAATGTTAGGTTATAAATCTCCAATAAATATTCTTTGTATATCAACATCTAGGAGAGAGTATGAGATTTATGAATAAAGAGATTTGTATTATGGACTATAAATTAGTCAATTTTTCCTTAGATCCTAATTTACAATGGACTAAATCAGTCAATGTAACTTGTGTTCCAATGTTTGCTTGAAAGTGTTGAAGGAATTCATTAATAATTTATGTAAATGAAGTATCAAATTATTAGGAAACAAACAAAACCAATCCAAGGCCATGTATTTCAATTATTGAAGGAACATTTTAGCTAGGAGATCATCTTGAAAAATTAAATCACTACATAGAGTGATAAAACCCAATGCATGATTGTTGGGATCTCCTATGCCAACATACTTCTCAAAGTGAGGAATCTCAATATTTTGGGGAATATGGTTTTTTAGGATAGTAAATGATAACTGACTACATGTGAGATATGTTGGAGGATTGGAATTGGAATTGGATTGAATTTGAGTCATGTTATTTTTTTTTGTAGAGATGAATGTTTTATAAAAGTTGATTTATTATAGTATCATTTTGTGACCTATTTTGATAATTTTTGGAGTGTGTACGATTATTGTTAATGATTGGAGGGTTATTGTTTTAAAATTTGATGGGAGGTGAATAAAATTGATTTATGGTAGATGAACGGACAAATTTATAAGGATTCCCACAAGAAATACCTAAGCTAGGGTTAAGACCATTATTATAATGTTTGATGGATTCTACAATTGGAAGTGTGAAAGTTGGAATAAAAGGTATGGTTGTAGGAGAGGAAACTTGTTTTCCCATTTTATTTTGAGTGTTGGTAAGGGTTTAAGTCCAACTAGCTACTATAGGGATTTTTTAGTCCACTATATGAGCTAGGATATGTAATAGTTCTATTCCTTGTGAACCATGGATTAATTTTCTAAGGTTATCCATAAGAGGAATGATTCTCCAACCAAGGATTCAATACTTAAGTGTAGTTGATGATTTTTACAGTCTTTGTCCAATTATTTAATCTTATCTTTAGGAACATGTACAACAACAACGTTCTAGTCCACATGAATGTCTAACATGTGAGAAAGGGAACCCTAAGTTTAATGCCTAAACTTAGGATCAATTACCTTCCCTTTTTAAAAGTTCATTAGAATATAAATCAACAAGGTGAATAGATTGACTTTCAACCATGAAGGTGAGTCAATAAAACCTACATCTGCATCCTTATGGCCTTTAAAATGGATTGGAATTGATTTTTTATGATTAACCTAATTGGACTATATGACCTAATATGGAAAATGGAAAATCCCCACACTGTGCACAAACTGAAACAAAAATTTGTGGGAAAATTTGGGAAGTATAGAGGACTGTGTATCTACCACAAAAAGTTGGTTATAGTTGGAGTAGACGGACTTATTCACCCAAGGGTATCTAAGTCCTTGTAGGGGTGTCATACTCAAATTTTGGGGTCCTCTAGTGGTAGATCTGAGACTTCCATTTCTTCTTGCAAATTTTTTGAAACATTGTCAAAAAAATTTGTGAGTTTTTTGTGAGTTAACAAGATGTAGGGATTCAAATGCAACAATGGACAATTTTTCTTCAAGATTCCTTCAATCCTCTTCAAACCTAAAACCTACACATTCAAAGAGAGGGAAAATGTTGGGCCAATTAGGGGTTTTCCTCAGTCAAACCCCATGTAAGTGTTTCCACTTCCACAATGGAAATGCCAATAATAAATTGATAAATGGATTGGAAGGAATGATGAAATCACAAAGTGCTACAACTCACCACTCTTCAATGGCTTCCTTGAAGGAATTAAGTCATGCACATCACCTCAAGGTCTTGGATCTTGCTTGCTTCAATGCTTGAAATGCTTTGGAGACCTACAAAATGGGTTAGCCTTCACAAAATAATGATAAAATAAACTCACATACACTTTGACATGATGATTGGATCTTGAATTTGTTACTCTTAACTTTCTCTTGACAATAATTCTTGCTCATAAAATCTCCTTCTAGTTTCAAATGTTGAAAATATTAGGTATTTATAGGCATTTATCTGATTTCTTAAAAAATAGATTCTAAAAGCCACCACTTGAAATTTGAATGTTAAATTGTTGACATTGACATTGCCCAAAATTGGCTCTTGGCTAAGAAGAGGGACGCATACGCCCAAGGGAATATGGGTTTTGGCTCTGATTTCCAAGACATTAAGTTTCAAGGGAAATTTAATGATTGGTTGCATTTGTTCAATGCTTGCAATTTATTGAAAATTTCTATAAATGGGCTCTAGAATGCATAATTTTAGGAAGTTAGGGGATCAATTGGGCTCAATAATTTATGGGGAGCAAAACATAGTGTGAAACTATCAAGGGTGACAATTTTTGATGCTACATTTAGCCCCCACTTTAGTGAGAGTATTAAGTTACGCTCAAACTCACACTAAAGTAGAAAATAAATTTCAAGAGGGGTCCAATTGTCTGAATGTTGAAGAGATATCCTAATAACAATGAATCTAGGGAGATTTCCAAGCCCCCAAGATTCAAGATCCCATGGAAAACCAACATAAGCACAAAGGAACACACACATGTATGAAATGCAACAAGAAAACATACACAAACATACATGTTAGAAAACACAAAGCATACATGATGAAAACACATGATGATGGAACATAAAGATGACAATTAAATGGAAACAAACACAATGAATGCACAAAAAGGTACACAAAAAAACATAAGTTTATTACCAAAATATTCAAGTTAGTAAGGTAAAGAGACCTCAATCTTAAATTGTCTCAAATACCAAATGTCATCCATTAAATGTGTTGTCTAACAAAATTATGCTCTCACAAGCATGTAAAATCACTTATGAAGCACATGGCTCTATTGGAAAGAAAGTTGTGGTATGCTAGGTGGCCATGTTAAAAAAGGGATGCTCAAGTTCATGACCCAACAAGCTTCATTATGTTGAATCCATGAACTATCTTACAAAAACTCACCTCAAGGGGTGTAAAAAAACTCACCTTAGGGGTGCCACAAAACTCACATTAGGGGATGAATTGATAACCACGCCTTAGGGGAAATTACAAACAACACCACCACCAAAGAGGGTATGCCAATAGGTCAAACATCACAAGACAAAATGGATAAGGGTAATATATGCCCCCCTTAAAATGTCAACAAAGTTTCTATGTTGGTATTTTAAGGAGAAAGAGGGGAAGAGGGATTCCTTGAAAATAATGCATTCCTCCAAAATCTAGTTATCCTTCCCTCCCAAGAGTAGGGACAAGGACTATCATTTTCCTAAAATTAAAAATATTGTTGCACTTAAGATTGTACCACCATGAATGGAAATGAGAAAAGCACATAAAGCTACAAATGCCACATAGTGATGAGCAACATGATAGGATGAATACCATTGTTAACTAGAGGAATTAGGTGTATCAACACATGGAAGAGCACCACAATCCTTAAGTTGTATTTTATTACTCAAGGCCTGACATTCATTGGTAGAATGACCTTGCACTCAATGATATGCACAAAATGAGTTTTTGATCTAGAATTTCTTTTGTGTTCAGGAAGAGTGATCAAGCAATCATTGAGAAGCCTTGGCAAGATGTTCACTTGATCAATAGTAGGGGAAATTTCTTTCTCTTGTGAAGAAAATATTTCTTTCTTACCAGAATATGAAGATGAGGAGGAATGTTAGAAACCTAGACCCTTCGACTTGGAAAAGTATGGTATAGACTTCACTTGATCACTATTAGTTTGTTTCATTTTTTCATTATATCCATGTTTAGAAATAATTTTGTATCTAATAGCATAACACACTTCCAACTTAAATGAAGATATTTTATCTACATTATTCTGAGACATATTGATTTCTTCCCAAGCACACAAATCCTTTTTAAGTTTTTTGAAGTTACATATATTCCTATCATGAGGGATTGGAGTTAAAGAGCCCCCATCACCATCATGGGGTGATTCTTTGATATCGAAGACACAACAGTAGAATCTCTAGATTGTGAGATTTTTATCTTTCCCATAAAGGAATGTGTAAAATCTAATGAACCCAAATCATCATCTAATATTTTTTTTAGGTGAAATAAAATCAAAAGTATCATCAACTTGAATAAGTTCTACCTTTGAAGTTGGAATCAATGTATTAAGAGAGTTGGAATCATTATGTTTGGTTTTGGATTTCAACTTATGACTCTCTTCATCTAATTTAACTATGTATATCTTGCTATTATATACATACTTCATCTCATGGTAAAGAGTAGATGGGACTCCCTTCATGGCATGAATCCACGATCTACTTAGGAGAAGGTTGTATGAAATAGGTCCTGACATGATATGGACAAGAGTAGGAAAAACCATGGGTCAAACCTCAATGGGTAATGTGATCATGCCTAATGGTTTCTTATTAACATTGGTAAAGCCATGAATATTAACATCATTGGGTTCTCTAAGATTCTTGTCCATACCAATTTTATCTAGGAGGTCAATGCTACAAACATTAAGACCTACTCCATTGTCTATGAGAGTATGCCTAAATCTAGTTTCAATAATGATCACCTTTATCATTAAGGCCTCATGTTTATTTTTTATCTCAAGTGAGGGAAATTCATGTTGAGGGAATTTAATATCTGACTGTCACTTGAATATAATCAAATAAGGTAGCTACATTATTTGGTTTGATATAAGATGAGATATCAACCTTGTGAAAAATCTCATGGAGCATCCTATTGTATGTAGGTGATATTTGAATCAAATCCCAAAGGGATATGTTTTTCGAGGTATGATAAAGTTTCTCAACAAGATCATACTCTTTACCACTACACTGAATGTTATATGTGTGAGCAACTATGTGATAACTTGGTTGATGTGAAAAATGCTTACTAGTGAGTTGCCTTGCAAAGTTCAAGATATGGCTAAAGGGTTTAGGAGGTCCTATAATGAGATATGACTTAGGAGGTCCACTAATTAAATAAGATCCAATTGTTACTTGTGTTTTCATAACCTCAACTACCTACTTGTTGATGACCTTCTATTGAGGGGGGGTCTAATGTGAACTTAACATCTTCATCTATGCCATCCGTCTTACTATTTGTTGAAAGAAATGTATCAATGATTTCATCCTCTTGTGCCACAATATCTTCCCAAGTAGGAGAAGTATTGGGAGAGGAAAAAATTCTCATGACACTCAAAATTTAGATCCTCTAACACCATGGTACCTTCTTCACAAGTGGTTGATGTATCGAGAGAAGAAGAACTATGATTATCGTGATGGTCCATGATTGTATCCTCTTGCACCAAAGTTTTCTCACAAGTAGGGAAGATGTTGAGAGGTGAATGAAGCTTTGGAAAAGTGATATTAAGAAATGTTTCAATGATTTCATTTTCCTGTGTGAAGATATTCTCACAATTAGGAGCAATATTATGAGAACCACTACCATGATTATCATGAGTATCAATGATTGCATTTGTTGGAATGTTAAAATCCTTAGTGGAAAATCTAGGTGAGATGAAGTCCCCAAGGGAATCATCTAACATTTCAAAGTCATCACAACTAAAAGGCTTGGTAAATATACAATGCACTTATGGAAAGAGATCTAACATGATTAGACTACTATGATTTCCCAAAGTTTAATCCTTAAATTTTAATTGTAATCTAGATTTACATGTGTTAAGGAAAAATAGAATCAAAAACTACCTAATAGACCTTATGCAAGCGCAAATCAAGGAACCAAGTTCTAGGTATGCAAACTGACAACATGTATTAATCTATTCTAGAGATCTCAAGTAGGTTTTTGGAGGACTAGGATGCCTAAGGGCATTAGAGTCCTATTAGGGATTTTTATGAGATTTTAGTTTTAGAGGCACTAGTGAAAAGAAGTAGCTGTGTGGAAGCTTGCAAACCTAGATTTAGAATTAATTGTGTTGCTATTTTGTAAGTTTTCAAATTGTGCAATATGTTGTAACAACCTATGGTTTTCACATTTTGTAAAAATGAAATGTAATTTATCCCAATTATGCAATATTTTAGAAAATGCATGCAATGCACATAAAAATATGGTAATATTCAATATTAAAATGCAACAATTTTTCATAAATTTGCAACCAATGAAGAAAAATGACAAGTTTCTTTAACATGCAATAACAGTTTTAATAAATTTCAAATCATATTTTTTGCAAGCAGAATCAGATAGAGAATGCATAGATAGAGACCTATGCAAAAGTTTCCTAAGGCACATATAGCAAGATAGAGGTAGCCTAAGGTGTTTGAGTCCTAGATAGGGGTTCAAAAAAATGAAAAACTGAATGTTTATTAGATTGCCTATAGGTTTTGTTCCTATGTGCAAATAGGTTTGTTAGTAAATTGTTTTTCAAATTTTGGTAGATTTATGATTGTGAAATTTAAAATACAACTGTGGAACAATTTTGAAAATTACCAAACAATAAATGACAATGTTGAATGCAAGTTTCAGATCTAATATGCAATAATTGATTGATTCCAAGATGCAAAATGATGATTTTGATGCAAATTTGAAACAAAACTATGCACTTTTTTCACTTTTTTGGCCTAAATGAAAGATTCCTAAATGAATGGAATGGCCTATGAATACAATTTGAATGTAAATCTGATCTAAATGACTGAAACTAACCCTATCTCAACCTATGATATAATATGATGTGCAATTTTTTGAATTTTTATGTCTTTTTATAATGCAAAAATGAAACCGTAAATGAGAAATACAAAATAATGCAATGCAAAACCTAGATCTAGAGTTTGAAAGATTTCCAATTTCAAAACCTATATATGATTTTAAGATGCTGATTTTACCAAAATGTAACAAGTGAAAAAGGGAACCCTAAGTTTAATGCCAAAACCTAGGATCAATTACCTTCTTTTTTCAAAAGTACATTAGAATGCAAATCAACAAGGTGAATAGATTGAATTTTAACCATGAAGGTGAGTCAATCAGACCTAGATCTACATCCTTAGGGACTTGAAAATGGATTGGAATTCATTTTATATGATTAAACTAATTGGAATATATGACCTATTATGAAAAATACAAAATCCTAACAATGCATAGACTAAAACAACAGTTTGCAGGAAAATTTAGGAAGTGCAAAGGATTGTGTACCTTCCCAGAAAAGTTGGTTTTAGTTGGCATAGGACTTATTAACCAAAGGGAACCTAAGTCATTGTAGGGGTGTCCTACTCAACTTTTTGGGTCCTCTAGTGGCAAATCTAAGACTTTTGTTTTCACTTGCAAAGTTGTTGGAACGATGCCAAATAATTTTGTGAGTTTTTGTGTGTTTACAAGATGTAGGGCTTTAAATGCAATAATGAATAATTTTTCTTCAAGATTCCTTCAATCCTCTTCAAATTTGAAACCCACACATTCAAAGAGAGGGAACATGTTGGGCCATTTAGGGGTTTGTCTTAATCAAAAACCATGTAATTGTTTCCACATCCACAATGGCAATGTCAATGATAAATGGATTGGAAGGAATGATGAAATCACAAAGTGCTACAACTCACCACCCTTCAATGGCTTCCTTGAAGGACTAAATTCATGCACATAACCTCAAGGTATTGGATATTGATTTCTTGAATGCTTGAAATGCTCTGGAGACCTACAAAAGGGGTTAGCCTTCACAAAACAATAATAAAATGAGCTCACATACACTTTGACATGATTCCTAGATCTTGAATTGCTATAATAATGCTCTAAAAAATTTCTATTGACTTGCTCTTGATAATAACTCTTGCTCATAAAATCTCCTAGTTTCAAAAGGTGAAAATATTAGGTATTTATAGGAATTTATTCAATTTCCTAAAAAAATAGATTCTAAAAGCTGACACTTGAAATTTAAATTTGGAATTTTAAAATGATTACATCGACATGCCCAATATTGGGTCTTGGCTAAGAAGAGGGACCCATATTCTCAAGAGTGTATGGGTCTTGGCCCTAATTTCTAGGACATTAAGTTTTGAGGGAAATTTAATGATTGGTTACTTTTTTTTAATGCTTGCAATTTATCGAAAAGTGGTATAGATGGGCTTCAAAATGCATAATTTTAGGAAGTTAGGGGATCAATTAGGCTCAATAATTTAGGGGGAGAAAAAATAGTGTAAAATTTTTAAGGGTGACAATTTTTTATGCTACATAATGGTTGGTGATGAAGAAGATATAGGTAAGGTAGGAGTAGGGAGAGGATCAAAGATAGATTATGTAGATGCAATTCCTTGAGTGAAAGAGTTATGAAGCTAAAATTAAACACCAAATGTAATTGTAGCCTGAAAAACCATGATTCAATAACTACATCTCACATGAGTATTTAATATGGGACACCAAGTCATAAAGCTCATAAATTTATCACAATATTCAAGATAGTTGAGTGTTCATATAATGATGGAAAGAATGGATGATGATGATAGAAACATACACAAATATCAAAGAAACAATCCTAAACATAGGATATAGAGATAGAACTATTATTAGAATTTGGAGTGAAATTAGCAAGACAAGAGTGAGGGAGTCCTAGAACAAAGATGTAAATTTTGGAATGTTTAAAGATCTAGAAATATAGTACAATGTTTAAAGGTTTGAGTCTACATGGTTTTAGATTTGACACCCAAATTTTTTTTAAAAATACAAGAGACCTTGATTTGTTTACATAAGACACATGCATGAATGAATTTCTCTTTTAATGTTTTTTGGATTTGATTGTTTAACTCCTTATATTTTTTTATAGATTAAGTTGCATTTACAGGGTGCAGTACCCTTTACACACAGAGCCCAAAGGGACAAAAAGAGGCCAAGGCCAAAGTTACAACATCAATACCAAACCAAAAATAACAAAAGAAACCAAAAACCACATAGACATAGCGGATCGATAGCAGAGAAAGACCCACCCAACCAAAACATAGACCCAACCACTACTCGGCTAGTCCCTCCCACTTCTCAATGAGAAGATTCAAGACATCATCACCAACCTATTTAGGTCCCTCACCCTCAGTCTTCTTTTCCACTTCCTCTTTGAGTAACTTAGAGAGAGTGACAATGGACCTATGGATGATTTTTATCATGAAGAGCGTTAGTCGAGTAAACTTTTGTTCAAGTTATCCACTTGGGCTAGCAATTTGTTGAAATAATTCTCCTTGCCATTCACCCCATTAATGACCTCCTCCTCCCTAGCCATGTGGTCTAAAGACTGAGTGGTAAAATCCTCTTTTATCATTTTGTTCAATTCTGAGAAGTGATTAGGGCCTTCGACAAACTATTCTAAATCCTCAATAGTATCCTACCAATTACACATCTTGTTACCATTGATCTGCTTTGAGTTGCTAGATATCTTTTCAATATGCACCTCTTACTTTTTTTTGGAAAACTTGTGAGACCTTCTAACACTGATTTGCTCTATCCCAATATCCACACTCATTGCCACCATAGTATCAACTTTAGAATCTCTATCCATAGGGCTCCCTCCCTTGCTATCTGTGATCAGCATCTCCACATGACATAGGGTGTCCTTTTTTCCCTTGGTCTTGGCCGTCGGTTTTTTTTCCTTCTCTGTGAGGTTATTTTTAACTCATAGAGTCTAGTTGCTACCTTTGACTTGTTTAAACCCCCACCCCCTTCTTTTTGGCTAGGGGTTTTGATTTAGGAATATCTTTTGGGTTCACATTCCACAAGGGGGTTCTTCCTTTTTGGTCCAACAAAAGCAGTAAGGGAAGGTTTTTCAGGAGTGTGGTTGGATGGTTCCTTCTCTTCAACATAGACAAAGGAGATAGGCTTGGGGGGAAAATATCCAAATGAAAATGGTAGATCCTAAGTATGAGCTAGTGTAAAGGAAAAGGTGGCATCTTTTTAGGGTTCAAAGAAGTGGAATCAATGGTTTCCTTAATCGAGCTTTCCAAAAAGGAAAGAAAAAAAAGGGAAAATTTATAAGAATGTTGTTCCTAAAATGCTTAAGTAATGGTAGATGATAGAAATAAAAGACTTTAAATCTCCCCTCTAAAGTAACATACTTCATGATAGCTAAGAAAACCTAATCCCATGACTTTGGAAGCATCTCCCTTTTGAAACTTAAATGCTTCTTAACTAGCTTCTCGTTCCCCTTGAAGAAAGCATTGAGAATCTCTAAATCTTGAACCTTGGGGTGCTTCCTGAGTTTTTTATCAGTGCAGGATAGGCCTGTTACCTTGGCAATAACCTCATTAACTTTAAAGGAGATTCCACAAACAATGACTCTCCTATCACTCCAAGAACTAGCAAATTGAACTAATAGTAGATCATCATGACCCACTAGGCTATCCATAAGGGGCGCAAGCCCTCCCTCCATGCAAATGTGCAAAACTATAGGGTCTCTATAGATTTCATCATATGAACTAGGCTCAATTAAAACCCTATCACCTCCCATCTCTTCACACTAAACAATGAAACTTACCCAAGAAACCAAAATTAGAAAATTTTCAAACTAGCAATGGATAACCTTTACCACCCATTTATTGTCATCCCCAAACCAATAAGTAGAATCATGCCTAATTAAGGTAGCCAGAACATCACACGAGCCATTGGTCATTTCCAAGAAAATTATGGCCTCGAGGCCATAATAAAAATTTCTTAAGTACAAAAAGCTTAAGTTAAAAGCCATGATAACTTTGATTGGATAGTTATTAGCCAAAATTCTGGGGATAACTTTGGCCATACACACATTCCTAAAACTTATGGCCATGGGGCCATAATAAATCATTTTTAAGTACATCAAACTTAAGCTAAAATCCATGATAACCTTGACCAAGTAATAAATAGCCAAAAATCTAAAGATACACTTGGTCATATACATGTTTCTAAGGACTTGATTTGAATTGTTGTATTTTTGACAAGACTACTCATAAATATTTTGAAGAGCCCAACCCATATCCACCATCATTTCAAAACACCGCCCAATTTCCCAACCTACTCCTCTCCACATCATCCTACTTGGTCCACATCATTAAAGGTTGAAAGGTATAGATCCATATGTACCTGCCAAAATCAACAAAGTTGGATACCATCATTAACAGTAATATTTTTTTGTTCATCAAGCATAAATCCTTGTATATTCGTAAGAAGAGCCATGAGTCTTCTTTAGCATTTTGATAGGATCCACAAGGAACCAAGGTTGGCCAGTGCATCCACCACCTAGTTGCCCTCACGAAATATGTGAGTCAGATTCTTCCTTTCCAATTTAGAAATCAAATAATTTATGTCCAAGAGTATGTCTCTGATACTCCACCCATGAAAAAGACCATTATTAGTAAATTCAATCACCACAATGGAGTCACCTTCAATTTGTAGTTAATACCGAGAGTGACAAAAATTTCAATGCCATTGAGCAATGCTTTAGCCTTCGCTATCATGGAAGTTTGTATCTCAATATCACTAGCATACCCTACCACTAAGTTTCCCTTAGAGCCCCTGATAATGCCTCTAATGCTAGCCATCCTTGGGTTCCCTTTAGCCACTTCTTCAAAATTAAGTTTATGCCAACCAGTATTTGGGGGTTTCCAAACCATGTTCAGTCTTTCCAAGGATTTAGAGAACTATCATAGGATTTGATTTGTATTTTTTGTTCCATGAGTTTTCCATGTTGTTATCCCACACAGTAGGTGCTTTATCTAGGGGTTTTCATTCATTTAAGGAGACATTCTCAAAAACAAGCATGAATCCAATGCCAAAGACCTTCTTAGGGATTTTTTCAATATCTTTGAAGATCTGATTGTTCCTCTCCTTCCATAAACTTTAGCAAAATATGGGAGGAATTTGACACCAAATTTCACTAGGGATAGGATGGTGGAAAGGGCCTAACTAGCTTTCCATAGAACTCATCATATCACTATTCATGATCCAATGAATCCCCAATTTACCAAAATTAAAATCCCAGACTTCGATAACAAACAAGAAGTGGAGTACCAAGCAGCCAACTAAATCCTCATTATTCCTACATAATATGAATCTATTTGGGATTTAAATACCCTTTTCCTTAAGTTAGCCTAAGTTAGAATCCATTTTTGATAGGCCATCCACTAGGAGAAGTTGATTTTTGGTGTTAAATTTATGTTCTAAACCTGTTTCCATAATTTTCTCTTATTCCCCTATTTTGATAGAAAATAGTACGCCAACTTAACAAAGATGTTTCCCTTACATTCCTTGACACAATAAAAAGAATTCTCCATATTTGAGATGCGAATTATGGTTAGGGAGAGGATGTCCAGCAAGGACCTAACCAAAGGCCTTAATTTCAGGGAGAGGGGGTAGCACAATTCTAACATTTTCCACTTCCTAGAACCGTGGAGACCACAAACGTAGTCACTAACATTCCTACCAAATTATAGCCTCGTTGGCCCCATTAGATTCTTGAAATCAGATTGGGAAAGGGGCATTTCAATTAGCCAAGGGTCCTCCTAGAAACTAATGTTGCTACCATCCCCTAACTTTCATCTTAGACTAGACTATAGCATCTTTTTCATCTTGTAGATTTTATTCCAAACCAATTACCCATTGGGGTGCTCATTCAAGAGATACCTGATTAGGGGAAGTTTCCATGGTACTTAGCTTTCATAATCCTACACCATTCCTTCTTGTTCCTCGGCTGATCCCAACCAACCTTTAGCAAGAAAGGCTTTGTTGGTAGGCTGGATTTTCCTTATACCTATCCCCCCTAGATTTAGGAAGGAAGACCTTGTCCCAACTAATTAGTTACAACTTATTTTTCTCCTATGTGCCAGACTAGAGGAAGTTCCTTTGGATTTTTTCAAATTTCTTTGCTATGTATCTACAAATTTTGAATATAGAAAGGAAATAAATTGAGATACCTTGGAGGGTAGCAGTAAGGAGTTTTAGCTTATTAGCATGACTGAGGATTGAGCCTTTCCATCCAACCAAATTCCTTTGAACTCTCTCAAGGACAAAATTTCATAAGGTGGGAGTAACTTCTTTAATAGTAAGAGGAAGACCTAAGTACACTGAAGGAAGGGTCACACTCACACAACCCAAAATAGCAGTCACCCTTTCTTGCAAAACAAGAGTGTTGTTAAAGAACTAAATCATTCTCTTGTTGTAATTTATACATTGGCCCAAACAAGTAGTATAGTTGTTAAGGAAACTTTTCCATTTCCTAGCTTCCACAACCGAATCTTTCCTGAACAAGATGGTATCACTGACAAGTTATTGAATGAAAGTCAAATCAAGAATGGCGGTATGCTTAACTCCCTTGATAGAGCCCTCCAATGGAATTCTAGCAACATTCCTACTTAGAACATCAACAACCATTATGAACAAGTATGGAGATAGAGGATCTCTCTGTCTTATACCTCTCCCAGCATTAAAGAACCCATGGGTAACCCCATTGACCAAAACAGAGTATTTCACAATTGTAGTGCATTCCAAAATGAGGTTAATCATAGTGTAATTGAAACCAATTTTAGCCGAGACTTTTTCCAAAAAGCTCCATAGGGCTTTGTCATAAGCTTTTGAAATTTCAAGCTTAAAATCCATACTAGCATTGTTACTGATGAGGGCCACACCACCTAAACCCACACAAACCACAACAATAGATACCAACATAGAAGATGCGAGATAGAAAATAACTCACTTTCAATTATTTTCAAAAAATGAAAATACATATTCATAACTTACAATGATATAGCCCCATGGGATTGATTCATCACAACAAAATCAACTCTAAAAAGAAAATATATTATTCAAAGCCACAATATGCACTAATGGAGCCACCTTCTACAACCCCCACTTAACCCTTTTTGTTTTACCCAATAACCACCTAGAATGTTCTAGAAAGTGTAACTTTCCCTTTTCTTTTAGCACCAAAAGTCTTGCCATTTGATTTCTTTCCTAGGAAGATATTTTAATGAAATTCACTTTTTAGTGGGGTAGCTTCATGGGGCCATAACTTTTGATTCGGGTGTTTGATTTGCTATTATAATATATGTTTGGAAAGATCTCGAAGATATCTACAATGTCAAAACCATAAAATATTTTTTTGTCCACTTTTTGAGCTATTTTGGGGTTTCTAAGGATTTCAAATTTGAATTTGAAGCTACATTAGAGAAATTTCTTGGGAGAAAAACTTTAATATCCCCCAAACTGTATTGAGATTATTCTTTCACCATCGAAAATATTTTTCAATTCCGCTCCTAAGGGTAAATTTTCAGGTCCATATGAGCCTATTTAGGTCAACTTATTAAAAATAGTAAGTGGTCATTTTTCACCTTTTTTGACTTCTAACTGTCTTACACCCCTTAAGCGCCATCATCAGACTCAAAACAACTAAAGAAAATAATGATTTTTTTTTTGATGCAATACTTCCCTACACCACTGGATGCTCCTGCATCATACACCCAGGGTAATTTGAAAAGTGACCCTGTCACTTCTTAGGAGTTAGAGGGAAACCAAGATGGTTAACCTCAACCCTAGAAAACTATAAGGAATCTTCAACACTGCTTCCTCTATTTCACCAAGTACTATGCATATTGCATGTTTGTTGTGCGTCTACCCATATCACTATCCAAAATTTCATCTATCTCCTTTTTTGAAGTAGGTGTTGTAATTTTCCACTATGCTTCTATTATTTCTTCTTCAATTCCTCCTTCATGATATTTTGTTAAATTTGAAATGTTAAACACAAGTGAAATATGAATTTCATCAGGAAACTCTACCTCATATGCATTCCCTGAATCATGCTTATTCAAGATCTTACATGGTCCAAAATTATTCATCTTTAACTTGTATGTACCAACTGGAAACCTCTCCTTTCGCAAATGAACCATCACTTCATATCCTACCTAGAACTCCTTATACCTCATTTTCTGATCTTCCTTAGCCTTATATTTTGATTTTATCTTATTGATATGTTTCTTCACCTCTTCATGAAAACTCATTAGGTACTCAACAAAATATTCAACCTCAACACTACTTTTCTCCCCCTTATCCATCTTTCTCAGTTTAGAAGCAGTTCTTGGACTACTCCCATACACAATCTAAAATGGCTATTTACAGATGCTCCTGTTGACATAATTGTTGTAAGAAAATTATGTTTCTGGTATAATCAAATCCCATCCCTTGGGATTATCTCCTACTAAGCATCTTAGCAAATTACCCAAAATCCTATTCACCACCTTCGTTTGTCTATCAATCTATGGGTGGTCTGCAGAACTGAAATTAAAATCTATCTTCAACTTCTTCCATAATGTCCTCCAGAAATAACCAACAAATTTGGTATTTCTATCTGAAACTATACTCTTTAGTAGACCATGTAGTCTCACCACCTCTATGAAAAACAACTCTCTAACATGAACAACATCACTGGTCTTATGACATGGAATGAAATGTGCCATCTTTGAAAATATATCCACCACCACAAATATGGAATCATGCCCTCTCTATGTCCTTGGCAATCTAAGAACAAAATCCATGCTAATGTCCTGCCATAGCCTCTTAGGTACAGGTAATGGTTGATATAATCCAGTATTCTGACTTGTTCCATTCGCCATTTGACATACTCTACAACTTTGCACAAACTTCTTCACATCTTGTTGTAACTATGGCCAGTAATAATTCTCACTAACAAGAGCAATGGTCTTATATCAACCGAAATGTCTAGCCAATCCTCCACTATGTTTTTCCTCTATTATATTCTCTCTCATAGAACTCCTTGGAATTCACAATTGGCTTCCTCTAAACAACATCCCATCTTGGATCAAGAAATTCAACCATATTTTCCTATCCAATGGAATAGGTTTCAAACAATCCTTCCAAGTTTTTGCAAAGTCTGGATCTTCATAATACAAGCTCTTGAGTTCATTGAACCCAACAACCTATATATTCATTTCTATCAAAAAATTATCCTGCTACTCAAGGCATCTACAACTTTGTTTGACCTTCCACACCTATACTTAAAAAAAAAAGTATAACTCTACAAAAACTCAACCCATTTTAAGTGCCTTTGATTTAACTTTCCTTGACTATGGAGATACTGCAAAGCCTGGTAATTAGTATATAAAATAAATTCTTTTGGAAAAAAATAGTGTCTCCATTTCTTCAAAGCTTGAACTATAGCATAAAAATCTTGATCATAGAGAGAATATTTCTTCTTAGCATCATTCAAATTCTCACTAAAATAGGCAAGAGGCTTACCTTCTTGACTCAAAATAGCTCCTATGGCAATGCCACTATCATCACAATCTACTTGAAAGACCTAATTGAAATCTAGAAGTGAAAAAATATGTTGCTTTGTGACTTTATTCTTCAAAATATCAAAACTCTTTGTTGCTCCTATAGTCCATTTAAAATCCTCTCTATCCCCTCTCATTTTTTTAGTTAGAGGTGCACAAATACTATTGAAATTCTTAATAAAATTTCTATAAAAACTTGCTAGACCATGAAATGACCTTACCTCTATAATACTCCTCAGGGTAGGCCATTCAATGATAACTCTCACCTTCTCTAGATCCATTTTAAGACCCTTTGTTAAGACAACAAATCCCAAATACACCAACTCCCTCTTCACAAAACTACATTTCTTCAAATTAATCAACAACTTCTTCTCCCTTAGCTTCTCAAAAACTCTTTGGATATGCATTAGGTGCTCCTCCAATGTCTTACTAAAAAGAAAAATATCATCCAAATAAACAATAAAAAAATTTCCTAAAAATTCTTTCAATACCTCATTCACAAGCCACATAAATATGCTCGATGCATTGGTTATCCCAAAAGGAATGACTAACCACTCATACAATCCCTCCTTGGTTTTGAAGGCTTTCTTCCATTCATATCCTCTAATATGGATCTAGTGATATCCACTCTTTAGATCTATCTTTGTGAAGTACTCAACTCCACTCAAACAATCCATAATGTAATCCATCCTTGGCGAGGGGAATCTATACTTGATGGTGATCTTGTTGATGAATTGGGATTCTATACACATCCTCCATTATCCATCCTTCTTTGGTGCTAGTACTGCAGGTACCGCACATGGTCTCAAACTCTCTCAAATCAATCCCTTCTACAACAACACTTGCACTTGTCTATTCAACTCTTCATTCTCTGATGGAGTCATTCAATGGGCTACCTTATTTGGAAAACTAGCTACAAGAATCAGATCCATCTAATGGTCAATCTTCCTTCTTGGAGGAAAAACTTTAGGTACATTATTAGAAACAATATCCTTTTCATCTGCCTCTTTCAAGGGCTTCAACTTATGACGAACTCCATCCTTTGTCAAAGAATAGGTGTTGGCATGCCCATCATGTACTGCTTCCCGATCAAATCGCCATAGTCTTCCTAACAAAATATGACAAACATCCATAGGTATAATATCACACAATACCTCATCATGGTAATTTCCAATCTTGAACTTTACCAGACATTATTCATTTACCAAAGCTTTATGGTCCTTCTATAACCAAGCAATCAAGTATGGATTCAGATGCCTTCTTCTCTCCAACAACAAATTACTAACCATCTCTTCTAAAAAAAGGTTATTAGTAGTACCTCTATCAATAATAACATTTCAAACTTTACCTTCACACTTACATCTGGTGTGAAACAAATTCTTCCTTTGAGGTGGTTCTTTCTCCTCATTCAACAAGGCTCTTCTAGTAACAAGAACCTTTCCTCTTTCTACATCCTCAGAATGTGAAGACTCGACATCTTCATCTACATGTACAACTCATGCATTACCCTGAAGTCTTCTATTTATCCTTCTTTGATTTTGAGGAAACTCATAGGCTCTATTTCCTTCTCTTTGCATTGAAAACAAGCTCCACAGAAGCCTCCTCTTCCCAGTCCTTGTCTAGATCTTCATCTTCCTCTTTGGTCTCCATTATTCTAATCATGAGGATGGTAGGTGTTATCTCCTTTCTGGTTATGGCTGCTACTAGATCCTCCACCCTTCTTTTGATCTTCATTTTGACCTCCATATGAGTGTCCACTAGTCTTTCCACCATGACCCCTATTGAATAGGACAATTGAGAGAGGGGGTGAATCATTTGTCATAGATTTTAACCTTTAATTCAATCACAAGAACTATTACTTAAAATTGCTTAAATGATTAATCATAAAATGCCAATGCAGAAACTCAAATCCAATACATAAACACAATAACACCAGATTTACGTGGAAAACCCAATAAGGGAAAAACCATGGTGAGGATTAACTCATGCTATAGAGAATATCAAAACTGATTACAAAAGGCTCACTGCCTGAAACAAGGCTCACTACTTGCGATAAGGACTCACTACTTAATAGGGATACAACCTAGAGGGCTCACTGCCACAAAGATACAAAGAAGACAAAGAAGAATTGTTACAAAGAGACTACAATCCCAATGCAACAAAGGATTCCACCACAATCACTTGATCAACTTGCATGAATAATAGAGTTTTCCTTCTGATCACTGCATCTGGAAACTTGGCATTAAGCTTCACACTTATCTGCCACACACAACTCACACAAACTTTCTAAATAGCATCAATGTTGTGTCTACTCTTTCACTTATCTTCCTTCTTTTCTCTTGTATGTTTTTCATTACTATCTCATCTTATATTTATACTATCTCCAACCTTGAAAAAATCCCAAAGTTATCCATCAAACTTCAAATTCAAATTAGGTCAGCACCAAAACATCCTAGGGTGGAATTAGAATGACGGTGACCCAAACACACACATCACTAGGACCTGAATAGATCCAACATGCTTCATCAACTTTGAAGATAGTGTTTAACTCAAGGTCATCCAAACCAATGTAAACACATAGAACAATTAAGCTCGAAACTTCCAAAAACCAAAAATATCTTCAATGCAATCAGGGCAACACAACTGTAGAACTACAAGTCAAAAGACTTCATCAAAGAGAAATACTAACCAACAACTTTTCTCTCAGACCTCAACCAAAACACAGAAAAACATAGTTCACAACTAGTGAACAGAACTCGAACTTCACAACGAACCAAAAACCAAAAATCTAGATATAGAAACCTTCAACAACCATGACCAACATATTTGAACCACACAAACATAGTGGAAAATACCAGATCATCACCCGGAGCAACAACTAAATATCTATTAACTTTCTTTAATACAATTTTCTCAATATCCTCAACATATACAACCAACAACAAGTAGTAGATAACCAATTGACCAGTTGGCAATAATGACAACACCTTCATTCCTTTCTCCATTCTTGCAACAATCTCCCCCTTTTTCATTGATGGCAACACATGATGTTTATAACCATCAAAGACACCATACCAATTCTAAATATAAATCTCAAGATTTTTTCTTTTTTCTTTTCCCCCTCAGAAGATCATCTTTCTCATTACCTGCTTTCTCTCATTAGCTTTCTTCTCTTTTTCACATGCTCTCTCTCCCCCTTTGATATCAATGGAAAAGGAAAAAGATATTTTCATTGAATCTTCCTTTAACATGAAAATAGAATACTCACAATGACAACACCTGAAACTACCTACTCCCCCTAAGAGGTAGCCACCAAAACATCAATACAAAAAGAAAGATAGAACCATGAATGCACTAGACTGATGCATCCTCAAATGCATCTTAGATTATGAAAGGAGGGAAATAAACCCTAACTTCTCCTGAAGATACTCAAAATTATCTTTAGGAAGAGCCTTTGTAAGTATATCAACAATCTGATCCTTTATCAGAACATACTCAAGCTTTACTTCATTCTTCATGACCTTCTCTCTAAAGAAATGATATCTGATAGATATATGCTTCATGCTTCAGTGCATCATAGGATTGTTTGAAATGTTAATTGCACTTGTATTATCACAGAAGATAGAAATAGGATAATCATATAGCACTGTGATTTCTTTTAATGTTCATTTCATCCATAGAACTTGTGTACAACAAGATATAGTAGAAATATACTCAGATTCAATAGTAGATAAAGAGATTAAATTTTTCTTCTTACTCAACCATGCCACCAATCTGCATCCAAGAAAGAATGCACCACCACTTGTACTCTTTCTATCATCTACACATCTATCCCAATCTGCATCTATGTAGGAACTAAGTTTAAAGTCAATATCTTTAGGATACCACAATCCATAATCCAGAGTGCCATTCAAATATCTAAATATTCTTTTAATTGTAGCAACTTGTGTTTCCTTCAAATCTTCTTGAAATCTAGCCACAAGACAAACCACATGCATAATATTTGATCTAGTAGCAGTCAAATACAGTTTTCCACCAATCATAGATCTATATTTCCTCTGATCAGCCTTAGGTGAATCATCATCTTTACCCAATTTGCAACCAATCACCATAAGAGTACATACCAGTTTGGAACCATCCATCTCAGACTTCTTCAACATCTCTCTCACATTCTTAGATTGTGAAATGAAAATTCCTTTCTCTGTTTGATTAATTTGTAGCCCAAGAAAGAAATGAATCTCCCCAAACATAGACATTTCAAATATTTTTGTATCTCTTTCACAAACATCTTGTACATATTTTCATTTCCTCCAAAGATAATTTCATACATATACAACTACAATCAAGATTTTGTCATTTTCAATCTTAAAGTACAAATTATTATTTTTCATACCTTTGTTAAATCCTTATTAATTCAAATACCTAACCTTGCATACCAATCTCTAGGAGCTTTCTTCAATCCATATAAATCTTTCTTCAATATGCACACCATATCAGGTTGATTTGTTAACTGAAATCCTTCTGGTTGTTCTATGTAAACTTCTTCTAACTCACCATTCAGAAATGTTGACTCAAGTGACATCCATCTGATGGACTTTGAAATATTTATGATAAGCCAATGCCAAGAACATCCTTATAGCTTCCATTCTTTCTACCAGGGTAAAATTCTCCTGAAAATCTATGCCTTCTACCTGTGAGTAACCTTTACACACAAGCCTCTCTTTTTTTTTTTAAACTTCTCCATTCTCATTCAACTTATTTCTAAATACCCATTTCAATCCACTGATATTTTTATTTTCCAGTCTTGGGACCAATTCCCAAGTCTGATTCTTCTCAATCTAAAAATTGATTTCATTGCTTCCTTCCAATGTTCATCTTTACAGGCTTCACTTACTATCTCCGGTTGAATCTCAAAGAATAAAAAAATTTTTACTTCAACAACAACTTTGGTGTAGGAGCACCTACCCCTTGTTGGAAAAATTGGAGCCATTGAAGGTCTACTAATGCATTAGGAGATAGTATAGTGTTGATTTTGAATTTTTTTCTTTAATAAGGTCTACTAAGAGCAATTTTAATGTAACTAAGGGCTTGGAGAGTCATTTTTGTTGAAAAAATGAAAGAGTTGCACAATAATTGTAAAAGTTGTTATAAACTTGTAAAAATTGACAACTTGGGATTTGAAGAGTCATTAGAGATTGAAAGGTGGTTAAAGGTGTTGGAAGTTGGAAACTGATGGAAAAAAGTATTTAAGAGCCTCTCCATGGTGTTTGTAGGTTGTTGATCATATTTGGAAGCAATTTCATTAAGTTTTCAACATTCAATCTACATTTTGTTTTATTTTTCCTAAAGTTCTTTGTGCTATACGGATCCGTACAAGTGTGTCATGGTCTAAAAATGTTTGAGGATGAAGGTATATGCATTTTCTCTCAATTAAAGTTGATTTGAAGTCTTAACTTAGAATTTTGTAAAGGATATTTCATATTTATTGTGACTACCCTGTTTTGATGAGTGAAGGGTTTTGAGGGAAACAAAATGATGTTTTAACCAATCAACCTACTATTTAACCCTATGGCTAGGTGGATTAGTTTGTAATATGTTAGAATAGATGTTTTTATGCATTAGGAAGCAAGGAGGGTTGATAAGTTGAAGATGGTTTGAAGCCCTAGGGCTAGGTAATGATATTTTACCATGAAAATGAGGAACCAAGATAGGGTTTTGAAAAATTAATGAAAGAATTAGTCTTGTGAGTGTTTTTTGAGTTTGTGTAGGTGTTTTGGAAGATGTTTGACATATTTTTCTAATTGGGTAAGCCCTAGAGGTGTGATTTTATATAAACCCTATGTATTTGCATTATAAAGTGAGGGTTTCCAAGAACAATGTTATAAATGCCTTAAATGTGCAAACTAATCATGAAATTTGTTGTTTTGAAACATATCTAATGACTGCTTGAGGTGATTGAATGAAGAGCAGACATTTAGAAGGCACTCTCTTTGGAAAAGAGGGCTAATTCACTAGCCTAAGGTAAGGGTATGCTATTGATTCTCTAATTTGGTCTGAAGGAATCATAGTTGGATTTCACATATGTTGAATAACCCTTTAAAGGGTATCTAATTCATTCATTTTTTTGGAAAGTGTTTTGGAGAACATGGACAAGAAAGCCCTTAAACTGAGTCAATTATGCTACTAGGACAGTCATGGTTAAGAGTGAGATTTGATGAGATTAAGTGACTTTGTTTTGAAGTTATGATGCAGGAGCATCCAGTGGTGTAAGGGCAATCTTGCATCACCCAAAAATAGTTAAATTTCAAGTTTCTCAATTTTAGATGTTTTTACATTTTTGGATACCCTTTTCATGATAATGAAATTCCCAATTTATAGTTTTTATTTTCTATTCCTAGGTGGAAAGATATTACAGTTTTAGTTTCCCAAATTTACACCTGAAAATCTTCTAAGTTAGATTTGAGGCACTTAGATTTCCTAGAACGGCCTTGAAACTTCTCAAAATTGGCATAGCATATTTTGAGCACATTATTGACTTCGAGACCTTTTCAACAGTTCAAACGGTTTGCGAATTGGAGTCCCGGATCAAAAGTTATGGCCCCGGGAAGTTGGCGCACTTTCTAGAAGATACAATTGCAAATGTTCTTTTGAAATTTGAACTTCAAGTTGTAATTTCGGTGCCAAACCGCCTACACTCAAATTTGAATGTTGTTTTGGCTCCAAACTAATGAGGAGCTCTATTTATGGGCGAGTTTCTAATTTTTGGGTAACTTTTTGGGGACAAGCTTGCATATTGGGAAAGGGTTGTTTTGTAGCTATCTGTAACTTGCATGTGTTGTAGAACTTGGAGATTTGAGATCCTCTGCATGTAAGAAGCTCAATTTTCTAAATAAAAAAATTATTCTCTTGTTTGTGGGTTATTTTTTGTGTCTCGGGCTGTGCCCTCATCAAGTTAGGTTGTTACTCATTTGATTGACATTGTGTGAAGGTTGTCACCCCTATATTGCATCAAAGTGGTATCATCGCAAGAAATTAGGTCTCTTGAAAAAAAAAAGGTTAAGAGTTTGTGTGCAAGGAGAAGGTATACTTGGAGGAACCAAAAATGCCTCCTAAGGGAAGTGATATTGCAAAGAAAGTTGACAACCAAGGTAAGAAGATAGAATCCTTGGAGAAGGAAATTTCTATGCTGAAGGATAAAGGTAGGGCTCTCTTGGAGGAGAATGAAACAAAGGAAAAAACCACTAGTGATGAAGAGGAGATGGATCTAGATGATGTAAGGATGTTGAAGCTTATGCAAGTTATGAGGAAATATGGACATAGCAAAATGGATTTTCCCATGTATAGAGGTAAATTAGATTGAGAAGAGCTCTTGGATTGGATAGGGGCTTTGGAGAACTATTTTGAAAGTGAGGAGGTAGGTGAAGAACACAAGGTGGAGAAATCAAAAACCAAGTTGAAGGGACATGAACTGTTGTGGTAGAATTTTGTGCAAGATGAGAGGGAGAAACAAGGAAAGAGCAATATTACTTCTTGGGAGAGAATGCAAACAAAAATCAAAGGTAAGTTCCTACCAAAGATTATAATGTTCAATTGCTTAAAAGACTTCAAAATCTTAGACAAAAGGATCTAGATGTACAAACATATACTGAAGAGTTTTATAGGTTAAGTATAAGAGAAAAAAATGAAGAAGATGAAGAAGAGAAGGTAGCTAGGTATCTCAATGGTCTGAGATATAATATTCAAGATGAGATCAATGTGTTGGCACCAAAAACATTGGAGGAATGTTTTCAAATGGTTCTTAAGATTGAAGAGAAACTCAAGAGGAGACAAGAGAAGGCAACAAGAGGAAGAGGAAACACTTCTAGGGGTAGAGGTACAACTTCAACATCAAAATAGACCAAGGAATACCTTGAAGATGCTTATAGGAACAAAGAATAAGAACTTGAAGCAAGAAGAGGATGGAGAGGTGGAAGGATAAGCTTCAGACAAAGGAGAGATTTCAATGAGTTTGTAGGTAGGTGTTATAGATGCAATGAATTTGGACACCCATCTTTCAAGTGTCCTCAAAACCAAGGTTCAACATCAAGTGGTGATAGGAAGAGTGAAAGAAGAAAACAATTGATCCAAGAGGAAGAATGTGAAAGTTCAAGTACTCCTACATACCCAGAGGTGGGAGAAGTACTCATGATAAAAATAACTTTGTTGCAGACACCTAAGGAGGAAGACGTGAGTCAAAGAAGGAGTCTCTTTAGAACTTCATGCAAGTGTAGAGGTAAGGTATGTCAAGTGGTCATTGATTGAGGTTCTCAAGATAATATGGTGTCTAAGGAGATGGTAGATAAGTTTCAACTAGAGAAAATACCTCATGTACCACCATAAAAAGTCACTTGGGTAAATGATAGTCAAACTCTAGCAGTGAATGAACAAGCATATGTAGATTTTCATATTGGGGAGTATAAGGATAGGATCTTATGTGATGTGCTACCAATGGATTGTTTCCATTTTCTATTGGGGAGGCCATGGAAATTCGATAGGTCTATGTATGATGGTAGAAAAAATGCCTATACTCTCAAGAAGGATGACAAAAGCTTCAAGATAACTCCTTTGCAGGAAAGTGGAAGAGATAAGGGTAAGTCTAAGGTTGTCATTTTTGGTAAAAGGGAGCCTTTAAGGCCTAAGGATAATAATTCTGATATATTTTTAGGTGTGGAGAAGGATTATTGTGTTAGAATAGTAGGAAAGGCACCAAGGAATGATGTAAGGATAGTTAGGAGTTTAATTTTTCAAAAGGTGGAAGATGGACTTACACCTAAGTCGGATACAATCAGGGTAAAAAATGCAATGTTTGTGGAAAGACAAGTGAAACAGGGTGGAATCATCATTGGGACAATTGTCTGTCCTATAGGTAAAGTTAATGTTGCTAGACAAGTAAAGATTGCAGGTATAGGGGTTTGTAAGCCTGTTAATGAAAGGATACATGGTATTAACAGTGTAAAAGGACTGATGACAATAAGAAAAGGGTAGTATGAACAAAAGAACAAAAATATGGTGGCAGTAATGATAGGGAAAAGTATGCAAGCAAAGATGGATGGATAGAAGTGTGGAGATGAAACAAAGGAGTAGGTAGAACTAGGAACTACTAATCCTTGTTTGTTTATAGGTGCAAGGACTAGAGAAACATCATATTTTTATCTAGGTATAAGAGAAAAGAAAACATCATGTCTGAACATGAAGATGAAGGAAAATTTTAATAGGAGCACAGTAAAAAAGGCAAAGCAGATTGTGAGATCTTAGTGTTGAACCAGATGGAAGGGGTTGTTGGTTAGAGGAAGCATGGAGTAGTGATGAAGCAAGGAACACATTCCAACTCTTGTGTCAAGAGTTTCTTTTCTGTGGGGGTGTATGGTGCAGGAGCACCTACACCATGTTGGAAAAATTGGAACCATTGAAGGTCTACTAGTGGATTAGGAGATAGTATATGGTTGATTTTGAATGTTTTTTCTTTAATAAGGTCTACTAAGACTAATTTTAATGTAACTAAGGGCTTGGAGAGTCATTTTTGTTGAAAAAATAAAGAGTTGCACAATAATTGCAAAAGTTGTTATAAACTTATAAAAGTTGACAAGTTGGGATTTGAAGAGTCATTAGAGATTGAAAGGTGGTTAAGGGAGTTGGTAGTTGGAACTGATGGGAAAAAGTATTTAAGATCCTCTCCATGGTGTTTGTAGGTTGTTGATCATATTTGGAAGCAATTTCATTAAGTTTTCAACATTCAATCTACATTTTGTTATGTTTTTCCTGAAGTTCTTTGTGTTGTACAAATCTATATAGGTGTGTCATGGTCTAAAAATTTTTGAGGATGAAGGTATAGGTGTTTTCTCTCAATTAAATTTGATTTGATGTCTTAACTCAAAATTTTGCAAAAGATATCTCATATTTATTATGAGTACCCTATTTTGTTGAGTTAAGGGTTTTGAGGGAAACAAAATGATGTTTTAACCAATCCACCTACTGTTTAACCCTGTGTCTTGGTGGATTGGTTTGTAATATTTTAGAATAGATGTTTTGATGCATTAGGAAGCAAGGAGGGTTTCTCAGTTGAAGATGGTGTGAAGCCCTAGGGCTGGGTAATGATATTTCACCATGAAAATGAGGAACCAAGATAGGGTTTTGACAAATTAATGAAAGAATCAGTCTTGTGAGTGTTTGTTGAGTTTTTGTAGGTGTTTTGGAAGATGTTTGAGGCATTTTTTTGATTGGGTAAGCCTTGGAGGTGTGATTTTCTATAAACCCTATGTATTTGCATGGTAAAGTGAGGGTTTCCAAGAACAATGTTATAAAGGCCTTAAATGTGCAAACTAATCATGAAATTTGTTGTTTTGAAACATATCTAATGAATGTTTGAGGTGATTGAGTGAAGAGTAGGTGTTTAGAAGGCACTCTCTTTGGAAAAGAGGGCTAATTCACTAGCCTAAGGTAGGGGTATTCTATTGATTCTCTAATTTGGTCTGAAGGAATCATAGTTGTATTTCACATATGTTGAATAACCCTTTAAAGGGTATCTAAATCATTCTTTTTTTTGGAAAGTGTCTTGGATAACGTGGGGGAGAAAGCCCTTAAATTGGGTCAGTTATGCTACTAAGATAGTCATGGTTAAGAGTGAGATTTGATGAGATTAAGTGACTTTGTTTTAAAGTTAGGTTGATACTCATTTGATTGACATTGTTTGAAGGTTGTCACCCCTATATTGCATGAAAAATTTGCTTTTGGTTAACACGCCTTTTGTCTTGTCTCTAATAATCTAATTTTTTGAATGATTCCTCTATACATATTTCAGTGTCCTAGGGGACATCACTAGAGCATCTTCTTCTATTTCATCCTACTTCTTCTACTCATCTTTATCCTTCTCTTCCATAAGTTCTTTTATTCTTGCGCAATCATGTTCATTAGACACATATCCATCAATATCAATAGAATTATTCATTGCCTCATCAACCTTCACATTTGATCTCTCTACAATCTTTCTCGGTCTTTTATAGAAACATTTGTATGACTTACTTTAAGTAGAGTATCCAAGAAACATTCCTTCATCACTTCTTGCATAAAACTTACACAAAGTTTCCTTATCTCTTCTGATATAGCATTTGATTATGAATACCTTGAAATATTTAACTATAGGAATTATTTCGTGCCATAGCTCATAGGGAGTCTTTGTACTGTTTGCTCTTACTTGAACTTGATTGAACACATAAAAAGTAGTATGAATCAATTCTTTCCAATAAAATTTCGTTAAACTTGCTTCAATGATAATTGATCTAGTAGCCTATTGAACTGTTCTATTTTTCCTTTCAACAACTCCATTCTACTGAGGAGTTCTCTGAGTAGATAACTATTTCTTTATTCCATGCACTTCACAAAGCATATTGAACTCATGAGAGGTGAATTTTTCAACTCTATCATATCTTAAACATTTTATATTCAAATTCACTTCATTTTCAACCATAACCTTAAATTCCTTGAATCTATCTAATGCATCTGATTTCTCTCTAAGAAATGTAACCCATGTATATCTAGAATAATAATGAATTAAAAGCATAAAGTAACTTTCACCAAGTAGACTTCACACTCTCATAGGACGATAGAGATTTATATGAACTAAATCTAGTAGTCTCGTAGTAGATTGTTCCTTTGATATGTAATGATTTCTTGCTTGCTTCCCAAACTGATAATTCCTACAAATAGCTTTAAAAGGCTTTGTAATTCTTGGTAAATCTCTCACAGCCTGAAAAACACTAATCCTTTCCAAGTTATGAAAATTCATGTGACACATTCTCCTATTGCATAACCAACTTTCATTTATCTGAGTCATAAAACATTGTCCATTAGCACCCTTAAGTTGATAGATATTCCCTTTAGATTTCTTTCTTGTAGCAATCAATGTTATGGATCCTTTCTGGATCTTACATTTCTCATCCTTAAACACAAGATCATATATTTTTCTGCACATATGAAAAAACACTCAACAAATTATTCCTTAAACCCTTAACATAGTAAACATAATCAGTATGATGCTTTCCATCAAAACTTATTGAAGCTATCCCATAGATTTTAGCACTAGTATCGTCTCCAAACATAACCAAGCCTCCATCATATTTCTCAAGTTTAAAAAACTTACTCTTATCACTAGTCATGTGATGTGAACAACCACTATCCACTACCCAAAAATTCATTTCTTGTTTAGCATGTAGGTCAAAGATAACCGTACCTTCATTTTTCTCATCCTTCTTCAAAGGGCTTTCCTTTACCTATTTTTCTAAATTAGTAGAAGTAGGTTCATCCTTAATTGCCAAGAACAAGCATTCATTGTCATCTGGATCTTCATATGATGAATCTTCAAAAATACTAGCATTCTCATTCACATAGTAAGCTCTGTTAATCTTCTTTCCTTTCTTTTCTTTCTCATATTTTTGTTTATTTCTTTTAGCTCTTTCTAGAAATTTTGCAGAATAATGACCTATATCTCCACAACTAAAGCATTTAAAGGGAAATTTACCTTCATACTTACTGGAGCCTTTTCTCATTCTTCTCACAAAGTTAGCTTCTATTTCATAAAAATTCTCTTCATCTAGATCTTCAACTTTTGTAGCTTTAAAAGAAGTCTCTAATTTTCTTCCATTTCTTAGACTCGACTTCCTCATCTCATAAGATGTCAAAAATCCTAACAGTAGATCCTTAGTACAAGTCTTATAATCTATATTCTACTTAATAGCAATCACCTTCTCACTATAAGAATTAGGAAGAGTTTTGAGAATATTCTTTACAATCTTGTTTTCATCTATAGTAGCACCAAGTGATCGCATTCCAACCACTACCTCATCCAATCTCTATACATAAGCTTTAACATTTTCATCTTTAGACATATGTATAAGATCAAACTCTTTTTCCAAATTCTACAATTTTGCCTCTTTAACTCTTTCATCACCATCATGTGCTCTTTCTAAAGCATCCTAGACTTCCTTAGTTGTCTTCAAATTCTAAACCTTAATCAACTCAAAATGTACCAAACTATTCATCAAGATGAACTTCACCTTATTGTTCGCTTCATGTGCTCTGATCTCTTTAGGTGTACTTGGACCATTAGCAAGAGTGTAAGGATTCTTGTAAGCTTTCTCCACATCATATCTATAATACTCCAAAAATTCTTCCATTAATACTTTCCAGATACCATTATTAGTTCCATCAAACCTTGGATAATCAAAAACCATTTTGCTATCTATCCTAGACCTTCCTCAAGTGGTTAAGCTATTCACTAAGGAACCAAGCTTTGATACCAATTTTTGAATAGGACAACTAAGAGGGGGGGTGAATAGGTTGTCATGTATTTTAACCTTTAATTCAATCACCAGAACTAATACTTAAAACCAATTAAATGATTAATCATCAAATGCCAATGTAGAAACTCAAATCCAACACACAAACACAATAACAACAAATTTATGTGGAAAACCCAATAAGGGAAAAACCATGATGAGGATTAACTCACACTATAGAGAATATCAAAATGAATTACAAAAGGCTCACTGCCTAAAACAAGGCTCACTGCCTGAGATAAGGACTCACTATCCAACAGGGCTACAACCTAGAGGGCTCACTGCCACAAAGATACAAAGAAGACAGAGAAGACTTGTTATAGAGAGACTACAATCCCAATGCAATAACGGATTCCACCACATTCACTTGATCAACTTGCATAAATGATAGAGTTCACCTTCTGCTCACTGCATCCAAAAACTTAGCATTAAGCTTCACACTAATCTACCACACACAACTCACACACACTTTCTGAATAGCATCAATGTTGCATCTACTCTTTCACTTATCTTCCTTCTTTTCTCTTGTATGATTTTCATTACTAGCTCATCATGTATTTATACTATCTTCAACCTTGAAAAAGATCCAAATTCAGCCATCCAACTTCAAATTCAAATTAGGTCATCACCAAAACATCCTAGGGTGGAATTAGAATGAGGGTGACCCAAGCACGTGTTGCACTAAGACCAAAAATAGATCCAACATGCTTCATCAACTTCGAATATAGTGCTTAACAAAAGTTTGGCCAAACTAGTGTAAAACACATAGAAAAATTAAGCACAAAACTTCTAGAAACCAAAAATATCTTCAATGCAATCAGGGCAACACAACTCTAGAACTGCAAGTGAAAAGACTTCATCAAAGAGAAATCCAGACCAACAACTTTTCTCCTAGACCTCAACCAGAACACAAAAAAACATAGTTCACAATTGGTGAACACAACTCGAACTTCACAATGAACCAATAGCCAAAAATTTGGATATATCAACCTTCAACAACTGTGACCAACATATATGAACCACACGAACATAGGGGAAAATATTAGATCATCACTCGGAGCAACAAATAAATATCTATAAACTTTCTTTAATACAAATTTCTCAATATCCTCAACATATACAACCAACATGAACTAGTAGATAACCAGTTGACCAGTTAACATTAATGAAAACACCTTCATTCCTTTCTCCATTCTTGCAATAGACCCCCACCTATTTTCTTGCTTTCAAACCTTCTATTCAACTTTTCTTCTACCTTCAAAGAAAATTGATATGCATCTCAATAGTAGACATTCTTACTAGACCCAACTCTTCTTGAATACTCAGCTTCAACCCATTTATGTAACAAGCTTCTTTTTCTTTGTTGGTCTCATAATGGCCTATTCTAATCAGGACATGGTAGAATTCTTTTGTATACTCCTTGATATATTTTCCTGCTTGTTTCAAACCTTGCATCTTATTCAACAAATCTTGCTCATAGTCCACAGGAATGAATTGTCTTTTTAATTTGTCCACCATTCGGTCCCATCTGGTTATTTTCTCTTTTCCTCTTTGATTTCTTTCTAGTTGTACCTCTTTCCACCAAATATTCACATGACCCTTGAGCTTGGTCTTTGCAAAATTTGACCCTCTCATGATCTTCCACCTTCTCATACTCAAATTACTCCTCCATATCATTGATCCAATCAATCAACTCTTCTAGATTAAGATTTCTAGAAAATTTAGAAACATCGATATTTGACCTTTCCCAATCTTGGAGATGGCCTTAAATAATTTGACTTGCTTTGGATCTACTCCATCTTGTTCTTCTTCAAACTATTCCTCATTTTCAGCTTCATTTTCACTTTCATCTCCTCTTCTTGGTTCAAACCCTCGACATAGCTCCTCTTGTAGTGTTTGAACTTATCTCGACAGGGCTCTCAAACCCTCTTTTGGTACAATAACATTTCTTCCACCACCATAGTTTCTTCGCAAAGGCATTCTAATTACTTTTATCATAAACCCATAACCACAAGTCCTGGTGTAAATTGCCTCACATTCGATGATCTGTTTACACACTCAAAAAAACCCACTCTGATACCACTTGATGAGAGCCACACCACCTGAAACCCTCAAAAACCACAACAATAGATACCAACACAAAAGATGCAAGACAAAAAATAACTCACTTTCAATTATTTTCATAAAATGAAATTACAGATTTAGAACTTATAATGTTATAGCCTCATGGGCTTGATTCATTACAACAAAATCAACTCTAAAAACCAAATATATTATTCAAAGCCACAATCTACACTAATGGAGCCACCTTCTACAACCCCCACTTAAACCTTTTTGTTTTACCCAATAATCACCTTAGAATGTTCTAGAAAGTGCAACTTTCCCTTTTGTTTTGGCACCAAAAGTCCTACTGTTTGATTTCTTGCCTAGGAAGATATTTTAATGAAATTCACTTTTTAGTGGGGCAACTTTGTGGGGCCAATTTTGATCTGGGTGTCTGATTTTCTATTATAATATATCATCGGAAATCTCTCAAAGAGATCTACAATGTTGAAACCATTAGAGATCATTTCGTCCACTTTTTGAGTTGTTTCGGGGCTTCTAAGGTTTTCAAATTTGAATTTGAAGTTGCATTGGAGAAATTTCTTAGGACAAAAACTTTAATATCTTCCAAACCGTATAGGGTATTCAGACTATTCTTTCACCACCAAAAATATTTTTTAGTTCCATTCCTTAGGGTAAATTTTTAGGTCCATACAAGCTTGTTTAGGCCAACTTACTAAAAATAGTAAATGGTCATTTTTACCTTTTTTGACTTTTGACTGTCTTACACCCCTTAAGTGCCATCATGGGACTCAAGAAAACTAAATAAATTAAGAATAAATATTTTTTATAGGTAATGCAAGATTTCCCTACACCACTAGATGCTCCTACATCAGTTACATTTGTCCATGGAGTGAAAAATTTCATGAGTTGAAATAGCAGTATCCATGATATGATGGCCTAGGACAAAGCCTTTTTGGCTAGGACTAATCACTTTTTCTAGGTAATGTTTTAGGCAGTTCACTAGAATTTTGGAGATCTTATAAATGGTCTTACATAGGCTAACAGGGCATAAGTCATCCATACTCTATGGTTCATCAATTTTGGGAATGAGAGCTAGAAAGGTGTGATTCAGTTGTTTGAGCAATTTTTCAGACTTGAAAAAATCCTTGGTTGCGAGAATTAAGTCCTCACCAAAAATGTCCCAAAATACCTCAAAGAAAGTTGGGGGGTATCCATCAAGTACCAAAGACTTGAAGGCACCCATACTGAACACAACAAGCTTGATTTCCTCTGGAGTGAAAACTCCAAGAATATTATTGTTATCCTCACAAGATAGAGGTAGGAACGAGGTCTAGTAGAAGGTCTTCCAACTTAAAATTTTGGGCCACAATAGGCCCAAATAAGGTGCATTGTAAATAACTAGAGGCCAATAGACCAATCTGGGTAGGGGTAGTAACTTCAAATCCTAACTCATCTTTCAATTTTTTATCTGATTCCTTTTTTGATGCTTGAGGGCCAAAACATGGGAAAAATAAGTGTTCCTGTCACCCTCTTTTAGCCATTGAACACTAGATTTTTTCTTCTAGAATATCTCCTCTTTTTTCAATACTTTTTCCCATTCCATGCATTCATTTCTTCCCCACTGGAAAGTCTGAAGACTAACACCTCCCTCCTCCATCCTTTTTTGTGTTATCCTAATATTATCAGAGATCACTCTTTTATGATGGAACACATCTCCAAACACCCTCTTGTTCCATCCTTTAACCTTGTTTTTTTATGTACTTGAGTTTAATTCCTCATGTTGTTTTTGTTTATTCCCTTTTTTTAATTGTTACATTCATATTCTTGCATATATATGTATTGTATTTATATTTGTAATTGTTTATATTTTTTTATTTTCTTTACATTTATCTTTGTATTTGTATATGTTTTTATTTTTGCATTACTTCAAGTATATTCATACTTATGAATGGATGTTATATTTGCTTTGTTTATTTATTTTTATTATAATTTGTTTTGTAGTGTGTTATTTGAATTTTTTCTTTGTATTGTACTTGTACAATTATATTATATATTTATTTTTTTCTTGTTTTTATGGGTTTGTATAATTGTATTCATACATATGAATGCATATATATTTATAGATTTTCCTTCTTTGTATTCTTTTACATCTATACATTCTTATATATCAGTATATATTAATAATTTTAAATATTATCAATTAATTTCTTATTTCGTTCTTTTAAAATTCTTTGGCTTTTGTTTAGTTGTTTTATTTGATTGTGTATGTTTATGTAATTTCAATCTATGGCATTGGATTTTTTGTAATTTTCGTTATAATTGTTATTCCTTCCTCCCATTCTTTTTAGCCTTTAATTTCATTTTATTCTTAATTTTCATTTGTCCTGTCCTTCTAGGTCATTGCGCATCCTTCTCCCTCCTTCTCCCCTCCCTTTTCTTTTTAGGTAGTCTTGGTATGCAACTTTTCATTTCTCTTTTCTTTTATCCTGATGATGGACCATGGAGTGTGATCCAAAACATTAGTTTTTTATGCAAAATTTCTCACATGATCAAATATAGAAATCATTGAAAGAGAACAATATGGATTGTGGAAACTTGATATCATTAAATGAGAATTTAGTGAATGCAAAAGTGATAAATAATTGAATTTTCTTTTGAAATACTAAAAATGGAGCATTCTTAATCTTTTGAAATGAAAAATGACATACAAATCTCCACCTTTTCACTATATTACATGAAATGCACTTTGAATGATAACACTTTCAAACAACCTAAGATTTCAATCAAATTTTAGGACAATAAATATGTAAATCAAAAGTATGCAAATGCAAGATATGTTAGGTTCACCACAATTTGTTGTAGGAAAAGGGATCTAGGGTCTTAATCACACCTTTCCAAATATCACATTTGAGAGGACACAAAAATGATCATAAAACACCACTTGGTTGCTATCCTTATCAAAGAGACAAAATGTCTAATCATGGTTTTGTTCCTCTTTGCATGTGCTAATGATTGATGTGTTAATTAAGAATTGAATTTATTTGATATTGTAAACTAGGTGAATTATGCAACTACAAAAAACTAATAAAAACTAAGAATAGTAGAGCAAAGCGAAGAGACAGAGGAACTTGGAACTCAAATCTAGGTTAGAATTTCTAGTTAGGGGTGTGGTCACCCTAGACTAGGAATGGTTATTTTTGGAATATTTGAATAGGTATTAGTGGGTTGTAGTTTGTACGTGCTTCCGTGTTGGAGTTAGTTTCAAAACTTTGTTTGTTGATGAATGAACATATTTCAATGCTTGATCTTGATATTAGGTCTTCAATCTTCTCCAATTCATCTTTAGATCTACCACCTACAAGAAAGAGATATGATAAATAGTTGTCATATAGGGTCTTTCATAAGTCAAACCTCATTTTGATGTTTCCACCTCCACAATGACTATGACAATGTTGTATAAAGAGTGTTTACCCTAGGTTGGGCATAGGAAAATGGATAAAAGAAATGAAAAATCATAAGTGTTGCAACTTACCACTCAAATTTTTTTCCTTTATGGACAAAAGTCATGTCACACATCTCATGCAAGGAGAATTTAGTGCTTGATTGAAGGTACTACAAGTGTTAGTACTCACAAAAAGTGAACTTAAAACATGAAAAAAATCAAGTACATGATGCATTACTAATATGAATCTTTAAGGGGTGAGCCTTTGGTGAAGTGGTGGGGATTCTTTCCTATAGGGAAAACAACCATGGTTCAAACCTTGTGGAGTCTTTCTCTATCACATCAACAATGGAGATTGTTTGACCTTGGTGTTAAGGGGAGACCCTTTGGTGAAATGATGGGGCTTCTTCCCTATAGAGCCAACAACCAAAGGATCATGCTCTTAATATCATACAATTTTAGGAGGGTGATCCTTTGGTTAAGTGGTGGGGTTTCTTTCCTATAGGGCCAACAACCAAGGTTCAAACCTCACGAGGTCTTTCTCTACCGCATAAAAAATGGACACTATTTGACCTTGGTGTTAAGGGGAGACCCTTTGGTGAAATGGTGGGGATTATTTCCTATAGAGAAAAAAGCCAAAGGCTCATACCCTTAATAACATACTTCTTAGGGGTGACCCTTTGGTGAAGTGGTGGGGATTTTTTCCTATAGGGCCAACAACCAAGTTTCAAACCTCACGAGGTCTTTCTCTATCATTTCAATGATGGAGATTGTTTGAACTTGCTATTAAGGGAAGACCCTTTGGTGAAATAGTGGTGCTTATTGCTTGTAGAGACAACAACCAAAGGTGCATACCCTTAATATCATATAATTTTAATGGAAACATAATTTAAAGTTTGAAGAAGACTGGAGTGTTTGGGCGGGAAGAGGAGTGGGACTATGAGTTTGAATTCTTTCGGCGAAGGCAACGATGGTGTCTTTGATTCAAAATATGTTGATGATGATTCTTGGTTGGGTATGGTCCTACACCTCATATTTATTGCGTGTGAAGTGTCTGAGATCTTTTTGAGGTTGTGTTGTCTTTTTGGAGTGGTTTTTTTCCCTCTTGTGGTTTTTCTTCTTTGAGTCCTCTTCCACAGTCTTCTACATCATCTCTTCTAGCCTTTACATGGAGTGGACGTGATTCATGGAGTTGTTGAAGGCTTTGGAACTGTTGGGAGTCTGCGACCCTTGGGGGTTTTTATTTGGGTTACCTATGTGTTTTGCGTGGGGAGTGTTCCATTCTCCTCTTGTATATTTTGTATGGGTTTTGTTTCAAGGCTTTGGTGAGTGTTGAGCTTTTCCTTCTAGAGCCTTTGTTTCTATGGAGGAGGGAGTTGTTTGTGGCTTGGGGCTCATTCCTTTTCCCTCTGATGGATCTTTTTGGTGTTCACACGTCGGCTAGGGTTGAGAATAAGGTTGTTTCATGGAATGGAATTGGTTGTTGTGATGAGTTGTTGTGGCTTCTATCTTCTTATCCTCTACCTCTTTTCGGGCTGAGAGGATGGGGTCTTTGTTGGTTCTCCTATGGGTGGGAAGCTTTGTTAGGTCAGCTCTATTGTTATTTTTTCTTATCTTTTGGAGCCATTTTTTTTTCTTTCTTCTAACTAATGGCTTATTTAACATTAGGTTGTCCTATTTTTACAAGATGGGAATTTTTTGGTCCTCCATGCTAAGGATTATGCTTGTTTTCTTGAACCCCATTTGGTTTTTATCACTTCTCATGTTTATGGGGCTTGGTTTTTCCTATTTACAAATTTCTATGTGCCTAATGTTAATTGATGAGGGTTTCTTCTTGTTGGTTGGGTTATTTTCTTCTCTTGTAACCTACTTTTTTTTGTTATGTAAGAAAGTTATTTTGTCCTCCCTAGAGAATATGAAGGTTTTGAAGATAAAAGGGGGAAATATTTATTATTGGTAGAAGGATTTTTGTATTTGGTGGTCTGCTCAATGGGTCATGTGGTTTCCTCACCTGAGATGCTCTTGGGAGTGGTGGTTACTCTTATTACTCTTTTTGGTTGATGAATGAGCTATATTTCATGAATTTCTTGAAGACCCAATTGATAAAGTTGCTCAAAGAAGTTGAGTTGTCCCTTTGGCTATTGACCAAGACTCATTTTATGTTCCTCTTAAATTTCTTGATGCCTGGATTGCCAAATGATGTTGTGTTTACCTTTTTTGCTATAGTGGCTTTCTCTTGGGTTCTATAGTTAGTTTCTTCTATAGAGGTGAAGATTGATCTTATTGTGGGGGATTCCTCTCTTATTGAGGTGGAGATGGGTGTTGTGGACTTGGTAGGAAGCTCTCTTTCTGGCCTCCTTTATTGTTGTTCCTTTTGAAATGGAGTTTGAAGGTGTTGGAGATGTCTTGCTTCAATGGCAAAGGTGTTCATGTAATACTCTCCAATAGAAGGGATCTCTCTCCTTTAGAGGTGTAGCTTGAGTTGGTTTGTTGGTTTGATAAGTGTTTTAAGGGGATTCTTACTATCTTTTACTCAGTTTTTCCTTTTAACTCTCTTATTGAGGTAGGGAGTTTGGTGGGATTGATTGTTTTGAAAGAGAGATCTTGCTACCCTCTTCTTAGTGGTGCAATAGTGTTTCTATTGAGTACATGGTTTGCTACAACCTGAATATGTTGTTTCTTGAATGACTCAATAGATTTTTGTATTTTTTAAGGGTTCAAGCTCCCTATAAAACTTGGTTGTATAGGGTTTAAGGTTCCTTTCAAAACCTGATTTCTACAACATGGTTATTCTAGTGAATATTTTAGCTAGTTGTTGTTGTTGGGTTGTTGATTGTTTGTATTTTATCTATTTGTAGTGTTCTATTGATAGGGTTTTGGGTCCCTTTAAAACCTTCTTGTAAAGGGTTTTCGGTCTTGGTGGAACCCCTAAATTTTTTGTGTTCCACTAATTTTAGATGCATATTTGGGTGTCTTTACTAGTCTAGGTTGTATCCTATGGCTTAGGGTTTTGGTCTTATCTCTATTATAGGATTTTGTTTGTGCCCTAAACCCTTTAAAAATCCTAAGTGTTAAAACCCTTGCATATGTTCTAATTTGTAGTTGACTAGTGTTAGCCCATTCTCGATATCTCTTGAGTTACAGCTAATGTCATCTAACTCATTTACTTAACCTAGTTCCTAGTGTTCCTAATTTTTACCTATTAACTTATTTTAAATCATGGCATATGTATATGGGTTTGAAAGTTTTAGGTAGGTTTTAAATCTTTTAAATATTTGTCATTTTATCCTAAGTCTGAATATATGTTATGCCTAAAGTATTTTATCATTAACACCTAGTGAACGACCCTTCTTAATTCATCAATAAATGAATGTACCTTTACGAACCTTTAATTAGTGGTCATTGAGTCCTACCAAGAATTTTCTATTGGTTACCTACTAGCCCACAGGAATAAAATAATAAAAAAAAAGGAACTAGCGGGGCAATGGGTGGGTGACACCTATCCATCCCTATGGCAGGTCCTACCATCCTCCAAAGGCATCAGTGGTAAGAAGCACTAAAATCAACAACTCAGATGCATTCTTATAGGTGAATCTTAATATTTCCTCACTAACTCATGGGGGACCCACTATCAAATCTCATCTCTTAGAGGGATAGCGGGAAAGCACCATGTGGCATCATCACCATCGTCCGTGGGACTTTGGAAGGAATTGAAATAATTTGTGAAATACTTTGAGCAATTATGTTAATGTTAAAAGGCATGCTACTAAAGGGATATAAGTGCACATGCAAAATTGCTCCACGAGATGTTTTGATCTAGATAGTTCATCACAAAAGGAAGATAGACAACATGATTGCTATCCTATGGATTAAAGAGAGGAAATGTTTAAGGTCATTGGGTTGATCTGGACCATTTTCCACTAGCCCATGATCGTAGATCGAAACATTGTAGATTTTAGAGGGCCAGCAGGCAACTATTGTTACATTAGTGGTTGTCATTGCACCAAAAGATCGACCTGTCAATGCTCGATACAACCACTAGATTTATGTAAGATCCATAGGAGGCGGTTAAGCAATGTCACAAACCCAAGCACCATGCTAGACAAGGAAGAGCAAGGGACACATGATCTTGCAACAATCCCCCCTAGTGTAAGCAGAAATTGTGAACTTGGCTCTGATACCAATTGTTACATTGGTGGTTATCATTGTACCAAAAGTTTGACTTGTCAATTCTTGATACAACCTCCAGATTTATGTAAGATCCACAAGAGGAAGATAAGCCATGTCACAAACCCAAGTGTCATGCTGGACAAGGAAGACCAAGGGACACACCATCTTGCAACAGCCACCATGTGGATTGTCTTATGCCTTGCATAGTGTCGTGGGACTGTTAGGCCAACATGGAAAGTGAACACATGATGAGAAATTAGTTGAGTGGGTGTTGAGTCAGTGAAAAGAAAAATTTCAAACTTTGTTGACTTCACATTGTCCACATGCTGATCCTAATCACGATGAGATCAACATCAAGAATTCAAATTTTCTAAAAGTACATCATTGAGCCATTCTGGTTTGCACGAGTGAACAACAATGGTGGAGTTGATTCTTTTTTGTTGAATTCAAGGATTTCTTTGCCATAAAAGGTAGATCTAAGGCTTTTTTTTATTACAAAGGTATTTCTAAGTAATTTTGTTGTTGTAGAGCATTTTAAGCGTTCAACGTCTTCAAATTTAGGGTTTTTAATGATTCAAACCAGTAAGTTCAAATTGTGCTTCTTGAGCTAATTATTCTCCTAGTTTCCAATCAATTGCTTGTGTTATCATCTGAATTAGGTTTTAGGGTTTCTTTTAAGGTTTGATGTCCATTAGAATTACTGCATATTTAATAATTTTGTTAATTTGTGTGTCAAGTTCTCCTTGAAACCTAAAGACCCTAGTTTAAAAGATGTGAAACCCTAGATAAAATTTGTAAGGAAAGCTAAAGGTGAGGAACAAACTCTCCTAATGTCAAACCTCAAAGAAGAATGTAGATATGTCTTTAAATTTTGTAATTACATTTCATTATGATGCACATGAAATGAATAACATAATAGAGAAATAAACACATACACAATTGAACACCAGATTTACATGGGAAAACCCTTATGGGAGAAAAAACCACCACACCAAAGAAAAATCTCTTGTATTACAGTAATCAAATTGCATACAAGTTATAGACTCTCCTTTCAGATAAGTAATCTCATAGTAACAACATTTTCCTGATCAACCTTGTACAAAACAAATTTTGATCACTTCATTATGTCTCATTATTACAATGCATATACAACATACAATGAAGAACACACACTAATCATTTGACCATCGAACCAATCAAACCAATAACTGTTACAATACATTGCAATGTATAGCAACAACCTAGATCAATTTTTTCTCTATACAAATAGTTTAGTTCAGTTTCCTCTATTGAGAAACTATTGAACTTCACAGTGATCGAACAACCATCTCCAAGTCAGCACCATCCTCCACTGATCAACATACACCTCAATATTCAACCAAGTTTGTGCTCATTCACCCATGGTTCTTCTTTTGCACTACTGCTTGACAGGTTGAAGACTCCCACAGTATGGTGGTAACAACACTACTGCTCGATAGTTGGAAGACTCTTGTGGGATGGTGGTAACTGCACTACCACTAGACAAGTTGAAGGCTCCTATAGTATGGCAGTATATTGCACTACCACTAGACAATCGAGAGGCTCCTATGGCATGGCGGTATACACCACACTACCACTAGAAGGCTGAGAGGCTCCCGTGGTATGGTAGTAACCACACTACTGCACCTCTCTCACCATCACCTAGCAGTACAGTGATACAATCATGAAAGTGATGCTTAAGCAATTTTGAGCTGATCGGAGATAGAAGCAGGGTTATACCAGTGAGTTTGAGACACATTTTCTCAACAATGTCCCACTTGATGAAGAACTTAGTAAACCCTCCAAAGTATTCAGAAACTACTGAGATTCAGGGGCCCCAAGGCCCATCGAACTAGCACACCACTTGTACTTGTCTATGCTCACTAGTTTTGTTAATGCATCTACAACATTTTCCAGAGTATCCACTTTTTCTAAACAGACCTTTCCATCCTCCACCATATCTCATACAAAGTGATACTGCACATCAATATGTCTCATCCTGGCATGGAAAGTAGGATTTTTCTCCAAACAAATATCACTCTAACTGTCACAGTAAATTATAATTTTCCCTACATCAAAACCAATGTTAGAACACAAACGTTTTAACCAAATTGCTTCCTTATAGGCATGCATAGCTGCCATGTATTATGCCTCTATAGTGGACAAGGTGACTATAGCCTATTGCTTGCTCATCCAAATAACTGCACCACCATTCACCATGAAAATATATCTGCTGGTGGATCTCCTGCTATCAATGTCCCCTACCCATTTAGAAACCACATACCCATGAATGTTGAGAGTCCTCTATGATTCAACCAAATTTCCATGGTAACACAAAGCATATTTTGAAGTTCCCTTCAAATATCTAAACACTCTTTTCACAACATCCCAATGTGTCCTTCCTAGATTTTCCATAAAACAACTAAGTACTCCCACTGCTTGGGAAATGTCTAGTCTTGTATAGACCATCACATACATTAAACTTCCAACTGCACTAGCACAAGGCACTCTGATCATGTCCTCCATCTCAATAGGATATTTTGGACAATCTTCAGCAGATAGCTTTGTTCCTTGCAAAGTTGGAACAACTAGTTGCTTGCAATCAATCATACTAAATCTCTCCAAAACAATGTTAATATACTTACTCTGGTTGAGCCAAAGCTTTCTGCTTTTCCTATCCCTAGTTATTTCCATCCCTAGAATATACCTAGTTGCACCAAGATCTTTCATTTTGAACTTTGTAGACAACTGAGATTTTAGATCAGAAATCATCAACTTACTATTCCCAATGAATAACATATCATCCACATATAGGGCAATAATTAAAATATGATCATTCTTAGCTTTGTAATACACACAATGACTAGATTTTGATCTTACAAATCCCAATGACAAAAAAAATGTGTCAAACTTTTGGTACCACATTCTAGGCAACTATTTCAAACCATATAGAGATTTCATTAACTTGCAAACTAGATTTTCTTTACCTTTTTCCACAAAGTGCTCAGGCTGGGACATATAAATTTCTTCTTCAAGATAACCATGAAGAAATTTTATCTTCACATCCATCTGTTCAATCTCTAAGTCATGTGCTACTACAAGTGACAAAATAAATCTAATAGACGTTAGCTTAGCTATAGGAAAAAAATCTTCCCATAGTCAATTCCCTCTACCTAGGAATATCCCTTTGCAACCAACCTCGCTTTATACTTTTCAATACTGCCATTCAAACCAATTTTCTTTTTAAATACCCATTTACAGCCCACAAGCTTTCTACCTTCAGGCAATGGAACCAAATCCCAAGTATCATTTTTTCTTTAATGATGCCATTTCTTCATTCATGGCTTCCAACCAGGAATTTGAATCAGACATTTCAGTTGCCTCTTTTATAGTCCTAGGCTCCTCAATATTAGTAATCAAAGCATAGGCACAAGTAGAATTTAACATAGAGAACCCATACCTATCAGATTGTTTCTTCTCATGTGTAGACCTCCTCAAAGGCTGAGGCTAAGGTTGTGGTTCTTCTTTAGAACTCTCAGAGCTGCTTGAGCTCTCCTCAACTTCAAGTATGTTCTAAATTTAATTCCTCTTTATCTGGTGTGGGAGGAATTTCAACTACATCCTCTTTTCTTTATGATTTTGTCTTTGAATGCAAATCCAAAGTAGAAGGCTTCAAATCACAAAAAATAACACTTCTACTCTACAAAACCTTCTCAGTCTCAAGATTCCAAAGCTTGTATCCTTTTATGCTAGCACTATAGCCAATAAAAAGACATTTAACAACCTTGTTTTCCAATTTAGATCTCTTTTCATTCAACACATATGCAAATTCCTCACAACCAAAGACTCGAATATGTCTTAGAGAGGACTTCTTTCCAAACCATGCTTCTAAAGGTGTTTTATCAACAAGAGCAAAGTTAAGGGAACGATTTATTAAGTAACATGATGTTGCAACTACCTTAGCCCATAATTTCTCCTCCAAGCCAGCACTACTCAACATACTTCTTGCCCTTTCTATCACTATCATGTTGAATCTTTCAACAACTCCATTTTGCTGTAGAGTATAGGGTGTATTTTTATGTCTTTTAATTCCATGATCTTTACAGCACCTTTTGAACTCATCAGAACAGAACTCACCACCATTGTCAGTCCTTAAACACTTTATTTTTATTCCAGTTTGATTCTCCACAAGGTTTTTAAATTCCTTAAAATGACTGAACACTTTTGATTTACTTTTTAAGAAGTACACAAATTCCCTTCTTGAATAACCATCAATAAAAGATACATACTATTTTGAATTCAGAAACGAAGGAACATTTACTAGACCAAAAACATTAGAGTGAATATAATCTAGAACACCAGAAGATATGTGAGGACTAAAGTAAAATGAAACATGGTGTTGTTTGCCATATATACAATGTTCACAAAATTTGAATTCAAGGTTACAGTCATCAAGCCCTTCAACTAGGTTTTTATTTTTCAAATATTTTTAAAACTTTTTCTCCAATGTGGCCAAGCCTATGATGCCAGAGCATAGTCTTTTCTATTGGAAGTTTAATTTCCATAGAGTTTGCACTATTAGGAACTTTTTCCTCCTCTCCACAAGCAAACTTTTGTGACTTTGCAGAGACATTGTTACATTGAACAACAAGTGTGTCCAACTTATACAGAGTACCAATTTGAGCACCCTTTGCTAGCACTAATGAGCCTCTAGTCATTTTGCAGCCATTACCAAAGAATGTTACTTGCACTCCAACATCGTTCAGCTTACTAATAGAAAGTAAGTTTCGATCCAGACCTAGTATATGCATTACATCATTGATTCCCTTCACTCTTCCATTAGGGAATTGAATTCTGACTCTTCCTTGGCCAACAATTTCCAAACCACCATCGTATTTTTCATACTTTGTGAACCAGTCTCTATGATATTTCATGTGGAAAGATTCTCCAAAATCAATCAACCAGACATCATCTGATGCCTGAGTTTCCAAGGTTGCAATGAAGGCATCTACATCGCTCTGAGAAGAATCATTATCAGAATTCTTCTTCTTCTTCTTCTCCTCTTTTCAATCCTTTTAGACATGACCAGGCTACCCAAAATTCTAGCACTTCACCTTGGAATTCTTGCTAGGAGACTTTGATCTTCCTTCAGATTTTGATTTGGACTTCTTGTCATTCTTCTTTCCTTTGTCTTTCAATCTGCCTCGAACAGTAAGAGCCTCCTTTTCCATCTCAGAAGATTTCCTTCTCATCTCTTTTGATAACAAAGAAGCAACAACATATTCCATCTTAAAAGTGTATGCCATACTCCCAATAGCCATCACCAAGTAATCCCAAGAATCCAGCAAAGAACATAACAATAGCATACATTGATCTTCTTCATCAATCTTCACACCCACATATGCTAACTGAGTAATTAACATTTTAAAAGCATTCTAATGATCAGGAACAAACACTCCTTGCATTTTCAAAGAGTATAACTTCTTCCTTAAGAACAACTTATTCACCAAGGACTTGTCCTAATAAATGTCTCCCAGTCTTTTCCATAAAGAAGATGCAGTCTTCTCTTCATGAACGTTTAGAAGAACAAAGTATGCCAAATAGATTCTTATCAACCCTTTTGTTTTTTTTGCAAGGTCTCAATCTTCTTGCTTCATGCTAGAAGGTTTCATTCCAAACACAACAAGCCAAAGATCATGATCAACCAACAAATCTTCCATTTTGAGTTTCCACAACTCAAAATTGTTGCCATTGAATTTCTCAATTTCAATATTTCCTAATTTACTTTCCATTTCCATCACAATATGTAATTTAAATTACCAAACTTCTACAAGACTCTCACTGAATAGAATTGACACAAAAAACCCAACCTACCCACAAGGATAACAAAACTGGCTAGGCTCTAATACCACTTGTAAGGAAAGCTAAAGGTGCAGAACAAACTATCCTAATGTCAAATCTCAGAGAAGAATGCAAATATGTCTTTAAATTTTGCAATTATAGTTCATTATGATGCCCATGAAAGGAATAATAGAATAGATAAATAAACACATACACAATTGAACACCAAATTTACATGGGAAAACCCTTACGGGAGAAAAACCCACCACACCAAAGAAAAATCTCTTGTATTATAGTAATCAAATTACATACAAGTTATAGACTCTCCTTTCAGATAATTAATCTCACAACAACAACACTTCCCTAATCAACCTCATACAAAAAAAAAATTATCACTTCATTATGTCTCACTGTTACAATGCATATACAACATATAATAAAAAACGTACACTGATCATTCAACCATCAAACCAATCGAACCAATAACAGTTACAGTACGTTGCAATGTATAGTAACAACCTAGATCGATTTGTTCTCTGTACAGATGGTTTAGTTCATTTTCTTTTGTTGAGCAACTGTCAAACTTCCCAGTCATCAAACAACTATCTCCAAGTCAACATCATCCTCCACTAATCGGTGTACACCTTAGCAGTCAACCAAGTCCGCATTCATTCACCCATGGTCCTTCTACCACACTATCGCTTGATAGGTTGAAGACTCCCATAGTATGGAGGTAACTGCACTATTGCTTGATAGATGGAAGACTCTAGTAGGATGGCAGTAACCACACTACCGCTAGACAAGTTGAAGGCTCCTACGATACAGTGCAATACCGTACTACTACTAGATAGCTGAGAGGATCCCACAGTATGGCAATATACACTGCACTACCACTAGAAGGCTGAGAGGCTCTCGTGGTATGGCGGTAACCACACTACCACACCTCTCTCACCATCACCTAGTGGTATAGTGATACAATCATGAAAGTGACGCTTAAACAATTCTGAGCTGATAGGAGATAGAAGCAGGGTTATACCAGTGAGTTTGAGACACATTTTCTCAAAAAAATTATCCATTAGTACAATGGCACCAAAATTCCAAGCCTTTGGTTCAAAACCAAAAGTAAGGCCCTTGGTCCAAGACTTGCTTGACCAATTGCCACCCTCAACAACTGAGAAACAGTTAGGGCAACCCATGTTTCATGGACCTAGAGTTAAAGAGGGCATTATTGATAGGCAATGTACAATCAAAGATGCTACACTACCATACACTAGGTGGACACTCTTCCAAGGCTAGTTTGGTAACATGAATGTACACATTCCAATTTACAACCCATGGAGTTTGGATATGGCTAAATTGGATGTCCCTAATATGTATTTGGATATTGATCTCCTAAAGGTTGTTGTTGCTAAATATGACCCTCTTGTTAGGGTAGTCAAAACCCATTCTAAGCAATATATCAACACCCTAGCATCAACACCTTGTATTATTTTTCTACATACTTATCAGAAGAAATATATAAGGGTCTAGTAGCATTAAAGAGTGGACAATATGCAATAATATTTTGGTGGTTTTCTCTATTTATGCACATGTTTTTATACAAGGGCGTAGATTATTTTGGCCAAGATATGAAAAAAAAGAGAGTGGAGGATGGTGTTATGATGTCAGTTCAATCATGGACTCCATTATTAGATAGACATGAACAAAAGACCAGTTTTCTAATTGCTACAAACATTTTTTCCTACAAGTTGAGTAGAGCTTTGATTGTGGATGTGCCTAGGATTCCACTTGAACTACATGATTTCTTAAGGACAGCAGAAAGGAGGCTTGATTTGAATATTAGTCACAATTGGGGGGATTTAGTCCTATATTAGGACTACATAGTTATTAAGGTATATGGCACAAGTAAAACACCCCATGTACTTCTCAAGGATGTGCCACTGAGAATAGGCTTCCTTGAGGTCATGTGGAAGGTGGGTAATTTTGATCATATCTACTTATTTGAGAAGAGAAAAGGAATATTCTTCCAAATGGAAAAATAAATATCTTTGATCATCATCTCAAGCCCTATGAAATGAAAATTCAATCATATAGGAGCTATGACCTTAAGGATTTCATGGTTTGGTTGTTGGACACAACAAAGGGAGGGCAATTTGTTCATACCTTTTCATTCCCTGATGAATTTATCAAAATGTTTTTGATCTTCAGATTCAAGAGGATAGGATGAGAAAATGGATTGCTTTTGAGAAGTTGGAGAAATAAAAAAGGGTGAAAAACCCTCAATTTAAGGCTTTGTCTGGTATTGATGATGTAATTTTGAAGGTGGAGACAGTTATACAAAATTTTGATAAGATTGTCGCAACTTTAAAAAAAAAAAGAGTGGTTCAAGGTAAAGGGAAAGTTTTGGTCATTAAAGAGTATGATAAGGGGGAAGCCCACATGATAAAGGAAGGACCAACTCATCAATCTGCCAAGAAGGTGCATATTTATGCAAGAAAGAAGAGAATTGTAAAGCAATAGTTGAAAATTGCTACTCCAACACAATCAGAGGAGTCTAGAGCACCCTCTCCAAAGCAACAACTCCCATCATTGTTACCACCATATTCTTCCACCCATAAAATAATTGAGTTGGATTCCCCTCCTAAAGGACCATCTCCTCCAAACGAGCCACCAATAAAATGGAAAAGGATTGAGCCAACTAGCCTAGTTGATTACCCTACTAATCAATCAGATGAGGAAATTATTGTTACTAAAGATGAAATAAGGCAAGGTATGCCATACCCTCAAAGAAAAATAGTACCACAAGCTTCAAGTCTCAGATTGAGCAAGGCAGATTTGAGTGGGATAAACAATGCAAAGGATGTTAGGGCTGAAGCTTGTGAGAGATTCATGGACAATGATGCCTTTGTCAAAACACAAGTATTCAAAGAATGTGTGTGGAGGACAATGAAAGATGAATATGTAATGAACGTACAAATGAAGGAAAGAAAGAGCCCTGAATTGCCACAAATAGTTATAGAGGTTGAAGTCCAAATTGAGATGAAAACCAAGTATTTGAACATCATTTTAGCTAAATGGAGGAAACTTGTCAAAAAAGGTGATGTATTGTTACTACCTGAATGGGACTTGGCATCAGCTATTGCATTTGATACAGTCATAAGACATGATGCTCCCATATTCACCACAAAGGAGGAGGTTACTTTGGCCTTGCAAGGATCAACATTTAGCTCCCAATGGGATACACTAACCATTTGGGTCTTAGCCCTAAGCACAAAGAAACTAGAGGTTGTTGAGCTAGCTATTGGAGTCAAAGGAGGGATGATTATAAAAAGAGTTTCAAATACATCAGCCATTAAAGCAACTACAATGAATGTAAATTTAGCTTAGTTCACTAAGGCCATAGTTGAGTCCTTGACTGGGGAGAGGGACAAGTTTAGAACATAATACAATGACATTGTGGCTGAATATAACATGAGCCAATTGAAAATTGTAGAAATGCAATTATGAATTTCCTTATGGAAGGAAAGGTTTTAGTCAATGCAACAAGGCCCATCTCAAGCTGCAATTTTTCCTCCCCCTTCTCCATGAGAACAAGTCTCTTCTCCCATTCTTTCACCACCTCCAATCCAAAATAAGGTTATGCCTTCCATCTCTTAGGATGTACCAATTGCATCATCAATTCTAGATACATCAGATGCACCTCCAACTGAGGAGATCACTAAGGAGGATTTAATGGAAAGGCTAAAAACTTATGAGGATGGGTGTCAGCACCAAGATGAATTAATTCACTTGAGCAACATGAAAATTTTGAAAGTGATCTTAGAACACCTGAATAAAGGGATTGAGAGGAGACTAATTAGCATTCTTCAAACTATTATTTAATGTTTAATGCAATAAAAGGCTTTGATAGGGATAAGGAGTTTTTTATCCCATTAATGGATAGATGGATCCTCAAGGCACAAATATTGAGAGATATGGCCATTGGGTCAACACATGATGTTGATAAGCCTTCCAACATTTTCCCAACCCTTAAGTTTTTGAATGAAATAAAGGATTATCAAGGGTTGATTGAGCCTCTGGAAATGAAGATTAGGGAGTGGGTAAAGAGGTTTGATGAGTGGAGTTTTATTCTACTTCCAGATATCTTAGATGAAAATGGTGAAGTTAAACCTCTGCAAGAATGGAAGGACCAAGAAAATAAGGTGATAGCCACTCAAGCCATATTAATATATGATGGAGTAGATGTGGATATGTTGAAGAAGAGTATGCATAATCATACCCATTTAAATGATGAAAATTGTATGCTCTTACATTTATAGGAATAAGACAACCAATTTCCTTCAAGTTTCATTCAAGGAAACCCTAGAGATCTCAATCCAAGGATGTGAAGGGGAAAGAGATCTGCAATAGGGATGTCCTAGGGTGTGATTAAATATAATAAGAGGTTTCACCATCAATCTAGGGCATAGAAGGACTAGAAATGTAAATGACATGCAAAGTACTATGCAAAAACCTAACTAAAAAACCTAGGAAATGAAATTGAAATGTAGAATAAAAGACTAAGAAAGTATAGAGGTGCACCTAGAAGAATGATGAGGTCAAAACAAGCTCCAAAACCCTAAAAACCTATATTTTTATGCCTACTAGGACTCATACACCAATCTGGGTGATTTAGTCCCAAACTAGAGTTTCTGTGCAGAAATAAGAATCTCATAGTGGTTGATCTAAATTCATTGAAATCTAGAAAATGAGTTGTATGGAGACTCATACCCCACAAGTGGTGTATCAGTCACACTCTACTTTTTCAGAGGATCAAGACCTAAATATTCTCTCCTACCTCTACTCTTCCTTCCAAGCTTTGTTTTTGGGTCCAAAACTCTAAATTGTGACATGTAGGTGACTTTCCATGATCTTGTAAAAAAGGTGACAACTTGACAGCTTTCCTCAATCTTGCAACTCAATATTCGAAGGATATTCAAGCTCCAAGACACCTAGATCTAAAATCATACATGTAGAGAGAGAGAGAGAGAGAAATCCTTTTTGATTGTTAGGAAATAGGGGTTTTCCTTGGTCAAACCCCGTTTAGGTAATTAAACCTTATGATGAAACAATGAAACATGAACATGAAACATGAGCAATGATACCTTGAATGATTTCTTGAGATGTAAATCAACAATATAACATGAAGTGGCCATGTAGAATGTAGACCTTGATCTTGAATTGGATATGAAACAATGGTTGCAAATGGATCACAACACTAGCTCATTAACATGCTTGATGCATTATGATCTTGACATGATGATGGATCTTGAATTACTGCAAAAAATGATGAAGAATTTTTCCCTTGAATTCCTTAGAAATGCTCTTGTAAAATCTCTTGATGCTCTTGTGAAGTCTTGTAATCATAAACTTGCTATTAGGAATGCTCTCTTGAAAGTCTTAGGTTACTTGATTACTTGTTAGGTGGAAAATGAGTGAAATAACCTTGTACTTATACTTGTTTATGCCAAATTTCTGAAATTTACAACACTACAAGCTCACATCAAATCTAGGAGAGTAAAATCTCAACAAAAATTTGAATTTAATTTAGGTTTAAGCCACATGAGACTCATATGCTATTTTTGGCGTATGAGTCCCATTAGGCTAGGCTTTGGGACACGTTTTTCAAGAAATACTTAGATTGATGTGAAATCCAGATCGTGACTCTAAAACTTAGGTAGGACCCATAAGCCTAAGGTGGCATATGAGTCCCAGATCATTAAATTTGGGCCATACAATCCAAAAACACATGAGTTATGATTGGATGTTGGTTTATGTCAAGATTATCCTCAAAAAGATATAGTAATTAAGGCTTGTGGATGCAAAATAAGGCCAATTAAAGCATAAAGAAACCCAATTTATTAATGAGTCCCTAGATTAGTGTGAAAGTGTAAAGGTACACTTTACAACACCTAAATAAGTCATAACTAGGTCCATTTAGGTTAAAAGGGCCCAATACCTAATGTGAATTTTTTAAACACATTACGACACTAAATCAAGGTATCACTAAGCCTAATTTAACAAGGGAGGGCCCAAACAAATGAAAAAATGTAAAGGTATACATTTTTCTTCATTACACCCATACAGGTATCTTCCTTGAGGAGTTTGACAAGGAATCAAACCAGGTGGTGATCAAATACAACCCATACAAGACAAAGGTAGATGAGATTATGGGATTTGATTGGCCCACTGAGGAAGAATTTGAGCTCTAGAAATATAAATATGTTGACATCTTGGACCTATAGGATGTTTCACTAGTGAGTTGATGATTGAAATTTTGACCTTGTGTCTATGACAAAAATGGAAAAATCAAGAGAAGTATTATACATGGCCTACAACTAGTATAGATTAGGTCTTAGATATATCAATGTTCAAATATTGTACTCTCTCCAATTCAAATTTGATGACATGGACTGCAGACGTGGATTTACTTTGGCATATTCTTTTCTCCTTTTTATGCTTTTCCTATACAAGATTTGGAGCATGTTGAATAGGTGTATTTCTTGTGGAAGGAATAATCTACACTAACTAAAGAGCCTTTTGGAAGGTAGGAGAATCTTCATTAACAAATTAGAAATGGTTTTTTCTCCAATATCTCTAGGTCAAATCAGGTATAGTCAGAGTAAATGAAATCCATTTTTCTTTGTTGTTTGAAGAAAAATTCATGCAAGTTCTCATCATAGGTTATGTCAATTTTCTGAGTCAAGTTCTTGCTCCCTTTTTAATTTCTTATCAGGGTATATTCAAAATTCTCTCTAAAATTGCAAAGCTTCTTACAAGTACGATATATTTTCATTCCCCCATCTAGTGGGTGATGACTCTGAAGTCTCTTGTGCCAGTGCAAATTCAAAAGTTCAAAGAAATAGAGAGAAGAAGAATTCTAAGAGGTTTGAAGCCATGTGAGGAACTAGAAGCAATATGAAGAATAATCTTGAGCAGAATTTGTAGTCTGAACTACCACGGAGTAAGAAGTCATCATGGATAGAAAAATATGCTAAAGCAAGTAAGTCTTCTAACAATATTGATAATGCATTTGAAATTTTAAATGCAAATAATCTTGAAGAAACATGTTATTATGGCATACCCCCTATTAATGAGGAAAATCTTGCCACAAATGAACCCCCAATTACCACCATCCAACCTAATCCTAATCCTTTAGCATCAAAGGAATTTGAATTATAGAAATTTTGGGATGAGGGATCTGAATCCTTAGCCAAAAATGAAAATCTTGTGGTACCTCTATTTTCAATAATGATAATTTCAATCCAAGGGGAAAAATCCTATAGTAGAACCTCACACCATTCCTCTAAAAGAGAACCACTGAATCTTACCTATTATACCCTAGAACCTAGTGAGTCGAAGGTTACATTGGAGGATGAAGAAGAGATAAATAAAGATATGCAAGATTTGCAAGAAGAGGAGTTGAGACTTAAGGAGTTGGGATTGAAGCAAGCAAAGGAAAAGGAGGAAAAAATAAAGGATTCCATGATAAAGAGAGATCAGCTAAGGAGGAGGGTAGAAAAGATAAGGGAAATGGTGAAAGAAGAACCAATTCCAGAAGATCTCTCTAAACCTATTGTTAGGGAAACCTTTGATCATCCTAAGGTAAATATGCCTATGTGAACCACCGCTACAAGCACATATACCATTTTTGTTGTAGCAACTAAATTTTTAGACCCCTCTACTATTGTCAAGAAATCCCAGCCTGTAGATAATGGAAAAAGACCTATGGTTCAACCCAAGAAAGAAACTACATATACAAACACAAATGTCTCATCCACTAATACATCCACCACAAGTGTACAAACTAAGTCCATTCCATTAAATACACCTCTTGATCATGAAGTATTAAGGTTTCAATTAACTAATGAGAAATTGCAACAAGAGCTAGATAAGATGAAAATTATTGCTACAAATGCAAAGATAGAGATGAATATTTCATTTCTCTAGACTTCTATCCCAGATCAAAGATCTTCAAGTTCTAGCCATTTTGTTCTTGGCCCCCAGTCACAAAACACTAAATCAAGTGGAAATATCCCTAGTAGTAGTGGTAGTGGAGGTGGAAATAAAAATAAGAATACCCAATCTAGAGGGGGGAATGGAAATGGTGGTGATGGTGGAGGTGGAAGTGGGAAAGATAATAAATAGTTTGGTGACCAAGATGATAATAGACCTCACAATAATCAAAGAGACCAGTTCACTAGAAGACCTATGCAAGTGGATATATACAAACAATTATGCTTTGTTGGGATACTTGGTTACCCAAACCAATTCCCTCATGATTTCAGGTGTTGGTGTTTCTAGGTGATGGTCTAGTTTATCCTAAAGGATAGCTACTCCTTATTCTTAGAGACCCTAAGTCAATGGCCAACAAATAGGAGATGAATAGAAAGCTTCTTTTGTGCACTTTAGGCTCTACAAGACCAAGGTGTGTATCCTTATATGTTAAATCAAATCATCACAGTACGATGGCAGAAGGCTTTTGATGGGATAAATCATCTATGCAACCTTATATGTTATCAATTATTTATGGTAGTGTGGAAAGGACAAACAAGAAACATGAAAGAAAATCTAAACTAAGAAAGAAGGGAAATGTTTTTTATTTAAATATTTTGATTCTACCCTAGCTTCAAACTTCATGAATCTCCTTGACCAGTGCCTAATCCATAAAAGGTCATGAATGAAATAAACTCCTACAATAGAGCAACCATGGCTTCTCATAACCCTACTACCTTGCAGCAAGAAACCAACAAAAGGACAACACCATCACATTACTTATTAATCCACATTGCAGCAACAATGCTTCCACTATCTCTATGCAAGCAATTACACCACTCCTTGAATGATAGGAAAGAACATAAATAACTCAAACATCAAATATTCTTGAAGCATCAAAATAACCCTTGATTAATTTTTTTCAAAAGATAATGTGTACAATATTTGGAGAACATGAGAGATTGACATTTAGATTTGAGACAAAATACAATGTGTATTACAGTCATCTGTTGTTATTACAGAGCATAATTTCCTATCTATGTCATGATGACTTACCATATTCAACTTGACTCAACCAAATAATTATAGAAAACTAGAAAATAGAATTGTGGAAGGGAAACACTACACCAAACCCCTTAAATTGGAGAGTAGAAGTTTGAACCTAAAACAAAACAACAAAATTTTCCTTTATAGTACAAGCATAACTCCAATTCAAATTCAAACCCTAACCCTAACTCAATCAGAGTTAGAAAGAGGATTAAATATGATATGATTACAAACATTTGAAAATTCCCCCCAAAACACAACATCAACTAGCCACAAAGGCCCTTGACACCTTGAGCACACCCTAGTATGGTTTTCATGATGAATGGAGATTCAACACTTAGAAAATCCATAGCCAAAATTAGGAAACCATTCCCTGACAAAAGGAACTTGACCTCTGCAACACTTCAAGGAATACATGGTGCCACTCAGTAATCAATTTGGCTTGGGAGAAGCGTAGAAATTCAATCTAGAGCCATTCTGAGTTGATCTAGTAGTTGAATCGTGGATACACCATTATTGTCTGGGTTTACGCATGAAATGAGGTAGCTATCCATTAGAATTTGAATTTTGGCTATCAGATGCAAGAAGGAGGGATGATATTGAACTGCAATGAAGGTTTAAAACATAGTTGTTGATCTCCATTAGAACTAAAATCAACATTTATCGCATTATCATCACTCATCGTACCTTCCATTATTAGCCCTAAGCACAAAATCATGATGCACTAGATGTTGCAATGACCCTTGGATCGTTACCCTTCAATCCTATCCGTCAAAGCCTAAAACTAGGCCCCACCACATCTCCTTCATCACACATCATAGAAAGGAAAAAACCCCTTTGAAATATAATTGTGATGCACTAAGCATTTGTGATATCTGTTAGATCATCTATCTTTAAATCTAAGCCATCCATTGCACATCACACATTTGACATGAGCCCCTCAACATGAAACAACAATGTAAAGACCTTGCATTATACAATCAAATCTCACCACCTGTCATCCTGGACACCTATCGACATTTTACATTGTTGCCACTTGAAACTAGACCTCACCACCATCCTCACCCATTGTGCATCACGCATACCACTCCACCACCTTGCTTCACAATAGTGATTTGAAGCAAGGTCATTATGTAATTGTAGCCATTATATGTTCTTCATTAAATATTAGTCATTCATCTCTCATCATGGAAAAGCACCCGCCGAAAAAATGTGAAATCGCAATATGAAGAGACCTGGAAATGCAAAGAAACAAGCCATCACACATCGTGAGGATGAGTTGGTTAGGAAAAATAACATTAGTGATATGCGATGCAAGTAAAAGGAACTTATCGCTCATCACAGAAATGAAACTGATGAAGAAAAGGAAAAGTGCGACGAGCGATCCAACAACCTAATGATGGAAATTTAGCACATGCACAAATGTTGTTCATAAAAGGGGGACCCCACCTAGGTAAATAAGACTTGGGGAAAAAAAAATTGACCTATGGACATAAGATTAAATATTTGAATGGGGCCATGACTAGAAGATAAAGGGGTTGGTTAAAGAATGGCCGCCCTAGAAATAAGTTATAACTTGGCCAACCAAGAATCGGGAGCAAGAGGTCAATGAGTAGATAGAAAAAAAGTGCAAGGCATGAAACAATTAGGGTTTTAGGAGGGTTTATGTAAGGATCATAAAACTCACTTACTATATATAATGTTCGATAAGAAAATCAATTCCCAAAAAAATTAAATAGTATAAGATGATAATTAAATGGTGCTAAAAGGAATAATTAAATAACTTCATCATTATTTCAAATGGAATTACGTACATTAATGAGTCAATATGTATATCAACACAAGGTCGTGCCTTTAAAAAATCTAGCCATGTAGGCTTACACAAAGATAATGCAATAGTAATACATATAAATTCAAATACTATAATGCAAAGTAAGAAAATAGCAAGATCATAAATACATCCACAAAAGAACCATAACACAGTGATTTTCATGAGTGGAAAACCCTCATAGGGATGAAAAACCACTCGTAAAATGCCTCACTAGCTTAATCAAATGCCTCACTGGCTACAAAACCTCACTGGTTACAAGGTGCCTCATTGGCAATGAACATATTGTCTCATTGACATGACCATTTTAAACTTCATTACACATTTTTGATTAATAAAGCAATCAATTACAGAGGATCACTTTGTTTCTCTACATAACATTTATCTCCTTAATACTATCACATTTCATATCCTAAGATTGATAAGAATTGGAATCTTTAACATATATGTCAAATAATAACCCCACTCTTTTGTGTACAATTTACAAGATGTTCATTTCAGAATTCTAATTTGCAACTTCAAAGGATTTGTCTCTGTAAAGCATAAAACAAGAAACAATGAAAAGTCGTTGTTTATATAATAAGAAATAACATATTTAATGTAACCACTTGTCATCAAACCAAAACCATCAAATAAACCCTTTCAACTATTCTCATAACTGCTTGTTTGAGTCACTGTGGTGACTATATTTTATCACCTCTTAATCTGCATTTTAACTCATAAAAGGATGACACAACAAACACAAAACAGCCCCTATAGTAAATGATTGCATACATAACACCATGGAAATCATAGGATATCATTTAATAAGGTCGTTACAATATACGATCAATGAATTAAATAAAGAAGGTATAGCTCATGTATGTATGCAAATACATATATAAGCTAGAGAATATATGAGTATACATTCTTATAAAATTAATAGCTCAATTTACTTTGCAAGAAAGATTTTAAATCCATCTATCTAATTATATAGAGGAAAGGGCTTATAAACTAAAACAATTTTCAATGATTGAGACAACAATAAATCATTTGCTATGATCTTAATATTCATCGCGATTTAGTGTTAATTATTAGTCCCACTTAAGTAATGACTAACTAATTCATTTACCAATTATAATTCAACTTAAAGACTACTAAAAAAACCCAATAAGTAATCTTATAACAATTATCAATTATCATTAAGGTATCATGCAAATACTAATTGCAACCATCTAGACATCTATTATTTGTCAGGTAAGATTCCATGCCATATCGCTATACTAAAATAATATTCCCAAAATGCAATACCCTTGATCCTATTCACCAAGTCATGTTCTCAAAAAATTATTGAATGGTTCTACTAAAAAGAAAACATATTTATATTTATATATTCAAAATGAACACTTGTCTATAATAGATATACATGTATAAATTCATTTCAGAAAATAAATCCTACTTATACACATATATCTATATCTATATATATATGTATACATATATCTATATCTATATATATATGTATACATATATATATATATATATATATATATATGTGTGTGTGTGTGTGTGTGTGTGTGTGTGTGTGTATATATATATATTCATATTCAAAAATATTATTCAACAAACACAAGTGAATATTGATCAAATGGAGTTTTTAAATAACTATATTTATATACTGTTAAACATACAGTTATATATATATATATATGTATGTATGTATGTATGTATGTATATATGTATATATATATATGTATATATGTATGTATATATATATATAAATTTATTCACAGACATATATATGAGAGTATCGCAGCCAACGATTATTTCCAAGTTTAAAACTATGATTTGAATGTATATGTTCAACACAGTGGCAGTGAGAAGAGGGCAACGACCTCCATTGGAGAGTCGTCTGTGGAAGGGAAGTTCCCTTTCCATAGGCCATGACCTATGAAAAGGTCGCTGCCTTTCCACAGCCATAGGCTGCAAATTGGGTTTTTAAATATGTTTCTTTAAAAATAAATTCTTCCTAATTTCATTACAAAAAACAACGATTCATTTAAATTTTTTCGATTTCAGTATATGATATTATTATATTCATATCAAATATATATATAATAATATTATATACATTATACTGTACAGTATAATATATATAAATATATAATACTATTATATTCATTGTTGGTAAATAGTGATTCAGTGAAATATCTAAATACAATTTGTATTTACTGTTCAGTATAAAATATGCAGTGGTATAGCACATATTTGCATTATATATATATATATATATATATATATATATATATATATATATAAGAAATAAGAATATACAATTACTGAATTTCTCTTACCGAAAATAAATGATTTAAACATTGAATGCATAGTTACAATTGATATATCAATATGGTATTAATAGTGAGATTTATTCTTTCACACAAACTGAGACTTGACATAATGGAATTTGCATAAAAACCTAGTAAAACACTATCCTTTTTGACCCTTTGCTTGTTCTTCTCTCTTTTCACTGTTCTTCTACTTTTCCCAATTCCCCAACTCTAATGTCCTTGTTTCTATTTTTGTTTTGCAGATTGATAATTGAGAATGAAACTTCTATTTGGAATGAATCTTCTATTGTTTAGAGAATGAGAGATTATTCTCTTTTATTATTTTCTTTCTTTTTTTTCCATTCTTTTTTTGCTTTATTTTTGTGTTTTGTTTTTCTAAATTTAATTTTTTTTCTTCTATTTTTCTATTTTTCTATTGTATTTCTATCTCATTGTTTTGTTTTTGAAATCTTGCTTTCTTTTCTATGATTTATTTCTAATTTATAAAATAAAACTAATTTTTTAATAGCAAGCATGATTTATTAGCATGCCTCACATTTATCCACAAAACAATAAATATTCTTCAAATAAAATCAAGAAATAAAATAAATTAAAACTATTTCTTCTATTTTCTATGTGCGTTTAATTTTTACCAACAATTAATTAAATAACCAACTATAAAGTAAGAAGCGATATAATATAATTAATTAAATGAAATTATAAAGCAACTATATGATTTCTAAGTGTTTGTGTGCAAATTTCTTTTCACCACAAGTCACCACCAGTTGGCTAGACACCTATTCCTATCGAGAGTATATTCTTGTTACGCACATGAGTCAAAGTTTGGTAAACAATAATTAAAATAGTAATATTAAATTGAAAATTAATTAGTGAAATAGGGGTTGTGACATCCTCCCCTTAAAGAATCATCATCTCGATGATCAACTTAACTAAAGATAAAAATTTCATACCTCTTTAATTTTGTTTTACCTCAATGTCAAATCAGCCTGCCTGACAATTGTGGTGCTGCTACATGCACCTATTTGTTCATAACTGAAAAAATTCCTTCATCTAACATGCATTCACTTGCAATCATTGTTAGCATAGCATTGTTCATCAAATCAACTTAGTTTAACACTTTATGACAAAAAAAAGCAAGCTAATTCCTTTGCTTCATAGAATTTTATTCATATTCTAGATATTCACATAAAAATAAACCATTGATGTTCATTTTGCCAACATGCCTACTCACATGAGACATCAGAACAATTGCCCTTATGATGAAAAACAAGAATCCCATACTACTTGTTATCATTATTGGCAAATCAACAAGTCTCAACAACAATTTACAACAAGGTCTTCGTAAAGAGATCATTTCATGATTAGAAGATCAAAATAAGAAGTTCATCAAGTTTCAATATTGATACATCCATGTACCAACAAAGTAACTCTTAATATCTATTGGAAAGAAAATATACAAAATGTTCAATTTCTACTTTTGATCAAATACAATCATAATCTTCATAGAAAGAAGTGCAAATTCATGCTACATCCATTTTCTGAGAGATTCATATGTATATTCTATTTGTGGCTACTATAACCAACCAGTTATTCCCAAGCTAGCAATCAAAAATAAAAAATATGGTTAAGGTGTTTTTTCCACCCAAACATGAACACACCACTTCCTTGGGGTTCTCCCTAACTTGAAGAATACCTGGTCCTGTAGGAGGAACCTAAAACCTATATAAAAGGGTAGGAGGGAAACTCTCAATGCATTCCTGATGCCTTATATGCATTCAACACTAGAATGGACATATTTCTTACATATAGGATGTGGCAAAGAAACATATAACATAGAGACTAGGCATTCCTTATCCATCTATTTCAATGGTACAATATAGCTTTGGCCAAAGCATAAATACAAAAAGTGGTTGATCTCAAAAAAGAGGATCACCTTCTTTGTTAACCCACATTCACCATCCTGTCTTAGAAGGTAAGATTAAATTTTATCACATAACAGATTCAACAAGAATAATCTATCTCAAATTGCATAAAAATACAAATTAGATAGCATGATAGTGCATAACATGTGCCCATGCACATAGAATGGTTAATTAACAAAAGAATACATGAACCCTTTTTGCATAACTTGCACAGGGTACAAGTACATAAGTTACATGTAGTGCCTCACTTGCAGAAAATATGATATATGCATCACATACAATGAACATTTCTTGTTCAAGTTTATGTACAATAAATATGGTAAGTACATCTCTCACACAAGTGCATTGCTCACATAGTAGTATAGTTATAGTGATCATTACTCGATCCAATAAACACAGTGAGTATAAAAAGTGTATCCCACACACAAAATAGGAATGTAATCATTACTCGAGACTTTATTCACACAAAGGATTCAATGACTTGCTCTAGTGCATTACTTGCACAAGGACAACAAAGATAGGAATATGCATTTTGCATGTTAGTATATATATTTTCTACTAACTTCCTAATGAGGTAAATATTTATCTATTTGAACTATGTGTTGATCCTGCTTGACCTTTCATAGCACATGCTCTGGGGTAATTAAATACCTTGCTAATTGATGAAGGAGATGACCCAGGTCTAGCCCTTACAAGCTCAGACTCACACTACAACATAGTTTGACATAGCAAAATGATGAGAACACTCTCTTTTATTAATGAAATTGACATTACATAATTACAATGCCATCACATGGGCTATCTCACTATAGTCGTCTACCAAATTGTAGATCTCACTACTACCTATGAGCTACTTCACTACCACCTCACTCCTATCTCTCTCCACTCTCCTGATGGGTATATATATCTTTTCTTTGTCATCACCAGTAAGCCTTCTCCTTCACGTCGGCATTGAAATTTTTCCTTTCCACATTGTTGTAGTATCCCCTTGTCATCCAATCAGTAATGAAATCACTAGACAGTTAGCTTGTTATCAATTGTGTAATGAAATCACTAGGTGGTTACCTCATTATCAATTGTGTAGTCGCATAGCCAATGTTCGTGTTGATCCACAACAATGATGTGGAATTGAAAAGTAATATCATGCCAAGAATCACTATATTATTCACCTCCATCTGTTACCTTTGACCATCTCACATATCTATTATCCTTCCTGCCATTGGAATGTCGCTAAGATTTTAGGGGATCTCGCCCTGACACCACATAGGTCATATCGACATCACCATACACCATAGTTATCACCCTATCAGTTCCTACCACGTACCACCTTTTCATTTGCCTCATGACTACACATCCACCTACCCTATCAAGACCCACAGTTGGCATCATGCTTTGTTATTGCTCTGTCAAAGAGACTTTGTCCAAAGTCTTTGCAACACTACTCTATCTCACCAATGAATTCCTTTAAAGATGTCACCTATCCACCTCATCACCATGCATCGTAATCCACAAAAGGATGTAGATTACTCAATCTTACCACACCATGTGTCTACTTCATCATCACTATCACCCACGTCATTATGAATAGGTCCCACTCAGAATGCTACCTTCTCATTGCCATGTCGAAGAGACATTATACAATGTCTTAGCGACACTCCATTGTCTCACCAACAATGCTTCCCTACTCCTTATCGCCCCATCGAGGAGAGTTCTGCCAGACTCCTGTCAATACATCCATGTCTTGCCAATAAGAATATTATCATCCCATCAAAGACACTATCTCCAATGTCACCTTGAAACACACTAGTCATGCTGATATCGCCCTATTGCTAGGACAAAGACTAATGTCTTCCTGATACTACACACTCTTGCTGATGAACCCATTATGCTACTTCTACCATCAATCCATTGATGGGACAGGTAGAAACCTCCTCCCAATAATCCAAAGTCTTGTCAACAAGGGAGAAATGTCGACCAAAGGAAGGTAGGAGCATGATGCTCTTGCATCACTAATATTCCATATTCAAGTGGCTTCCCCACACCTCATTTTGGAGTTCATTAAAATATAGTAAATGGGTTTAAGGTACACACATGGCCTAATGGCCAATATAAAGCATATATCTACAATAATGCATATTCCATAGATTAAATTGAATGCACCCATTACATACAATACCCCTTGTCAGAGTTCAGTCACCGTATTCCATTTAAGGAGAATTTTCACCATCCAAGCACACTAATGAATCTAATCTAGCTCATCTTAGACATGAGTATCATGAGTCAATTATCATAATGCTCAGTTGTAATCCTCAAGTTAGGAGCTTCCAACTACGAATGAAAACTCTAAAGCAACTCAACTTCAAGATTGGAAATACTATGTTACCATCTTTACAGAAATTATGTGTTTCCATCAACTACAAATCCACCACCTCTTGCACCAGGCATCAACCAAAAAATTTCATTCTACCCTGCTTCCAATACACCAATACACACCTTGAACCTAGTGTATTCTCTGCATTCTACTCCCTTATACATTCCATCAATGCCTTCATGGCATGATGGAGAACATAACATAACATAATATAGGACCAGTAGTTAAAATATTCAAGCATAGCCATTGATAAATAAAAATAATGACAAGATATCAAGCAGAAATAAAATCATCAAAGCATAAAATGAGCTCATCAATCAAACATATTCATAAAAATTGCAAGGTAAACTCTTGATGTCTATACTTAGGCATAATTAAAAATAAAAAATTTATGGTGGCCCTCAACATCTTGAAATTTTCACCCAGTAAAATAAAATAAAATAGTAAAATGCATAGTTTCACATTATACGAAGGGAGCACAACACTACACTTCACCTTGATCAGAGATGAGTAGGAGAATAAGCAAGGTCACTTCAACAAACAAGTCTTCTAAGACTCTAATTGCATTCATAATGGAAGATTATTCCAAACAACTACTTGTATTGTACTTCTTATCAATCAACACAAATACCATTGAATTTTCCCAAAATATTTACGTGTTCTAAAACCAAGGTCTCATTTTATTTAATTTTAAATTCTTACATCTTTATTCTATATAGAAGTTCTCATTTTCCATAACATAAAATTTTACACATCATTCTTAGATAAGGGAAACTCTTTTGGTTCCTCTTCCTCCTCGAACTCGTTACAAATTTGGAGGTTGGGTCTAATTGTGAACACTCCTTAATCTCTTCTTCATTCATCATGTTTACACTTCAACCAAATCCAATAGGAAAATCCCAATGGGCCAAGGGTTTACTTTTGGCCCTCTTGTTCATTTATGCTTCCTTGTTCTTTTTCTTCTTCCTAGGGCGAATACGCTTAAGCACTTCCACCAATGTCTCTAATTCCTCTCTTTTATTATCCTTCACCCCCTTTTCCTTAGGTTCTTTAGGTTGTTCTTTTTCACCTGTTGACCTAGGCCTCTCATTATGTTTGGTTTTGTTGACTTTCCCTCGTGTCCTTGACTTTCCCTCTATTTTGTCCTAAGAAAAATAAATATATATTATTAACATATCCAATATACAATCTCGCATGAGCCCTGGGGTCCAAGAGTTGAACCTAAATGCTCTGATACCAAAATGTAAGGATCGTAAATCTCACTTACAATTATAACCTTTGATAAGCAAATAAATTCTCGAAAAATAGTATAAGATGATTATTAAATGGTGCTAAAAGGAATAATTAAATAACTTCATCATTATTTCAAATGGAATTATGTAAATTAATGAGTCAATATGTATATCAACACAAGGTTGTTCCTTTGCAAAATCTACCCATTTAGGCTTACATAGAGATAACACAACAATAATACATATAAATTCAAATATTGTAATGCAAAGTAAGAAAATGGCAAGATCATAAATGCATCCACAAAAGAACCATAACACAATAAACCCTTGTATGGATGAAAAACCACTCATAAAATGCCTCACTAGCTTAATCAAATGCCTCACTAGCAGAGCCTCACTGGCTACAAAACCTCACTGGTTACAAGGAGCCTCACTCGCAATGATCATACTGTCTCACTAACATGACCATTTACAACTTCATTACACATTTTTGATTAATAAAGCAATCAACTATAGAGGATCACTTTGTTTCTCTACATAACATTTATCTCCTTAATGCTATCACATTTCATATCCTAAGATTCATAAGAACTAGAATATTTAACATATATGTCAAATAATAACCTCACTATTTTGCATACAATTTACAAGATATTCATTTTAGAATTCTGATTTGCAACTTCAATAAACCCTTGTCATCAAACCAAAACCATCAAATAAACCCTTTCAGTTGTTCTCATATCTACCTATTCGAATCACTATGGTGACTATCTTTTATCACCTCTTAATCGACATTTTAACTCATAAAAGGACGACAAAACAAACAAAAAACAACCCCTATAGTAAATGATTGCATACAAAACACCCTAAATCATAGGATATCATTTAAGAAGGTTGTTACAATATGCGATCAATGAATTAAATAAAGAAGCTATAGCTCATGTATGTATGTGAATACATATATAAGCTAGGGAATTGGTATAGGAGCACCTTGCTCACAAAGTGCCTTCAATAGGCTAATTTGCAAAAAAAAATGAATTTTTAGATGTAAAGCATTATAAAAGGTCATTATAAGGCCTATTTAATTGTAATTGAGTCTCAAATAGGTTCTAGGAGGTCAAAATGTCAAAAGTGCAAAAATGTCATTGGAAAAAGAAAGAAATTGCAAAAAAGAATGTAAAGGGAAGGTGAAGAGTCATGTTGAGATCCATTCCAATGTATTTGAATCCCTAATAGGTCTCTAAGTGATAATGTTATTAAAATTGTAAAAAAGGTAAAAAAATCATAAAAGTGCACAAAATCAGGAATACCAAAGGTCATGAGGTAGTTTGGGTAGTTTTATTCAATGGAGTAAGTTGTAAAGCCTTTAAAAAGGCATGGTAACTCATTGCCAAGACAGGGAGAGATTGTATAGGCATGTATTGAATTGGAGGAATTGAAAAGTCATGAATAAAATCTATCTTTTTCTCAAAAAATACTAAAAATAGTTGTTTTCATACCCCTGCATGGTTTTGTTCGAGCTTGAAGGCTCATGTGGATGTTTGTAAATGATGAACTAATCAATCTCCCTCCTTCTCCTTTGTTTTCATGTATTTTTTGTGCAATTTTGAATGAGTTATTGTGATTTTTCATGAAACTATCTATACCATGTCTAGGGTAAATAGTGAGTTTCTAAATTCTATAACTCCATCTCTATCCATTGAAATCCTCTGCAAATTAGTGTAGTTTCTCCATTTTATATGTACTTTCATTTTCAATGGGTTTAGATCAAAAGAAGGAGATTTATGTATGAGAAACTAGAGTGACTGTCTGAAAATATAGTCTTTCATGAAGGATTGATGGCTTCATAAAGGAACTCATTGAAAAGCTTACAAAAAATTTGGAAGATTATTTCAATAGTTTAGGCAGACCAAATGGAAGGTTTTTTGAGCTTTGGCATGAAGGTATGAGGTTGGTAAAGGGTAATTTCAATAAACCCTTGTATACATGGGTCAAATTGTGCTAGGAAGAGGGTTTTAATATTCGATGTAATAATAGATGGATTTCTTGAGAGAGATCATTTTTTTGGTGATTATATGGCATGAATAAAGACTGTTTGTGGTTCTAGGGGAATTTGGAGTTAGACTAAGGGTATTTGATTCACAAATCAGGCCTAATTTGAGCCTTGATTCTATAGAGCAATCAATTGATCTATATATTTTATAAAACAAAAATACTTTGTGTTTTTTTATGTTAAAGAATATTGAAATGGGCTCATGAAGGTGCAGATAGCTTGGATTGTTTCAATGTGGATTGGAGGAAATACTCAATTTAGGGTATGAAGACCTAATTGACAATTAGTGCCTTGAATGTAAAGAATGTGGAAATATGTTTTAACAATGATTTGAATGTTAGAGTTTGATTGAATTTTTCCTTATTGATGTTGTAAAAGGTGTCTAAATGTTTGGAAAAGTTTTTGAAGGAAAATATGTTGTTTTTGGATGTTTGAGCAAGATGAACTCTATGAGGAAAAAAATGTTTTTACTGCAAGTTAATGGTAAGTTTGATGGACCAGTGGTTTGTGAATATGTATTTGGTTTATTGCAATCAATAACATGATTATTATAGTGTCTTGGATCAATGGTGACAGTTTGAGAGCATGAATACAAGATTTGTTGTTATTTTGCCCTGAGAAGTGAGTTGCATTGAATAGTGAAGAGATGATTGGTTCAATGATTTCTTATCAGGTTATTGGTTTGGTTCAGTCTATCTGATGTTAGTTAAGGTGAATTGGAATCTGATAAAGGTCCGTGGTACTGATTTGGTAATTGTGATGGTTGATAGCATTAATAATGGCAAGTATATTGATGGATTTTGGTGAAATTAAAAAAGGAATTTTGGATGTTTATTTAATTTGATCTTCTCCAAATTGAGTTGGGTCAGAAGTACCCTAAATTATTGTGTTTGGTAGATGTTCTTGCATTAGAAATATATGAGTATATGTTCTTATAAAATTAATAGCTCAATTTACTTTTCAAGAAATATTTTAAATCCACCTATCTAATTATATAGAGGAAAGGGATTGATAAACTAAAAAAAATTTCAATGATTGAGACAACAATAAATCATTTTCTATGATTTTAATATTCATCATGATTTAGTGTTAATTTTTGGTCCCATTTAAGTAATGACTAACTGATTCATTTACCAATTATAATTCAACTCAAAGACTACTAAACAAACCCAATAAGTAGTCTTATAGCAATTATCAATTATCATTAAGGTATCGTGCAAATACTAATTGTAACCATCTAGACATCTATTATTAGTTAGGTAATACTCCATGCCGTATCACTATATACTAAAATAGTATTCCCAAAATGCAATACCCTTGGTTTGATTCACCGTCATATTATCGAAAAAGTATTGAATGGTTCTACTAAAAAGAAAACATATTGATATTTATATATTCAAAATGAACACTTGTTTATAATAGATATACATGTATAAATTTATTTCAGAAAATAAATCTTGCTTATACACACACACACACACACACACACACACACATATATATATATTTATGTATGTATGTATGTATGTATGTATGTATGTATGTATACATACATATATATATGTATGTATACATACATATATATATGTATGTATGTATGTATACATACATACATACATATATATTCATATTCAGAAATATTATTTAACAAACATAAGTAAATATTGATCAAATAGATTTTTTTTAAAACTATATTTATATACTGTTAAACATATAGTTGTATATATATAAATTTATTCATAGACATCTATATGAGAATATCGTAGCCAACGATTATTTCCAAGTTTAAAACTATGATTTGAGTTTATATGTTCAACATAGTGGCAGAGAGAGGAGGGCGATGGCCTCCATTGGAGAGTCGCCTGTGGAAAGGTAGTGCCCTTTCCACATGTTGCAGCCTGTGGAAAGGTCACTGCCTTTCGAAATTTGTAGGTTGTAAATAAGGTTTTTAATTATTTTTCTTTAAAAAAAGCTTCTTCCCAATTTGATTTCGAAAAACAACAATTCATTTAATTTTGTTCGATTTTAGTATATGATATTATTATATTCATATCAAATATAATATATATATATTATACAGTATAGTATAATATATATAAATATACAATATTATTACATTCATTGTCGGTAAATACAACAATTCAATGAAATATCTAAAATACAATTTGTATTTATCGTTCAGTATAAAATATAAAGCAATATAGCACATATTTTCATATAATTTATATATATATATAAGAAATAAGAATATGCAGTTTAGTATAGCCAAAATACTGAATTTCTCATATAGAAAATAAATGATTTAAACATCGAATTCATAGTTACAATTGATATAATCTATTTGGTATTAATAGTGAGATTTATTCTTTCACACAAACTGAGACTTGACATAATGGAAATTGCATAAAAACCTAGTAAAACTCTATCCTTTTTGACCCTTTGCTTGTTCTTCTCTCTTTTTGTTGTTCTTCTTCTACTTTTCCCAATTCCCCAACTCTATTGTTCATGTTTCTATTTTTTTTTTGCAAATTGATAATTGAGAATGAAACTTTTGTTTTGAATGAATCTTCTATTGTTCAGAGAATGAGAAATTATTCTCTTTTATTATTTTCTTTCTATTTTTTCCATTCTTGTTTTCGTTTGTTTTTGTGTTATGGTTTTCTAAATTTAAGTTATTTTCTTCTATTTTTCTATTTTTCTATTGTTTTTCTATCTCATTGTTTTGTTTTCAAAGTCTTACTTTCTTTTCTATGCTTTATTTCTAATTTATCAAATAAAACTATTTTTTTAATAACAAGCATGATTTATTAGCATGCATCACATTTATCCACAAAACAATAAATAATAATAATTTATTCTTCAAATAAAATCAAGAAATAAAATAAATTAAAACTATTTCTTCTATTTTCTATGTGCATTTAATTTTTACCACCAATTAATTAAATAACCAACTATAAAGTAAGAAGCAATATAAAATGATTAATTAAATGAAATTCTAAAGCAACTATATGATTTCTAAGTGTTTGTGTGCACATTTTCACCACAAGTCATCACCAGAGACACCTATTCCTGCCAAGAGTATATTCATGTTACGCACATGAGTCAAAGTTTGGTCAAAAATCATTAAAATAGTAATATTAAATTGAAAATTAATTACTAAAAAATAGGGGTCATGAAAGTTTAAGTCCTACAAGAAATTTTGAACCCTAATTAGATACAACTAAGTAATTTTCAAAGGCTCGGGGGACACCAAAAATTAAAATAGCCATGGATTTTGCAAGCTCCACCATCAGGATTGTATTGGTTATGTTCTATGGGAATAATGCAATAAGTGGTGAGGATCACAAGATCATTTGTCAATATGATGGATGATTTTGAGGTTGAGGCTGAAGATGTTATGATGAAACTCTTTATGCAGTCACCCACTAAAGATGTCAAAGATTGGTATAGATCTTTGCAACAGAAATCATTGAGTCATGGGAGGAGTTTAAAAGCATATTTAGACAACAATATGGTGATAAGAGTGATGCAAGGTTCATGATAAGTGAGTTTAATAATATCTCTAAAGGCTCAAATGAAATTGCCATTGATTTTAATACCAAATTTCATAAAGCTATGAATAGGTTACCTGCTGACTTGAGGTTGAATGATAATGTGTGTTTGGTTAATTATTGCAATGCTTTTGATTCAAAAGTGATTTATATGTTGCGAGACAAAAATCCCCAAACCTTGAGAGAGGCTTTCAAGATTGCATTACATATTGAAAATAATATAATAGTATTCGACAAGGTGGGGAGAAGAGATGATCTCAAGATCTTAAAGAACCTTAAGAAAGAAGACAAAAACTCTACAAAGAAAGGATCTTCACTTGAAGACAAGATAGATAAGGTTGCAAGTTCCATGAAGGATATCAATTATAGACTTTTCAAGCAAGAGAAGGGGCTGAAAAATGACAAGCCTAATTTCCAAAGAAATGAAATACCTCCTAGGCTGCAAGATCATCCTTATATAATAAAAATTGGCATAATGGAAAGCCAATTTTAGAACAATCAAAAGAATACACAAAGAAAAGTTTCCCCTAATCCATTGTAGAAGAATTCTATAAATTTTGCTGATGAAACACCCTGGTGTGTTGTTTTCCAATTGTTGCATGCTTCTCAAACATGCTCAGTAGAAAAATAATTTGAGGAAGAGAAAAATGAACCTGATGATTATGAGACACTTTAGGAAAACAATGAGGAAATACATGTTCTTATGCATAGATCAGATTTTGCTAAGGAAGAATTTTCTTTAGAAGAAAAGTCACATGAGGTTGATGTTGACAATCAAAGGAAAAAATCAGATGCTTATCATCAACAAATTTTTCTTGATGAAGATGACAATGTTGAGCATAATGTTTGTGCTTTGGGAACAAATCAAATGAATGTGTCTCCAATAAGGCCATTTAATGAGGAGTATCAAAAGATGACAGTGGCATTAGTTTCACAATCTAGGAAAACTCACAATTTAAGGAAGAGAATTGTGAACTATGACCAAGGAAAGTTGAGTAGCATGTTCATCAAAGAGATAAATGCAGAAAGGAAAGGAACTAAGGAAGATGGTAAAGAAGGAGAAATCAAAGACAAGGAGAGTAAAGGACCTAATATTTGGGCTAAGAAAGATAACACAACAAAGAAAAATGATGAGATTGTTTCCCCTATTGTAAACACAAAGACTCAAAAGCTAAATGCAGATCAAGAAAGGAAACAAGAAAGGAAAGAGGTTGAGAAAAAATGTTTGCAACAAAAGGACACAACAGAGAAACAAAGTGTAGTGTCTTATAAACAACCCAAATATAATCTAGTTCACATTTTTTAGCTACTTTCCCAAGTCAAGGTGGTAGTCCCACTAATGGAGATGATGAGAATTGAAGAACATAAGTAGAAGGAAGTAGCCCTTATCAATGGTGCTACTATGGCCTATGATGATAAGAAGGTGTCTACTTAGCCTAAAGTGAGTGGAAGTAAAGTAATTGAAGAGGAAGTGGAGGGAGCCATTAGTGAAATCCCTCATATTTACTTGGGCGGTACTATCATAGCTTTCCCAAGTAATATTGATCCTTTTTATGTGACCCTGATTGTTGATGGTAAGCTTCTAAAAAATTTCATGATTGATTCAGGAGCTTCATCTAACATCATGTCGATAGAAATTATGAAAGAAATGTGTTTCAAGATAAATTGTGTGTTGGCAAGAGACACTGCAATTATGCTTTGGTGTTGTCATTGATGGCTGTACGCAACCTAAAATGGTCACCTAGACTTTGGGCCCCATTTATTTAATTTGTCAACATCAACTTTCTGAATCAATGATTGTCGCATTTTCAAATCAAATTTCTTAATCAATTCATAGCTATTTCAAATGTTTCAATTTTCCCTAAGGTTTGAATGCTTCATTAATTTTATTTAATCAAAAGAAATAAATCCCTTTTAATAAATAAAATAATGTTATTTAATTGAAGTTAATATTACTTAAATAAAATGATGCTATTTAATTAAATCTATTTTTAATTAAATAATTTTATTTTATTTTATTAATATTCATTTCTAAATTACATAATCTTATTTTATTTTATTAAAAGATATTATCATCTTAAATAAAATAAAATAAATGAAATATCCTCTCAAGAATATCCTGTGATGAAAAAAGGAAACAAATCAGTTAAAAGGGAAATAAACTAAAAAAAAATTCCAATCAAGATTTGTTTCTATTTTTCTATTTATCCCACATTGCTTCTGAATTTGCCTTCAATTCCACTTTTGCCTATAAAATGAGCCCTCTCATTCTCATTTCAAAAAGAGAAAGAATCACGAATTTTTACATCAGACTTATGCTACAAATTTAAATTTTATCATTTGAGATTACATTAGTTTGATTTTATAAGCATCTTAGTTTTAGAGCATATAGTTTAATATTGCATTTTAGCTTAATCTTCATAGTAGATTAATTTGCAAAATAATTCATTTATGGCATTGCATGTAGATTAATTTTCATTTCAATAAATTAGTTTGGTTTATTGCATTTTACAGCCATTTAGATTAGTTTTCATTGTTGCATTGCAAGAACAGGATTCATGGAGATTGGCATTCTTGTTTCTCCTCTTTGAATCTCTCGTTCCGAGATTGTATTTGTAGGGGTAACAGGGTTAATCTGAGGGCCACAATATCAATCCCTGCTCTTCTCGGATAGAGAGCTGTGAATTGATTTGCAATGACTCATTATTGAGTATCTTGCATGCAAGGATTCACAGAAGTATAACATACTTTCAGTTATACATTTTGGCGCCCACCGTTTTTAATTTTTAGTTTTTAATTTAGTTTTTAGTTTTGCTTCATAAATCCAGCTTCCACTCAGTTGCAGGAAAAATGATTTCTGAGTTTTGTAGCCAGGGTCAAAATCTGATTTGGGTATTTTTCAGTTTTTTGATTTCTTTCACAGATCTGAAGAAAATAGCTGTACAAAAACCGTCGCGCGTCATTTTTTTCAGCTGGCTAAAGATTTTAAAAAAATATTTTTTCATCTTCTACTTGCTGGATCAAAAAACGATTTCTGGGTTTTATTTTTTGCTTCAAAAAATTTCTGGGTTTCTGTTTTTATCTACTCATTATAAACAGATTTTTCAGAAATCAAATTTGAAGATTTTTATGCATGTTTTTAATTTAGTTTTTAATTTTTAGTTTTTAATTTAGTTTAGTTTTTAATTCTAATTTAGTTTTTAATCTTAATTTAGTTTAGTTTTTAGTTAGTTTGGTTTAGTCTTTAATTTAGATTTTTAAATTATATATTTTTTTAGTTTCTAAAATTCAAATTAGATTTTTTTAAACTTTGTTAATTTAAAGTAGATTCTTTAACTTTGTTAATTTAAATTAGATTTTTTTACTTTAGATTTTTTAACTTTATTAATTTAAATTAGAATTATTAATTTAGATTAGATTTTTTTTAATTTAGATTAGATTTTTAATTTTATTAATTTAGATTAGTTTTGTTTTAAATTTTTAGTTTAGTATTAGATTAATTTAGTTTAATTTTAGTTTTGTTAACTAATTCCTTTTAGATTAAATTTTGACTAGATTAAATTAGATTTTTTTAATTCTGGTTCTTCTAAATTCTTTTTTCACAGCATAACAGTTTCTGCAGGACGCCAGTCAGAGAACTTGAAACACACTAACGGTTTGATTGCAGGACGCATGACAAAGACTTGAAAACAAACACTTACGCTTGTCAAAGATCTTATTTAAAAAAACATTGTGTTTGTTTTCCTGCTTTTCAATTCACATAGTCTAATTAGGGCTTCGTTAAAATTCTTAGGAGTTTTGATAGTGAGTAGGGAATTTGGCTCTTTGTTACATGGAGGTGATGACCATGGACAAATCCAGGCTCCTGATGATCTTACTAATATGACGAACTCTTAGGGAGCGGAGCAAGGTAGTGAATCTTTAGCACTTTCACTCGTCAGGGGATTATGCTCTTCTCTCATTGAGAGAATCAGAAACCCAAAAGCGTGTGGATTTGGTGAAGTGAAACTAGCTCGGTGATTAAGGTTGTTTAGCATGTTTGGGTAAAGAGACGGGCTAGAGAAGTATGCTCTTCTCCTTTTGGGAGAATCAAAAAATCAGAAACCCGAATCCGAGCCATGTCCAGTGTCACCTTTAGAGGGCTTGCCGGAAGTTGAACCTCCGGGAACGACCCAAGTGAGTACACACCTATCGCCGGTGATTCCACCTCACTATAATAAAGAACGTCTTGTTGAGTCTAAAGACTCCAAGACCATAGTAACTTCTTTTCCATGACTTGGATGATCATCATGGAAGAGCTCTGTTTATTGCACTGAGCGGCGCCGCTCCAAGCCCTGCTTGCGGGGGTGTGTGATTTTCAGGTGTTGGTGTGGCTGCGAGGCCCAAGCTCTGTATCAGAGGCACCGAAGGTTATTGTGAATGGAAGCCAAGTAAAAACCTCTTAGTTAGTTGCCTACCCGGTTCACCTCCGAAAGGAGTCATAATCTTTGCGCAAGGAGGGGGAAGAATCTCTCTGTATGTTGATCATACATAGATTCCCATCATAGGCATACACCTGGACGTTTGGAGGCGGTTGCGACACTGGCCCCTGCTACAAGGGTAACCTTTGAACGTACACTGTTGAGTCCTTGGAAACACCAAAAACACGGGCGCCCTCTAGGGGGTGACATGGCTGTGTGAGGTGCACGTATGCGCATAAGCAATGGGGCAAAGGTTTTGACTTCTCACCATTTTCTTTGGTAGGGATAGCTATGTGTTTGTTTTTGAGTCTTAAACATTGTCCAAACATCTTCAAACAAGACTCTCCTGATACTATAAAGTTGCTTTGTCCTTGATAGATCTGTTATTGATTACTTTTTGTATCACAACTTGTCTGATTGAAACCTATGTGCTTGATCAAAATCTGTGGATATACTTGCTTAATCTTTGCAAACAAACAACAAACTGAAATATTGAGTTCTTCGATTAGGTGACTTGTCCCAGTTTTAGAGACCTGTTCTGTATTTAGGGTTTATGTGTCCTTGACCTTTTGAATTAGTGATCCTTGATCTCATAAGCGATTTTGCTTGAGATTGGAAAATTAGGAATTGTTCCTGTCAAATAGATAAATTTTTAGACTCTTTGATAACACACTTGGAGAGTGCTAGTAGTCTCCTTGTCCACCCATTTTCATACAATTCAAACTTAGTACACTTTGTGTAAGTCATCCTCCTGATCCATATGTGCTAGGGTATTCACCCAAGAATTGAGCACCTCTGTGGCAGTGTTGGTTTGCACCTATTTGCAATAGTTCTATTTCACCATCTCTCTCGGACAAGAGAAAACTTTTACTATCCTAGTCTGGTATTGACGTTTCTTAGAATTGTCTATTTACTTGAACTCTAACTTTCATGTCAGTCACAACAAGATATCAAGTGAGCCAAGGAAAGCGACCTCAGATAGTCTTTAACCAACTACCCCCAGTTCAGACTCGTCAAAAGAGAAAGGAAAAGGAACCAATATTTGACCAGTCACCTAGGAGTCAGTCTGAAACCTATTTTGACCCAAAGAGCCATTTTAGTGACTTGAGTACCCCCTCAGCACCTTCCCACTCAGGTATGGATATGAGTTATACTGTCACTCGGCGGAGAGGGAAGCCATGGATCAAAATCTTGATGATATCTATGAACAACACAGAAACAACATGATATTTGGAAATTCTTCTCATGATGATCAACCTGGTTCACCCCTCATTAATACAAGATATTTGGATGCCCATCAACGGGATGAATGGTATAAGAGACGAGCTCAACAAGAAAAATGGTCACAATACAAAGACCAAGACAATGAACCTCGTGATGCTCATGTCAATACAACATATACCAATGACTTGTTCAAACAATCTAGACCAAGCTCACCACTTCAACATACCTCAAGGTTCACAAGTGATAGGCTCAAAAGAATTGAACGCGAAAAGAAAGCCTTTCTAGATGAACAAGTTGCAAAGCAAGAAAAGTTTAGACAACTTGAGGAAGAGAGCCAAGCTTTATTGGAAGTACAAAGGAAACTTGCTCAAGAGGAGCAAGATAGGCAGTTAGCCCACCAATTAAACAAACAATACAATACAAGGGGTGCTAACAGTGGACATAATTCTCCTCCCTCCACCCCTTCCAGAACACCAAGAAGTAGAAGGCGGTCAAGGACCCCTTCTAGATCTCCTAGTCCTAGAGGAAGAAGGGCCTCTCAATATGCTCACTATAGGAGGCAAACTCCTCCCAGAAATTCAAGACCACACTCCCAACATGTACATCCTGGTTCCCAACATGGAGGTGGTAGCTCACATTATGACTTTGATACTCAAGACTTCATGTGAATACAACAAGAGCCTATCTTCCAACAGTATGTGGAGAGGTATTTGGAACAAAACAAAGATAATTTCTTGGAAAGTCTAATCAACAAGGGTGCCAGAGTCCCTTATAATTTTGATGTGGATAACAAAATACAAAAGCAAAATCCCTCTGAAGAGGAAGAAATCTGCCAAATGAAGCAAATGATGGAGAAAATGATGCAACCTAAGAGCTCATTCTCACTAGACTCAATTTGTCCTAATCCATTCGACAAGAGTGTGAGTATGAAAGATTTTCCAAAGAGGGTGGAATTCCCACAATACGATAAATATGATGGAAGTGGTGATCCACATGACCATGTGCGTCAGTTCTATACTATGAGCTTTGAATTCCATCAAGATGACTCCTATTTGATGAGGTTATTCCCTAGGAGTCTTAAAGGACAAGCAATGGAATGGTTTACCAATATCACTCCTCCTGTCAAGACTTTTAGAGAACTTGTTCATAGATTCGCTCAACACTTCGCATATAATCTGTCAAGACCTGTTACTATGTTGGACCTATGCAACTTGAAACAAAATCAGGGGGAACCCTTTGTTACCTTCTTGCAAAGGTGGAGGAGACAATGCTCTCGGTATCCTAGGACGATCCATGAGGATGAAAATATTGACATACTTGTTAGTAATTTGGTGCCTGAAATGAGACATGAGATCAAAAAGATAGTCTTCACTTCCTTTGATACCATGATTGAAACTGCATGCCGCATTGAGGATGTTCTAAAAGAACAAGGCATTTTGACCAGACATAACAATAATACCAACAATGGTCAACACAACAATAA
>VDFB02271358.1:1161450494-1161491983 GCA_007258455.2 Sequoia sempervirens | reverse complement strand
ATGCTCTGATACCAAAATGTAAGGATCGTAAATCTCACTTACAATTATAACCTTTGATAAGCAAATAAATTCTCGAAAAATAGTATAAGATGATTATTAAATGGTGCTAAAAGGAATAATTAAATAACTTCATCATTATTTCAAATGGAATTATGTAAATTAATGAGTCAATATGTATATCAACACAAGGTTGTTCCTTTGCAAAATCTACCCATTTAGGCTTACATAGAGATAACACAACAATAATACATATAAATTCAAATATTGTAATGCAAAGTAAGAAAATGGCAAGATCATAAATGCATCCACAAAAGAACCATAACACAATAAACCCTTGTATGGATGAAAAACCACTCATAAAATGCCTCACTAGCTTAATCAAATGCCTCACTAGCAGAGCCTCACTGGCTACAAAACCTCACTGGTTACAAGGAGCCTCACTCGCAATGATCATACTGTCTCACTAACATGACCATTTACAACTTCATTACACATTTTTGATTAATAAAGCAATCAACTATAGAGGATCACTTTGTTTCTCTACATAACATTTATCTCCTTAATGCTATCACATTTCATATCCTAAGATTCATAAGAACTAGAATATTTAACATATATGTCAAATAATAACCTCACTATTTTGCATACAATTTACAAGATATTCATTTTAGAATTCTGATTTGCAACTTCAATAAACCCTTGTCATCAAACCAAAACCATCAAATAAACCCTTTCAGTTGTTCTCATATCTACCTATTCGAATCACTATGGTGACTATCTTTTATCACCTCTTAATCGACATTTTAACTCATAAAAGGACGACAAAACAAACAAAAAACAACCCCTATAGTAAATGATTGCATACAAAACACCCTAAATCATAGGATATCATTTAAGAAGGTTGTTACAATATGCGATCAATGAATTAAATAAAGAAGCTATAGCTCATGTATGTATGTGAATACATATATAAGCTAGGGAATTGGTATAGGAGCACCTTGCTCACAAAGTGCCTTCAATAGGCTAATTTGCAAAAAAAAATGAATTTTTAGATGTAAAGCATTATAAAAGGTCATTATAAGGCCTATTTAATTGTAATTGAGTCTCAAATAGGTTCTAGGAGGTCAAAATGTCAAAAGTGCAAAAATGTCATTGGAAAAAGAAAGAAATTGCAAAAAAGAATGTAAAGGGAAGGTGAAGAGTCATGTTGAGATCCATTCCAATGTATTTGAATCCCTAATAGGTCTCTAAGTGATAATGTTATTAAAATTGTAAAAAAGGTAAAAAAATCATAAAAGTGCACAAAATCAGGAATACCAAAGGTCATGAGGTAGTTTGGGTAGTTTTATTCAATGGAGTAAGTTGTAAAGCCTTTAAAAAGGCATGGTAACTCATTGCCAAGACAGGGAGAGATTGTATAGGCATGTATTGAATTGGAGGAATTGAAAAGTCATGAATAAAATCTATCTTTTTCTCAAAAAATACTAAAAATAGTTGTTTTCATACCCCTGCATGGTTTTGTTCGAGCTTGAAGGCTCATGTGGATGTTTGTAAATGATGAACTAATCAATCTCCCTCCTTCTCCTTTGTTTTCATGTATTTTTTGTGCAATTTTGAATGAGTTATTGTGATTTTTCATGAAACTATCTATACCATGTCTAGGGTAAATAGTGAGTTTCTAAATTCTATAACTCCATCTCTATCCATTGAAATCCTCTGCAAATTAGTGTAGTTTCTCCATTTTATATGTACTTTCATTTTCAATGGGTTTAGATCAAAAGAAGGAGATTTATGTATGAGAAACTAGAGTGACTGTCTGAAAATATAGTCTTTCATGAAGGATTGATGGCTTCATAAAGGAACTCATTGAAAAGCTTACAAAAAATTTGGAAGATTATTTCAATAGTTTAGGCAGACCAAATGGAAGGTTTTTTGAGCTTTGGCATGAAGGTATGAGGTTGGTAAAGGGTAATTTCAATAAACCCTTGTATACATGGGTCAAATTGTGCTAGGAAGAGGGTTTTAATATTCGATGTAATAATAGATGGATTTCTTGAGAGAGATCATTTTTTTGGTGATTATATGGCATGAATAAAGACTGTTTGTGGTTCTAGGGGAATTTGGAGTTAGACTAAGGGTATTTGATTCACAAATCAGGCCTAATTTGAGCCTTGATTCTATAGAGCAATCAATTGATCTATATATTTTATAAAACAAAAATACTTTGTGTTTTTTTATGTTAAAGAATATTGAAATGGGCTCATGAAGGTGCAGATAGCTTGGATTGTTTCAATGTGGATTGGAGGAAATACTCAATTTAGGGTATGAAGACCTAATTGACAATTAGTGCCTTGAATGTAAAGAATGTGGAAATATGTTTTAACAATGATTTGAATGTTAGAGTTTGATTGAATTTTTCCTTATTGATGTTGTAAAAGGTGTCTAAATGTTTGGAAAAGTTTTTGAAGGAAAATATGTTGTTTTTGGATGTTTGAGCAAGATGAACTCTATGAGGAAAAAAATGTTTTTACTGCAAGTTAATGGTAAGTTTGATGGACCAGTGGTTTGTGAATATGTATTTGGTTTATTGCAATCAATAACATGATTATTATAGTGTCTTGGATCAATGGTGACAGTTTGAGAGCATGAATACAAGATTTGTTGTTATTTTGCCCTGAGAAGTGAGTTGCATTGAATAGTGAAGAGATGATTGGTTCAATGATTTCTTATCAGGTTATTGGTTTGGTTCAGTCTATCTGATGTTAGTTAAGGTGAATTGGAATCTGATAAAGGTCCGTGGTACTGATTTGGTAATTGTGATGGTTGATAGCATTAATAATGGCAAGTATATTGATGGATTTTGGTGAAATTAAAAAAGGAATTTTGGATGTTTATTTAATTTGATCTTCTCCAAATTGAGTTGGGTCAGAAGTACCCTAAATTATTGTGTTTGGTAGATGTTCTTGCATTAGAAATATATGAGTATATGTTCTTATAAAATTAATAGCTCAATTTACTTTTCAAGAAATATTTTAAATCCACCTATCTAATTATATAGAGGAAAGGGATTGATAAACTAAAAAAAATTTCAATGATTGAGACAACAATAAATCATTTTCTATGATTTTAATATTCATCATGATTTAGTGTTAATTTTTGGTCCCATTTAAGTAATGACTAACTGATTCATTTACCAATTATAATTCAACTCAAAGACTACTAAACAAACCCAATAAGTAGTCTTATAGCAATTATCAATTATCATTAAGGTATCGTGCAAATACTAATTGTAACCATCTAGACATCTATTATTAGTTAGGTAATACTCCATGCCGTATCACTATATACTAAAATAGTATTCCCAAAATGCAATACCCTTGGTTTGATTCACCGTCATATTATCGAAAAAGTATTGAATGGTTCTACTAAAAAGAAAACATATTGATATTTATATATTCAAAATGAACACTTGTTTATAATAGATATACATGTATAAATTTATTTCAGAAAATAAATCTTGCTTATACACACACACACACACACACACACACACACATATATATATATTTATGTATGTATGTATGTATGTATGTATGTATGTATGTATACATACATATATATATGTATGTATACATACATATATATATGTATGTATGTATGTATACATACATACATACATATATATTCATATTCAGAAATATTATTTAACAAACATAAGTAAATATTGATCAAATAGATTTTTTTTAAAACTATATTTATATACTGTTAAACATATAGTTGTATATATATAAATTTATTCATAGACATCTATATGAGAATATCGTAGCCAACGATTATTTCCAAGTTTAAAACTATGATTTGAGTTTATATGTTCAACATAGTGGCAGAGAGAGGAGGGCGATGGCCTCCATTGGAGAGTCGCCTGTGGAAAGGTAGTGCCCTTTCCACATGTTGCAGCCTGTGGAAAGGTCACTGCCTTTCGAAATTTGTAGGTTGTAAATAAGGTTTTTAATTATTTTTCTTTAAAAAAAGCTTCTTCCCAATTTGATTTCGAAAAACAACAATTCATTTAATTTTGTTCGATTTTAGTATATGATATTATTATATTCATATCAAATATAATATATATATATTATACAGTATAGTATAATATATATAAATATACAATATTATTACATTCATTGTCGGTAAATACAACAATTCAATGAAATATCTAAAATACAATTTGTATTTATCGTTCAGTATAAAATATAAAGCAATATAGCACATATTTTCATATAATTTATATATATATATAAGAAATAAGAATATGCAGTTTAGTATAGCCAAAATACTGAATTTCTCATATAGAAAATAAATGATTTAAACATCGAATTCATAGTTACAATTGATATAATCTATTTGGTATTAATAGTGAGATTTATTCTTTCACACAAACTGAGACTTGACATAATGGAAATTGCATAAAAACCTAGTAAAACTCTATCCTTTTTGACCCTTTGCTTGTTCTTCTCTCTTTTTGTTGTTCTTCTTCTACTTTTCCCAATTCCCCAACTCTATTGTTCATGTTTCTATTTTTTTTTTGCAAATTGATAATTGAGAATGAAACTTTTGTTTTGAATGAATCTTCTATTGTTCAGAGAATGAGAAATTATTCTCTTTTATTATTTTCTTTCTATTTTTTCCATTCTTGTTTTCGTTTGTTTTTGTGTTATGGTTTTCTAAATTTAAGTTATTTTCTTCTATTTTTCTATTTTTCTATTGTTTTTCTATCTCATTGTTTTGTTTTCAAAGTCTTACTTTCTTTTCTATGCTTTATTTCTAATTTATCAAATAAAACTATTTTTTTAATAACAAGCATGATTTATTAGCATGCATCACATTTATCCACAAAACAATAAATAATAATAATTTATTCTTCAAATAAAATCAAGAAATAAAATAAATTAAAACTATTTCTTCTATTTTCTATGTGCATTTAATTTTTACCACCAATTAATTAAATAACCAACTATAAAGTAAGAAGCAATATAAAATGATTAATTAAATGAAATTCTAAAGCAACTATATGATTTCTAAGTGTTTGTGTGCACATTTTCACCACAAGTCATCACCAGAGACACCTATTCCTGCCAAGAGTATATTCATGTTACGCACATGAGTCAAAGTTTGGTCAAAAATCATTAAAATAGTAATATTAAATTGAAAATTAATTACTAAAAAATAGGGGTCATGAAAGTTTAAGTCCTACAAGAAATTTTGAACCCTAATTAGATACAACTAAGTAATTTTCAAAGGCTCGGGGGACACCAAAAATTAAAATAGCCATGGATTTTGCAAGCTCCACCATCAGGATTGTATTGGTTATGTTCTATGGGAATAATGCAATAAGTGGTGAGGATCACAAGATCATTTGTCAATATGATGGATGATTTTGAGGTTGAGGCTGAAGATGTTATGATGAAACTCTTTATGCAGTCACCCACTAAAGATGTCAAAGATTGGTATAGATCTTTGCAACAGAAATCATTGAGTCATGGGAGGAGTTTAAAAGCATATTTAGACAACAATATGGTGATAAGAGTGATGCAAGGTTCATGATAAGTGAGTTTAATAATATCTCTAAAGGCTCAAATGAAATTGCCATTGATTTTAATACCAAATTTCATAAAGCTATGAATAGGTTACCTGCTGACTTGAGGTTGAATGATAATGTGTGTTTGGTTAATTATTGCAATGCTTTTGATTCAAAAGTGATTTATATGTTGCGAGACAAAAATCCCCAAACCTTGAGAGAGGCTTTCAAGATTGCATTACATATTGAAAATAATATAATAGTATTCGACAAGGTGGGGAGAAGAGATGATCTCAAGATCTTAAAGAACCTTAAGAAAGAAGACAAAAACTCTACAAAGAAAGGATCTTCACTTGAAGACAAGATAGATAAGGTTGCAAGTTCCATGAAGGATATCAATTATAGACTTTTCAAGCAAGAGAAGGGGCTGAAAAATGACAAGCCTAATTTCCAAAGAAATGAAATACCTCCTAGGCTGCAAGATCATCCTTATATAATAAAAATTGGCATAATGGAAAGCCAATTTTAGAACAATCAAAAGAATACACAAAGAAAAGTTTCCCCTAATCCATTGTAGAAGAATTCTATAAATTTTGCTGATGAAACACCCTGGTGTGTTGTTTTCCAATTGTTGCATGCTTCTCAAACATGCTCAGTAGAAAAATAATTTGAGGAAGAGAAAAATGAACCTGATGATTATGAGACACTTTAGGAAAACAATGAGGAAATACATGTTCTTATGCATAGATCAGATTTTGCTAAGGAAGAATTTTCTTTAGAAGAAAAGTCACATGAGGTTGATGTTGACAATCAAAGGAAAAAATCAGATGCTTATCATCAACAAATTTTTCTTGATGAAGATGACAATGTTGAGCATAATGTTTGTGCTTTGGGAACAAATCAAATGAATGTGTCTCCAATAAGGCCATTTAATGAGGAGTATCAAAAGATGACAGTGGCATTAGTTTCACAATCTAGGAAAACTCACAATTTAAGGAAGAGAATTGTGAACTATGACCAAGGAAAGTTGAGTAGCATGTTCATCAAAGAGATAAATGCAGAAAGGAAAGGAACTAAGGAAGATGGTAAAGAAGGAGAAATCAAAGACAAGGAGAGTAAAGGACCTAATATTTGGGCTAAGAAAGATAACACAACAAAGAAAAATGATGAGATTGTTTCCCCTATTGTAAACACAAAGACTCAAAAGCTAAATGCAGATCAAGAAAGGAAACAAGAAAGGAAAGAGGTTGAGAAAAAATGTTTGCAACAAAAGGACACAACAGAGAAACAAAGTGTAGTGTCTTATAAACAACCCAAATATAATCTAGTTCACATTTTTTAGCTACTTTCCCAAGTCAAGGTGGTAGTCCCACTAATGGAGATGATGAGAATTGAAGAACATAAGTAGAAGGAAGTAGCCCTTATCAATGGTGCTACTATGGCCTATGATGATAAGAAGGTGTCTACTTAGCCTAAAGTGAGTGGAAGTAAAGTAATTGAAGAGGAAGTGGAGGGAGCCATTAGTGAAATCCCTCATATTTACTTGGGCGGTACTATCATAGCTTTCCCAAGTAATATTGATCCTTTTTATGTGACCCTGATTGTTGATGGTAAGCTTCTAAAAAATTTCATGATTGATTCAGGAGCTTCATCTAACATCATGTCGATAGAAATTATGAAAGAAATGTGTTTCAAGATAAATTGTGTGTTGGCAAGAGACACTCCGCACTATAAGCTGGGTGTTGTCATTGATGGTCAGATGCAACCTAAAATGGTCACCTAGACTCAAACCCATTTATTTAATTTGTCAACATCAACTTTCTCTCAATCAATGATTGTCGATTTTCAAATCAAATTTTAATCAATTCATAGCTATTTCCAAATGTTTCCACTCTTCCCTTGGTTTGAATAAGCTTCATTAATTTTATTTTAATCAAAAGAAATAAATCCCTTTTAATAAATAAAATAATGTTATCAATTGAAGTTAATATTACTTAAATAAATGATATTTAATTAAATCGATTTTAATTAAATAATTTTATTTCCATTTTATTAATATTCATTTCTAAATTACATAATCTTATTTTATTTTATTAAAAGAGATATTATCATCTTAAATAAAATAAAATAAATGAAATATCCCTTCCTCAAGAATATCCCGTGGATGAAAAAAAAGGGAAACAACTGCTTAAAAGGGAAATAAACTTAAAAAAATCCAACTGCGACTTGTTTCATTTTCTATTTATCCCACATTGAAAGCCTCAATTTTCCCTTCAATTCCACTTTGCCTAAAATGAGCCCTCTCATCTACTCTAAAAAAAAGAAAGAATCACGAATTTTTACATCAGACTTATGCTGCAAATTTGAATTTTATCATTTGAGATTACATTAGTTTGATTATATAAGCATCTTATTTTTAGAGCATATAGTTTAATATTGCATTTTAGCTTAATCTTCATAGTAAATTAATTTGCAAAATAATTCATTTATGGCATTACATGTAGATTAAGTTTCATTTCAATAAATTAGTTTGGTTTATTGCATTTTACAACCATTTAGATTAGTTTTCATTGTTGCATTGCAAGAACAGGATTCATGGAGATTGGCATTCTTGCTTCTCCTCTTTGAATCTCTCGTTCCGAGATTGTATTTGCAGGGGTAACATGGTTAATCTGAGCTACAATATCAATCCCTCAGCCTTTCCTGACAGAGAGTCAGGAATTGATTTGCAAGGACTCATTATTGAGTATCCTTGCATGCAAGGATTCACGTATATAACATACCCTTTCCAGCTATACATTCGCACCCACCGCTTTTAATTTTAGTTTTAATTTAGTTTAGCTTTTAATTTAGTTTTAATTTAGTTTTAGTTTTGCTTCATAAATCCAAATTTCCACTTAGTTGCGTGAAAAATGATTGAAGCCAGAGCTGTATCAAAACTGATCCGCATTTTCAATTTTGATTTCTTTCTACAGATCCAAGAAAATAGTCGCGACAAAAATTGTTTGTCATTTTTTCAAATTGGCCAAAGATTTAAAAAACATTTTTCATCTTCTACTTGGTCGGATCAAAAAATGATTGGTTTTATTTTTGCTTCCAAAAATTTTTGGTTTCTCGCTTTTATCTACTCATTATAAACAGATTTTTCAGAAATCAAATTTGAAGATTTTTATGCATGTTTTTAATTTAGTTTTTAATTTATAGTTTTTAATTTAGTTTAGTTTTTAATTCTAATTTAGTTTTTAATCTTAATTTAGTTTAGTTTTTAGTTAGTTTGGTTTAGTCTTTAATTTAGATTTTTAAATTAGATTTTTTTTAGTTTCTAAAATTCAAATTAGATTTTTTTAAACTTTGTTAATTTAAAGTAGATTCTTTAACTTTGTTAATTTAAATTAGATTTTTTAACTTTAGATTTTTTAACTTTATTAATTTAAATTAGAATTATTAATTTAGATTAGATTTTTTTTAATTTAGATTAGATTTTTAATTTTATTAATTTAGATTAGTTTTGTTTTAAAATTTTAGTTTAGTATTAGATTAATTTAGTTTAATTTTAGTTTTGTTAACTAATTCCTTTTAGATTAAATTTTGACTAGATTAAATTAGATTTTTTTAATTCTGGTTCTTCTAAATTCTTTTTTTACAACATAACAGTTTTTGTAGGACGCTAGTTAGAGAACTTGAAACACACTAACGGTTTGATTGCAGGACGCGTGACAAAGACTTGAAAACAAACACTTACGCTTGTCAAAGATCTTATTTAAAAAATATTGTGTTTGTTTTCCTGCTTTTCAATTCACATAGTCTAATTAGGGCTTCGTTAAAATTCTTAGGAGTTTTGATAGTGAGTAGGGAATTTGGCTCTTTGTTACATGGAGGTGATGACTATGGACAAATCCAGGCTCCTGATGATCTTACTAATATGACGAACTCTTAGGGAGCGGAGCAAGGTAGTGAATCTTTAGCACTTTCACTCGTCAGGGGATTATGCTCTTCTCTCATTGAGAGAATCAGAAACCCAAAAGCGTGTGGATTTGGTGAAGTGAAACTAGCTCGGTGATTAAGGTTGTTTAGCATGTTTGGGTAAAGAGACAGGCTAGAGAAGTATGCTCTTCTCCTTTTGGGAGAATCAAAAAATCAGAAACCCGAATCCGAGCCATGTCCAGTGTCACCTTTAGAGGGCTTGCCAGAAGTTGAACCTCCGAGAATGACCCAAGTGAGTACACACCTATCGCCGGTGATTCCACCTCACTATAATAAAGAATGTCTTGTTGACTCTAAAGACTCCAAGACCATAGTAACTTATTTTCCATGACTTGGACGATCATCATGGAAGAGCTCTGTTTATTGCATTGAGCGGCGCCGCTCCAAGCCCTGCTTGTGGGGGTGTGTGATTTTCAGGTGTTGGTGTGGCTATGAGGCCTGCTCTGTATCAGAGGCACTGAAGGTTATTGTGAATGGAAGCCAAGTAAAAACTTCTTAGTTAGTTGCCTACCCGGTTCACCTCCGAAAGGAGTCATAATCTTTGCGCAAGGAGGGGAAGAATCTCTCTGTATGTTGATCATACACTGCATTCTACCATGTGCATACACCCTCGACGCTTGAGGCTGGCTACACTAGCCCTCGCTACAAGGGTAACCTTGAACGCATTAATCGCTGAGTCCTTGGAAACACCAAAAACACGGGTGCCCTCTAGGGGGTGACACGGCTGTGTGAGGTGCACGTATGCACATAAGCAATGGGGCAAAGGTTTTGACTTCTCACCATTTTCTTTGGTAGGGATAGCTATGTGTTTGTTTTTGAGTCTTAAACATTGTCCAAACATCTTCAAACAAGACTCTCCCAATACTATCAAGTTGCTTTGTCCTTGATAGATCTATTATCGACTACTTTTTGTACCACAACTTGTCTGATTGAAATCTATGTGCTTGATCAAAACTGCGGATATACTTGCTTTAATCTTGCAAACAAAACAACAAACTCCAAATAATCGAAGTTCTTCGAATAGTGACTTTGTCCCAGCTTTTAGAGACTTGTTCCGTATTTAGGGTTTATGTGTCCTGACCTTTTGAATTGATCCTTTTTGATCTCATAAATGATTTTGCTTGAGATTGGAAATTTAGGAATTGTTCCTCGCCACAAATAGATAAATTTTTAAACCTTTGATAACACACTTGAGAGTGCTAGTAGTCTCCTTGTCCAATCTATCTTTCATACACCAAATCAAGACACTTTGTGTAAGTCATCCTCCGATCCATATGTGCTAGGGTATTCGAATTCAAGAATTGAGCACCTTTGTGGTTAAGGCTTGGTTTGCACCTATTTGCAAATAGCCTATTTCACCATCTCTCCTGACAAGAGAAAACTTTTACTATCCTAGTCTGGTATTGACGTTTCTTAAAATTGTCTGTTTACTTGAACTCTCCCTTTCATGTTAGTCACAACAAGATATCAAGTGAGCCAAGGAAAGCGACCTCAGATAGTCTTTAACCAACTACCCCCAGTTCAGACTCGTCAAAAGAGAAAGGAAAAGGAACCAACATTTGACCAGTCACCTAGGAGTCAGTCTGAAACCTATTTTGACCCAAAGAGCCATTTTAGTGACTTGAGTACCCCCTCAGCACCTTCCCACTCAGGTATGGATATGAGTTATACTGTCACTCGGCAGGAGAGGGAAGCCATAGATCAAAATCTTGATGATATCTATGAACAACACAGAAACAACATGATATTTGGAAATTCTTCTCATGATGATCAACCTCGTTCACCCCTCATTAATACAAGATATTTGGATGCCCATCAACGGGATGAAAGGTATAAGAGATGAGCTCAACAAGAAAAATGGTCACAATATGAAGACCAAGACAATGAACCTCGTGATGCTCATGTCAATACAACGTATACCAATGACTTGTTCAAACAATCTAGACCAAGGTCACCACTTCAACATACCTCAAGGTTCACAAGTGATAGGCTTAGAAGAATTGAACGTGAAAAGAAAGCCTTTCTAGATGAACAAGCTGCAAAGCAAGAAAAGTTTAGACAACTTGAGGAAGAGAGCCAAGCTTTATTGGAAGTACAAAGGAAACTCACTCAAGAGGAGCAAGCTAGGCAGTTAGCCCACCAATTAAACAAACAATACAATACAAGGGGTGCTAATAGTGGACATAATTCTCCTCCCTCCACCCCTTCCAAAACACCAAGAAGTAGAAGGCGGTCAAGGACCCCTTCTAGATCTCCTAGTCCTAGAGGAAGAAGGGCCTCTCAGTATGCTCACTATAGGAGGCAAACTCCTCTCAGAAATTCAAGACCACACTCCCAACATGTACATCCTGGTTCCCAACATGGAGGTGGTAGCTCACATTATGATTTTGATACTCAAGACTTCATGCGAATACAACAAGAGCCCATCTTCCAATAGTATGTGGAGAGGTATTTGGAACAAAACAAAGATAAGTTCTTGAAAGTCTAATCCAACAAGTGCCAGAGTCCCTATAATTTTGATGTGGACAACAAAATACAAAAGCAAAATCCCTCTCAAGAGGAAGAAATCCGCCAAATGAAGCAAATGCTGGAGAAAATGATGCAACCTAAGAGCTCATTCTCACTAGACTCAAATTTTCCTAATCCATTCGACAAGAGTGTGAGTATGAAAGATTTTCCAAAGAGGGTGGAATTCCCACAATACGATAAATATGATGGCAGTGGTGATCCACATGACCATGTGCGTCAGTTCTATACTATGAGCTTTGAATTCCATCAAGATGACTCCTATTTGATGAGGTTATTCCCTAGGAGTCTTAAAGGACAAGCAATGGAATGGTTTACCAATATCACTCCTCCTGTCAAGACTTTTAGAGAACTTGTTCATAGATTCGTTCAACACTTCGCATATAATCTGTCAAGACCTATTACTATGTTGGACCTATGCAACTTGAAACAAAATCAGGGGGAACCCTTTGTTACCTTCTTGCAAAGGTGGAGGAGACAATGCTCTAGGTATCCTAGGATGATCCATGAGGATGAAAAGATTGACATACTTGTTAGTAATTTGGTGCCTGAAATGAGACATGAGATCAAAAAGATAGTCTTCACTTCCTTTGATACCATGATTGAAACTGCATGTCGCATTGAGGATGTTCTAAAAGAACAAGGCATTTTGACCAGACATAACAATAATACCAACAATGGTCAACACAACAATAAGGATAAAGGGAAGAACAACAATTGGAACAAAAACAAACAAGTTGTCAATGATGGAGCTGTGGATTCTTCCCAATCAAGAGATCAAAGTGTTCTTAATTTGACTAAGGTTGTGCAAGCAATGAAGCTTAATACACCTCCACAACAAGAAAGTAAACCAAGATATCAGGAGAGGCCCAAAACCAGAAGCGGCAATTTACCAAATTGGGTGACTCATATGAGGATATTCTCAAAACTCTCATTGCTAACAACTTGGCACATCCTCAGGATCCCGCAAAATTTCACATTCCAGATCCTAAGCCACATTGGTGGGATGACAAGGCATTCTGTAAATTTCATAATGGCCCCGGCCATACTGTTGAAAACTGTTGGAAATTAAAACATATCGTCCAAGATTTTATAGAAAGTGGAAAGCTTCAAGTTGATGGCCTAAATACCAATGCTGATCATAAGGATTTTAAGGAACCTTTTCCTAATTACGACAAGGGGGAAACCTCTAAATCACAGAATGGCAAAGCTGCAATCAACTACACCTATACAGCGGCAGAAAATGTGATAAACATGCTTGAAGTTGTGGAGCTAAGTGTTAATATGATAAGGAGTAAGGACCCGCATGGTTATGACTCTCCCCCTATTTTTGACAACCAACCTGTTGTGGTGCTGAGAGGTCCTCATTCTAGGTTATCTTCCCAAGCCCTTAATGCTGTTACCAGGAGTCAAGCTCCTATTATTCTCAGAGGGCCTAGTTCAGGTCCATCCAACAAATCCAAGCAAGTGGCATCCAAGAATGTCACTATAAAGTCCGCCACTGCTCTCAAACCAAACTACAATCTTGTAGATCAGTTACAGAAAACTCCAGCACAAATCTCAATCTTAGAGCTTCTAGAGTTGTCCCCTAGGCATAAGCAGATCCTTGAGGACGCTTTGCGCACAACAAATGTCCCCAACAACATTGATATAGACCAATTCCAAGGCATGGTGAATCACATTACTAGCCCACATTACCTTTCTTTCTCTGAAGATGATGACAAATCCCTAAGCCATCCACACAATCTTTCCCTTCACATTGAAGTCATGATTCATAAAACCCATGTCAGGCGCGTGTTGATTGATGGGGGTGCTGGGTTAAATATCTATACTTTGAATTTGTTAAAAACTTTGGGCTATTCAGAGCAAGTGATCGACACTAGAAAGAAGATCACCATAAAGGCCTATGATGAGGCAGAACGAAGTTCTAAGGGATTGGCTGTCCTTCCTGTCAGGATTGGCCCAGTTGAGAAAGATATCTTGTTTCAAATTATTGATACTGGACCCCTTGCATACAACATTTTACTGGGTAGACCATGGATTCATGATATGCAGGCAGTGTCATCTACCTACCACTAGTGTGTTAAGTTCCCCTACAATGGAACAAAAATTTGCATACCAGGAGATAACACCTTATCAACTAACTCAATCTCAACTAATGTTCATGTCCCTCTTAACCGAAAGCGCAGGATTATGAAAAACAACTTTGCTGCATCTGTCAAAACAAATTTAAGTCGTTAGGACCTTGGCATAATAACTTGACTCTTTGTAAAGATGCCTGCTTTCCTAGACATGGAAAGCCTTCACAAGAGATGAAACCATCATCCTCAGCAATGACACTATTTGACAAGTTTGTTGAATCCTCAGTACCAATACAAGATGAAAAAGAGGAAGTAGCTGTTCGAGATTGGATATACAAAGAGGAGAAATACCAACACAATGAAAATTTCTCCCCCTCTCCTAAGTCCTATGGAAGAGGATATACTTTTGTCAAGAAGATGGGTTATCCAGGATATGGCCCTCTTAGTCACAGGTTAGATGCTAGAGCCGAACCACTCAATCATGATCTTTTTGCACGTAAGTCTAAGAAACCGATTGGCCTAGGCTTTATGAACAACAATAAATACACTGTCCCCATTTTTGATAGGTGAGATAGTAAAGATGACACAAAATATGTACCAGATTTGACCAATCAACAAGACATAACAGATGATTGGGTACCTTCAACAAATTTCCTTTAGGAAGATTCAAGAGATTTAATAATTGATAGTCCTCATGTCTCATTTGCAATAGATAGTGACTATATGAATGCAAAATTGACTATGGATAGTGTCTCCATTCCAACTGCAACGGATGGTGATAATTTAGATAATTTTGTGATTGAGCAAATTGCTAGAGGAGAGGAGCCTCTTCCAAATCTTGAGGCTTCTACATCACGAGGCTCCAACAATAATTCAGAAATAGACTCTCATGAGTTTGAATGGGATTCACTCTCAGATGCAACAGTTGACTTGGATATGGATGTTGTCCATGCTTATAGTTCTCAACCTGATGTAACTGACGAGTCATGTGTTAGATTAGAAGATTGGAACCCACATGTCACATTAGTAGACGATTCTTCGCTTGCTAGGATAAATTCTGATTTAGACACTTTAGAGGGAAACTTGATAGATTCCAATTCTATAGTCACCAGAGATGACACCACCTATATCCTTAATCTTGAACTAGTCATCAACCTACCCCTTGTTCACCCCAACCTTATTGATTGGTCTCAATGGTACCAAGAGCCTCAACTCTTGACATTTCACAATGACTATGAGATCACCTGCTATCTAAATGCCATTGAACCTGTAGTCTCTTCCACCAGTGAACCGGCTACCAGTATGACAGAACCTGACATCAAGTACCTTAGTCACAAGATAAAAGAAAAGAAAAAAAGAATAAGAGTTCTGATGGCGAAAACCACTATGTGGCGGTGTCAGAACCAAAAAAAGTAAAAATAAAAGATGTATCCAAAGGTGAAAACCTCCCAGAGGCACCTACGGATGAGGTACTTAATAGTCTCCCAAGCTATTTCCAGGATAGATCATCAGTATTGGTTGAACCTACAGAAGCTGTTAATTTGGGCACAGAGGAAGTTCAAAAAATTGTACACTTGGCTTAATCTTTATCACCTGAAGAAAAGAAAGCCTATATTGCATTCCTCCAAAAGAAGAAAATTAACTTTGCATGGACATACTCAGACATGCCAGGGTTGGACACTAATCTCATTATGCATCATTTGTCCATAGCTCCAGGTGTGAAACCAGTCAAACAGAAGTTGAGAAAAATGCACCCTCATATAGCTCTTTTAGTGAAAGCTAAATTAGAAAAGCTCCTTGGTGCAAGATTCATTAGAGCCATAGACTATGCTGATTGGATTTCCAACATTGTATTCCATTTCTAAACCCCATAAAACCATTTGAATCGCAGATAGACTCTTAGAGTTCTAATAAGCATGCCCAAAGGATGATTTTCCACTTCCTAACATAGATTACGATAGTGGGATACATGATACCGATATGAGATTCATTCTTTGATGGATGGTTTTCCTGGTATAATCAGATCAAGATAGCTCCTGAGGATCAAGAAAAGACTACATTCACATGTGTCTGGGGTATTTATTGTTGGAATGTCATGCCCTTTGGATTGAAAAATGCAGGAGCTACTTACCAAAGAGCTACGACAACCATCTTCCATGACATGATGCATAAGAATATGGAAGATTATGTGGATGACACCCTGGCTAAGTCTAAGAGAAGAGGAACACATTTGGCTGATTTAAAAGTGATTCTAGATTGCATGGAACAATTTCAACTAAGATTAAACCCAAAAAAGTGTGCATTTGGTGTTACTTCTGGCAAATTATTGGGATTCATCATTTCAGCTAAAGGAATAGAAGTGGACCCTGAAAAGGTTCAAGCCATTATAAACATGCCACCTCCCAAAAATGTTAGCCAAATGAGGAGTCTTCAAGGGTGCCTTCAATCCATAAGGAGGTTTATTTCACAATTGGCAGATAGAGCACAACCTTTCAACAAAAATTTGCATAAAGGTGTTCAATGTGTCTGGAATGAGGATTGCCAAAAGAGCATTGATCAAATTAAAGAATACTTGGCAAATCCTCCCATTTTAATGCCTCCCATTCCAGGAAAACCTCTCATTTTATATGTCTTAGCTACCCATCTTCACTGGGGCATCATATTCAATTAGATGAACAAGGAAAGAAAGGGTCATATATTATATTAGTTCCATTCTTGTTTCATGAGGTTAATTATACTAGTATTGAAAGCTTGTTTCGCAGTAGTGTTTGCTTCTCAAAATTGCGACACTATATGCTCAAGACACCATACACACCTCATAGAAAAATTGATCATCTCAAATACTTCGTTTCTAAGAAAGTCAGCCTCACGTAGACTTGCTAAATGGATGATGATTCTTCGACTCTGACATAGAGTATATTGATGCCAGCAAATCGTAAAGCGTCAAGCCATTGCAGATCAACCTGCTAATTTCCCTTATTCAAGATAATATGCCCATTCAAGTCAATCCTTCCGTGATGAGCATCTTATGTACATGACCGAAAGATCCCTAGAAACTATTCTTTGATGGTTCATGCATGCAAATGGTTCTGGAGCTGGTGTGTTGTTTGTTTCTCCTCATGGGTATACTATTCCTAAATCTTACAAGTTACTCTTTCCATGCACAAACAACATAGCTGAGTATGAGGCTTTGACAAATGGACTAAAAATGGCCATAGAGTGGAATATCACAGAACTACATATCTATGGGGATTCTCAGCTGATCATCAACCAAGTCAATGAACAATACCAAACAAAAGATGACAAGTTGGTACCTTAAAAAAAATGGTTGATTCATTACATTCGTATTTTACTTTTGTCACCTTTCAGCAAACTCTAGGGCTGAGAACAAAGCAAATGATGCTATGGCCACCCTCGGGCTTCACTTCGGCCAGGAACATGAGTCCAGATATGAATTCCTGGTGGAAGAGCTACGATATCCCATATTTGACTCACCCGAAAGCCATGTCATTTGTACCCTTGTCAATCATGAATCCTCCCGCTATGGTGCTATTTACTCATATCTTCATGATGGCATCATCCCCGATACATTTAACCGATCTGAAAGAAGAAACCTTATCCGCAACGCCTCTCACCATTCCCTCATCTTTGGTGATTTGTATAGGAGGGGTCTAGATGGAACACTTCTTAGGTGCTTAGAAAAAGGAGAATCTGATCACATTAGTTGACATCCACGCAGGGCATAAGGAGGACATCTCTAATGGTCTTTCCATGGCTAGAAGGTTGCTTAGGCAGGGTACTATTGGCCTACGATGCATAGATACAAGAGCATTTGTTAAGTCTTTGTGAAAAATGTCGAAACATGGACACCGATACATGCTCTAGGTAGGGAGCTAATTCCTTCTATATCTCACTGGCCATTTCAGCGATGGGCCTTTGACCTTGTTAGGCAGATTCATCCCAACTTATTAGGTGGGTATAAGTTCATTATCACTGCTACTAACTACTTCACAAAATGGGTAGAGGTTGTTCCACTTTCTATTGCCTCAGGCAAGACAGTGTCTTTATTTATTTTAAACCATATCATTTGTCGATATGGAGTGCCATCTGAGATCATCACTAACAATGGAGGTCAGTTCAAAAACAAGGACCTTAAAGAACTTTGCCAAAGATTCAAGATAAAGCAACATTGGTCCTCCATTTACTTCCCACAAGGAAATGGTCAGGCAGAGGCTTCAAACAAAACCATTCTCAAGATTTTGCACAGAACAGTTCATAAGAATGGTAGAGATTGGCACCTACAGATAAATCCGACCCTGTGGGCCTATAGAACGAGTATTCGTACTCCAACTGGGGCTACTCCTTTTTCCCTCACATACGGCGCTGAAGCATTGTTACCTTTAGAGGTTGAGATTCCATCACTTCGGGTCTCTCTCAAAGGTCTAGTTACAGATGAAGACTATCACGCCATGAGATTGTAAGAATTGGAACTTCTTGATGAGAAGCGTAAAGCATCATTTGACCATATGAGGGTCTATCAAAAGAGGATGTCCAAAGTCTTCAACAAAAAGGTTCACCCTAGAGAATTCCAAGTAGGAGATCTTGTCCTGCGAGAGAATCCTAAGAACCAACAGAACCGAGAACGTAAGGGAAAATTCAACCCAATTGGTTTGACCCCACATCATCACAGCCTTTGGCATAAGTGCCCATCTACTATTCATCTAAGAGGGGAGCAGCCTTCCCCGAGCTCCATCAATGTTTTGCACTCAAGAAGTTCTATCCTTGATGCCTGTTCTGTCTGGGGGCATCCTTTGTATATAATTATGACCCTGAAAAAAGTTCCAAAAAAATTGATATATGATACTGAAAAAATTACAAAAAATAAATAAATTGATATATTGTCAAAAAATCCAAAAAAATTCAAATATGATGTTGAAAAAATACAAAAAAATTCAAAAAATTCAAAAAAAAAGAGAAAAAGTGCCTGGTGAAAACTGAAACAAAGGCCTTTGGTAGCAAAATACAAAAAATAAAATATAAAAGTCCTAAAAAAAAATTCTTCCAAGTGGTGAAAACCTGGAAACAAAGCTACTTGAGGCCTTTGCATCCCTATTTCTTAGCATGCATCCTCCACTTAGCCTTTCTCCATCATGCCTTGTCCTTATTGCCTTGGTTTGGAATTGGTCTTTGTCTTTGTCTAGGGGCATCACTGTGTTAGCTTTGGTCTCTTGGATATGCTTGTCTTTAGGACACCTCCCAAACGGTGTTTTTCAACACTAACCCAACTGTGTTTTTCAACACAACCCCTGACATCGTGTGTTTTTCAACACTTATCAGTTTGGTCTTATCCAGTTCAGTCATGTGATCTTACCTACTTGCAAGCATTCGATCCTTATCCTCGGAACTCAGTATTAGTTTACACACTTAATTTTTTTTTAATTGCAACACTTAATGCTTGAGATATGCCATGATCTTTTCTTTGTGTGCTGACTGATATTGATTTTCGTTGAGTGTCCTTGTCTAATAAGTCTCTCCGTGATGCATAGCTAGAGGACTTGGGGCATGGGGCATGTTTTTATTTGCTTTCTGCTTATGGGTGTTGTCTTGAACCTCTTCAGTGTCTCTTGTTGTCTACTTGACACACTTAAGAGATTTATGGCATCATCCTTGAATGTTTTTGCACAACCATTCTCATGGTAATCCTGGCGTTTATGTCTTGATGCGAGCATGGTTTTGCTACATTAAATTGGGTAAGCTAACATTGTAGTCATCTTGACCTTCATGTCTTTGATGCTCATGTTAGAATCTTTCCACATTCCAAGCTGATATAAATCACATTCATATCTTCATAGTTGCATTTGTGACTAGTGATGATTGTGTGATTGTCCGATGTCCGGTAATAATGGCCCAATGATGAAAATAAGTTCTCTTACATTCTCTAATGAATGATGAACACACAAAAACCTATGTTACCCTATTGCAAGTACACCTTTGCATTTTCATGTAGCTTGCATTATTTAGACTTCATGTTAATTTGCACTTTTAGGCTGTATTATGGGTTTGAGAGGGTTTCCTTCATCTTTCTTATGGATTTTTCATCAACTATGATCACGTTCTTCATTTCCTTATCTTCTTTCGTGATCTCAATCAAAATTCCTTATATTAAACAGTTGATTGATTTTGATGCATCCTCTTTATTGAGGCAGATTCTCTTCCTTCTCTCCATTTATTTCCATTTCTTCCAAACTTCTATCTTCCATTCGATTTCACCCCACTTCTTTTCTTCTAATTCAACCTTAGGGCATTATTTTCTTGCTGATCTACCTGGGTTCTGTGATTCTTATATCTTTCATCTTACATCAAGAACCTTATCTTTTGTTTGATTTGATCAAATTTTCAATTTATTATTTCTCCTCTATCTCATTTTGATTTCGGACAATGCAGGGGCCGCATTATCAAACTTCAATCCTTTGATCTTCCTTATCAATTTATCAATTCGCTTTTCAGAAACCTTGTTGAGATTCTTATTCTCACTTTGATGTGATCCCTAATCCACTTCTCATGTTCAAAGACCTTTTGTTTATGTTTGTCCGCATGTGATCCTCGAGTCCTCACATCTCGAAGTTGTTTTGATCCCAAATCTATCTCATACAGCAATCTCATTCTTTGACGCATGTTATCCCGAGTTTAATTCCACATTAGTCAAAGAGGGCAAATGTATGCAACCTAAAATGTGATCACCTAGACTTTGGGCCCCATTTATTTAATTTGTCAACATCAACTTTCTGAATCAATGATTGTCGCATTTTCAAATCAAATTTCTTAATCAATTCATAGCTATTTCAAATGTTTCAATTTTTCCCCTAAGGTTTGAATGCTTCATTAATTTTATTTAATCAAAAGAAATAAATCCCTTTAATAAATAAAATAATGTTATTTAATTGAAGTTAATATTACTTAAATAAAATGATGCTATTTAATTAAATCTATTTTAATTAAATAATTTTATTTTATTTTATTAATATTCATTTCTAAATTACATAATCTTATTTTATTTTATTAAAAGAGATATTATCATCTTAAATAAAATAAAATAAATGAAATATCCTCTCAAGAATATCCTGTGATGAAAAAAGAGAAACAAATCAGTTAAAAGGGAAATAAACTAAAAAAAAAATTACAATCAAGATTTGTTTCTATTTTTCTATTTATCCCACATTGCTTCTGAATTTGCCTTCAATTCCACTTTTGCCTATAAAATGAGCCCTCTCATTCTCATTTCAAAAAGAGAAAGAATCACGAATTTTTACATCAGACTTATGCTACAAATTTAAATTTTATCATTTGAGATTACATTAGTTTGATTTTATAAGCATCTTAGTTTTAGAGCATATAGTTTAATATTGCATTTTAGCTTAATCTTCATAGTAGATTAATTTGCAAAATAATTCATTTATGGCATTGCATGTAGATTAATTTTCATTTCAATAAATTAGTTTGGTTTATTGCATTTTACAGCCATTTAGATTAGTTTTCATTGTTGCATTGTAAGAACAGATTCATGGAGATTGGCATTCTTGCTTCTCCTCTTTGAATCTCTCGTTCGAGATTGTATTTGTAGGGGTAACAGGGTTAATCTGAGGGCCACAATATCAATCCCTGCTCTTCTCGGATAGAGAGCTGTGAATTGATTTGCAAGGACTCATTATTGAGTATCCTTGCATGCAAGGATTCACAGAAGTATAACATACTTTCAGTTATACAATGGCAACCCTAGTCAGTAATTGGATCCAAATGACATCATTTTCTTATACCAGCAGTCAGATTGAGGACAGTTAGGAAGAACAGAGCATCCAACAGTTTGGTGTTCAACGATTCACGTACAAATCTTCAATTGTTATTTTGAGTTGTGGATCTCACGAAAGGTGCATCATTGTATTTCTTGTGTTATCCATAAATCTTAGTGCCTCGTACCAAGTTATGTGTAAGTTTGGAGATCTGGTTAGTATTTTGGGGCTGACTCAATTGATATTATGTGTTGTGGATATTCAAGGAATGCTTATTTGAATATTTTCGTCTTGATTTGGGTCTGAGCTAAGTTGTGGTCGACCGTTGTGGATGCACATTGGATAATTCTTAATATTTGAGCCGATAGTTGCTAATATTTTTAAGTTTTATTAAAGCCAACTTGTTGCGATTAAATTGTTAGTCACAGATATATATGCATGATCTATTATATCATTTTGGTGTGTGTGTGTGTGGTGTGTCAATGTGTATTGTGAATATGAGAAGAGTGTTTGAGCAATTTTATGCAAAGTTTCATTTATGCATAAAGATTGTGTGGTGAGAAACAGAGCAAAGCAGAGTAGAGGTGCAGTAGCAGTCAAAAGGACAAAAGATCGACAACTGAGCCTAACCAAAACTATAATCAAGCATTTGTAGATGTTATTCTTTCAATTCATTCTCTTGGATCTCATTTAAATCTCTGTAAGGCAGTGTTCCTTCCTATTTTGAGCAGTGAGCTCTAGGTAGTGTGTCTGAATGCAAGTGCATTCCCATTTTGTAAACTTATTTTTGAGTATATCTAGATTATATTGTAGAGTGGCCATCCACCATGATTTTTCCCCTAATAGGGTTTCCATGTACAAATACTTGTGTTATGGTGTTGTGGTTATTTTCTTTTTATTTCTACATATTTCTTTTGTTTGAATGCTTAAAGTGGGTTAATGATCAAAATAACAAAGTTATTTTTTGCAGAACACTAATTCACCCCCCCTCACAATGTTTCTTGTTTCCAACATTGTGCCTATGGAAAATGTTATGCCATGGATTCAAGATAAATCCCAATCATAGGGGTGATTAAGGATGTCCCATACAGACTGGTTGCTTTTCCAGACAAGGATTTTTTTATGAGCATAGTTGTGTTGGATATCCCACCCAATTATGGTGTGTTATTGTCAAGGAAGTGGAGTGCTTCCATGGGAGGTAGCATGTAGTGTAACATGTCCTTTGCCACATTTCCAATTGAGAGAAAATAAATTAAGCTTGTGAGGGAGCCAAGAGACCCACACATGATTGAATTTATGGATCAAGAGGACATAATTCACTTGTGGATATTGATATTGACAACTTCAAAGTTGAGGAGTTACAAGAAGAAGAGGATAAACAACTTGTACCTCTTAAAAAGGAAGTATTGTAGCAAGCAAACAATGATGAATTATGAAGCATGTGTTTTGATGGTGCTTGCTCAAAAGAAGGAATTAGTGCAGGGTTGATACTCATTTCCCCTAGTAAAACTTTTAAGTTTTCATTTCTATTGCTAGTTGCATGTATAAATAACATAGCTAAATATGAAGCTTTGTTACTAGGATTAAGACTAGTTGAGAAACATGGAATCAAGAAGTTAAGAGTCATTGGAGATTCAAAACTTGTTTCTCAAGTTAGGTCAAGGTATGCATCAAAGAATAATAGGTTGAGATAGTATGGAATACTATTTGGGACTCAATAGAAAAATTTGATGATTTTGATTTTGACAAGTTGGACAGGAGTAAAAATTAGGTGGCAAATCTACTTGCCAATATTGCACTCCAACCAGATGACATTACTTTTGCAGGAATTTCAAAAGTTGAAGTGCATATCAGATCTTCAGTTCTTGATAACATAAAAAAGTGGCAGGTTTTTAATGATGATGAGGAAATTTTGAGATTCCTACAATGAGTAGATGAGTAAGAAGGTCAAGAAATTGACTTTGGATCTTTTTTGGAAGAGGTGGATGGAAAAGAAATGGTGTTTGCAAATGAAATCATTCAATTGAAAACTAACAAAATCCCAAAGGGGTTAGTTGCTTTGGAAAAGGTTTTTGATGGCCCTGATAGGAGCAGTGCCAAGCAAGCATCTACTCACAAGGAGGATTTGTAAGAGGTAAATATTGGTACAAAAAATGCTCCTAAGAAAGTCTACATTGGAAAGAAAATGAAACCTCAAGTCAAATCAATTTGTATTTCTTTGTTAAGAAGATACAAGCATGTGTTTTCCTGGTCTTATGATGATCTGAAGGCCTCTAGGGAAGACCTATTTCAACATGAAATTTCCTTAAAATATGATGCTAAGCCTTTTAGGAAAAAGTAAAGGCCAATCAATCCTACATTGGCACCTAAGATGCAAGAAGAAGTTAAGAGAAGCTATTATCATCAAACCAATTAGGCATTCTACATGGGTGTCAAACTCAATGCCAGTGAGGAAAAAGAATAGTGATATAAGGCTTTGTGTGGATTTTAGAAATCTTAACATATCATCATCGAAAGACAACTAACCATTGCCCAACATGGAAGCTATGTTACAAAAGGTGACTGGTTGTGAGCTTCTATCTATGATGGATGGTTTCTTTGGATATAATCAAGTGGTGGTTAAGGAGTTTGAGCAATATAAGACTGCATTTACTACTCCTTGGGGCACTTATGTTTATGTTAGGATGCCTTTTGGCCTAAAAAATGTAGGTTCCACCTTTCAAAGGGCTATGGACGTGGCCTTTTCTGACTTTATTGATATCTTCTTAGCAATTTACCAAGATGATTTGACAACATACAACAAGAAAGAAGAAGGCCATTGTATGCAATTGGAGAAGGTATTTAAAAATGAAATTGGATAGGGAATATCTTTAAATCCCAAGAAGTGTGTGTTTGGGGTGAAAGAAGGAAAGTTGCTTAGACATATTGTGTCAAAAGAAGGAATAAGAATTGATCTTGAAAGAGTGGCTACAATAGATCAAAGGCACCCATTCATTCTTTGGATAGATCAATTTCTTAAGGAGGTTTGTGACAAACTTTGCAAATATTACCCATCCTATTTCTAAGATGCTAAAGAAAGGGGAAAAGATAACTTGGAGTGAGGAGCCTAGTATTGCATTTAAGAGTATCAAACAAGCCATAAAGGAGGCTCTAGTATTGAACTCTCCGTATTTCTCCAAGCCTATGCATATTTTTTCCTTTGCATCATTTCATACAATTGTTGTTGTGTTGTTATAGAAAAATGAAGAGGGCTTTGAGCAACCCATTGCATTTTTAGCAAATCCTTGTAGGTCACAAAATTCAAATATGATATGATAGAGAAACAAGAATATGCATTGGTCAAAGTAGTGAATAAATTCAAAACCTATTTAGTGGGATCTACAGCCACTACTTATGTACAAGTGTTTCAGTGAAGGATGTTTTCACTCAACAAGAAGTTACAGGTAGAAGGTGTTGGTGGATTAATGGAATCCAAGCGTTTAATATAGATGTCCAAATTACCAAACTGGTGAGAGGATAAGGTTCATCTAAGTTGATGGTTGAAACCAACTTGGAATCCAACCAGATAATAGACAAAATGTGTAGATAGCAATAATATGTGATATGTAGACATGTGGTTGGTATAAGTAGATTGTTCAATATTTGCAAACTATGCAATGTCCTGAAGGTATGGTAGATAATGAAAAACAACCCTGAAATTGCAAGCTATCAAGTATGTAATCATGGATAATGATCTTTGGTGGAGAATTCCAAAAGGTATACTACTTAAATGTGTTGATGGCAAGAAAGCATTGGAACTCCTAACAAAAATGCATAGTGGAGTCTGTTGAGGCCATTGCATGGCAAAGAAAATTGCCCACAAAATTTTGAGAGTAGGATTTTGGTGGCTCTCAGTGTTCAAAGATGCCTACAAGTTTGTAAAAACTTGTGATGATTGAAAAATATTCTTAGGAAAGTTGAAATTTTCAAGAATTTTTTCACTTAGACCCATTTCATTCCAAACCCCTTTTCAACAGTGAGGTATTGACTTCATTGGTGTAATCTCTGAGAAATCCAATGGGGCACACTCTTGGATTCTTGTTGCCACTTATTAGTTTACAAAGTGGATAGATGTTATCCCCACAAAGAAAGAAACAAGAAAAGTTGTGGTTGATTTTCTGATGAACAACATTTTGATTAGGTTTGGAGTCCCAAAAAAAAAAAATTTTGGCAATGCCATGTGTTTCAGATTAGATGAGTTTAGAGATTTTTGTGGTAAACATGGAATCTAGATATCTTATTCTTCTCCTTATCATCCACAAGGAAATGGTCAGGAAAAACCAAGTAATAAGAGTTTGTTGAAGATCATCAAAATAGTGTTTGAGAAAAATAAGAAAGCATGGCACTCAAAACTGAAACTTGCACTTTGGGTAGATAGAGTTACTATTAAGAAAGCTACTAGATATTTTCCATTTGGTCTAGTATATGGTTTGGATGCAAGGTTCCCTCAAAACAACTTGTTTAATATGTATAATTTTTTTCAATAATATGATTGAGATATTTGTGATGAAATGTAGTATAAGTTTGATGCTCTAAGAAAGTTGGATGAAACAAGGCTAGAAGCTTAGAACATAAATGCTAAAGTGCAGTTACAATTAAAACATTTGTATAACAAAAAGGCTTCTCCAAGAAAGTTTAAAGTAGGAAACATGGTGATGATGTGGAATGCTAGAGCTCAGGATAAGGGAAACCATGGAAAATTTGATGCATTATGGCTAGGTCCTTATCTGATATCAAACACACATGGTGAAGATTCCTACTATTGAAAAAGTTTAATTGGAGAGTTTCTTGAACTTCCAGTACATGGACAGTTCTTGAAAGCATACTTTTCTCTTCCATGTACTTTGTAACATTATGTACATTTTTTGTATAGGTTTTGTTTGGCTTTTTTTTCTTTGGTTTGTCTCGTTTTCCTTGTTTGGGCTATCCTTCATTTTTTTTCTCTAGTTTAGTCTGCTCAACCTTGAGATTCTAAGATCTTGCTCTATTATGGAAGAACAAGTGTCCCCAACTAGAGCCACTGCTAGAACCCCTAAAATTTTTGTGTTCCACTGATTTTAGATCCATATTTGGTTGTCTTTTCTAGTCTAGGTTATGTCTTATGGCTTAAATTTTTTGGTCCTACCTCTATCCTAGGGTTTTGTTTGTGCCCTAAACCCTTTAAAAATACTAAGTGTTAAAACCCCTGCATACATTCTAATTTGTAGTTGATTGGTGTTATCCCATTCTCGATATCTCAAGTTACAACTAATGTCATCTAACTCATTTACTTACCAACCCCTAGTGCCTAGTGTTCTCGGTCATTACCCATTGAATAATTTTAAATCATGGTATATGTTATACGGGTCTCAAAGTGTTAAGCGGGTTTTAAATCTTTTAATTTTTTACCATTTTATCCTAAGTTTGAATCCATGTTATGTCTAAATTATTTTATCATCAACGCATGGTGAGCGACCCCTCTTAAGTCATCAATAAATGTACGTGCCTTTAAGAACCTTCAAGCAGTGTTCATCGAGTCCCACCAATTGTTTTCTATTAGTCACCCACTAGCCCACAGGAATCAAATAATTAAAAAAAAAGAACCATTGGGGTAGTTGGCAGGCGACACCTATCCATCCTTGTGGTGCATCGTACCATCCTCCAAAGGCACTAGTGGTAAGAAGCACTGAAATCAATGACTCAAATGCATTCTTACGGGTGAATCTTAACCTTTCCCTGCTAGCTTGTGGGGGACCTACTATTAGATCTCAACTCTTAGAGGGATAACAAAATTTTTCCATGTGGCATCATTGCTACCATCCATGGGACTTTAGAAGGCATTGAAATATTTGGCAGCATACTTTGAGAAATTATGGTAACGTTAAAAGGCGTGCTAGTAAAGGGATATAAGTGAACGTACAAAATTTCTCCACGAGATGTTTTGATCTAGATCGTTCATCGCAAAAGGAAGATAGATAGCATGATGGCTAGCTTATGGATTAAAGAGAGCACATTTTGAAGATTGTTGGGTTGATCTGGGTCATTTCCCACAAGCCCACAACTGTAGATCTAAATATTGTAGATTCTAGAGGGTTAGCAGTAGCAGCCATGTGGATTGTCTTATGCCTTCGCAGTGTTGTGGGATCATCAAGCCAGCATGGAAGGTGAAAAAATGGTGATAAATTATCCGAGTGGGTGTTGAGTTAGCAAAAATAAAAAAATTTAAAGTTTGTTGAATTCATCCTCGCCACATATCGATCCAAATCATGATGAGATCAATGGTAGGAATTCAAATTTTCTAAAAATACATCATTGAGTCGTTCTTCACTGTAAAAGCTATATTTAAAGCTTGTTGTTGATTTCAAAGGTATTTCCAAGGAATTTTGAAGCTATTACAAAGCATTTCAAGTTTTTGATGTCTTCAAATTTAGGGTTTTCTATGATTCAAACCAGTAAGTTCAAATTGTGATTCTTGAGCTAATTTTTCCCCTAATTTTTTTTCAATTGTTGGTGCTATAATCTGAATTAGGTTTTAGGTTTTCTTTTAAGGTTTGACATCCTTTAGAACTGCTACATATTTGAGAATTTTTTTACTCTCTGCATCAAGTTTACCTTGAAACCTAAAGAACCTAGTTTAAAACATGTGAAACCCTAGATAAAATTATCCATTGTACAATGGCACCAAAAGTCCAAGCCTCTGGTTTGAAACCAAAAGTAAGACCCTTGGTCCAATACTTGCTTGACCAATTTCCACCCTCAACAACTGATAAATGATTAGGGCAACCCATATTTCACAGCCCTAGGGTTAAATAGGGCATTGTCGACAGACAATGTACAATCAAAGATGATAAATTGTCATACACTGGGTTGACACTCTTCCAAGGGTAGTTTGGTAATAGACATTCCAATTTGCAACCCCTAGAGGTTGGATATGGCTAAATTGTTTGTATGTAATATTTATTTGGATATTGATCTCCTAAATTCTTTTACTACTAAATATGGTCCTCTTGTTAGGGTAGTCAAAACCCATTCTAGGAAAAATATGGTTTGGGTTACAAAAGAGGAAATTATAGAAGTGTTTAAACTGAAAAAATGGAGCAGAGATATGGTAGAGATTGATGAAAAGAAGTTAAGGGGAGAATATGAGAAAGTGAGACCTACCTTCAAAGTCTTCGTGTTGGCTCACTTTCTAGCATCAACGGGAAAGTGAAAGGGAAAAATTGTATTGGGACCATTTGATAAGGAACCCTTTCCTATCAAGTATTTTGTCATCTATTTCCAAAAGACATTCTACTCCCTGTGCTAGGTTTTAGGGTATGATCCATCCTCTATCATGCCAATTGCACTGGTGTATATGGTTGCAAATATTCAACACCCTATCATCAACACCTTGTATGATTTTTCTATTGTAATGTTGTAAGATTGCACCCCTTGCAATTTCACATACATTCTTGTATCCACTTTAGTGTCCACTCCCGTAGCACTTGTGTAGGCTCATTTTAGCCCCTTGCATTATCCCTTTTTCCTTCTTAGGATGCTCAGGACCCCTTTTTATCAACTACCCTCACGTGTCATCTTTGCATCAAACCTTGTGCTTTTCCCATTCTCATCGTTTTGTAGTGTGATGTGTCTAGATACTAGCATGTCGTGCGAATGTCTATGTGTCATGCTAGCATCCTATGACATTTAAACATTCAAATGACTTCTTTTGAGCATGTTTTCAACTTGTTAGTAAGTTTTTTCAGTGGTAACAGCTCATGATGCCTTGTAACTACTCAAGAAGCTTCTTTTCCCTCCTATTCTCTCTTTATAATCCATTCTTTCAATTCATTTTTTCTCTCTAGAGTTTTATCTCTTGCATACACTCTCCTTTCCCTCTTTAATCTCTTGCTTGCACAAATCTCTCACTTGTTACGGTAGCTTCAAGCACTCTTAAGCTCTTATAGCATTCTTTGCAACTCTCTTGGCTCTCATAGCCCTCTCTTTCGTCCTTGCTCTCTTTGGCTTCCTTAAGCCTTGAAACTGGTATCTCTCTTACCTTGTAATTATGAGAATCTTGGGATCTATCACATCCCTATGATATCGGTTCTCCTTGAGCAAGGATTGATTTTATCACTCTTGCATTCATTTCATTCCTATTATCTCTATCTTTCTATTTTCCTGTCCATGGAGGTGGGAACATCAAAATGGGGGTTTGACTAAGGAAAACCCCTATACAACCCCAACATTTTTTTCCAAATCTTATGTATGTAGGTATTGAAGACATTAATTTGTTGAAGGCTCCATTACTTGGGTTTTTTTTGAGTGTCAAGTCTATCTCTCATCCTTTTTAACTTTATCATTTGTACTTTGCTTCATTTCAATTTTGTTACCTTCCTGCATTCTGTAAGTTCTTAGCAATCTGATTGTTAGTGGTCGCTTTGCTATTTGCTATGATAAACTTAGTTTCTAGTCCATACAAGATGTCAGCATACCTTTGGGACTTTAGGGAATCATGTTGTCATCCCTATTCTATGTTGTTGTCCTTTGGCCAAGAGCCCATTAGTCTATCCAAAAAATCTCTGTGATTTTACTCCAAATTCTAGAACTCTCACTCTATTCCTTGAGGTAGTTTACGACAATTCACCCCTTGGGAATATCTTGAGAATATAGAGACTCATGAGTAGTGAATCCCTCTTCTCTACATTTTGGTGAGCCTGACACGAATCACACTATTTTTCAAAAACAGGGAATTTATTTACCCCAACTTGGTGGGGTCATAACTTTTGACTCAATGCTCAGAATTCAAAATCGTTTACATCATTGGAGAGATCTCCAAGAGAACTAATTCAATCCATAAAATATTGTACCTTTAGCAACCAAATTTTAGGGATTGACACAAGTTACAAGCGCAAATTTTTCTTCAGAGACCTCTTAAAATGAAAAGCACTATAACCTAGAAATATCAAAAAAATTGAAAAATCAAGATTTTTCGGTTTTTCTTAGTTCTGTCACCCCTAGACTACTCTAGATCAGCTGACTTGTTTGTTCATTATTTATCATATTTAACTTCCTATATTCAAAATGAATTTAATATCCTCTTTTATGATTTTAGTATCTAATTATATTCAAAATGTTAATGATGTTCCATTCCATGCATGTGATAGTGACTTGGCTTTACCCATTTCACTTTGTATCTTTGATCCTTCTCATGAGATTCCTCTTGCTTTGAAGGATATCTTGTTGTAAGAAGATGGAACCATTGATACCTTTATTAACATTACTCTACCTTCTCCTCATTCCAATGCACTCTCCTCTAGAGATGATGCATTAGCGAATGAAAAATCTCCTTCCACATTTGATCCTCCCCAGATCGATGTGGAGAATATATATTCAAATAATTATTCCAATAGTTGCAATGATTTTTTAAATGTAATCTATGTCTTTTCTACCCCTCAAAGTCCTAAGAGACCGGTCATATACCTAACTCCAACTAGTCCTTCCCCTAAAAGGATTTGTTCTATTAATGGTGTTCCATATAACAATGATTCTCCTGATCTTTCTAAGGCTCCCTCTTATAGAGTGATAGCCCATACTTATAATACTAGAAAGAATAAACAAAATTTTAATCAACCTACTTCTTTACCACCTTCTCAACCAAGTCTTTCTTCAGCTCCTAAACCTACAACTAGAGCAACTAGTGATTACGATCTTGTCGAGCAACTTTGTGTTACTCCGACCAATATCTCACTATGGGACTTGCTTCAGTCTATTTTGGTTTATCAAGGTATGCTCCAAGAAGCCTTGTAGAAGATCCTCTTGCCTACCTCTTCTAGGCCAATGGATGTTAGTGTGTTGATGGCTCATATTCATGTGGATTTTCCAAATATCACATTCTATTCGCAAAAACTTTCACCTTCGGAAGTGTAGAAGTAGGCGGATCCTTTGATGATTATAGTTAAAATTAATAATATCTACATTAGGTGTACTCTCATTGATTTTGGTTTAGTGATCAATGTATGTAGCATTAATTTATTGGCTAAGATTAATATTGATTCATCTTCTCTTAATGCTTCTTCTATTGTGATTCTTGGGTTCAATAATGTTAGTCGACAAGCCCTAGGCACGATAGTCTTGCCTTTGAGGTTGGGACTCGTTACCATACCCACCCTTGTATATGTTATGTTAGAAAAATTACCATATAACATTCTTCTTCGTAGACTGTGGATTCATGCTATGGGTACAATCCCATCTACCTTGCATAAATCTATTAAGTTCATTTGCAATAATCGAGTAGTCACATTCAGGGTTGACCCTAAGGCTATGCACTTATGTGAGATGGAAACTACTGGTTAGATTTCAGTTGTGCCTACTCTTATCCCTTCAATTTCTTCCAATGTGTTTATGTCTACTCCTATAGTACCTATTACACAGGATACTCTTGAGACAGATGTCCTTGAAGAAGATCTCTTTGAAGCAAGAAATATTAAGTTTGCTCCTTCTACCTGTTCTCAAGGGAATGCATGTCTTAGTGATGATTCAAGTTCTTTAGACTTTATAGAATCCTTCATTGGAGAATATAAAGTTGACCCAATCCACTTAGTCCCTCTGATAACCTTATCTAAACCTACCATCAAAGATGGTTATTCTTTTGTATTGCAGGATAATGTGAACAACTATAATGTTCTTAATGTTGATCCTCCTCCTTCTGAGGAAGATGATTGCACCTCTAGTAAAGAGGCTAATGTTATAAATCCTGTAGACACCAAAATTTGGTCTAAGCCTATGACTTCAATATTCTTCATAATTTGTATTCTTCATGGTCATGATTAAATAATGTCAATTATTTAATTATTCTCTATAGTCTTCATTTATTCTATTAATTAAATAATCTTAATTATTTAATTAATTCACACTTTTCTTTATTATATCTGATTAATTAAATAAACACTTTTTATTTAATTATGTTACTAATTAACCTTATCCTTCTTGTCAAATTAAATAAATTATTATTTAATTTACTCTTTATCATACTTCAACTCTTTAAATTCTTTATTTATTTAATTAATTATTCATTTAAATCCTTCATCACTTAATTAAATAAATCTTATTTATTTAATTATTCTTCAAATATCAAATCTTGAATTAAATGAATTATTTAATTCATGAATTCTATTTTAATGCATTCCTCTATATTTAGATAATTGTGTGAGTTATCTAAGTATTCACTTTTACTCGACTCAAAGATCTATTCAAATCACTCAATTAACTCTTGATTTAATGTCTGAGTGGTGTTCTCGAGTAATCTCTTCGTAAATCATTCAATCGTCCAACTCTAACTCATTTGCATGTACATGCGGATTAATTAAATATTTATATTTAATTAATTAAACCTTGTGCGTATTCAACAAGAGTTGCTTTTAATCCATCTTCATCTTTGTCATGCAAAGATAATTCTTCTCATATTTCTTCTATTAATTAAATAATATTAATTATTTAATTAATTCACACTTTTCTTTATTCTATCCGATTAATTAAATAAATGCTTTCTATTTAATTATGTTACTAATTAGCCTTATCCTTCTTGTCAAATTAAATAAATTCTTATTTAATTTACTCTTTATCATACTTCAACTATAATTAAATAAATTCTTTATTTATTTAATTATTCATTTAAATCCCTTTCATCTTAATTAAATAAATCTTATTTATTTAATTATTCTTCAAATATCAAATCTTGAATTAAATGAATTATTTAATTCATGAATTCTATTTTAATGCATTCCTCTATATTTAGATAAATTGTGTAAGTTATCTAAGTATTCACTTTGACTCGACTCGACATCTATTTTAATCGCCGTTAACTCTTGATTTAATGTCTGAGTGGCGTTCTCGAGTAATCAGTTTTTCAAATCATTCAATCATCCAGTTCTAACTCATTTGCATGTACATGCAAATTAATTAAATATTCCTATTTAATTAATTAAACCTTGTGCATGCATTCGAACAAGAGTTGCATTAATCCATATTCATCTTTGTGATGCAAAGATAATTCTTCTATTTTTGAATACCAAACTGGAAGATTAAATCATTTATTTAATCTTTAATTCTATTTCTAATTTATATCACTCATGTCATTACTAACTATTATCAGAATGAATGACTAATCAATCAATCTCAATCGTCCGTTGATCTTTCAATCCTGGCCTATCATTCAAATTATCAATTTTCTATAAATTGATCTAGTCTTCATCATTCCAATCTCTCTTAGAATCATGTATCTCTCTCTAAATAATATGACTTTTGTGAGCACCTATCTTGAATCTTTGATGTTTGCTAAATCACTATCTTAGGCTATACTTGCACGAACTTTGAAAATCTGAGGGTAATTATACTACAACAGCAAAATGAAGAAGGGAAATCGAGATGAATCATGGAAATACGTACAAATTTGGTAAGATTCTTCAAGTTTTATTTATGTTTTTACTTTCCTTTGTTCTTTGTTGCTTAGCAATTAGAGCATTTAGATTGGCATTGCATGTTTGCTTTCATCTATTTCTTTCTACATTTTCTAGATGTTACAAATCCTATAAAGAAGGACGATGGTGATCCCATACAAGAGTAGAATCCCCATTGTTGGAATAATACTCTCTATGAAGATCCTCCTCCTTCTCAAGATTTGCAAACACGTTATGGCCCTGGCTTCAAGCTTGTCTCTAAATATGGCTATGGGTGTAAAGGTTGTGAGTGTAATGAACAAGGACTCTAGGTCCCTATAGAATGTGCACCTCATATACATAATTTGGGGCTTGGTTTCTTGAATGAACAATCTAAATAGAAACCATGGTTGAATGTTGACATAATTTCTGCTCAACCTCATTCTCTTGGGTTGCTTCATCCTCCATTGTCTTCTTCTTATGAGCAGTCAACTCTTTCTCCACAAGAGAAAGGGTTGCTTCCTACTCCTCATTCTTTATTTGAGCAAGAGTGTGTTTTGTTAAAGCTTCTAAAATCCCACTTGATTGCTTTTCCTTCTCCTACACAAGAAACTTCATAAGCATGATAAAGAAAGAAATTCTTTTTGTGCATACCATCAAGTGCTTGACCATTCCACTAGTGAATGTAAGTCCTTAAAGGATAAAATATAACAACTTCTTGATTCAGGTGCCATCACTCATTTATTTTATAATGCACCTACTTCTTTTTTAAATTACAAGTGATATCGAGGTCTACCTCTATCTTGTATGTTCTAAGTATCTTGCATGATTCTCCTCCCTTTTATGTTGGGGGAATTGACAACTTGTTCTGGAGATGTGTGTCCTTCTAAGGACCCTCTCTCTTCTCTCTATCTTTCAATTAGAGCATCCCCTTGCGTGGTCCCCTTGCTATCTTGAAGGGTTCCCAAGGGATTCCCTTTCAAATATTTTATCTCAAATGAATTCTATGGTGTCTATCTTGGGGGCAGCTAGACTAGGTCCATTCAAACTTATCTTGTAGGACCAAGCACCGACTCTGTGGAGTCCCCTACATTCGACTGCCCTCAGGAAAGAGTACCTGAGGTACCTTCTTTGCAAGTCTAAGGACCTGTAAAGTGCTTTCATCCTACAGGATCTGTTCATCATTGGTCTATGGGCCCTTGGTGTAGTTTGTTCGACTCTGTAGGAGAGAGTACCTATAGAGCCTTTTGTAATGATGAAAATTGACCCCCGTCATGGAGATAGGCCAGTTTCTCATTTAATCTAGACCTATTTTAGTACCTTTTCATTAATTACCCCTTTAACTCATCATTTATAGGCCCCCAAGACCCATTATTTCGGATCTTGAGGCTCATTCCACTCAAAAATCCCATAAAATCACTTAAAACTCCAAAAATCCCAAAAAATTGCCTAAAAAACCTTAGGTGGGACTCATTCTCTATCTTGGTCGAATGAGTCCCCTTAGGTGGGACCCATTCGCCAAGGGTGGCGAATGAGTCCCATTTGGGGCATTTTTCAATTTTAAGTGGGAAATTCACCAATTTAATTCAAAATTCTGGTGGATGTCAACCTTTGAGATCTAAATAATGGTCAATTAGGTGGTAATGCCTATAAAAGTGAGTTTCAAGTCATTTTTATCATCTCTAAGACATTTGAGCAAGTATTTTCAAGAGAAAATTCAAGAGTGAAGTGTTGAGAATCTTTCACAAGAGCATTCAAGTTTCAAGAGCAAGTAAAGTTGAAGTTTTGGAGCAGCATTAAAGGGTATTTGCGGGTCTTCAAGCTCACTTTCAATCAAGATCTAGCATTTTCAAGGGTTGATCATGGTTATCTATATGGTGAATCATGATGGATTCTAGGTTGGGGAGATGCAACTAGCCATCAAGCCAAGCCTAAAGACTTGTTTCCTAAGTGATTTCATCTTCCATTATCACTCTACATTTAGCCTAAGGAAGATATATGCATCATTAGAGCTAATTTTGGGTGATTAGAAATCATTTCAAGTGAGTCATTCATCTCTACATTTTCATCATTGCATCATATTCTTGCACATTAGAATATGATTGCTTTATGTTTTAGATTTCTTAGTCTTAGACACACTTAAGGCTAGGGTTTGCATGCATATTTCATTATTTCCATCAAGGTTTAATTACCAAACTAGGGGTTTGACCGAGGAAAACCCCCCATTAGAAAATCAATCCATATTATTTTTTGCAAGTGTTTTCATAGGTTCGGGTCTGAAATTTAGTTTGGAAGAAAAGAGCAGGTGTTGGGAGTGCAAATCAAAGTTTTCAATTTCTAAAAAAGTAGAGGGCATCTAATTCACCACAATTGGTGAATGAGTCCCACTAAAGGTATCTTTCAAATCTATTTTCATATTCCATTACCCTTTTCCCCAAAAGAACTTTCTGAGTAGAAACCCCAGTCTAGGACTGATTCGTCGAGGTTGGCGAATGAGTCCTAGTTGGTCAAAAATTTAAATTTTGTAAAGTTTTAGAATTTCTCCCAATCATCTACAGATTTCCAGGTGCACCTCATGTATTTCATTATTTTTTGTTTTATTTTGTTGTCATTTCTAAGTTATTTTATAGGTCATAATACTCAATTAGGGTTTTACTTTGTGGTTTGCATTTCATTGTCTTTTCCAAGTTTAAACTTGGTAGTGAACCCCTCAATAGATCATCTTCAGCCCCTAGGACAACCCTTAGTAAAATCTCTTTCTCCATTGCAAAGATATCTCAAGGGTTAACCTTGAATGAAATTGGAAAGGTGTGTGTGGGTATGCTCTATGTCTAAAACCATATGTTAGCATCTCCACTAAACCACTTTTTCACCATTTCATTTTGGTGAACCTACATTTAGAACACTAAGTTTTTTATTTGGAGTGCATTTACATCCTAAGATTATCTTGCATTAACATTGCATTGCATTTTGCATTGGTTAATTTGCATTCTATGGTTTCAAAATTTGCATTAGTGAAAAGCTCATTTAGCTTGCATTATTGCATTTAATTTCATTGAAAATCAATAAAATTATACATCTACATGACTTCCTTGAACTATTCACTTGGACTTATTCAGATATGTCAATAATTGACCCTAAGATTGTAACACACAACATAGTCCTCACTGAAAATGCTAAGCTCATTAGACAAAGGATACGAAAAATGGATCCTAAAATAGCCTTGTTGGTTAAGGGAGATATTGAAAAACTTTTGGATGGTTTCATAAAATCTATAGATTATTCTCCTTGGATCTCAAACATTGTCGTAGTCACAAAACCTGACAATATTATTAGGATGTATACATATTTTTGTGATCTCAATAAAGCATATTTAAAAGATGAATTTCCCCTTCCTAATATTGATATGATAGTGGACTCAACTATGGGACATGCTTTGTTGTCATTCATGGATGGATTTTTTTGGATACAATCAAATCTTTATCAACCCTCAAGATCAGTACAAGAAAACAATTACAATTGTTTGGGGAACAGTTTGTTGGTTAATGATACCCTTTGGACTGAAGAATGCGGGTGCAACATATCAATGAGCAATGACATTGATATTTCACAATTACATACACAAAATATTGGAAGACTATGTCAATGATATTCTAGCCAAATCTCTAACATGACAATACAATGTGAAGGTCCTCCAAAAAATCTTTGAGCGAATATGAAAAATACAACATGAGATTGAATATGAAAAAGTGTATCTTTGGAGTAGATAGTGGAAAACTCTTAGGTTTTATCATATCTCACAGAGGCATTGAGGTAGACATGAAGAAAATTGATGCTATTATTAATATGCCACCTCCTAGAAACATATCTCAATTACAAATGTTGTAGGGAAGAATTCAAGGCATTCTTCATTTTGTTGCATCTTTAGTCAATTGCACATTACCATTTACATATCTCCTCAAGAAGGATGTCCACTTTAATTGGAATGAAGATTGTAAATAGGATTTTGAGAGTTTGAAGGACTAACTTGCAACTCCATATATTTTACAACCTGCTATGCAAAACAAACCATTCATCCTTTACATGGTAGCTTCAACCCATGCTCTTACAACATTTTTGGCTCAGCAAGATGAAAATAGTAAGGAACATCCTAGGTATTACATTAGCCAAACTTTAATAGATTATGAGAAAAAGTACACAACAATAGAGAAATAGTGTTTAGCTCTTGTATTCGCTACGAGTAAGTTGCGACATTACTTATTGAATGTCGAAATACAAGTGATAATGAAATTTGAACCTCTCAAACATCTTTTCAATAAAACAAATCTATCAGGATGATTAGCTAAGTGGGTTATGTTGTTGATTGATTTTTACCTTTAAGTTTGTTTCACAAAAAGCAATCAAAGGCCAAGCCTTGACCGATCAATTAGTCGATGCTCCTTCTCCACTAGCATTACCCAATCAAGAAACATTCCCTAATGAGAATGTGTTACATATCCATAATGATGAAAATGCATGGGAATTATACTTTGATGGATCTAAGTGTAGAACGGACTCTGGCACGAGAGTTATAATCACTATACTCAGAGGAAAACCTATTTCATTATCCTATCGATTGAATTTCCTATGTACAGACAAAACTGTGGAATATGAAGCATTAATTGCAAGTTTGTGTGTTGCATTAACTCTAGGAGAATGAGACATCAAAATATTCAGTGATTCCTAGCTAATCATAAAACAAATCAATGAAACATATCAAGCAAAGCATGATAAGTTGTCAAAATATAAGGATCTTACAATGGCACTATTAGAAAATTTTGATTCGTTCACCATGTACAACATCCCACGAAAAGATAATAGACACATGGATGCAATGAAAAGCTCATCTTCCCTAATATCTCCTCATGATCCTTCAAATGATTTCACATTTTTCATTCATACAATTGCAACTCCTTTGAGCATAAAACAAATGAAATATTAGCAATCACAATAGAACACTCTAGCGAATGGTATGCGAAAATATATGATTATCTAAAAACCGGTACCTATCCTAACAATATCACCACAAATACTAGACGATACCTTTGGCGATTTTCATCCAAGTATATAATTCTTGCTGATGTCTTGTATCAAAGGTCATTTGATGGCATCCTTCTTAGATGCCTTAAAAAATCTGAAATCCCTATAGCACTAGAAGAAGCTCACTCCAGTGCTTGTGGAGGAAATTTTGGAGGACGATCGCTAGTACAAAAGCTAATCTATAGAGGCTACTATTGGAGAAACATGGAACAAGATTACTTTGCATATGTTAAGAAGTGTCACAAATGTCAAGAACATAGCAAACTCATTCATGCTCCTACTTTTGAGCTTCATAAGAAAGTTCCAGTTTGGATTTTTTCGATATGGGCCCTTGACATCATCAGAAAAATTTCCCCCCTTCCTCTGCTAGACAAATGTTCATAATCACTACAATGGATTATTTCACAAAATGGGTAGAAGCTATTCCTCTCCTATCAACAACTGCTGATGTAATATGTCATTTCATATTGGAACACATCATTTCTCACTTTGGACTCCCTTCCACCTTAATCTCAGACAATGGGACATCATTTAAGAATAATGATGTGAAGAAGTTCTTAGAAATTTTCAACATACATCGCTTTTCAACATCCTACTACCCACAATCTAATGGTTAAGAGAGTCAACCAATTAGACACTTGAGAAAATCTTAAAGAAAACAATAAGAAAAAGCAATAAAGATTAGCACACACAACTAACATATGCATTATGGTCATACCATACAAGTGTTAGATCATCCACTGGATATACTCCTTATAACCTTGTCTATGGAACTAAGGTGATAATGCTCTTAGAGTTAAAGATTCCTTCATTAAGAATCACTCTTTAAGGGATTATTGATGAAAACACTTATATAGAACAACAATTGCATTAGCTTGAAATGCTTGATGAACAACATATTAACACTCTTGATCATCTCCAAGCTTACTCCAAAAGACTACAACATAGTTACAATGGTAATGTGGTCCCTTGTTCATTTCATAAAGGCAATCTAGTGTTATTCAAAAATTAGTTTAATGTCAATGTTGACACAACGAAAAGAGGAAATTTCAGCCCTAACTGGTTAGGCCCTTACATAATTAATGCAAATTATGATTCTAAAGCTTATACGTTAATAGAAATGGATGGAACATATCTCAAAGAACCTATTAATGCCACGTATCTACATCGGTATTATGTCTAATTCCTCCCTTGAATAGTGTGAATGCTAAATAAATGGTGTCAGAGTTCCTAGATAATATTCTATGTGCTCTCGCATTGCTTCATTTTGGACAAATAGTTGCTTGTGTGTCTTGAATTCTAAATTGATTATTTAATTCATTTTTAAGTGATTACTTTAGGTTTCATTCTATTCAATTTCATCTTGTATGTTGTTTTAGATTAGATCCTTATATGCATTTAATGTTCTTTAATTAGATCATAGGTGCATTTACTTTAGCATAACATACGTAATCACAATGTTGCATCTAAGAGAAACTAGAATAAGTTTTAATTAGATCACATAAAACATGTTAAATCATGGTAGCATTCATTAAAGAATATTACAAAGGCTATTTAATTAATCACATTGTCATTTAACATTCAACACATCAACACAAATAATAAAACATCAAATGCTCATATATATATAAGTTTTATGTACATGTCATCAATATATACATTGTCACTGAGGTCTATGATTGCTAGATCCCTTGGGGTCTAGTGCTCACATGTGTCTAGTAGTAGTATGTCGAGAGGTGGTGGTGTGTGATTGTGATCACAATCCACTAAATGCACCTAGAGAAAACTATATGCCCCGTATCTATCCAAGGGCCTCCTGATGCTCTTCTGCTATCTGTTCTCTCTCCATCTGTAGCTTGGTCACCTCTACCTTTAGTCTCTTGATCTAGGATGACTCTTCCTCAGGGGAAACCTTGGCTCAATATGCATGCCTCCTAACACTCTCATAAGCTTCTCGCAATGTGATGTAAGGCCCAAACAACTTTGAATCCCACTCCACAATGGGTAGGGGCAGATAGTTTGA
>VDFB02271358.1:1161058310-1161450394 GCA_007258455.2 Sequoia sempervirens | reverse complement strand
AAAAACAACATTATATATGTTCCTCAACAGAACTTCCTTAAGAATTTTCTCTAATTCTTTTGCTACATCCTCAGTCTGCCTAATCATAAGCTTATTCACCCTTAATTTTCTCTTAAAATAATTTTTAGCATCATTAAGGACCTTCTTCATTTCTTCTATTGGCATTACCAGACATAGATCAACAAGTATGTGTTCTCTCATTTGTTCATCTTCAGTTCTTTCATTTACTCTCCTCATTTCTAAAACTGCATATAACTCTTTAGGTAACTCTGACATTATTTCTATGAAAGTCATATTGAAAATATTCAAATATTTTATTGTGGCTTCTTCAAGAGTTCTCTGACTAGCACTATCAAAAGTGTCACACCATTCAGAAAGTGGTCTCAAATTACCATCCTTATTCAAAACTTTTTCCACTTCCTCTACAGTCATACCTAATCTATCAATTTTCACCTTTTTCTTTTCTTTTTCTTCACCAGAGGGCTTGTCCTTAGATACTTTTGATTCCTTTACACCCTTATGCTTGATTTCTCTTACTTCTTCATTAGATTCAAAGTCTTCATCTTCTTTGACAACAACATAGACACTTGTGCTTTTATCCTTCTTCCTCTTTCCTTCTCTTCTAGATGTCTTGACTTGAGCTTTTACAGGGCTTGATTTCTTTATAGGAACGGATGAGAGTGAAAAGCTCCTTGTAGATCTAGATCTATCAGAGGATGTTGACAGACTAGCTAACTTAGTTCTAGCAGGCTCCCATTCTTCAACTTGTTCTCTTTTCTTCCTAGCTTCACTCACTGCTTCAACTGATATGTCGATGCTCTCTGCAAAAGCTTCAACTTCCTTTCTCACCTTTCGGACTATCATAGGCTTCTTCAGTTCTACATGCACTTACATATTTTTCTCTGCAAAGGTACCAAACCTTTCTTCTATTGGATCCTAAGGTTTACTCAATAGGTGTTGGGAATACAACTCCAAAATATGTTCTTCAACCTCATATCCCATAGGCATTATCCAAATTGTTCTAGGTTTTGTTGCCTCCATCAAACATTGATCAATTTCTACCATGAAGAAAATAGTGTCCTTATATTTTTTCACAATAGATTTAGGAATCCTTTCCCTTGCTTTCATTTCACTCTGAAATCTTTTGAAATAACCCTAGATAGCAGTTTTCCTTGCTTTTCTATCACCAATTTTCTATAAGATGTCTCTGATTTGACATAGTAGCAGATTTCGATACTTGAAAGAGTTCTTGTCCTTCTTGATTTTACCAAGATTTCCAATTAGTTGGCTCTGGAGTAACTCACATAAGTCATATTCTGCATTTTCCTTGACCATTTGATAAGCTGCATAGATTGCAGTACCTAATACAAAGTTATCCCGACTGGAGTGATAGATCTTATATCCATAAACCATATAATAAAATCTTACATCCAAATCAATGACATCATTAATTGTTATGGCTCTCTTGTTGAAAATGGAACCAGTTGCCTCAGTAACTATTTGGTTCTTCGTAACTTTCAATGTGGGCAACCCACTGGATGAATCCAGACCAGTAACAATGCTTATAGCTTCTCTTTTGATCTTAAAGGGCTGACTTAACCACATGAACTTGGCATGCACTCGACTCATTATGTATCGAACCCATTCATTTTCCTCAAACACAAGAAACTTCACAATCTATGTGAACTTCTCCTTCAAAGTCTTAAATTCAAGCTTTACACAAAGATCTTCTCCCACAATGTGATTTGTATACAGATTTAACAACTAGGAGCTTCCTAATTCCTCAACATTTGCATGAACATATTCCCTAATATCTTCAATGTGAAAACACCATACAAAATGGAAGAAAATGCACCTAATGGTTCTGTCTCAATGGATTTTAATGGGTTCCATTTAAATTTTGGGTGGGGTCTATCCTTAATGTCAACAACCAACAGAGCAACCATTTCCAAAAATTTCAAGTTCACAAGTTTTGAAAATAAATACATTTCTTCAAATTAAGATTTGATCACCGAATCTCCTTCAAACTTGTATCTCACCAAAATTCACTTGCAGAGCTCTCCAAACTTATTTTTCTCAAAATGCAATGTGACAAATGAAGAATAGAAGTAACCTTTTATCATTTGCACACCTAACTTTTTATTGCAATAAATGCTTTTTCCCTAGGTCTTTCGAATACCCTATTTTCATAGTCTATGAAAGAAAATTCATCTACAAACCTTTAATTTTACATAGATTTCCTCCACAAGTGTTCCCAAAACATTTGTAGATCACTAATACAGTCGATGCAATTTGCCACATTCTGGTACCAAGTACCGATAGGGGGTAAAATATTTTCTTGAGAGCTCCCCCTAGGCTAGAGGCCTTAAACTAATTTCCATAAGAATTTCCAATTTCCAGGACTAGATTCTAGTGTGGACTCATTTCCTCCATCAAAAGCACTCTTCTTCACCCATGTCTTCTTCATTTGATTCCTGATCTCATCAGTAGTAACTTTTCCTTTTCCCTTATCATCCCTTTGCATATTTTTCCTTTTGTTTACTAGACCCTTCCCGCTTCTACAAAATCTTACAATGTGACCAAATTTGTTACAATTATAGCACACAACATTTCTTTGTCCAAACTAGTTATTCCATTAATTTTCTCTTGATCTACATTGGTTAGCAATATGGCCAAATCTATTGCAGGCATAACATCTAACATTTCTATTGAAAAAGTTGTTTGTCATATTTTTGCATTCAACTAACTTATGACCATACTTATTGCAATTGTAACATTGACCTAAGAATGATGGACCACTTGAATTCATTCTTCTTCTACATTAAGTAGCCATATGACCAAATTTATTGCAAATAAAATAGTATCCCTTGAACTTTTGAGCATTGGGTTGTCTTACTGAATACCTTCTAGCTTTGTTCACCTAATTTCCTGACCTAAATTTCCTTTGTCCAAATCCAAGGCTTTCTCCTTTCTCATATCCAAGACCTTGCTTGTCATTTCCAATATTCTGACTTTGAATCAGTTCATCAAGCTTGGCTGAGCTAATATTGAACTTATCCTTGTATTCATTTGTAGTAGCAAGTTCATCCCTGAGTAACAATCTATCTTTCAAGGTCTTCATTGTTTCTGGATTGTTGCAATTCAAGCTTCAACTGATTGAATCCATCATTAATTATACTGCATTCATTTGATTTTTATTTCAAGGACTAAGTAAGATTCTCTTCATTCTTCTTTTTCTCTTCAATCTCCTTGGTCATCCTCATGACAGTAGATTCTATCTCATGCTTTAGGACAACATGATCTCTGGTGAGCTTTTCACATTCTTTTGTCTTTTCCTTCAAGGCTTGACTTAGGTGTTCATCTTCCATGCTTTTACTCTCTTTCTACTTGAGCTGATCACAAATTTCCTTTCTCTTTTCCTTGGACTTATTAATTTTGTCTTTCAATGATTGAATGAATTTCTCAGCATTCATGAGGCTTGCTTCCAATTCTTGGACTTCATATTTGGACTGATCAAGATCATCTAGTGCAACCAAATTTTTTTGATGAAGACTGTTGGAATCCATCGAATCACCTTCCCAAATCTTCCCCAAGCTATTAAACTTATTTCGAGGAACTAGGCTCTAATACCAATTGTTGGAATCAAGAAACACTGAGAGGGGGGGCGAATTAGTATTCTGCAAAATTTAACTTTATTAACTTGATCTTTAAACCACTTATAGCATTGAACCAAAAGAAAGATGCAATAACAAAAGGAAATCAACCACAACACCATAACACAAGGCTTTTTACGTGGAAACCCTATTAGGGGAAAAACCATGGTGGATATTAATCCACAATATGAGTATACTCAAAATAAGTGTTTACAAATGGAATGCACATGCATTTAGGCACACTACCTAGAGCTCACTGCTCAAATACAAAAAGGCTTACTACCCAAATGAAGACTCACTGTCTTACAGTCACAGTTGGAAGACAACTGGAGTGGATGAACTATGAAATAGCATCTACGAAAGCCTAATTATAGTTCCAGTTAAGCACATTGATCACATTCTTCACATTCTATCTGATTATGTACTTGAAACTCCGCCTGCTGAAATTTGGATCACCATCTCTGTTCTGCACAAGTGAAACTATGCACAATCGATCTATATTCCTTATGAATTTTTCATCATATCACAATGCACATCAAAATGATCTGAATAATTGATTATATATATCCACAACTAGAGATTACTTCAATTTCATGTTAGCTTTTACAAAATATAAAACATGTACAAACTGTCGGCCCAATCCATAAATAATTATCAATGTGAATCAACCAATGTCAACTAAAACATAGTGAGGACCCCAAAAAACATCCTTGAATATGAAATACCTTAAACAATTATGCCTCGAAGATCCACAACATGCTATATGTGGGTGTAATTAATTATTTAATTACACTTTCATAAGTTTGCGTAGGCATTATTTTAATTCCTAGGTTGCATTCAATAATATTTATCTAGTTGAGATATCTTTTTGTTCAAGTTAGGTTTAGGGTTGTGCATGTCTTTCCTTTTTGCATGCTTTCCTTTTCAAAGGCTTTTGTATTATTTCTAAATCAATTAAAATCAATAATCATTATTCTAGTTTTTGCTTGCACATTCTTGCTTGAGGGTTTATAGAACATCTTCTTTTTTTTTCTGGATATCTATTGCACGTGATAGGTGATTGCATGCAGGTGATTCTTGGGGACTGTGAAATTGGTTTTTCAACTTCTACATGGTATCAAAGCTCCAAACCTGTGGCTTCCTATTTGTGATTTGAAGATATTTCCTCACAGCATTTTTTTTCTATGCAAGGGTTTCAAGTCAGGTTGATTTTTTGTGGATCTGGGGGTTTCCTAATTTTCTGGGTATTTTGGAAAAAATGGACCTCGCCATTGAGTCCACAGTGCCCAAAAACCCCTATTTTCATATAAAATTTGTCAATTTTGGCCACAATCATCCGACAAGAAAAAAAAATTTGTCCAAGGTTGTACAGCCCTATGGCACGTAGATCGAGGTCAAAAATTCAAAAAAAATAAAAAAGAATGAAAAAAATTGCAAGAAACCTACACCTCCTGTTCAAAAGATACTCGTTGCTCATTCTCCGTTGGGCGGCCACTGGCATCTCCACTGCCACCAACGTTTGCAGCCTAAGCATTGTCGAGCTCCCAAGCCCTCGTGGGCTTCAATCCATAGCCCTTGGTCATATCGAGGACCGGGAGTCCCGACCCAGCCCCCGTTGGGTCTCTTAACCCTAGGTCACAATCCTTTGGAGGACCAAGAGCCTATGGTCACATGGGTGACCTGCCACCAACCCCTGAGGGCCAAAATTTTGCTCCTTGTTAGCATTAAAAGTGCCTTTTACAAGATTTTTTTTCATTTCTTCATAACTTTTGCAAATGGAGGCTTTTTTTCAAAAACAAGATATCGTCGAAAAGCTATTTGACACTCTATCCAATCATGGATTTTTTATTTTTTGATTTTTTAGTTTTGATGCCTTCTTCGCCTGTCAAAGTTAGAAGTTGTTTTCACTCCGAGAGGCATAACTTTTGCGTCCTAACTCTGTTTTACAAAAAAAAATAGGTGTCAAAAATTTGGTTCAGTGCTCTACACAGATCTTAGACCTAATTTTTTTAGAATTTTCTCTAGGTATCTGATTTTTTATCAAAAATCAGCCTTTTTTTTGGGTTAATTTCTTGAGAAGCATGCAATCAGGATTTTTTTTTAGATCAAAGAGCATTATTTTTTTCTTTGAGAGTATATTTTGTTGTGTTTTGTCATGGATACACTTAAAATTGAACCCCTTACTCCATTCAACTATTTTGGTTGGAAAAAACAAATGGAGATTCATTTGAAGCACAAAGGGTTGTACAGGGTAACCATGGGTATAGAAATTGAACCTACAGGTGCTAATGAAAAGAGAAAATGATTTAATAAGTGTGATGAAGCTTATGGTACTTTATGTCTATCTCTTTGATCTGACCTTCTTTTTCATATTGAGTCTTGCACTACACCCAATGAGATCTGGACTAATTTAGAGTCTTTGTTTGGGAAGCAGGATACTATGAGAGGATTTCAGTTAGAGAATGAGCTTATAGGCTTAAATCCTAGGGATTTTGATAGCATCCAAGATTTTTTCACCAAACTCAAGTCTCTTAGATTATATTTTTCATAGTGTGGTGTTCAGAAGAAAGACTCTTAGTTGATATTGTCCATTATTTCTAAGCTTGTACTAGATTACTCAATTTTTGTATCTACCTTTTATGCCACTAAGGATGCACTTGGTACAAGATTCACTATGCCATTTCTTGATGAATTTGCTTCATCTCTCACTCAAGAGCAAGCTAAGTTAGCTAGCATGGGCATGGTGAAACCTTCTTCATCACAAGCACTTATTGCATCACAGGAGCCCAGAGATCAGAAGGCTTCTACAGGCAAAGGCAAGAAACAGAAACAAAAGGATTCCAAACCTCATGAGCAAAAAAAGGAGTCCTTAGATTCATCCTCCTCTTCTAAGGGGAAGTCATCTAGGAAGGAGAAGGGTCCATGTGCATATTGAAAGAGGGAAGGACATGCAGAACATAGTTGCTACAAGAAGGACATTGATGAGTTGAAGCATCTTCTTTAGAAACATCAAATTGATTTTCCTTCTAGGATGTCTACATCATCTTCTTCCCATCATTCTTCTTCTTCAAAGTAGCATGACAGGGGCATAGCTAGTTTACATACTTCATCAGATATGAAGGAACATGCTCTTTTTGCTACTTCAGGTCTCATATCAAGGAGATCTCTTCTAGATTCAGGAGCATCTCATCATATGGCATCTTCATAGTCTATGTTCACTTCCTTTGAGCATTGCACTATGTCTCCTATTTTGATGGGAAAAAATACTTACATGAGTGTTACAAGGAAGGGGTCTATTAGTTTTGGGGACAACACCTTTTAGGATGTCTTGTGTGTTCCTCACTTGACAAACAACCTTCTTTTCATCTATCAAATCACACATGGAGGCAATGGGAGATCTGTGGAGTTCATACTTGATTTAGTTATCATCAGAGACTTGGAGAGTAGAGTAGTTATTGCTACTGGGGTGGCAGATCCCTCATCTCGGTTTTATTCCTTTACTAATTTTTCTACTAATGGTGCTTCTATTCCTACAGTTGTTCATCACACTTCTAGTGTGAATCATCATTAAGAGGAGACATTTGGCTTCTTGAACATTGGTGTTCTCACTTCAGACCTAGCTCTTGAGCCTTCTGTTCCACCTCTTGTTGCAATTGTTGATACTTATATGACTACATATGTGGTTTCTTCTATTTCAATGCAGTAGGACATAGTTGATCATTCATCTTTGAAGGTTTCTATTTAGTTTTCACCTAATTTGAATTCTTCATTTGTTGAGGTCACACCTGCTTCTGTGGAGACATCTTGGTCTACAACTACTTCACCTTCAGAGATTGCATTCATACGGCCTCTTCCCTCTCACTTCTTTTAGGAGATGCAGTTTCTTCAGTCTTTTTGGAGCTACTTCATTCTAGGGGGGATATGTGGTCTCTTCATTCCTCTCTTCTAGGAGGGTTCATTGATGTATCTTTGCGATGGATGGTGTCATTGGGGGGTCTTATGGAATCCTCCATCTTTCATCACTTAGTTTTTTTTGCATTCTATTTTGGGGAGGAGTTTTGTTCCCATGTGGTTTTCTCCTTTACCCTGTTTAATTTAGTTTGCATTGCATTTATAAATGGGTACCTGATCAAGCCTTGTTGCTAGGACTCATCTTTTGCATAATAATTTTCTTATCCCTAAGTTTCACTTATGGGGGGGTGTTGGTGTAATTAATTATTTAATTACACTTTCATAAGTTTACTTAGGCATTATTTTAATTCCTAGGTTGCATTTAGTAATATTTATCTAGTTGAGCTATCTTTTTTCTCAAGTTAGGTTTAGGGTTGTGCATGTATTTCCTTTTCAAAGGCTTTTGTATCATTTGTAAATCAATTACAATCAATAATCATTATTTTTGTTTTTTCTTGCACATTCTTGCTTGAGGGTTTACATAACATATTTTTTGTTCTGGATATTTGTTGCATGTGATAGGTGATTGCATGCAAGTGACTCTTAGGGACTGTGAAGTTGGTTTTTCAACTTCTACACTATACTCACTTAGTCGGCCTTTCTACGTTGTTAGACTAAAAATTAATAAACTGGATCTTCTAACTTGCACACCAATCAATATGAGGCCTTATGATTCAAAGATAAGATAGTTCATACATCAAAAGACCTTCCCTGAGATCCACAACATAAAATGATAATAGGAATTTACACATGAATCAATGTACACAACTATTTAGGATGCCATGTTTTAGCTTTGACAGATAACACATATCTTCAATTTGACTTCCGGTATGAGCAAATACTGAAGTGTGGATAAGATTACTGACTAGGGTTACCATCAATGACAACACTAGATAACTTGTGTAGTGTCTCTTGTCAATAGTTTGCCACTTGTTAGTAAGTTTTTCAGTGATAACAGCTCGAGATGCCTTCTAACCGCTTGAAAAGCTTCTTTTCCATCCTATTCTCTCTTTTTAATCCATTCTTTCAATTCATTTTGTCTCTCTGGAGTTTTTTCTCTTGTATACACTCTCCTTTCCCTCTTTACTCTCTTGTTTGCACAATCTCTCACTTGTTACAGAAGCTTCAAGCACTCTTAAGCTCTAACAGTTTTCTTTGTAGCTCTCTTGGCTCTCACAACCCTCTCTTTCGTCCTTGCTCTTTGGCTTCCTTAAGCCTTGCAATTGATATCTCTATTACCTTGTTCTTGTGAGCATATTGGGATTTATCACATCCCTATGATATGAGTTCTCCTTAAGTAGGGATTGTTGGCCCTCAAAAAATTTTCCCTTAATGTCAAAGACACACAAAGGCACTTGATGATAGTATGTCAATGCATTATATAGTTTTATGGCATATTCTCAAATATTGATGGCATATTATCAATAATAGTCATTTGATTCACCTGTGTTGAATTTGCACCTAGATGACATTATCAGTGCTATAATAGTGGATGATTTGGTTTTTTGCAATGACAACTTGGTTGGCTTCTTAAGTCACTATTATAGTGTCATTTGCTACAGCACTATGGTACTTTACAGTTCTATCTCAACTTCATAAAGACAATGATATTGTGATGGTAGCTAAGACTTGTGTTTGATAAAAAGTGGTACTTATGATCATGTTTCTTCATCATGGTTATTTCATGTCTATTTCCACACAACACTATTCATGAAGGATGGGAATTTTGGTACTTTTCATATTAATGTGCAAGTTTGTGTTTTGGTTTACACTTATTGCTTTATCATTGGGTGTTTTTGGCATTGGTATATAAGGTGTAATATTTTGATTCTCTACAAGGTATAAGGATTGGTGAAAATTTCAACAAGGTAGACAATGTAGTATATTTGTTTGTTTAGCATGGAAATCAACACCAACTACATTGAATATCATTTGGGAAATCATGATTGTTATATTTGATTATTTCAAAAGTCATTATACATTCGAGCTTTAAAATACATGTGGAAATAAAAGGATTGACAACGACATAATGATAATGTTTTTTTATTAACAAAGGTTAATGTTTTATTTGTGAAGGATATCGACACTATGATCGTGCCCTAAAATTTATCATCTAGAAAACAAAGAAACATGGATTTTAGCAACTGATTTAGGGCTTGAGAAACCTGGTGAACATGGTAGTATAGAAGCTTGGTGAAGGAAGGAAAACATGTAGGATAGTGTGGTTTTGCAGTTGGTTGTTTAGAAAGTGGTTTCCATGGCAGCTATGGTTTTCAATGGTGAGCGCATTGGTAACCCATATCCTTACTCCCTATGATATTCAATTAAATTGGAAATGGTGTTGGTCATGGTCACATTGTTTTCAGAAATTGTTGTTGTGTATATAGTCGGTTGTATTGTTTGTGCTTAGGTTACCTCTGTTATATTCATGATTTACCATCTTATGCACAATGGTTCATTATGTTGACTTAGGGTATCATTTATATTCAACATTTTTTTATTGTGTCAATCTTGGTCTATCTGCAGCAAGGGTATGTCTATTCTTTATCTCACAAGTTTATAGCTCTTGAGTCTTCAAGAACCTACTGTTAGGGAATGCTATGAGCATATCTTGTGTTATTCCCTATTATTGCTTATAGCATGGAGTGTTATAAACATTTTTTCATTTTTTATAATGAAATACAAAGGGGTTATTATTGTAATCATTCAAAGGGTTTATTATTTTTGGTTTGCAAGTTACCCACTACTAGGGCACGAGGTCTAATCCATTTAGCAGATTTGTTAATAGTCTATGAATAGGCCGTGTCTTGTTGTTTCTGGTGTCGACTTGGGGACTCAGGTTAATGTGACATTTGAGTTTGTCTTGTGTCAAAAGTACACACACAACTTGCATATTGTATCGACCATGGTAAAAGGCACGTTACAGTTGGTTGAACATAAAAGCATCTCAATGACACTTCAGAGGCAGTTATAAAATAGTTTGAACATATTTTGAAGGTTTCATTTGATAGTTTTAATGTGTGATAGATGGTATCATTATGATTACTATTGATTGTTTATATAAACAGTGATTTAACACTATTATTTGTTTGGTGCTTTTAACAGAGTTATCATGTTGAATGTGTACATAAAATTTTGTAATTGAAATTTTGCAAACATGATGCAAAATAGAGTATATAACTAATATATTTGGTATTTTAGAGATTCTAGTAAATGAATCTTTAAGATATTAAGTGCATTATATTAGAGGTGAAATATGATTTGTAGAGAAATAGAGTGATCCTTTGTAGTTGAATTCTTTATTGAGAAATGTATGAAGTTAAAATGATCAAATCAGTGAGATAGATTGATCATTTCCAATGAGGCAGGTGTTTGTATGCCAATGAGGAAAATGTGTGTATGCCAGTGAGGCATGTTGGTGTAATTAATATTTAATTACACTTGCATAAGTTTACTTAGGTAATATTTAAATTCCTAGGTTAATTATTGTCATCCTTATCTTGCTGAGCTATATTGTTGCTCAAGATAAGATTAGGGTTATGCATACTTTGCTTTTATAAAGAAAATTATCTCATGTAATTATGAATTCCTAAATAATAATATTTTGCACATCTTTTTGCAATAGCTTTTCTTTTTCTGATTTTCTCTTATGTGGAAGGTTTTTTGGTTTGCATGTCTGATCTTGGTTTCTAACATGGTATCAGAGCCTTGATTTGCAGCCTCTTCTCAGAATTTTGGAGAAACTCATTGCAAAGTCATTTGAGATTGTCTCTCTTTTTGGGTGCTCTTTCATGGTCAATTTTGATGCACGTTAGAGGAAATTTGAGCTCATTTTCGAGTCGGGCTATCGAAAAATTCAAGATCGACTTTTGTTTTGCCTAAATCTGATATTTTATGCCAAAGTTATGAGGGTTTGAAGATTTGCTAGATCTAGGAGTTGCAAAGCTTCTAGTGCATTTTCAAGCAGATTAGACCTCACCATCAGATCGAAAGCATCCGAGAGACAAAAATTGACATATAACTTGACCTATTTTGGCTTCGGGAGCTTCTGAGGCAAAAAAAAAATGTTTTAGAAGTCGTACAGTCTATGTACGGCCTTTATGCACGCAATCTAAAAAAATACCAAGTTTTTTTGAATTTTTTTTACCTGCATAAAAAAAAATCATTAATTATTTGAAAAAAATAAAATCAAAGTTTTTTCTTACAAAAAAAAAAAATTGATTTTTTTTTTAAAGGCTTAAAAGCCTGCGGCAGTGGGTACCCTGTACCCTGCCATGGCAAGGTTGTACGCCGCCACTGGAAAAGCAAGGCCCTACCCACTGACCCCATCCTCTCGGCTAATGACAAATTTCCACTAGCAACCTCCCTCACCGATGGTGAATGGCAGCCGGCCATCTACAAAACTCAGTGTTTCTTCTTACTGGATCTTCTGTATTTTTTGGCAGCCGATATTTGTATTTTCAGACAGATTTTTCATTTTCCCACAACAACCTTCTGTCATCTGGTAGTGGCAAATAGAATATTCCATTCTGCAGCGAATATTCCAGCAAACATGCAAAATTTCCAAATGATCGTCAAATTTTTTGCAGCGGCGGCATTTTTTTGCTACAATGGCCTCCAAGCCATCAAATTTAAGCCCAGGAACTGATGATGTTAGAAGTCATATGACCCTCTTTGACCCCTCCTAGCCCTGATTTTCCTTCAAGGAGCGGTTATTCTTTTTTGGGCATACGGTATCGAAATAGGGAAAACGAGATATCGACGGAAAGCTGGTTCCACGCACTATCCTGTGGTGTAGTTTATTTTTTAGTATTTTTCTATTTAGCTACATTTATTGCTGTTTGAATTCAAATTTTCATTTATGGCCTCTAAGCTCATAAATTTTTGCCACGATCTCTTATTTTCACCATCTTTGCAGTGTTGGAAGGGTATTGAGGAGCTCTATGTTTTTGTCCATGCACCTTTTTCTATATCTATCCCAGGTTGATTGTTATTCCAGATTTATCCTAACGGGTGTTTTGGAGATTACTTAGATGTTTTGGTAGTTGGAAGGGTGAAACTTGAATCTTTGCACTTCATTTCAATATCACATCATTTTATTTTTTGTTTATGCATGTTAAGCATTCTCTCTTTTTACAGTCATTGGGTTATTGTAATAAATTAACTAAGATAAAGTTCCATCAGGGGGTTTCTTGGATAATAATCTGATTAGAGTGTGCATGTACTTTGATCTTCATCTTGATTTGATGACAACTCACATGGGTTATATCTGGTTTCTTAGTTTCTTTTGGCCACATCTTTCTCTTGCTTGACACATATCAGATTCGCATCAGTTCAAACTTCAGATTGGGAGCCCATGGTTATTGATCTGCGTTGGTTCAAATCCATCTCAGTTTGAGGGCCATGTTTTTATGGTTAATTTTCCAGAGTCTTTATGGTACTTGTTCCCATGGAATATTTTAAGTCAAAGTTTGGCATCAACATCGAGATACTTAGCTTCTAGGTACTGTAACCATTTTATCTATTATTGCTTCACAGATTCCAAGATTGTTCCAGTTTGTGAGTTTTCCAATGTTTTGTGGCGTCTGGTCTTTTGTTGCATTATTATGATTCCACTTTGGTTTCTTGTAAATAGAGGTATATTTCCTTGCTTTTCAGATTGTGGTTCTAGTGTTACTCCACAGTGTTCTTCTAGTGCTTCTTTGTAGCAGTCATCTCATTGTAGGGGGGTTTTGTCCCACTCGGTTTTCCTTCTCTACCTCATTATTGCATTTTTACATGGGTACCTGATCAGGCCTTGTTGTCGGGACCCATTCATACTTTCTTGCATTCATCTTAATTTTAGGTACATTCTTTTTTTAGTCTCCCTAAGTTGCACTTATGGGGGGTGTTGGTGTAATTAATATTTAATTACACATGCATAAGTTTACTTAGGTAATATTTTAATTCCTGGTTTAATTATTGTCATCCTTATCTTGTTGAGTTATCTTGTTGCTCAAGATAAGATTAGGGTTATGCATACTTTACTTTTATAAAGCAAATTATCTCATGTAATTATGAATCCCTGAATAATAATATTTTGCACATCTTTTTGCAATAGCTTTGCTTTTTCTGATTTTCTCTTCTATGGAAGGTTTTTTGGTTTGCATGTCTGATCTTGATTTCTAACAAGGAATTCTTGTAACCAGTGAGGTTCTTTTTTCAATGAGGCCATTTTTTCTAGTGAGGAATTGTTTTATTTCCGGTGAGGCATTTGAAATCTATCAATGAGATAGTCTTTTTAGTAAGGCATTGTAAATAGAAAGTTTTTAGATTAAGCCAGTGAGGCATAATTTTTGGAGTGATTTTTTATCCCTAGAGGGTTTTCCACTCGTCAAATTCTTTGTCTTATGGTCTCATTGATTTGATGTGTTAATGTTTCATTATTGTGATGATCTTTGGTTTTCTTTAATATTTCTTATTTTATTTCTTTAATGGTTGCATTCAATTCATGGATGTATTTATCATTGAAATATTAAGAGCATAAATTATTCAATTCTTTTTCAAGGAAAAAGTTAAAAATTTTCTAAGACACTAATTCACCCCCCCTCTCAGTTTCTTCTTCACTCCAACAAGTGGTATCAAAGCCAAACCCTTGATTTAACAAGCCTAATTGACTTAAGGGTCCCTAGTACTAGAGTGTTGTGTCTGATATGGAAAAAAGTAGAAGGAATAGGCATAAGAAAGAAAAATCATGGCCTACAAAAGTAGAAATGCCTAAAGAAAATCCACAGCTTGTAGAAGGAAAAATGTCTAATATAGAACTTGATGAATTTGCGGTGGACATGAATGAATCAGATATAGAAGGAAATATCTTTGTGAATGAAGGTGATTGTGAAGTTGATTGAGAAGTGAAATTTTGTGTGCTTTTGATACAATCAAGCAACTCACAAAAGAGAATAAGAGACTAGAAGACCAACTTTGACAAGAAAAAGATTCAAGAGATAAGGTATGTTTAGATTTTACAAAAGTGTCCTTAGAGTTTGATGAGGCAAAAAATTAGCTTGTTAACTTAAAGATTCAAGTTGATGAATCTAACAACCTTATTATTAGTCTAAAGACAGAAATAAAAGAAGCCAAAAGGATATTTGATGTTACAAAATCTGACCTTGAAATCAAAACTAGTGAATGCCAAAATATTGAAAGTGAAATAGTCAATTTGAGGAAAGATATTGAAAAATTCAAGTTTCAGAAAATTGAGAAAGGTTTTGATGCGTTAAATAACATGTTGAGTAGTCAAAAGAATCACAAAAACTATTTTGGTTTGGGATATGAAAAAGGACAATGCTCTAAAGTTAGAACCCCTAAGCAAAAAATAGATCTATATGATTACTTTAGAAGACCAAATGAAGAGAAAGAAGCATCAACTAGTGAATCTACTCAAGATGGTAAAAAGAATAATAGTCAAGGACAACATGCTTCAAAAAATGAAGACAGTAAGAATCAGAAGAGAAAGTTTCTAATGTGGGAAGAAGAACTCCATCTATCAAGCAAAATCATTCAATAAGGTATAATTATTCCCAATTTCATGGTCACTGTTATTCATGTCATCCTTATGGTCATAGAGCTAGAGATTGCAAAATTTATATTAGAAATTATTTTGAATGGAATAAGGATAAAAATTCTTATAGGTGGTCAAATCAAAAAATGGCATTATATGTTATAACTGTTACAAAATTGGTCATGCATCAAGTAAATGTTGGTTCTATGAATGACATGATCATATAAAGAAGGTCAATAAAAGTTCTCACAGAATGTTTAGAAGAAACTATTCTTCTTTTGGTCTAGACTACAATATTTTATGTTATAGGTGCAATATGTTTGGGCACAAAGCACAATGGTGTAGAAGAAGGTTGATGAAACCATCTAGAGAATACATGTTCAAGCAAAAGCAAGAGAATATCTTGAGCAAGGAAAATAAAAATCCTAAGTCAATGTGGAGAAGAAAACAAAGTCAAGAAGAAAGAGAAACTAATCTTGTGCATACCACATAAGAAACTTCACAAAGTTCCTGAAAGAAAAACATGAGGTAAGGTGGAGCTATGTAGTGCTTTACTATTTACCCCCTTAGAGAGGACAATTGAATGTTTGATTATGATACTATCAAACTATTGTCATGAAGTAGCATAAAATGTAGATAGGACAATTATTTCCATGCAAATCCTAGAAAGTTGTCTTGTAGTAGTCAAGAATATGAAACCCATTATTTTCATCAGCATGATGAAATTTGTATGAAAGTGTATACTCTATAATAGCCCTTAGATCTGTATGAAGTATATAGTGACATCATATAGTAAGGGATTGAAATGCAACATCTATTAACAATGAAAGTAATCTATAAGGTTTATGGAGATTATAGTGAGTTTTGTAGTACTTTGTGATGATGCAATGATATACTCCGACCTCTAATAGTTAGCATGATTGATATTTGAATTTTTTTAAGGTTGGATAGTTGTATGAAGTAGTGGAATATTCATGGTGAGTGGATTGTGTTTGACATGTTACAAGAAAAAATAGTGTTATGATATGATATGTTAGTGTTGGTGTTTGACATATATAAGTTCATATTTTTCCATGCTAATGGTGTTAGTGAATGTCAATGCTAAGTGATTTGAATACAAAGGAAAATTGTCATTAATGTCACCTAGTTGATGGGTCAATAGTTTGCAATGATGGTAATAAGATCTCAAGATCTTCATGGTGGATTGTGTAATGTTTTCATGTTGAGTTGAAGCAATGTGTTGGAAGTGTAGTGTTATCATGTAGGGTTACCAAACAACGGATATGAGGAAATGGTTCCTCAGTCATTTGGTGATTTTTTCATAACAGGCTTTGAGATAAGTAGTTTGGCTATACTCTTTTATGTTCAGTTGTTATACACATGCTATTACTACTTACACAATGAATATCTTGAATTTCTCTGTTTCTGAGACAATGGATATGTTTTGTGCATTGCTAATTTTTTGCTTGATAGTTGCACAAACAATGAAGTTACTTTGTGAATCAGGTATATGGTTTGTATGTTCCATAGTTTACCTTTAGCAACTTATAATGTGGAAATTAGGAGTACAAGGCATTCAACATCTGCATATTCTATAAAGGCAATAAGTATTACTTTGGCTACTTGGTATTGAAACTTGCTTATTCATCATGGTTTTGCAGTGGTGACATATATTGGTGATAAAGAAGTTTATATTCATTTCAAAGACAAGATTGACTGGCTCCTCTCATATACCATGTTTTTATTAGTGCTTGATTGCCTATGTATCTTGTTAAGCATTAGATATTGGTAGCTTATATATATGGTTGTCTCTAATAAGTTTTTAATGTCTTATCAACTTTCATTAGTAAGTTATTAATGACTTGTTACATGCACTGTATATAAGTTATTAATGATCTATTGCATATAAGGTTTATGTGTTTCAAGTAGTAAATGGAGAATAAGAAACACTTCAGGAATAATCATTTCTATCTCGCAAAGATATGACATTTGTTTGAACATTAGTTTCCATTCTTGACAGTGCAGTTATATTTGGTTGAGAATTTATATGGCAGATTGACATGACACATGGAAGTTTTATCCTTAATAATGTGACTGCATTCTTTGAATAGTTTTAGTGCTTTAATTTTGACAAGTACTTGAGGACCTTCCTTCATGACATATTGTGGCTAGTACATAGGTGATGACATAGATTGGTGTTGATTTATTAGGATATTCTCAAGTTTTCCTTCTTAACATTTGATGTGAATGATAATAGTTTCAGGTATATGGACAAGTAAATTCAGATTCAAATTATTATACTTGTTTGGTATCCATTCACAGGGTGGTGTATGGGCTGCAGGTATTCCTTGATATGGGTGGTATTGACATGCATTGACTAGTTTTTTACACTTTTCAATTTACATTTGACATCCTTGGCATATTTCAGTGATCATAATAGAGTCTCGGATGCATGATTCACATGTAATATGAATAGACAGTTTGGTTTTGGCATTGATACTTGGCACTTGCTGCATGACAAGCTTATATACTAAGTCTGGAATAGTGCTTCTTATTATGGGTTAATATTTATAACAGTATCATTTTTTTCTTACTTTATAACAACACTATAGTTCTAGTTGATGGAATAATAGAATACTTCATGGTAACATGGATTTGCAACTTCATAACATGTGCTTGAATAGGTTTGAATTCTTTGATTCATCATATGTATTTAGTTAGGGGAGCTTCTTTGTTCATATTTCATCCCTGGTTTATGAGATGATTATACTTTATTTTGATGCTCATACATACATATTTATGGCATTTATATCTTATTAGAGATAGTAGGGACAGCTCTTCATGCTCATTATTTTTGTTATTATCTAGTTTCTTACTTTGTGTTGATCACATTTTAATGATGCAACCTGCAGTTGTTTCCCTTCATGATGGATATCAAATATTACTCGTGTATTGTCTTTGTTGCTATATATCATGGACCTTTGTCTCTTGATACAAAAAGGGGGAGAGAGCTTTGGTGTTTTTCCATCAAGGCCAAAGGGGGAATTTGTTGGCCCTCATAGTTGTTTCCCTTGATGTCAAAGACACACACAAGCACTTGATGATAATATGTTAATGCATTATATAGGTTAATGGAATATTCTCAAAGGTTGATAGCATATTCTCAGTAATAGTCATTTGATTCACTTGTGTTGAATCTACACCTAGATGGCATTATTTGTGCTATAATAGTGGATGGTTTTATTTATTGCAATGACAGCTTGGTTGGCATCTTAAGTCACCATTACAATGAAATTTACTACAACACTATGGTACTTTATAGTTCTATCTCAACTTCATAAAGACAATGATATTGTGATGGCAGCTAAGCCTTGTGTTTGATAAAAAGTGGTACTTGTGATCATGTTTCTTCATCATGGTGATTTCATGTCTATTTCCACACAACACTATTTGCAAAGGATGGGCATTTTGGTACTTGTCCTATTAATGTGCAAGGTTTTGTTTTGGTTTATGCTTATTTCTTTATCATTGGGTGTTTTTGGCATTGGTATATAAGGTGCAATACTTTGATTGTCTACAAGGTATAAGGATTGGTGCAAATTTCAACAAGGTCGACAAGGTAGTATATTTGTTTGTTTAGCATGGCAGTCAACACCAACTACATTGAATATCATTTGGGAAATCATGATTGATATATGTGATTATTTCAAAAGTCATTATACATTCGGGCTTTATAAGGTTTGAATACATGTGGAAATAAAAGGATTGACACCGACATAATGATACTTTTTTTTATTGACAAAGGTTAATGTTTTATTTGTGAAGGATATTGACACTATGATCATTCCCTAAAATTTATCATGTAGAAAACAAAGAAACATGGCTTTTAGCAACCAATTTAGGGCTTGAGAAACCTTGTGAACATGGCAGTATAGAAGCTTGGTCAAGGAAGGAAAACATGGAGGATAGTGTGGTTTTGCAGTTGGTTGTTCAGAAAGTGTTTTCCATGGTAGTTATGGTTTTCAATGGTGAACACATTGGTACCTATATCCTTACTTTCTATGATATTCAATTAAACCAGAAATGGTGTTGGTCGTGGTCACATTGTTTTCAGAAATTTTTGTTGTGTATATAGTTGGTTGTAGTGTTTGTGCTTAGGTTTCCTCTGTTATATTCATGATTTTCCATCTTATGCAAAATGGTTTATTATGTCAACTTAGAGTATCATTTAGATTCAATATTTTTTATTGTGTCGATCTTGGTCTATCTGCAGCAAGGGTATGTCTATTCTTTATCTTACGAGTTTATAGCTCTTGATTCTTCAAGAAACTACTGTTAGGGCATGCTATGAGCATATCTTGTGTTATTCCCAATTATTGCTTACAGCATGGAGTGTTACAAACATTTTTACAATCTGTATAATGAAATACAAAGGGGTTATTATTGTAATCATTCAAAGGGTTTATTCTTTTTGGTTTGCAAGTTACCCACTACTAGGGCACGAGGTCTAAACCATTTAGCAGATTTGTTAAGAGTCTATGAATAGGTTGTGTCTTGTTTCTGGTGTAAACTTGGGGATGCTGGTTAAATGTGACATTTGAGTTTGTCTTGTGTCAAAATTACACACACAACTTGCATATTGTATCAACCATGGTAAAAGGAAAGTTAAAGTTGGTTGAACACAAAAGCATCTCGATGACAATTCAAAGGCAGTTATGAAATGGTTTGAACAAATTTTGAAGGTTACATTTGATAGTTTTAATGTGTGACAGATGGTAGCATTATGAGTACTATTGATTGTTTATATAAACAATGATTTATCACTGTTATTTGTTTGGTTTTTTTAATAGAGTTATCATGTTGAATGTGTACACAAAATTTTATAATTAATTTTTTGCAAACATTATGCAAAAAAGAGTATATAATTGATATATTTGGTATTTTTGAGATTCTAGTAAATGAATCTTTAAGATATTAAGTGTATTATATTAGAGGTGAAATATGATTTGTAGAGAAACATAGTGATCCTCTGTAGTTGAATTCTTTATTGAGAAATGTATGATGAAGTTAAAATGATCAAATCAGTGAGACAGATTGATCATTTCCAGTGAGGCGGATGTTTGTATGTCAATGAGGCAAATATGTGTATGCCAATGAGGCATTCTTGTAACCAATGATTTTCTTTGGTCAGTGAGGCCATTTTTTTAGTGAGGCATTGTTGTATTGCCAGTGGTGCATTTGAAATCTATCAGTGAGATAGTATTGCCAGTGAGGCATCATTTTTGGAGTGGTTTTTAATCCCTAGAGGGTTTTCCACTTGTCAAATTCTTTGTCTTATGGTCTCATTGTTTTGATGTGTTAATGTTTCATGATTGTGATGATCTTTGGTTTACTGTAATATTTCTTATTTCAGTTCTTTAATTATTGCATTCAATTCATGAATGTATTTATCATTGAAATATTAAAGAGCATAAATTATTCAATTCTTTTTCAAGGAAAAAGTTAAAATTTGTCTAAGACATTGATTCACCCCCCCTCTCAGTGTCTTCTTCACTCCAACAAGGATTGCTTTTACCACTCTTGCATTCATTTCATTCCTATTATCTATATCTATCTATTTGGTTGTCCATGGAGGTGGGAACACCAAAATGGGGATTTGACTGAGGCAAACCCCTATACAGCCCCAACAATTTCTCAAAATCTTATGTATGCAAGCATTTAAGACATTCATTTGCTAGAGGCTCTGTTACTTCAGTTTTTTATAGTGTCATCTATCTCTCATCATTTTTAACTTTATCATTTGTACTTTGCTTCATTTTAGTTCTATTAGATTCTATTACCTTCTCGCATTTTGTAAGTTCCTAGCAATCTGATTGTTAGTAGTCGCATTTTTTTTTTCTATGATAAACTTGGTTTATGGTCCATACAAGATGCCAATGTGCCTCTAGGACTCTAGCGCATTGCACTATCATCCTTTGGTTGAGAACCCATTAGTCTATCTAGAAAGCCTCTGTGATTTTACTCCTTTAGATTCTAGAACTCTCACTCTATTCCTTGAGGTAGTTTAGGGCAGTTCACACCTTGGGAATCTCTTGAAAATAAAGAGACTCGTGAGTAGCAAATCCCCCTTCTCTACAGCTATATACTTGTCAGAATAAATACATAAGGGTATAGTAGCATCAAAGAGTGGACAATATGCAATAAGATTTTGGTGGTTTTATGTATTTATGCACATGTTTTTATACAGTGCAAATTATTTTTTCCAAGATATGGAGTTGAAGAGAGTGGAGGATGGTTTTGTGATGCCAGTTCAATCATACAATCCATTGTTAGATAGGCATGAAAAGAACACCAGTTTTGTGATTGTTGCAAACATTTTTACCTCCAAGTTGAGAAGAGCTTTGATTGTGGATGTGCCTAGGATTCCACCTGAACCACATGATTTCCTAAGGCTAGCATAAAGGAGGCTTGATTTGAATATTAGTCACAATTGGGGGGATGTAATCCCATATCAAGACTGCATAGTTATTAGGGTATATGGTATAAGGAAACAACCCCATGTACTTCCCAAGGATATGCCATTGAAAATAGGTTTCCTTGAGGTCATGTGGCAGGTGGGTAATGTTGATAATATCTACTTATTTGAGAAGAGAAAAGAAACATTCTTCCCTACCTACACAATGTTTTCATATTTTTTCATGATGATCAATGGATGGAGAAATACCTTTGATCATCATCTCAAGCCCTATGAAATGAAAATTTGAGCATATAGGAGCTATGACCCTCAGGGTTGTATGGTTTGGTTGTTGGATAGGATAAAGGGAGGGTAGTTTGTTCATACCTTTTCATTCCCTGATGCCTTTATCAAAAAAAAATTTGATATTCGGATTCAGGAGGATAGGATGAGAAAATGGTTTGTTTTTGAGAAGTTGGAGAAAGAAAAAAGGGTGAAAGACCCTCAATTTAAGGCTTTGTCTGATATTGATGATGTAATTTTGAAGGTGGAGACAGTTATACAAAATTTTGATAAGATTGTTGCAATTTTAAAAGAAGAAAGAGTTGTTTGAGATAAAGGGAAAGTTGTGTTCATTGAAGAGCATGATAAGGGGAAATCCCCCATGACAGAAGAAGGACCAGCTCATCATTCTCCCAAGAAGGTGCATATTTATGCAAGAAAGAATACCATTGTAAATAAATAGTTGACAATTGCTACTCCAACACAATTAGAGGAGTCTAGAGTACCCTCTCCAAAGCAACAACTGCCACCATTGTCACCAACACATTCTTCCACCCCTGAAATAATTGAGTTGGATTCCCCTCCTAGAGGAACATCTCCTCCAAAGGAGACACCAATAAAAAGGCAAAGGATTGAGCCAATTGGCCTAGTTGATTACCCTGCTGATGAATCAAATGAGGAAATTATTATTACTGAAGATGAAATAAGGAAAGGTATGCCATCCCCTCAAAGAAACATAATGCCACAAGTTTTGAGTCTCAGATTGGGCAAGGAATATTTAAGTGGGATAAACAATACATAGGATGTTAGGGCTGAAGCTTACAAGAGATTCATGGATGATGATGCCTTTTTCAAAACACAAGTATTCCAAGAATATGTATGGAGAAAAATGAAAGATGAATATGAAATGAATGTATAAATAAAGGCAAGAAAGAGGCCTGAATTGCCACAAATAGTTATAGAGGTTGAAGTCTGAAATGAGATGAGAACCAAGTATGTGAAAATGGAATTTAATGGATTAAATCAAGCTCCCATAACTTGGTATGCGAGATTGGATAAATATTTGATACCAGGATTTAGTAAAGGCGCCATAGATAGTAATCTTTACTTCAAAATTAAGGAAGATAAAATATTGATAGTGGTTGTATATGTGGATGACATTATATTTAGAGGAAATGAAGCTATGTGTAATAAATTTGTAGAAGGGATGTATAAAGAATTTGAGATGTCAATGTTTGGGAAGATGAATTTCCTCATTGGGCTACAAATCAATCAAACAGACGAAGGTATATCCATTCCAGAGTCAAAGTATGTCAAAGATATTTTGAAGAAGTTTGGAATGGATGACTCCAAACCAGTATGTACTCCTATGGTGATTGGTTGCAAACTAAGCAAAGATGATGGATCACCTAAGGCTAATCAGAACAAGTATAGATCTATGATTGGTGGATTGCTATCTTTAAGTGTTGCTAGACTAGGTATCATGGATGCAATTTGTCTTATGGCTATATTTCAAGATCCTAAAGAGACACATGTTGTAGCAGTGAAGAGGATATTCATATATTTAAAAGGCACTCTGGATTATGGCTTATGCTATCCTAAGGATAATTATTTCACATTAAGTGCATAAATAGATGCAGATTGGGTTGGTTGTGTTGATGATAGGAAAAGTACAAGTGGTGGTGCATTCTTTATTCGATGTAGATTGGTGTCATGGTTAAGTAAGAAACAAGATTATTTTTCTTTATCCACTACAAAGGCTTAGTAAATTACAACAGCATCTTGTTGCACACAAGTATTATGGATGAGACAGACATTGAAGAATATCAGAGTAGTGTATGATGAGCCTATTTATATCTTTTGTGATAACATATGTGCAATTAATATTTTAAAGAATCTAGTGATGCATTCAAGGACAAAAAATATATCAATCATGTATCACTTTCTAAGAGAGAAGGTTATGGAGAATGAAGTGAATCTTGAATATGTACCTAAAAAAGATTAGATTGCTAACATATTTACTAAGGCTCTTCCTAAGGATAAGGCTCTTCCTAAGGATACTTTTGAGTATCTTTGAGAGAAGTTGGGGTTATTGTCCCTCCTTATTTGAACTAAATGCATATGGAGATGCTTCAATCCAGTGGATCTATGGATTCATCTCTTATTTTGATTTATTTTGGTGGATACCTCTTAGGGGGAGTAGGTAGTGTCATGTGTTGTCATTGTGCAGAGTTGTTGATTTGGTTGGGTGTACTCCTAAGTAGGAGTATTCAGAGCAAGTATCTTGTTCAGTTTCAAAGGGGGAGAACAATACAAAACACTTTATCCTTTTCCATTGGTATCAAATGGGGAGAAAGAATCATGTGAAAAAAATTATCTACACAAGAGAAAAGAAAGAAAATCATCAGAAAGTGTGTTCAAAGTTATTATGTTGTCTTTAATGGTTTTTCACGTCATGTGTTGCCATCAATGAAAAAGGGGAGATTTTTCCAAGTATGAAGGTGTTTTCATTGATGTTAATGAATCAGTGTTGTCATTGATGTCAACTATGTGTTGAGGAATTTTGTTGCATGATGAATTTGTCAAGGATATTGAGAAAATTGTGAAAAAGAGGGATGTTGTAGATTGCGCATGTATAATTGAGATATTGAGGATGTGTTGTGAGTACATGGAGCTATCTTTATGTTGCAGTTTCTAGAGATGTGTTGGAATGAAGTAATGTGCTAAGTTGGTGTCTCTAGTACTTGGTTTCCAAGTGCTTTTGAGAAAATTTGATAAACAGAGAAAATAGTGTTGTGTAAGTGTTCAAGAATGTGCTTCGGGATGTGCTATGTATTTCTTCTATTTTGATGTTATTCTTGTGTAGATATGATATGTTATTTAAGTTTTTCAAGTAGTTTCTATATCTAGAGTTTTGGTTTTTGGATCGTTGTACAGAGTGAGATGTGTTCACCAGTTTGTGAACTAGGTTTTCAGTGTTATCTACTATGGTCTGGGAGAAATGTATTTGCTCTGCATTTCTTTTCATTTGGTTTCAAGTTGTGTAGATCTAGGAAGTTGCTTATGATGTTTATATCTTTTAGAATTTAAGTTTTTTCTTGATTTGGTGTACTGGAATATGTGTTTCATGTGTCAGTGTGTGTATAAGGTTAACCAAATGTTCTAGATTGAAGTATTTCTATGATGCAAGTTTGGATGAATTATTTGTTGGATCTCAAGTGGTTCATGGATTATTCTAGATCATGTAAAAGATATTTGTGTGGTTTGTGTGTCATCTTGATCAAATGGGAAGCATGTGCTTAATTTTTTTATGGTGTTTAGCATGGGTAACGGTCGACTTGGTGTTAACACTACATGTAAATCCTTTTGAACTTTATGGAAGCATATTGAAGTGTGTTATGATAAATTTGGGTCCTAACTAAGGATTTATATGGGTTGTCTCCATTCCTGTCCACTGTGGAAATGTTTGGGTTCTGACCTAATTTGAAATTGTAAATGTAAAGGATGTGTTTCCGACCTTAGAGAAAGCTTTCAAGGTTGAGGATGATATAAATAAGAGTTGTGTTGTTGGGAGATGCAATATAGATGCAAGCGATGAATGTGATGTGAATTACATAATTATTGATGTGAATTTGAGTAAATAAATGTGAACTTCAAAGTGTTGGACTTCTGAAAGTAGTGAGCTGAAGACATCCGTAATCTTTCAAATAGGAAGTGTTGGAGTAATTGTGGTGGATTCTTTGTTGCATTGATAATTTTTTCTCTATGTAACATTTCTCTTCTATCTTCTTTTCTTTTTGTGGTTGTGAGCCTTATTGGATAGTGTGTCCTATTTTGACAGTAAGCCCTTGTACCAATTTTGCAATTACTTATATTGTGAGCTAATCCACACTGTGGTTTTTCCCTCATTGGGTTTTCCACATAAATATGGTGTTCTCTTCTGTATGGTGTTATTGTTTCAATTTTTATTATCTACATTTCATGATTAATCAATTTAACAAAATAAGGGTTTAATGAATGCTTGTGGATCTGGTTACTATTGATGGTTTTGATGTTTTAATTGATACAAATGATTCATCTCCCTCTCATTTCTCTTGTTCATTCAACATCATATATTTAACAATTCCCAATTGATTATCAAACAAGTTAATAGGACCTATCATGCAAAACATGATAAGTTATCTCAATATAAAAACCTCACAATGACATTGCTAGAACATTTTAGATCATGCACTATTGGAAATGTTCCATGAAAGGATAATCAACATGTGGATGAAATGGCAAGTGTTTCTTCCCTTATTTCTCTTGAATATTCTTCCACATACTTCACATTCATTTTTCACACCCTCACAAAACCATCAATAGATGAAAAGATGAAAGAATTCTTAGTTGCTAATATTGAAGCTTCTAGTGAATGGTATACACCAATATTCAATTATCTAAAAGGTACCTTTCCTAAACTAGCTACTAAGAACACTAGAGCTTGTATTAGGAAATTCACAGGTCAATGCATAATCCTAGCAGATGTGTTATATAGACAATCATTTTACCGTCTTCTTCTTAGATGTCTTAAATAATATGAAATCCCTATATCTCTTAAGGAAGCCTATGTAGGTACTTGTGGAGGGGGATTTTGGAGGATGATCATTGGTTCAAAAGTTAATTCACATAGGATATTATTAGCAAAACATGGAACAAGATTATTTTGATCAAGTTAAGAAACGTCATAAATGTCAAGAGCATAACAACTTGATTCATGATCCTACTTTCAAACTTCATACCCAAATTCCTTTTTGGTCATTTTCAATATGGGGTTTGGATCTTATTTGAAAAATTTCTCCTTCTTCCTCTTTAATACATACATTTCTAATCACTTCTATTGATTATTTCATAAAGTGGGTAGATGCAATTCCTCTTCGCTCCACAACTGCTAAATTAATTTGTCATTTTATTTTAGAAAAATATTATTGCTTGATTCGGTATTTTTGGAAACATTTCACATTCACCATCACTTTTCTACACCTTATTATCCACATTATAATGGTCAAGCAGAAGCAACAGACAAAGCACTTGAAAAAATCTTGTGTAAAACGGTTAGTAAACATAACAAGGATTGTCACACTCAACTTACTCATGCATTATTGGCTTATCGCACAATTATTCATATGTCTACAAGAAATACACCATATAACCTTGTTTACAGTACGGACACAATAATTCCCTTAGAGTTAGAAATTTCCTCCTTGAGAATCTCTCTTAGGAGCCTTATTAATGATAATACTTTAGATAAAAATGATTACAACTTGAAATGCTTGATTAACAGCGTATAAACTCTCTCGAAAATATCCAAGCTTATTCAAAAAGAATGGAATGTAATTATAATGATAATGTATTTACTCACTCTTTTAATAAAGGATATTTTTTGTTATATAAAAATCAATGTAATATCAATGTCACTCCTAATGAGAAAGGAAATTTTAACCCAAATTGGTTAGGACCCTACTACATTTACGAAGTTTATGGGTCTAGAGCTGTAGTGTAAAAAATGTACTCTACATTTTCACACTTTTTTTTGGCCCTCTTAATTAAATTGAAATTAATTATGCCTTAATAAGCCCTATTTTACATCTACAAGCCTAAAAATTTACATTTTTTGAAGGGGAAACCCGATAATAATTAATGTCAACACATAACACTTTACCTTGAGCAATGTGTGTTTCAGGAATAGGTGCCTAGGACGCATTCGCCCCTAGACGAATGGGTCCACCATAGGCCTTTGGACCTAAATTTAAATTATGTTTTTTGGCGATACTTTAATGTCCCTAAATTCCAATTTCAATGTTGTGTTGTAATGTTTAATTTTTGTGGAATTAAGGATACATACCTATAAATACAAGGTATTTTTATCAAATTAATCCTAGCATTTTGAAGTGAACAAAAGTATAGAAAATTTTATGATCAAGGGAATTCAAGAGTAGATTTATCAATTATTTATTGCAGCTATCAAGATCTCAAGCATCATATCAAATTCTTTTACAATAATGCATGTTTTTGGATCTAACATTGTGATGTAGGCTCAAAGATCAAGTCAAGAATTCAAGTCAAGCATTCAAGTCATATTTCAAGTATCAAGATCCATATCCATTGAAGCCATTTCATACAATATCAAGCTCAATATTTCATATTTCTAAAGGTTTATTCAAGGGTTTTGTGGATTGCAACATTGTATTGTTCATTCATCATTCCCTGCATGTTTCATTATTTCAACTCAAGGTTTAATTACCCAAGCGGGGTTTGACTAAGGTGAACCCCCATTCACCAAAAGCAAAAAAAAATTCCCTCTTATGTTTGTGTTGCAAATATTAGGCTGAATAAGGATTGGAGATCTCTTGAAGAGAAAGATTGGAAAACTTGTCAAAGTTGTCATCAAATCATGGAAACTCACCTACAGATCTGATTTCTGAACTTCTGACACTGAGACCCAAATCAAACAGAAGTTACAGATTGACATCAGAGGCTCCCAAAAATTGGTTGAAATCCTTGAAAAAAAGGCCCATTTGACCATGGTCAAATGAGTCCCAGACAACTTCCTAAAACTTCCCTTTGTTGACTAGTACACAATGTCTAATTCTTCTCAGATTTGTAGAAAGTTTTCTATTGCTGTTAGTATTGAGATTTAAATTGTTGTTTCAAGTTTGAATGAGCATAATTGAGTATATTTTCTATTTATTTTTTTTTCTCCCAAAAAGCGTTGTTTATGCTGAAACCCTTGTCCTCAAGCATAAGGAAATTAGTAGATTCCCTCATTGATTTGACTCACCTAATGGTTGTAAGTCAATTCCTTGTGTGGATATCATTTCCTAATGATATCAATGAAGATAGGTCCATCATACCCCCATTTTCCCCCTTTTATATTGATTGGTGAACCTATTTTTCATCATTTCATTTTGGTGAACTCGACTTTGTACAACAAAATTCTAAAATTTGGAGTCCATTCAAACCTTAGATATAATATTTGCATTACATTGATTTTCATCTCATTTAGGTTTGTTAACTTGTATTAGTTTGCATCTCATTTAGGTTTTTAGGTTTGCATTTTTGCATTCTTTAAAATCTCATTCATTTTGTAGAGTATTTACATAACATTGCATGATTAGTCACTTAAATCATAAAATTGAATCAAAATTGCATCTCAAATTAAGTATTTTTGCTTGTCATTTAGCATCATTTCACACTTGCATTTAGATCTGATTTACCAAAAACCTAAAATTATAACTAACTATTTGTAACCAGAATCTAAAAAACATAAACATCAAATTAGAAATCTATAATTTAATTTTTCAAAACCTTGACACAAGACCCATTCACCCATGGGAAAATGAGTCCTTGATTAGGCTTGTTTTTTAATTTCTGGGCACTAAAAACTCTTTGTTTGCATTCTATGTTTCTGCATTCATCTTTTTGTTTCAATTTCTAGAATTTTTATTTTCTGCAATCAAATTTACAATAAGGTAATTGATCAATTCAAGTACATTTCAAACATAAATTGGAATTACAAGACATCATTCTCATGTTTTTGCATAGTATAATCAGAAAATTATCTTCTTTAAAATATGGAAATTGCTATCTTTTTACATATTTACATTGTACTTCCTATTGTTGATTGTTCCTTTCCTATTCTCCATTTTGGGTGCACATTAGGTTTGGTGAAACTTGTATGACCTTCGCAACCTGGTGTCCTATTTCCAATACTTTCGTGAGATGTAGTTCAAGACTCATGTCATCCTACAATACATCACTCGTCGCGGATCCTAGGTTTACCAACTCTTTCGCTCATAGTGTTGACACTAGTCAACCCACTATGGACCATACCCTTGACACTTCATTTCCTATGACCTCCTTACCAACAAATAATGTTACTAATGTTGAATCAATGGTTGTTAATGTCCCTCAAGAGAACCCAAGAAAAATGGATGAAGAATTAGACAAATTACAAAACTTTGTGAGTTATGAATTCATTATTGGTATTGTGATTCATGTCATAGATAACATGAGGAGAATGATTGATAATGAACTAGGAATAGAAGCTATGTGCATACTATCACACATTACTAATAAAAATTCCCCTATAATGGCTAGTTGTACTGAAACTTGTTGGATATTGTGGTTGTCATTGATGTCAACACTATTAGCATTAATTCACTAGAAGTTGTATATGTCAAGGATATTGAGAAAATTGTAATGAGATGAGTTGTAGGTTGTCAGTGGTGAAGTGAAGTTCAGTGTGTTGGTAAGTTTTGTACATTGATGATTAGAGGTTGTGGACTAAATTTTTTTTTGCTGAGTGTATCTAGTTTATCCATGTCAAGTTTCAGAGATCCACGTGAAGATTTGATCTAGTTATGAAGATTTATATTCTGACAGTTTTTTTGTTGCTTTAGTTTGTGTTCTTGATTGAAGATGATGTGATTTCAGTTAGTTCAATTGTTGTGGATGCTTCTACAATTTCCTCTATCTTTTTTGCACATCTGCATTGATCGTTGTGCTCGTGGTTGGTGATTTTCTCTTGTGTTTTCATGTTTTTCTTGTTCTTGGCCGACATGGTGGTTGTAGAGTGTTTTGGATCTTTGAGGAGTAATTAATTGAAGTTTTTTTTGTGTTGGAGATATTGATTTGGGTCTTCACTAAGTTGTGGTTGACCTTGGTTGATTCGCATTAATAGTCTTCAGTATTGTGGGCCGATAGTTTAGATTAATTTTATTATTTTGTTGAAGTCAACATGTAGGGATGAAATTTCTTGTTGCGGATATATAATAGCAATTGATTATTTAAATTGAGGTGTGCTTCTATGTGTATATGTGTGAATATTGATCTAAATCATTTGAAGGTAGAGTAGAGTGTGAAGAAGAGTGAAGAAGAGTAAATAAGTGTTCCTGCGCTTAACCAGAATTGTGATTAGGCATTAGCAAATGCTATTCTATCAGCTCAAATCCTTGCATATGTAATTTGATTCTTTCTGTAAAATAGTGTATCTTCCTTTGGGTAGTTAGCCCCATTGTAATTGAGCAGTGAGCTCTGGGAAATGTGCCTAAATGCAAGTGCATTCCCCATATTTTCAAATCTTATACTTTTAACAAGGTATAATCTTGTGGACTAACCTCCACTGTGGTTTTTCCCCTAATAGGGTTTCCACATAAAAAATCTTGGTGTTATGTGTGTTTCTAATGTGTTGATGATTTATGCTTTCATGTTTGTTAATCAAATCAGAAAATAATGTTAATGACTTGAATAAGTTTTAAATTCTATGACAACTGATTCACCCCCCTCTCAGTTGTCTACCCTTGTGTTGCCAACAATTAGTATTAGAGCTTGTATAGAAAAAATATTTTTCATTGATGTCAAAGGGGGAGAAGACCATGTGAAAAAATTTCTGGTAAAGAAGATCATGTGAAAGAATTGAGGAGAAAATGAGTTAGAATCTAAGGGGGAGTAAGTTTCAAGAGTTAGTTGTGTTGATAGTGTTTTTCACATCATGTGTTCCCATCAATTCCAAAGGGGGATATTGTTGGATATTGTGGTTGTGTTGCTGATATGTAGTTGTCATTTATGTCAACACTATTAGCATTAATTCATTAGAAGTTGTATATGTTGAGGATATTGAGAAAATTGTAATGAGATGAGTTGCAGGTTGTCAATGGTGAAGTGAAGTTCAGTGTTTCAGTAATTTTTGTACATTGATGATCCAAGGTTTTGGACTAAAGTGTTTGTTACTAAGTGTATCTAGTTTACCCACATCAAGCTTCAAAGATCTGTGTGAAGATTTGATCAAGTTATGAAGATTTATATTCTGACAGTTTTTTTGTTTCTTCAATTTGTGTTCCTGATTGAAGATGATGCGATTTCAGTTATTTCAATAGTTGCAAATGCTTCTCTAGTGATTTGTGATGTTTTTGGATGTTTCTAGATCATGCTCTATCTTTGTTTCACGTCCGCATTAATCATTGTGCTCGTGTTTGGTGATTTTCTCTTGCATGTTCATGTTTTTCTTGTTCTTGGTTGACATGGTGGTTGTAGCGTGTTGTGGATCTTCAAGGAGTAATTAATTGAAGTGTTTTCATGTTGGAGATATTGATTTGGGTCTTCACTAAGTTGTGGCTGACCTTGGTTGATTTGCATTAATAATCTTCAGTATTTTGGGCCGACAATTTATATTTATTTTATTATTTTGTTGAAGCCGACATGAAGGGATGAAATTTCTTGTTGTGGATATATAAGAGTGACTTCTTATTTGAATTGGTGTGTTCTTATATGTGTATATGTGTGAATATTGATCTAAATCATTCAAAGGCAAAGAAAAGTGTGAAGAAGAGTGAAGAAGAGTAAAGAAGTGTTCATGCGCTTAACCAAAACTATGATCAGGCATTAGCAGATGTAATTGGATTCTTTATGTAAGATAGTGTGTCTTCCTTTGGGAATTTAGCCCTGTCGTAATTGAGTAGTGACCTCTAGGAAGTGTGCCTAAATGCAAGTGCATTCCCCATATTTTCATTTCTTATACTTTTAACGAGGTATAATCTTGTGGACTGACCTCCACCATGGTTTTTCCCCTAATAGGGTTTCCACATAAAAAATATTGGTGTTATGTGTGTTTCTGATGTGTTGATGATTTATGCTTTCATGGTTGTTAATCAAATCAGAGAATAATGTTAATGAGTTGAATAAGTTTTAAATTCATTGAAAACTAATTCACCCCCCCTCTTAGTTGTCTGCCCTTGTGTTTCCAACAATTGGTATCAGAGCTTGTATAGAAGAAATCTTTGTCATTGATGTGAATGGGGGAGAAGACCATGTGAAAAACTTTCTAGGAAAGAAGATCATGTGAAATAATTGAGGAGAAAATGAGTCAGAATCTAAGGGGGAGTAAGTGTCAAGAGTTAGTTGTGTTGATGGTTTTTTTCACATCATGTGTTGCCATCAATTTCAAAGGGGGAGATTGTTGGATATTGTGGTTATTTTGTTGATATGTGGTTTTCATTGATGTCAACACTATTAGCATTAATTCATTAGAAACTATATATGTCGAGGATATTGAGAAAATTGTAATCAGATGAGTTGCAAGTTGTCAGTGGTGAAGTGAAGTTCAGTGTGTCAGTAATTTTTTTACATTGATTATCAGAGCTTGTGGACTAAAGGATTTGTTTATGATTGTATCTAGTTTATTCACGTCAAGTTTCAGATATCCACATGAAGATTTGATCGAGTTATGAAGATTTATATTTTGACAGTTTTTTGTTGCTTCAGTTTGTGTTCCTGATTGAAGATGATGTGATTTTAGTTAGTTCAGCTGTTGTGGATCCTTCTCTGGTAATTTGTGATTTTTTTGGATGCTTCTATATCATGCTCTATCTATGTTGCCTGTCTGAATTGATCGTTGTGCTCGTGGTTGGTGATTTTCTCTTGCGTGTTCATGTTTTTTTTGTTCTTGGCCAACATGGTGGTTGTAGCATGTTGTGGATCTTTGAGGAGTTTTTAATTGAAGTGTTTTCACATTGGAGATATTGATTTGGGTCTTCACTAAGTTGGGACCAACCTTGGTTGGTTTGCATTAATAATCTTTAGTATTTTGGGCCGACAGTTTATATTCATTTTATTATTTTGTTGAAGTTGACATGTAGGGATGAAATTTCTTGTTGTGGATATATAAGAGTGATTTCTTATTTGAATTGAGGTGTGCTTCTATGTTTATATGTGTGAATATTTATTTATTCGAAGGTAGAGTAGAGTGTGAAGAAGAGTGAAGAAGAGTAAAGAAGTGTTCATGCACTTAACCAGAATTGTGATCAGGCATTAGCAAATGCTGTTCTATTAGCTCAAATCTTTGCAAAGGTAATCTGATTCTTTCTGTAAGATAGTTTTTCTTCCTTTGGGTGGTTAGCCCTATTGTAATTAAGCAGTGAGCTCTAGGAAGTGTGCTTGAATGTAAGTTCATTCCCCATATTTTCATTTATTATACTTTTAACAGGGTATAATCTTGTGGACTAACTCCACCATGGTTTTTCCCCTATCAAGGTTTCCACATCAAAAATCTTGGTGTTATGTGTGTTTCTGATGCGTTGATTATTTATTCTTTCATAGTTGTTAATTAGATTAGAGAATAATGTTAATGAGTTGAATAAGTTTTAAATTCTACGACAGCTGATTCACCCCCCCTCTCAGTTGTTTGCCCTTGTGTTGCTAACAATTGGTATCAAAGCTTGAATAGAAGAAATCTTTGTCATTGATTTTAAAGGGGGAGAAGACATGTGAAAACTTTCTAGGAAAGATCATGTGAAAGAATTGAGGAGAAAATGAGTCAGAATCTAAGGGGGAGTAAGTGTCAAGAGTTAGCTACATTGATGGTGTTTTTCACATCATGTGTTTTCATCAATGCCAAAGGGGGAGATTGTTGTATATTGTGGTTGTGTTTCTGATATGTGGTTGTCATTGATGTCAACACTATTAGCATTAATTCATTAGAATTTGTAAATGTCGACGACATTGAGAAAATTTTAATGAGATGAGTTGCAAGTTGTCAATGGTGAAGTGAAGTTCAATGTGTCGGTAAGTTATGTATGTTGATGATCAGAGGTTGTGGACTAAAGGGTTTGTTGTTGAGTGTATCTAGTTTATCCACGTCAAGATTCAAAGATCCACATGAATATTTGATCGAGTTATGAAGATTTATATTTTGACAATTTTTTTGTTGCTTCAATTTGTGTTCCTGATTGAAGATGATGCAATTTCAGTTAGTTCAGTTGTTGCAAATGCTTCTCTGGTGATTTGTGGATGCTTCTAGATTGTGTTCTATCTTTTTTGCATGTTTTCATTGATCGTTGTGCTTGTGGTTGACAATTTTATCTTGTGTGTTCATGTTTTACTTGTTCTTAGCCAACATGGTGGATGTAGGGTGTTAAGGATATTCGAGGAGTAATTAGTTGAAGTTTTTTCATGTCAGATATATTGATTTGGGTCTTCACTAATTTGTGGCCGACCTTGGTTGATTCACATTAATAATCTTTAGTAGTTTGGGCTGACAGTTTATATTCATTTTATTATTTTGTTGAAGCCAACATGTAGGGATGAAATTTCTTGTTGCGGATATATAAGAGTGATTGCTTATTTGAATTGAGGTGTGCTTCTATGTGTGTATGTGTGATTATTGATCTAAATCATTTGAAGGGTAGAGTGCGAAGAAGAGTGAAGAAGAGTAAAGAAGTGTTCATGCACTTAACCAGAACTATGATCAGGCATTAGCAGATGTTATTCTATCAGTTCAAATCCCTACGAATGTAATCTGATTCTTTATGTAAGACAGTGTGTCTTCCTTTGGGTGGTTAGCCCTATTGTAATTGAGCAGTGAACTCTAGGCAGTGTGCCTAAATGCAAGTGCATTCCCCATATTTTCATTTCTTATACTTTTAACAGGGTATAATCTTGTGGACTGGCCTCCACCATGATTTTTCCCCTAATAGGTTTTCCACATAAAAAATCTTGGTGTTATATGTGTTTCTGATGTGTTGATGATTTATGCTTTCATGGTTGTTAATCAAATTACAGAATAATGTTAATGAGTTGAATAAGTTTTAAATTTTGTGACAATTGATTCACCCCCCTCTCAGTTGTTTTCCCTTGTGCTTCCAACAAAAATTTGGGGTATACTCAAATTCAAGGTGGAAATCAAATTCCTCCTTCCACAACTGTGACCTTTATTCTGACATACACTAGCAATGTCAATACTACCTTAGGTGTTTCCACTAGGAATCCATTTAGCCTTGTCCATTCAAATATCATATCTCCTAATTCATATCCCCCCACAAATTTACAATTTACTTGCCCTCTGAACACATATACACCTCCACCTTATTCACCTCCATCTCACAACACAAACAATGATCACATCCTTAACCAACTCTTCCAAAAAAATTCATCCCTCCAACAAAAAATTTCTACATTGAATCAAAATTGAAATGGCCAACCTTCACAATATGTCAAAAGAAACTCATTATCCTTGGAGATATTTTGAACACAAATTCCACAAGGTACAAAGATTCCTAGATTTGAGAAATATGGTGAGAAAGGATATTTTTTTAGTCATGTTTTCACATACACAGCCTTATGTAGTGACTTCATTTTTGAGGATAAACTCTTGGCTAAACTCTTCCCTAGATCCTTGAAAGACACTGCCTTGGAATGGTTTTGTTCCTTACTAAATAATTCAATGCATTCATTCAATGAACTTTTTGATGCCTTTCTTAATCATTTCCAAGTGCACATTGGTCTGAAGATGACCTTAGCAGATTTAATGAAATGTAAGCAAAACAATGATGAAAAGGTCATTGAATTTATCACTCATTATTGCTTTACTCACAAATCAACATTAGGATACCTGATCCTAGTCTTCAATGAGTGTTCATTGATAATTTGCAAAATAAGCTTCAAGATAAGATTGGGATGATGAAATTTCCCTCCTTCACACAATTGTGTATTTCCCTTCATGATTACCAAAATATTTTTAGTAGTCATGAAGTGAAAATTCCCTCTAACCATCCTAAAAAAATTGAATCCACACCTAAAACCAACTTCCAATTATTCAAGAAACCAAATAAGGGAATTTTACAACTCAATTCCCCTCAACCAACTCAACATGTGGACACCCAAGTGGCTGCTATAAAGATGAAAAATCCATATACATTTGGGGAGAGGAATAGACAATTTACCCCTCTACCTTATACCCTTCATTCCATCATGTTGTAGCTCTTAAACAAGAACATAATTTCCTTACCTTCTATTAGAGCTCCTCATCCTACTAAGCCTTTACCTCCAAACTATAAACAAAATACCTTTTTCCATTATCACCAACAAAATGGACATGATATAGAACATTGTAAGCATCTTAAACATATTGTGCAAGACCTCATTAATTTTAATCACATTCAAATTGGCAGTGTTAATGATCAAGGTAGTAAGTCCTCCCAACCAATATTTACAAATATTTACCAATCCTATGCCAAGTCATAACATCTCCTTTATCAAAGCTAGTGAAAACAAGAATAATGTGATGAACGTTGACATGAATAATGACAACTTGAATGATAATGAGAAAAATCCTATAGATATTATGATTGGAATCATTGAAGTTCAACCTCATAATGGCCAAACCAATATGTCCATTGACATTTATTTTTCACAAAATTACATACGTAAACATGCACCTAATGGTCCTCTTTACATAGCTCGAAGAATCAATGACAAGTCTACTAATGAGATATTAATTGATCTCATTTATGTAGAAAATTTGATACCTAATCTAATTCTTGTTTGTGCATGAACTCTATCAAGATACTTATGAACAACCAAAAGCATGGATCAAAACACATAATGGTTTTGTTTTCCCTATGATAGATTCGATAACTCTTCCTTTACAAGTTGGACTGAAATGATTGAATGTCTCATTCTCCATCATCCTGACATCATATCAATTTCATGTGAAGTTAGATTACCCATGGCTTCACTTCATGAAATTCCTCCCGTAGGTAGTGCATAAATGCTTAAAGTTTCCATTTGGAAAATAAATATTTATTGTGCATCATACTAGCTTTAATCTTGTGTCTTCCCACGGGAAATTCTCATTGGATTTCTTTTGGCCCAAACCCATGGAACCTATTAGACCTCTTGAGGACTTCTTTTTTAAATCTTATCAAAAGTTTAAGGAAAAGTGCATAGCATAATTATCCCTTAGAAATATACCTGAACCCACGATTGAGCCTCCCATCCTTTATGAGACAATGATTGATCCAAAATATCTTCCAAGTAACCAAGACCAAACCATGACAAATCCTCCACCTAAGAGACAATGAGATAACCAAATAAGTCTTGTTATCCCTCCTAAAATCAAACAAGTTTATGAAGTTAACGAGAAATCGGTTGAGAAAACCTACCATGGTCCCTTTCGTTCCTCCCTTTTCGGAAGAAAAGAAACCTATGGTTGATAAACCCGCTCCTACACAATCGCAACTTAAAAACTAAACAAAAAGAATCTGAAATGCTAAAGAGCATAGGCATAGATGTTGTGCTCTTTCTCATCTAATACAAGTAAAACATGAATAAAAAACTCAAAACCAAACCATCAAGAAATTCAAGATGATTCTCCACCTTAGCTGCAACAAGAAAATCCTATATCTCGACCACAACAAGAACAAGAACCTTCCATGGATATTATCCTTAGACGTTTTTTGTGATTAACTTGGATGATGATGATGACTGCTAAAATTGATGAGGAAGTGCATAATGAGCTGAATTTATTGTTTTCCTCTTCCATGACCTTAGATGATATCAATCGTGACAATCATCCTAAAGCAATTAACTCACCATGTGTTGAACCTGGTGATGTTCCTAGTACAACACTTGCCATTGTCCCTTTTGCTAGTTATCTGCCTTTCGCATGTGATGAACAAGATTGGGATGTGGATGACCTACTATAGGTTGACTCGCATGTGCTTTACTAGTCTTTTCTTTATCTTCTTTTCATTTTCTTTTTGTGTGATTGCATGTGTGTAATGTGATCCTTCGTATCATTCTATTTGACATGTATTCATGTTTATTCCTCTATTTGCACTTACATTCTTCTATTTGTTATAAAATTTTATCCTTTTTATTGTCTTGTTTCTTCCTTTAGGTGATAAAGCAAGGCATCAAGACATTTAAGTCTCTTCCATGTTGACCCAAAATATTTTCTTTGTTTTCTCTCTCTATGTGTCATTCTTCTAGTTCTACGAGTATTTGTGAAATGATGACGTGTTTGAGCTCTATAATAACATTGTAGCAAAGACATTTGCTAACCCCAAATCCTTGGATCCCTTATGTGTTTAGGATTTCATTTGGGAGAAACCACTTTTCATGACGTAGCTTCATTTGGAAACATGTGTTTGACATAGGGCTTTCCAAATAAGCTCCCATATCTTCTTTATTATTTAGCATTTATCATTTTCTACTTTAAAGTAATTGCTCACATCATGGTGTTTAGAATTTCTTTAAAGTTGGGGCATACATTGACATGATCATTTGATTTTTTTTTACTATAACTCATGTTTCTTAGTGTGGTCTTCTTACTTCATGTGATGTTTCTTCTTCTTGGTAGTTTCATTAGGTTTGATGTCCTTCAAGATTATGACATTTTTGAGCATGTGGCATTCCTCTTAGTGGTGATGTTATAGATTGCATTCCCTAAGTTGTGAATCTTTTATCCTTGACTTGTCCTCTCTTGGAGACATTAGGAATGATGTTCCCTAAGGTGATACCTTTCATTAATTAAGAAAAATCCCCTTTAAATATATTATTTTCATTTTGTTCATAAGTACCTAGCATAATGCAGCTTGATAGCCTTGTGAAGCTCAAAGTTACAACCTTTTTTATGGATGCCAAGCATAACACACCTTGCTTTCCAGTAGGGCCATGTTTGTTCATAAGTGCTTAGCATAACACAACTTGATAAGCCTTATGAAGCTTGAAGTTCACATTGTATGGAACCTTAAAAAATCAGGAGGTATAACTTTGGTATGTTTAGTTCAATGGGAGTCTAATAAGACTCTCTCATTGGCCACTTCTGGGGGCTCACCTAGTGGACAATGGATTTCACTAGCCCATGTGATCGCATCGTTTCTTGCATAGTGGACAATGGGTTCCACTTGTAAACATTTTTGGACAAATAGCTAAGGCTTGATCCACATTATTTTTCGGCATATAGTCAAGGCTTGATCCACCCTTTTTTATTATTTTTGTTTCTTTTAGTCCTTGACATTGTATGATTGAGTATCTTGTCATTCTTGTTGCATATTTAACAAAGGTATGTGTCTCTTTGTGCCTTTTTGGTTTACCATGAGAGTTTAGATCTTGGGGGCTTGATCGTCCTCCTTGACCTTTGTTTTCTTACCTTTCAAACAATTGTACAATTAGACCTCTCTTGATTGTCTACTTTAGTGTGAGTTTGACACAAGGTCATCCTCTCACTAAAGTGGGGCCTAAATGTAGTGTAGAAAAATGTACTCCTTTACATTTTCACACTTTTTTGGGGACCACTTAATTATGCCTTAATAAGCCCTATTTTATATCTACAAGCCTAATAAATTACATTTTTTGAAGGGGAAACTTGACAATAATTAATGCCAACACATAACACTTTACCTTAAGCAATGTGTGTTCCAAGAATAGGTTTCTGGGATCCACCCTAGGCCTTTGAACCTAAATTTAAATTATGTTTTTGGTGATAGTTTAATGTCCCTAAATTAAAATTTCAATGTCGACTTGTAATGTTTAATTTTTGGGAAATTAAGGATACATACCTATATATACAAGGTCCTTTATCAAATTAATCCTAGCATTTTGAAGTGAACAAAAGTATAGAAAATTTTATTATCGAGGGCATTCAAGAGAAAATTTATCAGTGATTTATTACAAAAATCAAGCTTTCAAGCATCATGTCAAAGTCTTTTGCAATCATGCATGTTTTTGGAGCTAACATTATGATATAGGTTTCAAAGATCAAGTCAAGCATTCAAATCATATTTCAAGTAACAAGATCCACATCCATTGAAGTCATTTCATGTAGGATAAAGCTCAAGATTTGATATTTCCAAAGGTTTATTCAATGGTTTGGTGGTTTACAACATTGTATTGTTCATTCATCATTCCTTTCATGTTTCATCATTTAAATTCAAGGTTTAATTACCCAAACAAGGTTTGAACAAGGAAAACCCCCATTCACAAAAAGAAAACAATTTTTCCCTCTTATGTTTGTGTTTCAGATCTTAGGTTGAAGAAGGATTGGATATCTCTTAAACAGCAAGATTGGAAAATTTGTCAGAGTTACAAAAAGTTGTCAAATTTGTCATCAAATCATGAAAAACTCACCTATAGATCTAATTTTTGAACTTTTGAAACTGAAACCCTAATCAAATAGAAGCTACAGATTGACATTAGAGGCTCCTAAAATTTGGTTGAAATCCTTGACAAAAGGCCCATTCTCCCATAGGTGAATGAGTCCTAGACAACCTCCCCAAACTATGTGAAATCCTTGAATAAAGATGTGCAAGCATGCTCCATCCCCAAGAATAGACTATCCAATTCTCCTCCATCTCTCGTATAATATGAATGAGGCCCCCATCAAGGTGTGTGCCTCATCCATTAGGTGCAAGAGATAGGGTGATAGTAATGCACGTGACCCAATGAACCAAGGGAACATCCACATACAGAAGCCATTCAAGCTTGATGTGAGCTCTAGAGTCAGTGGGACTTATGCGATAGTTAGTACAATACTGAATATCATCCTTCATCTATCAACATGTGCATAACCCATCAAAATGGACGGTCTCACCTCATATAGGTATTTTGAGTATGTAGTGTATATCCTCTAGGTTCACTATCATCTCCCTTGTTGGGATATGAAATGTGAAAGTATCAACATTCTATCACTTGACTAGTGTCATCATCATCACATCATGATACCTCATGGGTGGCATGAGGTATACTCAATACAACCTAGTGATACACAAAGTCATCCTCCTTAGTAAGTTGTGTACACTACTCTCAGAGATGAGAAAACAATCATCCTCCTAAATGTTGTTGAGAGTGTGGCAGATCCTAGAAGCAAAGGAAATCATTAGTGACATAGAAAAAAAAAAGTAACCAAAAATTTGAAAGAAAATCAAGACTAACTCAGGACATAGGTGCCATTTAGGGATAGGGGTTCCTTTCTAGGACAAGGTCACCTTTTTGGGACAAGGTCACCCAAAGAGGACATAGTCACCCAGTTTGGATAGGGATGCCATGATTTTAGAAAAATTCTTAAAATAATACAAAATACAAAGGTAAATCATAGGGTGAAGGTAAAAGTAACTCACCTCAAATGTGATGGCACCATTCACAACCTCTGCTCGTAGGACCTCGAGTCTCAGGGGATGGTATAGTTGTTGCCTTGGAATCTTCACTCTTTTGCACCAAGGTATCTCTCTCAAAATCTTCAAATAGTAAATGTGAAAATAATGGTCAAAAAGATGATTTTACATTTACATATAGTAAAATTTATTAATAGAAAATTCCATTCAAATCACTATAATAGGGGCTACTGAACTCTTATTTTGATGTCATCTATTGTGTTGGATTTGTAGTTTTGTTCTCAATCATCTCCAATGTCTACTGATAGATGGTGTTGTGGTCTCATAACCCTATCATAATAATTTCTATCAATACACCAAGAAATTCAATTTGGTTAGATTCCTACCCTAATTCCACCCCCATAAAGCAAGTGAAGTCAGGGGGCATACATCTATCCTCAAATTTGGCTCTCCATAGAAGTTTGATATGTCTATTTGAAAGTATAATATGATCTTGAACAGTTAACAAGTTGGTTCTATAGGATGTGGTTCCTAACATTGTGGGTTTACAAATGACTACATTGGGGGCTTCACTCTCCCATTTTCATATGAATCACAATATCCATATGAGTATCCTTTTATGTATCATGATTTATTTTCAATACTTTAGCTTGCATATGCACGTAGTGTCATCTGGCCGCTAAAGTGGGGGCTAAATGTAGCGTAGAAAATTGTACTCCCTTGTAGGTGATAGTAAAATCACACTTAGTTTGGACCTATTTAAGTGACCCTTGATTTTTTACATTTTAACCCCTCCTAAATAGGCCCTAATTACTTTTATTATGCATTATGAGGCCTATTTTATTGTTTTCCAACAAATTACAAGCATTGAATAAATGTAAATAATTAATGTTTTTCCCCTGATACACTTCATCTTGGAAAATAGGGCCAAGACCCATTCTCCCATGGGAAAATAGGTCCACCTATCGTATCGGGGACCAAATTTTAATGTATTGTTTGCAAAATTTTAACATTCAAATTTCAAATTTCAAATGTCGACTTTCAGGATCTAATCTTTAGGAAATTAGAGAAATGTTGATAAAAACCTAATCTTTTCACCATTTCAAAACTAGAACATAAGAGGTAACATTCAAGCAAACAAAATTTGAAGTCTTGGAGCAACATTACTTGAAATTGTAGGTCTTCATGCCCATTTGCAGATTTGATCAATCTTTATCACATGATTTAAGGTCGATGTCTATGGAAGGAAATGATGGATTCTAGGTTTGGGAGATACATTTGGCCACTTCCTTCAACCTAATGACTTGTTTCCTAATGTTCTCATCTTCAAGCTTCATTCCTCTTACATCCTAAAGCAAGCTATCAATACATTTTAGATTTACTTAGGGTGTTTGACTTCTCCCTAATTGGATCTTGTCATTATCATGTTAGAATCTCTCTCTAACACACTTGAGTAGGGTTTCTTTGCACTTTAGCTTATAACAACCTTGAATAGAGCTCATATGTTATTTTTTATTAGATATTTGGCTTTTTTTGAGGTTTAATTACCAAAATAGGGGTTTGATTGATGCAAACCCCCATATAGCCAACCAAACCATTTATTTTACAAATTTGTTGCGGGTTTAAATCTAAAAGAAGAGATTTACAAGTATAGGAACAAAGAGCAGATAGAGAGCTATAGGATCACATTTTGAAGTTCTAGAAAAGTTTACATAGACTCATTTTCCCAGGGGCAACTAGGTCCCTTTACATATGTCAAATCCTACTTTTGGTGATAGGTACACATCATCCAACACTTCCTAGATCCACTTGCAATCTACAATTTAAGTCCATGCATTTCTAGAATATTGTATTTTTGTATTAGGTCATACGGTCTAATTAGGTTAATTATTCCAAATCATTTTCAATTCATTTCTAAAACTCAAAAGGATCAGATCCAAGTCTGATTGGCTTACCTTTGAGGTTGAAAGTCAATCTATGCATCTTGTGCATATGCATCCTAATGAAACCTTTGGAAAAGTGGAATTGATCATAGGTTCTTTGCATATAGAACTCATCCATACTCAATTCCTACTTTTTCTAAAACAAAGTCTTTAATGATGTCCTATAAGGAATGTGTTAGTATTCTTTTCCATTAGTCTTTGACCATGTGAGGCTACATATAAACGTTAGCGAAATCACAAGCATGATGATGAGTTAGCAAATTAGTACATATGTCATAAAATTGTACCCCTTGTAATTTTACCTACACTTTTGCATCCACTTTAGTGTACATTCCCTTAGTATTTGTGTAAATATGTCTATGGGAACCACTAGTACAAGCACAAATACAAGTTCTATTATAGCAACTAAAGTTTTAGACGCATATGTTGTCAAGAAATCCCAGCCTATAGATAATGGAAAAAGACCTATGGTTCAACCCAAGAAAGCAAATACAAATGCGAACACAAATGTCTCATCCATTAATACATCCACCACAAGTGCACAAACTAATTCCATTCCATCAAATGCATCTCCTGATTTTGAAGTATTAAGGTTGCAATTAACTAATGAGAATTTGCAACAAGAGTTGGGTAAGATGAAAATTATTGCTGCAAATGCAGAGATAGAGAGGAAGATTGCATTTCTCAAAACTTTTATCCCAAACCCAAGATCTTCAAGTTCTATCCATTTTGATCTTGACCCCCAGCCACAAAACACTAAATCAAGTGGAAATATCCCTAGTAGTAGTGGTGATGGAGATCAAGGTGGAAATAAAAATAAGAATACCCAATTTGCAGGGGGAATTGAAATAGTGGAGGTGAAAGTGGGAAATATAATAAACAATCTGGTGACCAAGATGATAATAGACCTCACAATAATCAAAGAGATTGGTTCACTAGAAGACCTATGCACATGGATAGATATAGAAAATTATGCACTAGGATACTTGGTTACCCAAACCAATTCCCTAATGATTTCAGGAGTCTATTGGTTAGGTTCTTTGGGAATAATGCAATAAGTGGTGGGGATCACCTAAGATCATTTGTCAATATGATGGATTATTTTGAGGTTGAGGCTGAAGATGTTATGATGAAAGTCTTTATGCAATCACTCACTAAAGATGTCAGAGATTGGTATAGATCTTTTCCAACAGAAATTATTAGGTCATGGGAGGAGGTTAAAAGGATATTTAGAGTACAATATGGCAATAAGATTGATGCAAATTTCTTTCTAACTGAGTTTAATAATATCTCTAAAGGATCAAATGAAATTGTCATGGATTTTAATACAAGATTTCAGAAAGCTATGAATAGGTTACCTAATGACTTGAGGTTGAATGATAATGTGTGTTTGGTTAATTATTGCAATGCTTTTGATTCAAAAGTGAGTTATCTATTTTGAGACAAAAATCCCCAAACCTTGAGAGAGGCTTTCAAGATTTCATTACACATTGAAAATAATAGAAGAGTATCTAGCAAGGTGGGGAGAAGACATGACCTCAAGATCTTAAAGAACCCAAAGAAATAAGACAAAAACTCTACAAAGAAAGGATCTTCACTTGAAGAAAAGATAGATAAGGTTGCAAGTTCCATGAAGGATATCAGTTATAGACTTGCTAGACAAGAGAAGGGGTTGAAAAATGACAAGCCTAATTTCCAAAGAAATGAAAGACCTCCTAGGCTATAAGATCATCCTTATAATACAAGTTGGCATAATGGAAACCCAATTAAAAACAATCAAAATAATGCACAAAGAAAATTTCCCCTTGATCCATTACAGAAGAATTATGTAAATTTTGCTGATGAAACACCCTGCTGTGTTGTTTGAAAATAGTTGCATGTTTCTCAAACATGCTCAGTAGCAAAACAATTTGGGGAAGAGAAAAATGAACCTAATGATTATGATCCACTTTAGGAAAATGGTGAGGAAATACATTTTCTTATGAATAGATCAGATTTTGTTGAGGAAGAATGTTCTTTAGAAGAAGAGTCACATGAGGTTGATGTTGACAATCAAAGGAAAAAAATTAGATGCTTATCATCAAAAAAAAATTCCTAATGAAGATGGAAATGTTGAGCATAATGTTTGTGCTTTGGTAACAGATGAAATGAATTCATCTCTAAAAAGGCCATCTGATGAGGAGTATGAAAGGATGATAGTGGCATTAGTTGCACAAGCTCGGAACACTCACAATTTGAGGAATAGAATTGTGAATTGTGACCAAGGCAAGCCAGGCAGCATGTTCATCAGAGAGAAAAATGCAAAAAAGAAAGGAAATAAGGTGGATGGTAAAGAAGGATAAATCAAATCCAAGGAGAGTAAATGACCTAATATTTTGGCTAAGAAAGATAACACAACCAAGAAAAATGATAAGATTATTTCCCCTATTGTAAAAACAAAGACACAAAATCCAAATGCATATCAATAAAGGAAACAAGAAAGGAAAGAGGTTGAGAAGAAATGTGAGCAACAAAAGGACAAAACAAAGGAAAAAAGTTTAGTGCCTTATGAACTACCCAAATACAATCTAGTTGACATGTTTCAGCTACTTTCCCAAGTCAAGGTGGCAGTCCCACTAATGGATATGATGAGAACTGAAGAACATAAGCACAAGGTAGTAGCCCTTATCAATGGTGCTACTACAGTTTGTGATGATAAGAAGGTTTCTACTCAGCCTAATGTGAGTGGAAGTAAAGTGATTGAAGAGGAAGTGGAGGGAGTGAAATCCCTCAACTTTACATGAGCAATACTATCATATCTTGACCAAGTAATATTGATCCTTTTTATGTGACCCTGATTGTTGATGGTAAGCTTCTAAAAAATTGCATGATTGATTCAAGAGCTTCATCTAACATCATGTTGGTAGAAATTATGAAAGAAATGGGTTTGAAGATAAATTTTTCCTATGGAAAATCTTATGCCATGGATTCAAGATAAATCCCAGTCATAGGGGTGATTAAGGATGTCCCATATAGACTAGCTACTTTTCCAGACAAGGAGTTTGTTATGAGCATAGCTATGGTGGATATCCCACCCAATTATGGTGTGTTATTTTCAAGGAAGTGTAATTATTCCATGGAAGTTAGCATGTAGTGTGACATGTCCTTTGGCGCATTTCCAATTGAGGGAACAGACATTAAGCTTGTGAGGGAGCCAAGAGCCCCACACATGATTGAATTTTTGGATCAAGAAGATAGAATTCACTTTGTGGATATCGGTATTGATAACTTCAAAGTTGAGGAGTTACAAGAAGAAGAGGATAAACAACATGCACCCCTTGAAAAGGAAGTATTTCAGTAAGCAAACAATGATGAATTATGGAGCATTTGTTTTTATGGTGCTTTCTTAAAAGGAGTTGGTGTAGGGGTGATACTCATTTCCCTTAGCAGTAAAAATTTTAAGTTTTCATTTTCATTGCTATTTGCATGTACAAATAATTTAGGTGAATATGAATCTTTGTTACTAGGATTAAGACTAGCTAAGAAACATGGAATCAAGAAGTTAAGAGTCATTAGAGATTTAGAACTTGTTTCTAAAGTTAGGTCAATGTATGCATCAAATAATAGGTTGAGACAGTATGGAATGTTGTTTGGGACTCAATAGAATAGTTTGATGCTTTTGGTATTGACTGGTTGGATAGGAGTAAGAATCAAGTGGCAGATTTACTTGCCAATATTGCACTCTAACCAAATGACATTACATTTGCATGCATTTCAAAAGATGAAGTTTATATTAGACCTTTAATTTTTTATAACATACAGAATTGGAAGGTTTTTAATGATGATGAGGACATTTTGAGATTCTTGTAGTTTGTAGATGAGTATGAAGGTCAAGAAATTGACTTTGGAGCTTTTTTGGAAGAGATGGATGACAAAGAAACAATGTTTGGCAATGAAATCATTCAGTTGAAAACTAACAAAATCCCAAAGGGGTTAGTTGCTTTGGAAAGGGCTTTTGATGGCCCTGATAGGAGCAATTCCAAGCAAACATCTACTCACAAGGAGGATTTCAAAGAGGTAAATCTTGGTATAGAAAATGCTCCTAAGAAAGTTTACATTGGAAAGAAAATGAAACCTCAAGTCAAAGCAATGTTGATTGATTTGTTGAGAAGATACAGGCATGTGTTTTCCTAGTCTTATGATGATCTAAAGGCCTATAGGGAAGACCTATTTCAACATGAAATTTTCTTAAAATATGATGCTAAGCCTTTTAGGAAAAAGCAAATGCCAATGAATCCTACATTAGCACCTCAGATGCAAGAGGAATTAGTCTAGAGAAGTTGGTATCATCAAACCAATTAGGAATTCTACATGGGTGTCAAAGTGCCAATGAGGAAAAAAAATGGTGATATAAGGCTTTGTGTGGATTTCAAAAATCTTAACATATCATCTTTGAAAGACAACTATCCATTGCCCAACATGGAAGCTATGTTACAAAAGGTGAATGACTGTGAGCTTCTGTCTATGATGGATGGTTTCTCTAGATATAATCAAGTGGTGGTTAAGGAGTCCGAGCAGTATAAGATTGCATTTACTACTCCTTAGGGCACATATGTTTATGTTAGGATGCCTTTTGGCCTAACAAATGCAAGTTCCACCTCTCAAAAAGCTATGGATGTGGCCTTTTCTAACTTTATTGATATCTTCTTAGTAGTTTACCAAGATTATTTGACAGCATGCAAGAAAGAAGAAGACCATTGTATGCACCTAGAGAAGGTATTTAAAAAGGAAATTGAATATGGAATTTCTTTAAATCCCAATAAGTGTGTGTTTGGAGTGAAAGAAGGAAAGTTGCTTGGCCACATTGTGCAAAATAAGGAATAAGAATTGATCTCAAAAGAGTGATTGCTATAGATAAAATCCCACGGCCAAAGAATGTCAAAGGCATCTATTCATTCTTTTGATAGATCAATTTCTTAAGGAGGTTTGTGACAAACTTTGTAGAGATTACCCATCCTATTTCTAAGATGCTAAATAAAGGAGAAAAGATAACTTGGAGTGAGAAGCCTACAATGGAATTTAAGAGTATCAAACAAGCCATAAAGGAGGCTCCAGTATTAAAGTCTTCAAATTTCTCCAAGCCTATGCAAATTTTTTCCTTTGCATTATTCCATACAATTTTCATTGTGTTGTTACAGAAAATGAAGAGGGCTTTGAGAATCCCATTGCATTTTTTAGCAAATCCTTATAGTCCGCAGAACTCAAATATGATATGATAGAGAATAGGAATATGCATTGGTCAAAGCAACGAAGAATTTAATAACCTATTTAGTGGGATCTACAGTCATTGCTTATGTCCCAAGTGCTACAGTGAATGATACTTTCACTCAACAAGAAGTTACAAGTAGAAGGTGTAGGGGGATTAACAGAACCCAAGAGTTCAACATAGATTTCAAAATTACCAAATTGGTGAGAGGACAAGGTTTAGCTAAGTTGATGGCTAAAGCCAACTTGGAAGCAAACCAAATCAATCAGAAAAAATGTGTAGATGTTGCACCAATATGTGATATGCAAACATGTAGTTGGTATAGGTAGATTGTTCAATATCTGCAAACTATACGTCTTGAAGGTATGGTAGATAATGAAAAAAGAACCCTAAAATTGCAAGATTTCAAGTATGTAATCATGGACAATGAGCTTTGGTGGAGAATTCCATAAGGTATACTACTTAAATGTGTTGATGGCAAGAAAGCATTGGAAATCCTAACAGAAATGCATAGTGGAGTCTCTAGAGGCCATTACATGGCAAAGACAACTACCCACAAAATTTTGAGAGCAGGATTTTGATGGCCCTCAGTGTTCAAAGATGCCTACAAGTTTGTAAAAACTTGTGATGCTTGCAAAAGATTCTCAGGAAAGTTTAAATTTTTATAAAATTTTCAACTTAAACCCATTTCAGTCCAAGCCCCTTTTCAACAGTGGGGTATTGACTTCATTGGTGAAATCTCTAGGAAATCTAGTGGGGGACACTCTTGGATTCTTGTTGCCATTGATTATTTTACAAAGTGGGTAGAGGTAATCCCCACAAAGAAAGCAAAAAGAAAATTTGTGGTTGATTTTCTGATGAACAACATTTTGATTAGCTTTAGATTCCTAGAAAAAATTATTTCTGACAACACCATGTGTTTCAGATCAAATGAGTTTAGATATTTTTGTGATAAACATGGAATCCAGATATCTTATTCTTCTCCTTATCATCCATAAGGAAATGGTCAAGAAGAATCAAGTAATAAGAGTTTGATGAAGATCATCAAAAGAGTGATTGAGAAAAATAAGAAAGCATGGGAATCAAAACTAAAACTTGCACTTTAGGAAAACAGGGTTACTATTAAGAAAGCCACTAGACATTCACCATTTGGTCTAGTATATGGTTTGGATGCAATGTTGCCCCAAAAAAATTATTGAAGATGTATAAATTTGTTCAAGAATATGGAGATATTTGTGATGAAATGAAGCTCAAGGTTGATGCTCTGATAGAGTTGGATGAAACAAGGGGAGAAGCTCATAATAGAAATGTTAATGTGTAGTTACAAGTCAAACATTTGTATGACAAAAAGGCTTCTCCAAGAAAGTTTGAAGTAGGAAACATGGTGATAATGTGGAATTCTAGAGCTCAAGATAAGGGCAAACATGGAAATTTTGATGCATTTTGGTTAGCTCTTTATCTGATATCAAACACACATGGTTAAGATTCCTACTATCTTCAAAGTTTAACTAGCGAGTTTCTTGAACTACCAGTACATGGACAGTTCTTGAAGCATAATTCTCTTGAGTTATGTTTCTTTTCCATGTACATTATGTGTATAGGTTTGGTTTGGCTTGTTTTTTATTTGGTTTGTCTAATTTTCCTTGTCTGCACTGTCCTTGGTTTTTGTTCTTTGTTTGGTCTTCTCAACCCTAAGATTATGAGATCTCGCTCTATTTTGGAAGAACAGACATCCCCAACTGGAGCCACTAGTGGAAGCCCTAAGATTTTTGTGTTCCACAAATTTTAGATGCATATTTGGTTGTCTTTTCCAACTTGGGTTGTGTGGTATGGCTTAGGGTTTTTTCCTTACCTCTATTCTAGGGTTTTGTTTATTCCCTAAACCCTTTAAAAAACCTAAGTTTTAAAACCCTTGCATACGTTCTAATTTTTATTTGACTAGTGTTAGACTGTTCCTAATATCTCAAGTTATAACTAATGTCATCTAACTCATTTACTTACCAGCCCCTAGTGCCTAGTGTTCTCGGTCATTACCTGTTCAATCATTTTCAATCATTTCATATGTTATATGAGTTTGAAAGTGTTACGCGGGTTTTAAATCTTTTAAATATTTACCATTCTATCCTAAGCTTGAATCTATGTTGTGCCTAAAGTCTTTTATCATTAACACCTAGTGAACAACCCCTCTTAAGTCATGAATAAATGCATGTCTTTAAAAACCTTGAAGCAATGGTCGTCGGGTCCCACCAAGCATTTTCTATTGGTCACCTACTAGCCCATAGGAATAAAATAATTAGAAAAAAGAACCATCGAGGTAGTAGGCAGGTGACACATGTCCATACTTATGGTGGGTCCTACCATCCTCCAAAGGCATCAGTGGTAAGAAGCACTAAAATCAACAGCTCAGATGCATTCTTATGGGTGAATCTTGATCATTCCCCGCTAGCCTGTGGGGGATCCACTATTAGATCTCAACTCTCAAAGGGATAGTAGGAAAGCACCATGTGGCATCATCGCCACTATCTACATGATTTTAGAAGGCATTAAAATATCTGGAGACATACTTTGAGTAATTATGGTAACATTAAAAGGAATGCTACTAAAGGGATACAAGTGCACATGCAAAATTGCTCCATGAGATGTTTTGATCTGGACTGTTCATCGCAAAAGGAAGATAGACAGCATGATCACTAGCTTACGCATTAAAGAGAGCACATGTTGAAGGTTGTTGGGTTGATCTAGACCATTTCCCACTAGCCAACAACCATAGATCTAAACATTACATATTTCATAGGGCTAGCGGGTGCTGCCACGTGGATTGTTTTATGCCTTCCGTAGTGTTGTGGGACAATCAGGCCAGCATGGAATGTGAACACATGGTGAGAAATTAGTCAAGTGGGTGTTGAGTTAGTGAAAAGAAAAAGTTTATACTTTTTTGACTTTATCTTGGCCACACGTTGATCCATATCACAATGAGATCAACAAAAGGAATTCAAAGTTTCTAAAAGGACATCATTGAGCCATTATGGTTCATGTGAGCGAATAGTAATGGCGGATTTGATGTTTTCCTACCAAATTCAAAGCTTTCTTCACCATAAATGCTATATTTAAAGCTTATTGTTGATTACAAAGGTATTTCCAAGGAATTTTAAAGTTGTTGCAAAGCATTTCAAGTGTTTGGTGCCTTAAAATTTAGGGTTTTCTGTGATTCAAACCGGTAAGTTGAAATTGTGCTTCTTGAGCTAATTTTTCTCCTAGTTTCCATTCAATTGCTGGTGTTATCATTTGAATTATGTGTTAGGTTTTCTTTTAAGGTTTTTTGTCCATTAGAACTACTGCATATTTCAAAAAAAAATTAATCTTTGCGTCAAGTTCACATTGAAACCTAAAGACCCTAGTTTAAAATCTATGAAACCCTAGATAAAATTATCCATTAGTACAATGGCACCAAAATTCCAAGCATCTAGTTTGAAACCAAAAGTAAGACCCTTGGTCTAAGACTTGCTTGACCAATTACCACACTCAACAACTGGTAAATGGTTAGGGAAACTCGTGTTTCATGGCCCTAGGGTTAAAGAGGGAATTGTTTATAGACAATGTACAATCAAATATGCTACACTATCATACACTTGGTGGAGGCTCTTCCAAGGTTGGTTTGGTAACAAGAATTCCCACATTCCAATTTACAACCCCTGGAGGTTGGATATGGCTAAGTTGGTTGCCCCTAATATATATTTGGATATTGATCTCCTAAAGGTTGGTGTTGCTAAATATGACCCTCTTGTTATGGTAGTTAAAACCCATTCTATGCAAGATATGGTTGGGTTATAAAAGAGGAAATTATAGAAGTATTTAAATTGAAAAAATGGAGAAAAGACATGGTAGAGATTGATGAAAAGAAGTTAAGGGAAGAATATGAGAAGTGAGACCTACCTTCAAATTCTCAATGTTGTCTCACTTTCTAGCATTAGCAAGAAAATGAAAGGGAAAAATTGTTTTGGGACCATTTGATAAGGAACCCTTTCCTACCAAGTATTTTTTCATCTATTTCCATAAGACATTCTACTCCATGTGCCAGATTTTAGGGTATGATCTATTCTCCAACATGCCAATTGCACTAGTGTATATGGTTGCAAGTATACAACACCCTAACATCAACACCTTGTATGATTTTGCTACATACTTATCAAAAGAAATACATAAGGGTCTAGTAGCATTTAAGTGTGGACAATATGCAGTAATATTTTGGTAGTTTTCTCTATTTATGCACATGTTTTCATACAAGGGTGCGGATTATTTTGGTCAAGATATGGAGTTGAAGAGAGTGGGGAATGGTGTTGTGACACTAGTTCATTCATGGACTCCATTGTTACATAGGAATGAAAAGAAGACCATTTTTTTTATTGCTACAAAAAAATTTGCCTCCAAGTTGAGAAGAGCTTTGATTGTGGATGTGCCTAGGATTCCACTTGAACTACATGATTTCCTAAGGCCAATAGAAAGGAGGCCTGATTTGAATATTAGTCAAAATTGTGAGGATGTAATCCTATGTCAGGACTGCATAGTTATTAGGGTATATGGCACAAGGAAAACACCCCATATACTTCCCAGGGATGTGCTACTAAGAATAGGTTTCCTTGAGGTCATGTTGTGGGTGGGTAATGTTGATGATATATACTTATTTGAGAAGAGAAAAGGAAAATTCTTACCTACCTATATAGTGTTTTTAGATTTTTTCATGACAACCAATGAATGGAGAAATATCTTTGATCATCATCTCAAGCCCTATGAACTTGAGGGTTTTATGGTTTGGTTGTTGGATAGGAGCAAGGGAGGGCAGTTTGTTCATACCTTTCATTCCCTAATAACTTTATTAGAATTTTTTTTATCTTCAGATTCAAGAGGACAGGATGAGAAAATAGATTATTTTCAAGAAGTTGGAGAAAGAAAAAAGGACGAAAGAGCCTCAATTTAAGGCTTTGTCTAATATTGATGGTGTAATTTGGAAGGTGGAGACAATTCTACAAAATTTTGATATGATTGTTGTAACTTTAAAAGAAGAAAGATTGGTTCAAGATAAAGGGAAAGTTGTGATCATTGAAGAGCATGATAAGGGGAAATCCCCCATCACAAAAGAAGGACCAACTCATCACTCTCCCAAGAAGGTGCATATTTATGCAAGAAAGAAGAGCATTGTAAAGAAACAATTGACAATTGCTACTCCAACACAATCAGAGGAGTCTAGAGTATCCTCTCCAAAGTAACAACTACCACCATTGTCACCACCACATTCTTCCACCCCTAAAATAATTATGTTGGATTCCCCTCCTAGAGGACCATCTCCTCCAAAGGAGCCACCAATAAAAAGTCAGAAGATTGAGCCAATTGGCCTAGTTTATTACCCTGTTGATGAATCAAATGAGGAAATTATTGTTACTGAAGATGAAATAAAGCAAGGTATGCCATACCCTCAAAGAAACATAGTGCCACAAGCTTTGAGTCTTAGATTGAGCAAAGCAAATTTGAGTAGGATAAACAGTGCAGAGGATGTTAGGGCTAAAGCTTGTGAGAGTTTCATGGGTGATGATTCCTTTGTCAAAACACAAGTATTCCAAGAATATGTGTGGAGGACAATGAAAGATGAATATGTAATGAGTGTACAAATGAAGGCAAGCAAGAGCCCTGAAATTCCAAAAATAATTATAAAGGTTGAAGTCTGAAATGAGATGAGAACCATGTATTTGAAAAAGGCATTGTATGGATTAAACTAAGTTCCCAAAACTTGGTATGCAAGATTGGACAAATATTTGATACAACAAGTATTCAAAGAAGCTATTTCTGGATTAGATTATGTAAGCTTTTTTGGATCAACGTTTCAGATCACACTCCGTGATCCATCATCAGGATAGAGAGCTCAAGGAGATGAAAGTGGTTTGTTGCAAACCCAACAAGTATAAAAAGAGGCAGAAAGATGAAAGAGGGATAGAAGGCACAAGGCCCAAGAGATGATAGAAAAGAAATTACCAAAAAAAGATTATATATTAATATATTAATCTATTTTAAATGTATCAATCTATTTAATAATTTAATCTATTTGAATAATTTAAATCTATTGATATATTTTTTATTGGTAATTTAAATCTGTTAATCTATATGACAGATTTAGAAATAGATTTAATATTTTTCAATATATTGATATATTTTTTATTAGTAATTTAAATGATTAAATAGATTAATCTATTTGAATAATTTGAAAGTATTAATATATTTGAATATTTCTAAATATGTCAATATATTTAGGTATTTCTAAATCTATCAATATTGATAGATTTAGAAATACCTAAATATATTGACATATTTAGAAATATTCAAATAGTTTAATTTATTTACATTATTCAAATAGATTAATACTTTCAAATTATTCAAATAGACTAATATTTTTAAATAATTCTTTAATCATTTAATCCTTTCAAATTATTCAAATATATTAATACTTTCAAATTATTCAAATAGATTAATCTATTTAATCATTTAAATTACTAATAAAAAATATATCAATATATTGAAAAATATTAAATCTATTTCTAAATTTGTCATATAGATTAACAGATTTAAATTACCAATAAAAAATATATCAATAGATTTAAATTATTCAAATAGATTAAATTATTAAATAGATTGATACATTTAAATAGATTAATATATTAATATATAAATTTTTTTGGTAATTTCTTTCCTATCATCTCTTGGGCCTTGTGCCTTCTATCCCTCTTTCATCTTTCTGCCTCTTTTTATACCTGTTGGGTCTGCAACAAACCACTTTCATCTCCTTGAGCTCTCTATCCTGATGATGGATCATGGAGTGTGATCCGAAACATTGATCCAAAAAAGCTTACACAATCTAATCCAGAAATAGCTTCTCTGATATTCTTATGGATTATGGAAATCTAATAACATTAACAAGTATTCAGTAAATTCATCGCAGATAGTAATCTTTACTTCAAAATTGAGGAAGATAAAATATTGATAGTAGTTGTATATGTGGATGACATTATCTTTGGAGGAAATGAAGCTATGTGTAAGAAATTTGCACAAGATATGTAGAAAGAATTTGAGATGTCAATGTTTGGGGAGATAAATTTCCTCCTTGGGCTAAAAATCAATCAAATAGAAAAAAGGCATTATCCATTTCACATTCAAAGTATGTCAAAGAGATGCTGAAGAAGTTTGGAATACATGACTCCAAATTGGTATGTACTCCTATGCTGACTAGTTGCAAACTAAGAAAAGATGATGAATCACCTAAGGTTGATCAGAGCAAGTGAAGATCCTAATGAGACACATGTTGCAGTAGTGAAGATGATATTTGGATATTTAAAAGGAACTCTGAATTAAGGCTTATGGTATCCTTAGGATACTAATTTCACATTATGTGGATACACAGATGTAGATTGGATTGGTTGTGTTGATGATAGGAAAATTACAAGTGGTGGTGCATTCTTTATTGGTTGTAGATTGGTGTCATGGTTAAGTAAGAAACAAGATTCATTTTCTTCATCCACTATAGAGGCTTAGTATATTGCAGCAACATCTTGTTGCACACAAGTATTATGGATGAGATAGACATTGAAGAATATCATAGTAGTGTATGATAAACTAATTTCTATCTTTTGTGATAATACAAGTCCAATTAACATTTCAAAGAATCGAGTGATGCATTCAAGGACAACATATATCAATCAGGTATCACTTTCTGAGAGAGAAGATTATGGAGAATGAAGTGACTCTTGAATATGTACCTACAAAGGATTAGATTGTTGACATATTTACTAAGGCTCTTCCTAAGGATACTTTTGAGTATCTTCAAGAGAATTTGGGGTTATTTTCCCTCCTTTCTCTTCAATTTTCTTTTCTTTATGTGGTAGTGAGCCCTATTGGACAATGTGTCCTATTCTGGTAGTAAGCCCTTGTATCAGTTTTCCAATTACTTATATTGTGACCTGATCCACACCATGGTTTTTCCCTCATTAGGTTTTCCATGTAAATATGGTTTTCTCTTATGTATGGTCTTATTGTTTCAATTTTTTTTATCTATATTTCATGATTAATAAATTTAACAGAATAAGGGTTTAATGAATGCTCATGGATCTGGTTACTATTGAGGGTTTTGATGTTTTGATTTGATACAACTGATTCACCCCCACCCCCTCAATTGTCTTGTTCATTCAACATCATATATTTAGCAATTCTCAATTGATTATCAGACAAGTTAATGGGTCCTATAAATCAAAACATGATAAGTTATCTCAATATAAAAATCTCACAATGAAATTTCTAGAACATTTTAGATCATGCACTATTGGCAATGTTCCACAAAAGGATAATCAACATGTGGATACAATGGCAAGTGTTTCTTCCCTTATTTCTTTTGAATATTCTTTTGTAGACTTCACATTCATTGTTCACATCCTCACAAAACCATCGATAGATGAAAAGATGAAAGAAGTCTTAGTTGCCAATATTGAAGCTTCTAGTAAATGGTATACACCAATATTCAATTATCTAAAAGAAGGTACCTTTCCTGAACTAGCTACTAAAAACACTAGAGCTTGTATTAGGAAATTTTCAACTCAATACAAGATCCTAGAAAATGTATGTTATATAGATGGTCATTTGATGGTCTTCTTCTTAGATGTCTTAAACAATCTAAAATCCATATATCCCTTGAGAAAGCTCATGCAGGTGCTTGTGGAGGGCATTTTTGGAGGATGATCATTAGTTCAAAAGTTAATTCACATAGGATATTATTACCGAAACATGGAACAATATTATTTTGATCATGTTAAAAAATGTCATAAATGTCAAGAGCATACCAACTTGATTCATGCTCCTACTTTTGAACTTCATGCCCAAATTCCTATTTGGCCATTTTCAATATGGGATTTAGATCTTATTGGAAAATTTCTCCTTCTTTCTCTTCAAGACATACATTTGTAATCACTAGTATAAATTATTTCATGAAGTGGGTAGAGGCAATTCCTCTTCACTCCACAATTGCTAAATTAATTTTTTATTTTATTTTAGAAAATATTATCACTCAATTTAGTATTTCATTATCCTTAATAATGGATAATGGACAATCATTTAAGAATAATGAAGTGAAGAAATTTTTGGAAACATTTCACATTCACCATCGTTTTTCTACACCTTATTACCCACAATCTAATGGTCAAGCGGAAGCAACAAATAAACAACTTGAACAAATCTTGTGTAAAACAATTAGTAAACATAACAAGGATTATCACACTCAACTTACTCATGCATTGTGGGCTTATCACACAAGTATTCATACATCTACAACAAATACACCATATAACCTTGTTTACGGTGCGGACACAATAATTCCCTTAGAGTTAGAAATTTCCTCCTTGAAAATCTCTCTTAGGAGACTTATTAACAATAATACTTTAGATAAAAATGATTACAACAACTTGAAATGCTTGATGAAAAGAGTATAAATTCTCTCGAACATCTCCAAGCTTATTCAAAAAGAATGCAACATAATTATAATGATAATGTATTTCCTCACTCTTTTAACAAAGGAGATTAGGTGTTATATAAAAATCAAAGTAATGTTAATGTCACTCCTGATGAGAATGGAAAGTTTAACCCAAATTGGTTAGGACCCTACTGCATTGATGAAGTTTACAGGTTTGGAGCTATAGTGTAGAAAAATGTACTCCCTTACATTTTCACACTTTGTTTGGGCCCTCTTAATTAAATTGGACTTAATTATGCCTTAATAAGCCCTATTTTACATCTACAAGCCTAATAAATTACATTTCCAAAAGGGAAAATCTGATAATAATTAATGCCAACACATAACACTTTACCTTGAGCAATGTGTGTTCCAAGAATAGGTGCCTAGGACCCATTCGCCCATGGGCGAATGGGTCCACCCTAGGCCTTTGAACCTAAATTTAAATTATTTTCTTGGCAGTATTTTAAGGTCCCTAAATTCAAATTTCAATTTCCAATTGTAATGTTTAATTTTTGGGGAATTAAGGATACATACCTATAAATACAAGGTATTTTTATCAAATCAATCCTAGCATTTTAAAGTGAACAAAAGTATAGAAAATTTTAGGATCAAGGGCATTCAAGAGTAGATTTATCAGTGATTTATTGTAGCAATCAATATCTTAAGCATCATATCAAATTATTTAACAATCATGCATGTTTTTTGTGCTAACATTGTGATGTAGGTTTCAAAGATCAAGCCAAGAATTCAAGTCAAGCATTCAAGTATCAAGATCCACATCCATTTAATCCATTTCATGCAAGATCAAGCTCAATATTTTAGATTTCCAAAGGTTTATTCATAGGTTTGGTGGGTGCAACATTGTATTGCTCATTTATCATTCCTTTCATGTTTCATTATTTCAATTCAAGGTTTAATTACCCAAACGGGGTTTGACAGACACAAACACATTCACCAAAAGAAAAAAAAAATTCCCTCTTATGTTTGTGTTATAGATCTTACGTTGAACAAGGATTGGAGATCTCTTGAAGAGAAAGATTGGAAAAGTTGTCAAAGTTGTCATCAAATCATGGAAACTCACCTACAGATCTGATTTCTGAACTTCTGACACCAAAACCCAAATTAGATAGAAGCTATAGATTGACATTAGAGGCTCCCAAAAATTGGTTGAAATCCATAACAAAAGACCCATTCACCCATGGGTGAATGAGTCCCAACCAACCTCCTAAAACTATCTTTTGGTGACTAGTACACAGTGTCTAACTCTTCTCATATCTACAAAAAGTTTGCTATTTTTGTTAGTAATGAGCTTTAAATTGTTTTTTCAAGTTTGAATGAGCATAATTTAGTAGATTTTATATTTTTAGTTTTTCTCCCAAAAGTGTTGCTCAGGCTGAAACGCCAATCCTCAAGCATAAGGAAATTAGTAGATTCCTTCATTGAGTTGACTCACCTAAGGGTTGTAATTCAAAACTTTGTGTGGATCTCATTTCCTAATGAAATAAAGGAAGATAAGTCCTGTTGGAGTAAAAATGACACTGAGAGGGGGGGTGAATCAGTGTCTTAACAGATTTGACAAATTTTAAAAATTCAAAAACATAGCTTAGATTTGATCTCAATGTTATTCTGATTAATGCATTCATGAGTTGAATGTAATCATTCATAAACAGAATTGAGAAAATTAATAATCCCAACAGTGTATTGAAACAACAACAACAACACAATAAAGCAATGAGAACACAGAAGAACAAAGTGACACAAAATTTTCCAAGTGGAAAACCCTCCTGGGGTATAAAAACCACTCCCTAAATGCCTTCCAAGCTTAATCTTTTAATCAACTGCTCACAATGCCTTATAGGCTAATTTTTGAGCACCCACTCAAGGAGCACCAACCCCTCGTTTAGAGATATCTATCTCAAGGAATACCAACCCCTCAAATTATGTTTTGAACAATAATAATAACTCAGAGGATTTCTCTATTTTCAGTTAAGCACATATTTCTATGTTTTCTCGTCTACAAAATTCCTTAAATATTCAATAATTGAATCCCTAAAATACTACATAGAGAAGAAATTTACAATCTCTGCATCTTGTTATTCAGATTTTATTGTAGAGTTTTATCCATATATTTTCATACAACCAAAGAAAGATAATCTCATAATTACAAAAATAGTAGCAGAAAAGAGTTTTCTACTTCTGTTTATACATCTGCCAGATAGGTAACTGTCTTCAGGAGTAACGGCAGAACAACCAACCTAGCTAAGAGTCGTTCTCAACTAATCTGTAATGTATGAGTTCATATTGCTACATAAAAAGCACAACTATCCACCATAGAAAATCATAACCTCTAATGCATGAATGACAATACTCAGTCAGGGCATCATTTGTCATACTAGTAACAGAGATGTAGAGAGCAGTTAAAGAAAAATGGTGATTATAAACCAGTATGTGCAGCATGAAACACATAAATAAATATACCAGACAAATCTATAACTCCCATGGCTCCATCAACCACTGTCGAGCATCTAGCCAGAGAGGCGCAACAAACATAGTAGCCATACCATTCATTTCTTAACCAAAAAGGGATTTCATCCTAACAATGCTGTTACAGCCAGCAACAATAGTAAAGAATAGTTTATGAAGCTTTCTCATGATGGCAGCTAGGCTAGGGTTTCATACCCAGTCAAAAAGAATAATCACAAATTTTTCCCTAAGTAACCTTCTTTTCAATCGATGTGATGGTATGCCAAAGGCAACTTTAACGCCAGACGTTCAACCCTAATTCAATCGTTAGACGTCCCCTTGGTTCAATTCGCTTTCACTGTGACACATCAGAGTCGGGAGAAGTCATAACGAATACATAATGTCATGCTGAGAGCTCATAACATCCTTCTAGTCGATGAGACAAAAAGGTTCTCTCACCGAAATGAAACCATCATTTGCTATCACTATAACTTTTGATATCGGAGAGACATCATAAAGATGAAAATTGTTATACCAAATGTCATTCATTTGACTTTGTCGAAAAGACACACCGTCCTCGCCAAGACCTCACATCAATGAAAGAGTCTCACCAAAAAGACTTTTCAGTTCTTATGAGTCGCTGTAACCTACAATCTTCGGGGAGACCTCTCAGAGAATACTCTATCATACTAAAAAGGAACTTTATTCACTAAGTCACTAAGACAATGCCAATCTCTTGCCAAACGCACTTCATAAGTCGGCAAGACCAAAAAGCTCGCTATGACATTCCACCAAAACAAAACTCTTACCAATACGCATCCATCCACCACCGGTCGGTGTGACATTGTATATTCATTATAACCTCACGCTGAAGCCTTAAGCTCTTGCTGATGAGTTTCCATTAAATCTCTGATCAATGTGACATACCAATATCGCTGAGACCACATACCAATGGAATAACATATGCCGATAGAGATCACTTTTAGTCGCCAAAACAAAAGATAAGTCTTGCCGAAATAACATTTCTTGTGTCGGTCGTCAAGACACAAAATGCTCGATGAAACAACATGCCGATAGGGATTTCTTACGCCGAAGAACCACCTTATGAGTTAGTCAATGAGACCTGATTCATTCGGTAAGACCTCCCAATGGTGAACACAACTCATGCCGATAGACCTTTCCACTGTCGCCAAGACAACAGGAATGTCATGCCGAAAGCAGCCTGTATGTTAAATTCAATCGACATGACATCAGAAATGTCTTGCCGACAGGCAACACAGCAATTTCAAAGTGGATTGGGGAGACCCTACCATACTCATGTTGATATGTGTAAGCCCGAATGAGAAACAACCAATACCTGTGATATGCAAAAAGAACCATCTTGACAAGGAAACCAACTGAAAGAGATTTTGTCATCAAGGACAAACCATAAACACAACTGAGATCCAACAAACTCCCCCTTTCGGCCTCAAGGCAAAGAATAGAAGAAAATGTGCATTGCCATAACACAACTGAGAAGCCTACCAAAATATCATGAGAAACTATTGCAAAAAAAAGAGTATCAATGCAGCAACCAAGATTGTAGGAGAGCTTTAAGTGAATCAAAACATATAAAATGCTCCCCCTAAGCAGTAGCTTGGAGATTTAGTGAAGTAACAATTGAGAGATAACTCCCAATCAAAGTCTCAGCCTTTCAAATAACTCTTTTGCTAAGGGCTTGGTAAAAATATCAGCCACCTGAACTTGAGATCCAACAAACTATAAGCAGACTTCATTAGCCAAAACCTTTTCTCGAAGAAAGTGAAACTTGATAGCAATATGTTTAGTGTGAGAGTGCATAACAAGATTTTTTGAAATACTTATCGCACTAGTGTTATCACAAAGAATGGAAATAGGTTTAGAAACATCAATAGCCATATCTGAAAGAGTCTGACTCATCCACAGTACTTGAGTACAACATGAAGTGGCAGCAATGTATTTTGCTTCAGCAGTAGAAAGAGAAACAAATACTTGTTTCTTGTTGTGCCATGCCACTAAACGATCACCAAGAAAGAATGCAGCACCACTAGTGCTTTTCCTATCATCCAAACAACCAACCCAGTCAGCATCAGTATAAGTAATCAAAGAGAAATCATTGCTTCTAGGATACCAAAGACCATAATCAATAGTGCCTTGAATATGTTTAAAAATCCTTTTAATAGCAGTGACATGGGATTCTTTAGGGGATGCCTGAAAATGTGCAACAATGCAAACTACCTACATAATGTCAGGTCTAGAGGCAATTAAATATAAGAGACTGCCGATCATTGATCTATATTCCATTTGATTTGTATTAGGAGAATCATCAACCTTAGTAAGTTTGCATCCAATAATCATTGGAGTGCTAACTGGATGGCATTCATCCATCTGAAATTTTTAAGCATCTCTTTAGCATACTTGGTTTGAGAAAGAAATATTCCATTCTCACATTGAGAGATTTGAAGACCCAGAAAGAAATTTAATTCTCCTAACATTGACATTTCAAACTCAAATTCCATTATCTGAGAGAATTTTTTACTCAAAGTGACATTATTGCAGCCAAAGATAGTATCATCAACATAAATTTCAACAACCAAAATATCAGAACCTTCAGTTTTAACATAAAGATTACTATCTACACCTCCTCTAACAAAGCCATTAGAAATTAAATGACTGTCCAACCTAGAGTACCAAGCTCTAGGTGCTTGTCTTAAGCCATAGAGAGCCTTTTTCATCCTGTAAACATGGTTAGGATTATCTTTGCATATAAATCCTTTAGGTTGTTCAACATAGACCTCTTCATCTAAATAGCCATTCAAAAAAGCTATTTTGACATCCATTTGATAAACAATAAAGTTTTTATAAACAGAATAAGCCAAGAATATTCTGATGGATTCTAATCTAGCAACGGGTGCAAAGGTTTCACTAAAATCAATACCTTCTTGTTGAGCATAGCCTTTGCAGACAAATCTTGCTTTGTTGTGAATAACATTACCATTTTCATCAAGCTTATTTTTATAAATCCATTTTCCGCCAATGACATTCTTGTCATCTGGTCTTGGGACTAACTCCCAAGTTTGATTTTTCTCAATTTGATCAATTTCTTCCTGCATAGCATTAAGCCAACATGGGTCTATGAGAGCTTCATTAAAAAATTTAGGCTCAAACTAAGTAACTAGACAGAAAGAAATTTGTGCCTTTTCATCAAATTCTACAGCCTTTCTTCTAGTTTGAACTCTTGCATTTTTATCCCCAATAATCTGATCTTTGGGGTGATATATAGCTAGAGTTTTCAAAGGAGAAATTGATGCAACCTTTTTAGAACTTTCTTTTTCATTTTTAGGGCTTGCTGATTCAGTAACAGACTTTGTTGTTTCAGCTCCTTCTGAAATTATTTCAAGTTCAAGTTCTCCTTCCTCATTATCCTGCAAAGATTCAACATACAAATGTGGTCTTTCATCAAATTTTACATTAACAACTTCAAAAATCTTATTAATCCTTTTGTTAAGGCATTTATAAGCTTTGTTGTGAGTTGAGTATCCCAAAAAGATACCCTCATCACTCTTTAATTGAAAGCTCCCAAGGTTATCATCATCTTTCTTGATAAAACACTTACTTCCAAAAATTTTAAAGTGTTTGACAGAAGCAGTTTTTCCATACCAAAGTTCATAAGGAGTGTGTTTAGATTTCACCCTAAGCTGCACTCTATTCAAAATGTATACAGCTGTATGAATAGCTTCTTTCCAATACATATCAGTCAACTTAGCTTCATCTAGCATGGTTCTAGCCATTTCTTTTTATAGTTTTATTCTTACGTTCAACTAGCCTATTTTGTTGAGGTGTTTTTGTTGCAGCATACTGTCTTTTAATGCAATGTTGTTCACAGTAATCAATAAACTCTTGAGAAGTGAACTCACCTCCTTTGTCAAATCGCAGACATTTAAGTTTCAGATTAGATTCCTTTTCAACCATTTTACGAAAAATTTTGAACCTTCCAAAGGCTTTTGATTTGTGCTTAAGAAATGTGACCCATATCATTTCAGTATAATCATCCACAAATAACATAAAGTACCTTTCACCATTAATAGACCTTGTTCTGGTTGGTCCACACAAATCAGTGTGCACAAGTTGTAAAGGTTTTGAAGAAGAATGTTCTTTTGTTTTGAAGCTGATTTTAGTTTGTTTACCACTTAAGCATTCTTTGCACACAGATTTTTTTGGCTTGCTAAGAACTGGTAGACCTCTAACATTTTGATATTTACTAATTCTAACCAAATTTTCAAAGTTTATGTGTCCTAATCTTTTATGCCATAACTAGTTCTCTTCAATTTGGCCCATTAGACACATACCTTGATTATTGTCAATGCATGATGAGTCAAGAAGATTGTACACATTTCCTTTTGTCCTCCTTCCAGCTGCAACAGCCTTTCCAAGCTTGTTCTTAATCTCACATCCCTGCGAAGTGAAAAGAACATGATAACCACTATCACATATTTGACTAACACTTAGAAGTTGTGTTTGAGACCTTCCACATAGTACACATTATAGATAGGAGTGTCTTCATTCAGAAGAAGTGAACCTCTACCTTTAATTTGAATACCAGAGTTATCACCAAACTTAACATAACCACCTACATAATCTTCAATATTTATAAACTTATCCTTGTCGCCAGTCATATGGTTAGAACTTCCACTGTCTAGGACCCATAAGTCCTTTTTCTTGGAATGAAAAGTAGTTTGAACCAACATAGTTTGTTCAATGTTGTTAACAGTCTTAGGTTTCCAAACTTTTTTAATTTTCTATTGTTTCGATTGCAGATCAATTCTGCATTGTTTGACAGAATGTCCCAAGGCATTGCATTTAAAACATCTGATCTATCTAACAAAACCATAGTGTTGCCTAAGACCAAACCTAGGTATTCTAGGATTCATAAGCCTACAAGTGCTCACCTTATGGCCAAATTTGTTGCAGAAAAAAAAATAACCATAGAAGAAAGTATTGACATTGTATGAAGATCTATTACCTCTTAAAGACTGAACATGATCCTTACCAAATTTTGAGTGATTTGAACCTAAACCTTTGACTTTAGAAGAGGGGTTTTGTTTTTCATGGTCAATTGAGAATTTACCCTTTTCAAAACCAACACCAGTTTTATCTTTGTACATCTTTTGTTTGCTGAGCATCTCATTCAGTTTTAAAGTGCTTTCATATTTTTCAATTTCCTTCCTAAGACAAACTACTTCTTGTTCCAGTTTTTGAATTTCATGATCTTTGCAGCTTATAGTCTCTCGAAGACAGTCTTCAACTCTTTTAGCTTCTTCAAGCTGAGTTTTCAAAGAGACCATTTCTTGATCTGGTTTATGTTCTTGAGCAAGAACTTGTTTTTTGAGTTTTCTAATCTCTTGTAAAGCACATTTCAGCTCACTTTCCAGATCTACTTCACCTTCTTCAATGTCAATGGTGTTTGTATCTTCTTGCTAAGTAATCTCAATCATGAACAAGGTTTCATCTTCTTCTGCTGATGAATCTTCAGACTCAAAATCAGTTTCATCTTTGCTAAACAAACTCTTCTTCTTTATAAAGTTGAAATTGCATTTAGGTTTAAAGGCCTTCTTCTTAGGCTACTTTTTAGTTGTCTCGTTGTCACAGATTTGATCACCATAGGGACACTTTGCAGCAAAGTGACCTATTTTGCCACAGTTAAAACATTTAAAGGGAAGTTTTCCCTTATATTTTCTTGATCCCTTTTTAAATCTTCTAACAAAATGGGATTCTTTAGAATCAAACAAATCTGATTCACATACTTTAACTTTTTCTTTCTTTTCAGTGTTAAAGGCAGTTTCTTTTCCTGTTGAATTGTTTTTGCTAGTTCTCATTTCATAGGCAGTAAATATTCCTTGCAGGCTGTCTAAGGTAAGCTGATCAAAGTGTTTCTTTTCTTCTAGGGCTGAAACCTTAGATTCAAATTTGGATGGTAAGGTTCTAACAACCTTTGTGACTACATCAAATTCATTAACATCTTGACCTAGACCTTTCATTTCATTGACAACTTCATCAACTCTTAGGAAATATTCAGCCACCTTTCTTCATTTTCAACTCCTCAAACTAATGCTTGAGTGTAATGATTTTTGAAAATTTGACTTTCTCATTCCCGTGATATATAGTTTCAAGTTTTTCCCAGATATCATGAGTAGCTTTGCAATGCATGACTTTAATGAACACATCTTTAGTTAACCCACACAAGATGGAATGCTTAGCTCTGGCATTTGTTTCATACCTCTTTTTTTCAGCAAGATCAATGGGAATAGAGGAGGGTACATTGTAAGCATTTATAACCATGCTCCAAACATCAAAATCAAAAGAAATATGAAAAGCTTCCATTCTAATTTTCTAGAACACATAATCTGTTCCATCAAATAATAGAGCTCTGGTTACAGAGGCACCGTCTTGAGAATGTGCCATTAAAAATAAACTCCAAGACCAAGATCAATCCAAGGTGATTAAAACCTATCAGAGGACCCTATGCTCTGATACCAATTGTTGGAGTTAAAATGACACTGAGGGGGGGTGAATCAGTGTCTTAACAGATTTGACAAATTTTAAAAATTCAAAAACATAGCTTAGATTTGATCTCAATGTTATTCTGATTAATGCATTCATTAGTTGAATGTAATCATTCATAAACAGAATTGAGAAAATTAATAATCCCAACAGCGTATTAAAACAACAACACAGTAAAGCGGTGAGAACACAGAAGAACAAAGTGACACAAAAAATTTTGAGTGGAAAACCCTCTTGGGTATAAAACCCACTCCCTAAATGCCTTCTAGGCTTAATCTTTTAATCAATTGTTCACAATGCCTTATAGGCTGATTTTTGAGCACCCACTCAAGGAGCACCAACCCCTTGTTTAGAGATATCTATCTCAAGGAGTACCAACCCCTCAAATTATGTTTTGAACAATAATAATAACTCAAAGGATTTCTCTATTTTCAGTTAAGCACATATTTCTATGTTTTCTTATCTATAGAATACCTTAAAGATTCAATAATTGAATCCCTAAAATACTACATAGAGAAGAAATTTACAATCTCTGCATCTTGTTATTTAGATTTTATTGTAGATTTTTATCCATATATTTTCATACAGCCAAAGAAAGATAATCTCAGAATTATAACAACAGCAACAGAAAAGAGTTTTTTGCTTCTGTTTATACATCTGCCAGATAGGTAACTATCTTCAGGAGTAAAGGCAGAACAACCAACCCATCTAAGAGTCGTTCTCAACTAATCTGTAACATATGAGTTCATATTGCTGCATAAAAAGCACAACTGTCCACCACAGAAAATCATAACCTCTAATGCATGAATGACAATACTCAGTCAGGGCATCATTTGTCATACTAGTATCAGAGATGCAGAGAGCAGTTAAAGAAAAATGGTGATTATAAACTAGTATGTGCAGCATGAAATGCATAAATAAAAATACCAGACAAATCTGTAACTCCCATGGCTCCATCAACCACTGTCGATCATCCAGCTAGAGAGGCGCAACAAACATAGCAGCCATACCATTCATTTCTGAACCAAAAACGGATTTCATCCTGACAATGTCGTTACAGCCAGCAACAATAGTAAAGAACAGTTTATGAAGCTTTCTCATGATGGTAGCCAAGAAAGGGTTTCATACCCAGTCAAAAAGAATAATCACAAATTTTTCCCTAAGTAACCTTCTTTTCAATCGATGTGACAGTATGCCAAAGGTAACTTTAATGCCAGACGTTCAACCCTAATTCAATCGTTAGACGTCCCCTTGGTTCAATTCACTTTTGCTGTGACACATTAGAGTCAGGAGAAGTCATAACGAATACATAATGTCATGCTGAGAGCTCATAACATCCTTCTAGTTGATGAGACAAAAAGGTTCTCTCACTGAAATGAAACCATCATTCGCTATTGCTATAGCTTTTGATATCAGAGAGACATCATAAAGATCAACATTGTTATACCAAATGTCATTCATTTTACTTTGTCGACAAGACACACCATCCTCACCAAGACCTCACATCGATGAAAGAGTCTCACCGAAAAGACTTTTTAGTTCTTATGAGTCACTATAACCTACAATCTTTGGGGAGACCTCTCAGAGAATACTCTGTCATACCGAAAAGGAACTTTATTCACTAATTCACTGAGACAATACCAATCTCTGGCCGAACGCTCTTCATAAGACTTAGTCGACAAGACCAAAAAGTTTGCTATGACATTCCACTAAAACAAAACTCTTGCCAATACTCATCCATCCACCACCAATCGGTGTGACATTACATATTCGTTATAACCTCACGCCAAAGCCTTAAGCTCTTGCTGATGAGTTTCCATTAAATCTCTAATCGGTGTGACATACCAATATCACTGAGACCACATACCGATGGAATAAAATATGCCGATAGAGATCACTTTCAGTCATCGAAACAAAAGACAAATCTTGCCGAAATAATCTTTCTTGTGCTGATCGCCAAGACACAAAACGCTCGATGAAACAACATGCTGATAGGGATTTCTTACGCCGAAGAACCACCTTATGAGTTAGTCGGTGAGACCTGACTCATTTGGTAAGACCTCCCAGCGGTGAACACAACTCATGCCGATAGACCTTTCCACTATCGCCAAGACAACGGGAATGTCACGCCGAAAACAGCCTTTATGTTAAATTCAATTGACATGACATCAAAAATGTCTTGCTGATAGGCAACACAGACATTTCAAAGTGGATCAGGGAGACCCTTCCATACTCATGCCGATATGTGTAAGCTTGAATGAGAAATAACCAATACCTGTGATATGCAAAAAGAACCATCCTGACAAGGAAACCAACTAAAAGAGATTTTTTCATCAAGGACAAACCATAAACACAACTAAGATCCAACAAGTCCATCATACCCCCATTTTCCCCCTTTTATATTGATTGGTGAACCTAATTCTCATCATTTCATTTTGGTGAACCCAAATTTGTACAACAAAATTCTAAAATTTGGATTCCATTCAAACCCTAGGTCTAGGATTTGCATTACTTTGCATTGCATTGCATTGATTTTCATCTCATTTAGGTTTGTTAACTTGCATTAGTTTGCATCGCATTTAGGTGTTTAGGTTTGCATTTTTGTATTCTTTAAAATCTAAAAGTATCAAAAATCTCATTCATTTTGTAGAGTGTTTACATAACATTGCATGATCAATCACTTCAATTAGAAAATTGAATCAAAATTTCATCTCAAATTAGGTCTTTTTTCTTGTCATTTATCATCATTTTACACTTGCACATGGATATAATTTACCAAAAAGCTAAAACTATAACGACATGTTTACAACTAGAATCTGAAAACATAAACATCAACTCAAAAATCTATAATTTAATTCTTCAAAACCCCAACACAAGACCAGTTCACCCATGGGAAAAGGAGTCCTTGATCAAGCTTGTTTCTGAATTTTTGGGCACTAAAAACTCTTTGTCTGCATTTTATGTTTCTGCATTCAGCTTTTTGTTTTAGTTTCTAGAATTTTTTATTTTCTACAATCAATTACAATAAGGCATTTTATCAATTCAAGTTGGAATTACAAGACACCATTTTCATGTTTTTGCATAGTATAATCAGAAAATTATCTTGTTTAAAATCTAGAAATTTCTCTCTTTTTACATATTTGCATTGTACTTCCTATTGTTGATTGTTCCTTTCTTATTCTCCATTTTGGGTGCACCTTAGGTTTGGTGAAACTTGTAAGAGCTTCACAACCTGGTGTCTTATTTCCAATATTGTCGTGAGACATAGTTCAAGACTAATGTCATCATGCAATACATCACTCATTGTGGATCTTGGGTTTTCCAACTCTTTCACTCATAGTGTTGACACTAGTCAACCCACTATGGAACATACCCTTGACACTTCATTTCCTATGACATCCTTACCAACAACTAATGTTACTAATGTCGAATCAATGGTTTCTAATGTCCCTCAAGAGAGCCTAAGAAAAATGGATGAAGAATTAGACAAATTACAAAACTTTGTGAGTTATGAATACATTATTGGTATTGTGATTCCTGACATAGATAACATGAGGAGAATTATTGATAATGAACTAGGAATATAATCTATGTGTTTCCTATCACACATTACTAATAAACATGTCCCTTCAATGGCTAGATTTGCTCAAACTTTGGGGTATACTCAAATTTAAGGTGGAAATCAAATTCCTCCTTCCACAACCATGATGTCTATTACAAAATACACCAATCCAACTGTTACTACAACCGTACAACCTACTAGCAATTTTAATACTACCTTTGGTGTTTCCACTGGAAATACGTTTAGATTTGTGCATTCAGATCTCATATCTCCTAATTCATATCCCGTTACAAATTTACAATTTACTTGTCCTCCAAACACATTTACACCTCCACCTTATTCACCTCCATTTCACAACACAAACAACAATGCCATCGTTAACCTACTCTTGCAAAGTGTTTCATCCCTCCAACAAAAAATTGCTCCATTGAATCAAAATCAAAATGGCCAACCTTCACAATATGTCAAAAGAAACCCATTATCCTTGGAGATATTGAGAACTCAAATTCCACAAGGTATAGAGATTCCTAGATTCAAGAAATATGGTGAGAAAGGATATTTTTTTAGTCATGTTTTTGCATACACAACCTTATGTTGTGACTTCATTTTTGAGGATAAACTCTTGGCTAAACTCTTCCCTAGATCCTTGAAAGACACTGCCTTGGAATGGTTTTTTTCCTTACCAAATAATTCAATCTGTTCATTCAATGAACTTGTTGATTCCTTTCTTAATCATTTCCAAGTGCACATGGGTCCTAAGATAACCTTAGAAAATTTAATGGAATGTATACAAAATGATTATGAAAAGGTCACTGACTTTAACACCCATTATCAATCGCTTTACTCACAAATCAACATTAGGATTCCTAATCCTGATCTGCAGTGAATGTTCATTGAAAATTTGCAAAATAAGCTTCAGGATAAGATTGGGATGATGAAAATTTCCCTCCTTCACACAATTGTGTACTACCCTTTGTGATTACCAAAATTTGTTAGTAGTCAAGAAGTGAAAATTCCCTCTAGCCTTCTTGAAAATTTTGAATCCAAGCCCCAAACCAACTTCCAATCATTCAAGAAACTTAATAAGGGATTTTTACAACTCAATTCCCCTCATCCAACTCAACATGTGGAAACCCAAGTGGATACTATAAAGATGAAAAATCCATATACATTTGGGGAGAGGAATATAGAATTTACCCCTCTACCTAATACCCTTCATTCCATCATGTTGCAGCTCTTAAACAAGAACTTAATTTCCTTACCTCATGTTAGAGCTCCTCATCCTACTAAGTCTTTACCTCCAAACTATAAACAAATTTCCTTTTTCCATTATCACTAACAAAATGGACATGACACAGAACATTGTAAGCATCTTAAACATATTGTGAAAGACCTCATTGATTCTAATCACATTCAAATTGGAGGTGTTAATGATCAAGGTAATAAGTTTGTTGCCCCTCCCAACCAATATTCACAAATAATTACCAATCCCATGCCAAATCATAACATTGCATTTGTAAAAGCTAGTGAAAACAAGAATGATGTGATGAAAATTGACACGAATAATGAAAACTTGAATGATAATGAGCAAAATTCTATAGATATTATGATTGGAATCATTGAAGTTCAACCTCGTAAGTGCCAAACCAATATGTCCCTTGGCATTGATTTCTCACAAAATGGCATACTTCAACATGCACCTAATGGTCCTCTTTACATAGTTGGAAAAATCAATGACAAGTCTACTAACGGGATATTAATTAATCTCATCTATGTAGAGAATGTGATAACTAAATAATTCTTGTTTGTCCATGAACTCTATCAAGATAATTATAAAAAACCAAAAGCATGGATCAAAACTGATGCAGACCTAGGAGGCTCAACCACATTCAAAGTGACAACCTGCCTTCAAGAGGCATCTAACAAGATTAAAATGACTTATTTGATTAATTTAAACAATCCTCAAAGTATGACAACAATCAAAAGCATGATTTCTCACTTTCACCCTTGAATCCTAGTAGTAGTGCAAACTTAGTTTTTGGCCTTTAACTCAAATACTCTCCAAAACACCTGACAAAAATATGATGGATTTAGACACCCATTTCAAAGTTGTAACATATATCTCAAAATCAGATATAATTCTTTTGGACTAATCTCCTAAAATCACCCCTTCTACGCTAACCTAATTAGGTTGATTAGGCCTTAATTACAAAGCAACATACCCTTCAACTTAACATAGACCCCTAAAACCTTGGGGCAACATTTCCCATGCCCCTCAAACCTCCAAATCCACAACCAACACCCAAGGTTAACCCTTCCAACATAGCAAACTCTAAAACCCTCAATTTCATAGCAAACCAAGAGGCTTTATTCAAAGTCCCACTTGCACAACCTTCCTGACCTTGCCACCAACTCATACATGTGTATTATGACCCCAATATGCTCAAAATTTGAAAAAAACTCCACATTCTCATTGATTTTCACAAACCCTACACCCAAGGCTCCATTTTCATGTGTTTTTCTTCACAAAAATCATCAAAACAGCAGGTTTATCTCCTTGGTTCCTTCCCCACAACTCTAATCATACAGCCTACAACCTACTTAGACTCCCTAGGGCCTATTACACTAGTTACAATAGATACAGTTAGTGTAAGGGCCCTTTAAAACATGTTCTTATTCACAAAACCCTCAAAATAGGGTATCCTTAGCCTGTCACAGGAAAACAGAGATTGCCACTACAAAACTTAATTAAATTTCTTCAAACTTCATAAAAAATGATGTTAACATAGACCTTTACACCATATGATTCATTACACAATAAAATCTGGTTGTATGGGTCCGTACAGATCTGCAAACTGAGTGAAACTCATAAAATGAATGAAAACTTAGAAAATTCTTATTGCCAATTCTTCAAGACTCCAAGCCAACATTACAAAATGAGTTGTCATGTCTTTTTAAAGGCTTCTCCTCATCAAACCAACACCCAACTATCTTACAACTACTTTTTAAACCTCTCATGACCATTGTGTGATCAAAAAAATACTAACATGTAATAGATTAAAAACAGATACTATTTCAAGCACACCAATAAAACATTATATCAAAACAGAACATAAAAGATAAGCAAATGCAAACTCAGTATTTTGCTTTGATTGTCGTCCTATTGTCCTCTATCTTCAGTGTTTTTGTTGATTCCAGCTTTTTGCTCTCAGATTGTAGGCTAGGCTCAAACAAAATGTCTTCCTAAAGAACGAGATTTAAATATGATGCATGATGCAAGATTAAGCTATGATATTGAATTTGAACTAATATGCTTGAAGTAAACATGATGCTATAATACTAGATGAATTAAATGCATGAACTCTAATTAATTGTCTATTACCAATGCTTGGATTCACATAGGTATTTATAGAGTTTTTCGAATGATTTTGATTGGTTGTCTTGATTAACGGTTGTGATAATTCCTGGCAAATCGAATGGCTGAAGAAGGATGAAACTAAAGAGAAAATAGAAGAAAACTTGAAAACAAGATTTTTCCATTTTTATGAAAGAGGGAAAAGATAAGAAGATAAGAAATCCTCTTTCTTTTTTAAAAATAAAAGAAAGATTTAAAGCTGATAAATAATGAATTAAAAATTCAATTATTTATTTGTGGATGACATTCAGCTTTTTTTTAATTAAATAAAATATTTAATTAAGCTTTTAAAAGTAGAAGAAAGTTTGTGATAAGAAAAGAGCTTTAATCAGGATTTTTGAAAAAAGCAGAAGATCTCATATTTAAATAAAATATTTAATTATGATATGAGAAGATTTCACAATCAAATAAAATATATAATTGTGTTTTAGAAAGAAAGCATAAGATATTTAATTAAATAAGGTTTATTTAATTAAATCTCTTTTATGAAATTAATTAAATGAAATATTTAATTAATTAGAAGAAGAAATTAAAATAGAATTAAAAAAAGAGATATTTAAACTTAATTAAATCAAAAGATTTAATTTAAATTTAATCAATGATAATTAATTTAAATAAATAAAATGTATTTATTTAATTAATTAAGTGGACGTATGAAAATAATTAAATAAAATAAATTTATTTAATTACAAAAGAAGAATAAGATGAATGAACAATATAATTAAATTAATTAAATTTAATCATATGTAGAGGACTTTTAAATAAATTAACTAAATAATAAATATTTAATTAACTGCCAGGATTATAAACATGACCATTTTTATGCGTATACATTTTGCCCCTCTTTGAATTGATGTGTGAAACGCATTGCTTCAAAGAAAATAAAAAAATTTGCCCCTGATATGTTTCTGATTTTTTTATGCTGATGATGTCCCCTCGGGAGGTAAATCACGGAAGATGATGTCGAGAATGATAGGGAAACAGTGATTTAGCTCCTGATAGATGATGTTTGTGATGACCTGGTGAAAAATAAAATGAAAAGAATCAAAAATGTCATTAACTTTCACCCTAAAAGACCCTTATAAGGTAAAAGGGGTAAAAGGAAGTGTCATTTTCACCCTGCTGCTACAGTAAAAAGTAAGCTCTGATAGTGACTTGGCGAGATGGAGATCCCATTGCACAGGCATAGATTTGAGCGAGCGCGCTGATATCAGAGACCAGCTGCGTATGGACCACCGGTGAGTGATTCCAACCATTTTTTATTGCAATTTTTGCATTTTTGAATTGATTTTTCAAATGTTTGAGATCGGATTTAATTTTTTTTTTGCACGTTTTAGCGCATATAGGAAAAGTTTTAACGCATTCGACAAATTCTTTAGCGCAAATAGGAAATTCTGTAGCGCATATAGGAATAGGGGAAAAATTGATCCTTTAGTGCATCTGATAGACAGAGTAGCACATCTAGGTTAGAATTGGCTAGGTTGATCTTATAGCGCATCTAGGGCACAAAATTGCGCATCTAGGGCTAGGGTGGGCAATTGATAGAGTTGTGCATATGAGAGTTAGAGTGGCGCATCTGTAGGATAGAATAGCGCATCCCGATTTTTAGCGCATCGAGGAAACAGTTTAGCGCATATGAGAAAAACTTTAGCGCATATGGGCAACAGAATAGCGCATTTAGGAAATTTTTCACAGAATGCTTGTGTGATGAAAAATGATGTTTTAAATTGCTTCCTTAGGCAATAGATAGATGAATTGCAGAACCATCATGCTGTTATGATAGAAAAATCTGATAGAGAACTGATAACTTTGCTTCCACAATAGAAAACAAAGAGTAGATAGTTGATAACTTTATGACGAACAACAAAGAGTAAAATGATTGATTGATTGATGTGTGTTTAATAACTTTGCTTCTCGCGATTGAAAAACAAAGAGTAGATAGTTGATAAATTTTCTTTCTGCGATAGAAACCAAATAGTAAAATGAAGATAAAAATTTGCATTCATGATTGAAATACAAATAGAAAATGATATGTGTGTTGATAAATTTGTTTTCTTGAAAAGAAAAATAAATAGTAGATGATGATAGAGTAACTTGTTTTGATATTCAGATAGATTGATGTAGCACTTGATATGGGTCATTGATTGGATTTGCTGGATAGATAGATCACATGATATGAGTCTGATTGATGTGTCCTTTGTGATGGTCAAACAAAATAGGAGGCTTTTAAAAGCCTCCAGATTAGAGAGCGGTTCCCACTATGTTGGGAGCGGATAGGAGAGATCACCCCTGCCAAGTTACAGTTGATAGCAGATTGTGGATTGGGACCTTTGTTGGCGATGCCGCGAGGCATTCGGGCCAACAGGGGACTATTGACCACCCTGGCAGAGAGATGGCACTCGGAGCATAACACTTTTCACTTGCCGACTGGTGAGATGAGTGTGACGCCTGAGGATGTGTACAGGATTCTTGGGATCCCAGTTGTTGGTGCCCTTGTGGTTTATGACCACAAGGAGATTGGTGGGACCGAGGCGCTGCGATGGATATGTGACGATCTGAGCATATGTGGTTACTAGATAGACTGGGAGGATTTTAGCAGGTATCTAGCCTTAGTTGCTATATTGGCTGCATTTATTGGAGGGTTCCTTGGACCGGATCATCAGTCGAAGGGATTCGCAGTTGGTTGGGGGAGGATGTTGGAGTGGTTGGTGACAGCCACGGAGGTTTTCCTGGGGGAGCTATGTATTGGCTGACCTGTATCACGATCTCCATCAGATTGTATACAGAGGATCCACAAGTTTGGCGAGTGGAGTGACGCTGCTACAGATCTGGGCGTGAGAGCACATTGCAGTCACGAGGCCACTTTGCACGAGAGATAGGCCAGCAGGGAGGCCATATGTGTATGCATATTCTGGTGCTGTTGTTTAGCAAAAGCTAGGCAAGGTAGAGTATTGGTGACGGGTTTTGGATGATATTGATGCAGTGATATGGAGACCCTACATGGATTATGAGGCGTGGGCGACTGATCACCTAGAGATGCCTTTTGTTTGCAGGCCGCGATATCTGATAGGGTGGATGCCCTTTATCATTGAGAGATTCCTGGCATTATGGGTTCTGAGATAGTTTGGGTTCACACAGGGGATGCCCCAAGGCATTACTCATTATGGGCGGCACAAGGGGGATCCAGGATGGGGACCATGCATTGGATACCAGGCAGCATATATAGAGTATTCCACCTTACAGCCCAAGGTATGGACTGATAGGCCAGAGGTGCAGGATGTAGGGATGATGGATGATTATGCACAGTATTTTCATACGCATCCATTTCCACGGTTTACAGTGTCAGATGAGCCACGGGCGATTGGGGTAGCGCCACAGCCAGGAGCAGGGATACAGGGGGATGTGGTCGGTGGAGAGCAGGCTATGGGTGGAGGAGAGGAGGAGGGTGAGGAGAGCAGAGATGAGAAGGAGGGAGAGGAGGGTGGGGAGAGCAGAGATGAGGAGAGGGACAGCCCAGATGACAAGGATGATGGGGGGATGATGGAGGACAAGAGAGGCGGCAGAGGTTGGACAGTCTGGGCAGAGCACAGATTCTTCGACGAGCCAGATCCGGTGGTAGACCACAGACAGTGATTAGGGTGTCATCCTTTTCTCAGCAGACACAGATTGCTACATTTCAGGGACAGCACGCATAGCTACAGAGCCAGCTAGCTCAAGCTCAGAGTGTGATAGTGTAGTTATAGGCACAGCTTGCACAGGCCCAGACACAGATACAGGCTCAGGCACAGGCACAGGTTTAGGCTCAAGCACAGGTACAGGCTCAGATGCCCGCCCCTGATTCCCAGGTGACAAAGTTGGTAGCAGAGAGGGATGCCCTTAGACGGCGGGCACTGGAGGCCGATGATGTGGCACAGAGACTTATGGGTACTGTAGAGAGTACCTCATTACGAGAGGCCATTGCAGAGGGATTTGAGGCAGCCAGAGAGGCCGAGTACTACAGAGTTCGATATGAGGAGCTATGCCATCTCGAGCAGCGAGAGCCTTATCCCCGATCTCATAGCAGGATGAGGACCCGATCACGGACATCGACACATGGCAAAGAGGTTACAGGGCCTCGTCGGGATCCTGATGCGGGGACTAGTGGCAGGCCACCTCCTTCCGAACCAGCTCCTTTAGGGGCATCTACTAGCTAGTGTTTGGGACTGATATATTTTTCACATATGCAAGGCATGTATTGAGTTTTGATCATATCTCATGTATTATGTTATGAACTTTTTAGCTTCATTTGGACATTGGACACTTGTATTATTTTGATGAGCGATGATATGCAGTGGCGATGTTTTTGATGATGATATGTTTGTGCATTTTTGAGGTGATATGGATGCTGCTTGTATGCATGTATGATATGAGATGGATTTTGATATGTTTTTATTATTTTTGCAGACTAATCTTATGATGCAGGATGATCTACTAATATGATGTGAATGGATGATATAGATGTAATGATTTGCGATGATGTATATATGAGTTTTTGGTGATTTTTGAAATTTTGCTTCAAATGTAGGAATGAATAGTGTATGTATGAAATGCATCATGGAATTGTAATAAGAAAATGATAGCTAATGAATGTGATACTGATAATAATAATGATGAAAAGATAAATGATATGTTTGGTAATGTTTATGTAATGAAAATGGCAATGCGATGATAATGAAATAATGTGGAATGGTAATGAAATGATATGAGATTATGATGATAACTAATAACAAATGATGAATGATAATGATTAAATGATAAATGAAAATGGTAATGATAACAATAATGGTAAATGATAGTGATGGAATGATAATGAATAATAAATGATATGGTAATGATAAAATGATAAAGATAAAAAAAATGAATGAATGAGGATAAAGGATAATGATAAAATGGATAAATGATAATGATAAAAATGAATGAAATGATAACGAAAATGATGAGGATAATGATAAAATGAAAATGATAATGATAAAATGATAATGATACATGAGAATGATGATGATAATGATAAAATAAAAATGATAATGATGATGATGAAATGATAATGAAAGAAATGATAAATGATAAATGATAAAATGACAATAATGATAATGATAAAAATGATAATGAATGATAAAATGCTAAATGATGATAATGAATAATGATGATAAAATGATAATGAATGATAAAATGAATGAATGATATATGAGAATGATGATGATAATGATAAAATAAAAATGATAAGGATAAAATGATAATGAAGATGATGAAATGAATGAATGAAATGATAAATGATGAATGATAAAATGGATAAATGATAATGATAAAATGAATGAAATGATAATGATAAAATGAATGATAAGTGATAAATGAGACTGATAAAAAAATGAATTGATGAAATGATAAATGATAAAAGAGAATGATGATGAGAAAATGAATCAAATGTCCAAATGTCCTCCACAAAAAGCTCAAAACTACATGACAACCGTTAATGCTTTCATTCAGCCTTTCAAAACACTGATGTGAATCCAATATGTAGATATATATAATGATCTAACAAATATGCAACTAAATGAAACTAAACAATTTGTTGAGCCTGTTATAAGCCTTCTTGAATCATCATAGAGCATTTAAAATGTTGGAAGTATGTACAAGCATCAGAGAGGAAATTAGCGCCAATGATGACCAGAGTACAACTTTCATGATTTTTGATATAGCAAGCAAACACAAGCATCGAGGTATAATTGAACCGAGATGACCTAAGCATTTCTTGCATAAACAGACAAAGATTAACCACCTTTCTGATGTAAATGTGGAACTGTCATCGATGATATTGCTTTGGTCATCATGTCATGTGACCTATTTGCATTAGATTGACCGTTAACCTCAAGACAGCAGACAAAGAAAAATCATTCTCGTTCCTTGCCATTCTAGTTCAATACATCATCGAATGTGCTCCAGAGTAATAATATCGAAAATCAAATGACTTTTGGTCAAACATGTAATACTAACATTTCATACATTATTCAGATTTTTGGATCATCCAATAGACAATGATATGGTATCTGCTGAAAATTTGTTTCATGATAAGCCTCAGTGATCGGATAAAGTTGTCGCATGAGTTTGTTGTTTGTTCATATGATTGGATTCTATGACAAGGTCCAACTATTTTAGTATTTTCTGAAAGTTAAGTGCCCCCAGTTGAGTTTTTGCCCCGTTTATTGACACAACTTGTGGAAAGGAATATGTACAATAATCAAGCCATGGTAAGACGTTTTATCACTCAAGGCAAAATGACGGCAGGATGATGCGATTATAACCCTAAGATGTAGAAAAGGATGCGGAAAAAGGAAAGCAAAAAAACCAAAGTGCGAAACAGGAACTAATAGATGGAGAGGTACAGATAGCGTCTGTTTGCCAGATTTTCACTTTCTGTATTTATTGCACTTTTCTGATTTCTATATGATTTTTTTTGTATTTTTCTATCAATAGACTGCCTGTTTGCCAGGTTTTCACCCTATGACATTTTTTTGATATTTTTTGTATTTTTCTATCAATAGACTGCCTGTTTGCCAGGTTTTCACCCTATGACATTTTTTTTATTTTTTTTGTATTTTTCTGTCAATAGATGCCTGTTTGCCAGGTTTTCACCCTATGACATTTTTGTATTTTTCTATCAATAGACTGCCTATTTGCCAAGTTTTCACCCTATGACATTTTTTTGATTTTTTGTATTTTTTGTATTTTTCACTGTTTTTGAATTTTTTTAGGACTTTTTCTGCTGTTTCTGGATTTCTTTAGGACTTTTTCTACTGTTTTTGTTATTTCTTCAGAACTTTTTCTACTATTTTTGTATTTCTTCAAGATTGTTTCTGCTGTTTTTGTATTTCTTCAGGACTTTTTCTGCTATTTTTATATTTCTTTAGAACTTTTTCTGCTATTTTTGTATTTCTTCAGGACTTTTTCTGCAAAATGATAGCTGACGTTAAACATAATATTTCTTGAGATGCATGTTGTTGATGGGTTTGTCAAATAGGTCTCCTTCTGGCGTTGATAACTTGTATGCTCCTAAACTATAGACTGCAATAACCACGTAAGGGCCTAGCCAATTTGGTTCAAACTTTCCTTTCTTTTCCCTATCTTGCTGATTTCATGGGTTTTCTTTCAGAACTAGATCACCCACCTGAAAGGTATGTGGCTTTACCTTGTGATTATAGCTGTGAGACATCATCTGTTGGTATGCTTTCAAATGGTCAGCTGCTCTCTGTCTCTTTTCATCTGAAAGTTCTAACTCTTGTAGTCGGGAAACTCTGTATTCATCATCTGTTATGAGACCTTTCAGTGATACTCTTAGTGAGGGTATTTCAACCTCTAAAGGCAATATGGCTTCTGCTCCATAGACAAGGGCAAAGGGTGTTGCTCCCATTGGCATTCAGACACTAGTTTTGTAATCCCACAAGGCGGGATTAAGTTGAACATGCCAATCCTTCCCTGAATCATTGACGGTCTTCTTCAAAATCTTTAGTATAGTCTTGTTTGAGGCTTCTACTTGGCCATTCCCTTGTGGATAGTAAGGTGTTGAATATATGTGTTGAATATGGAATCTTTCACAAAGTTCATCAACATCCTGATTCTTGAAAGGTCGACCATTATCTGTAATAATGGCATTAGGAATACCATATCGACAAATAATGTAGTTGAGTATGAAGGATGAAATTTGTTTTCCAGTGACTTTAGATAGAGGTACTGCCTCAATTCACTTAGTGAAATATTATGTTGCCGTGATGATGAACTTATGCCCATTTGAAGAAGAAGGATGAATTTTTCCTACTAGATCTAACCCCCATTGAGAGAATAGCCAGGTTAGTGTGAATGAGTGAAGTTCTTGTGCAGGAGCATGAATAAGATTCCCGTGAATCTGACATTTTGAGCATGTTTTAACAAAAGTAAATGTTTCCCTCTCCATTGTAGGCCAGTAGTAACCCATTCTAATCAATTTCTTGGATAAGGTTAGTCCACTCGAATGAGTACCACAAATGCCCCCATGAATTTTTTGTAAAGCTTTATCAGATTCGTCACGTTCAAGACATCAAAGTAAAGTACCATCAAGACCACAGCGATAAAGGGTATCAGCGATAAGAGTATAGCGAGAGGATTGTCGGATAAAGTTACGTTTTTGGTTACAGGATAAGTCAGGTGGTAAAATTTCATCTTTTAGGTAGGCATAAATCTTACCATACCAGGGTGAATCAGATCCTACCAAGTGGTAGATAACTTGGCTTTCGGGTGTGTCATAAGCAGGTGTAAATAATTGTTCCACCAGAAATTCATAGTGAGTCTATTTTTCTGGGAGTTGTACCAATGATGCGATCGTAGCCATAGCATCAGCCGCTTTGTTATCAATCCTCAGGATTTGTGTGAACTAAATGTTTACAAAGTACTTCTTGAAGTCATCGACAATCTTCTTGTATGGCAACAATTTGTCATCTTTAGTCTGATAATCATCATTGATTTGGTTAATGACTAACTGTGAGTCACCATAAACTTGTAGCTCAGTAATCCTCCATTCCAATGTTGTCTTTAGTCCAGTGATTAGTGCTTCATATTCGGCTATGTTATTGGTGCATGGAAACATTAGCCTATATGACTGAGGAATAGTATGTCCTTGAGGTGTGATGAAGAGAATGCCTACCCCCGATCCATATTGAGTAAAAGAACCATCAAAGTATAAAGACCATAGTTGCTTGAATTCTACAGTGAAAACATCGACATCTGGAAATTCAATGTGCAAAGGGTGCTCTGCTTGTAGGGGAGCGTCTGGTAGTTGATCTGCGATAACTTGTCCCTTGATTGCTTTGCGATCAACATAGTGGATGTCAAACTCACTCAAAATCATGACCCATTTTGCTAACCTTCCTGTTAGTGATGCCTTACTTAGTAGATACTTGAGCGGATCAATTTTTGAAATAAGATTGATTGTATGAGTGAGCATGTAATGTCGAAACTTCTATGAAGCGAAGACTACTGCTAAACAAGCCTTCTCAATGAAAGTGTAGTTAAGTTCATGACTTGTTAGTGTTCTGTTGATGTAATAGATTGCACGTTCTTTTCCTTCATGGTCTTCTTGTGCTAATAATGCCCCCAAGGATGTCTCGATCGCAGCAATATACAGGATCAATGGTTTGTCTGGATTTGGTGGTACTAGAACTGGTGGGTTCATCAGGTACTGCTTGATTTATTGAAATGCTATTTCACATTTGTCATCCCATCTAAAAGGAACATTCTTATGCAAGAGATGTGTGAATAGTAGACTTTTGTCAGCCAATTGTGCAATGAATCTTCTAATGGACTGAAGTCACCCTTGTAATGATCTTAATTGACTGATGTTCTTTGGGGGAGGCATCTCCATGATTGCTCGAACTTTAGCAGGATCTACTTCAATCCCCTTTTCTGATACAATATATCCTACAAGTTTTCCAGATGTGACCCCAAAACCACATTTCTTAGGATTTAGGCGAACTTTGAATTTTTCCAATCTGGTAAATATTTTAGACAGTATTTCCAAGTGTCCTTCTCTGGTGTATGATTTTACCAATATGTCATCCACATAATCTTCCATGAATGTGTGCATCATGTCATGAAAGATCGTAGTCATAGCTCTTTGATAAGTAGCTCCAGCATTCTTTAGATCGAAAGGCATGACATTCCAACAGTATTTTCCCCATGGACAAGTGAAAGCTATTTTTTCTTGATCTTCTGGTGCAATCTTGATTTGGTTATAACTAGAGAAACCATCCATTAATGAATACATGGCATGGCCAGCTGTTAAATCAACTATAGTGTCAATACTTGGAAGCGGAAAGTCATCCTTAGGGCAAGCCTTGTTAAGATCTCTGAAATCAGTGCATACTCTAATGCGTTTATCTGGCTTTGCTACTGGGACAATATTGGATATCCATTCTGCATAGGCAATTGATCTTATAAATCCTGCATCTAGGAGTTTCTTGAGTTCTTCTTTAACCAGTAGTGCAACATGAGGATGCATCTTTCTGAGTTTTTGTTTCACTGGTTTAACTCCTGTTTTAATAAACAGATGATGCATTATGAGATCAGGATCGAGACTTGGCATGTCTGCATATGACCAAGCAAAATTGACTTGATTTTCTTTGAGAAATTTCATGAACATTAGGATTTCATTATCTGTCATTGATTCAGCTACCCGTAGAATCCTTGGATTATCTATAGTTTCAATATTGATTTCCTTTGTAGGCCCAATCAAAATGGGTGATTGCTCATGATAGTGCTCCGGGAGAGTGTCAAGTTTCCCATCAGCTAGTGCCTTGAAAAGGTTTTCACCATCTGATACGCTCTTTGTTTTGTCTTTTGTCTGATCTAGTACTGCCAGATTCTGGTTTTCACCACTAGATCATTTTTCTTTATTTTCATTTTTGCAGCTAGGAGACTTGACACTCTCCTGATTAAAGACTTCATACCAAAAATTGCTAGTGGAACAATTATTTTCATCCTCTGCGGAAAGAAAGTTTATGATAGCTTCGTCATTGGGAAAAATGGGTATATCAATAGGTTCAAATAGATCCCAGTCAATGAGATCAGGATGGATTAAAGGTAACAAGTCATTTGGTTGTGTGAAATCGGCGATGGTGAGGGTCAAAATAGAGTTATCGGTAGGATCCAAAGTATGAGGTAGGTCAATAATGGTACTATTCTCCTGATATTCTTGTTCATTAAGATCTGACTCAGTATCACTAGACTCATGGTTTCTTTGTAATTCTGATTCTTGTGGTTGGGACCCTGAACCTTCTCCTTTGATTAGAGTGGGCGTATACTTATGTATGACATCTACATCTTTGTCTCTCCAAAATTCATCATCATGGATGGTATCCCATTCATATTCAGCATAATCTGTATCAGAGTTATTTTCTATGAAATTCAGGATTGATGCCAAACATGCTTCTTTCTTATCAGATCCTTCTTGCAGTGTGAAAACATTACCCTATGCTTGGTTGGATGGGGTAGCATCATAGCCTAGTCCATTTTTATCATATGCAGCAAGCCCTGGAAGATGGATAGGCTCGACTACACCTTCTTTTCTTTTTCCAAGAGGACCATTATCATATCCCATCTTTTGCATGATGGAATACCCTTTCCCATATCTGTCAGTTGGTAAGGTGACGTTTAGAACTGTTTCCTCTTCATCCTTATAGAGCCAATCCAGAATTGTTGTCTCCTCAGGATCTCCCATGGGGAATTTTTCTTTGATAAATTGTCCATTGAACTTGGTAGTTGGCTCTGTTTGTATTTGTGTTGATGTTGATGCTTCTGATATCTGTTGTTGTGTAATAGAAGGTTGTCCATGTGATCTAGGAGATGTAGGTAAATTAGCAAGACAAAGAGAATATTCCCCAACTCCACTTTCCTTAAACTATAGTTTCTTGTCAAAGCTTTTGGCTAATTGACTGATTTGTATATCATTCTTAGGAGAAGTATTAGCAAGTGCTTCTCGATTGTTTGGAACCAAAGTATCCTGATTGGTTTTGACATTGGCACAAGTTTGGGTGTTTGAATTATCAGCTGATATAGTGATTTCCTGTCCGTCATATGGAAACTTAAGACATTAATGGTAAGTGGATGGAACAGCTTGCATTTCATGAATCCAAGGCTGCCCCAACAAGATGTTGTATGCAAGATCCCGGTCTAAAACTTGACAAAAGGTATTTTTGATAACAGGTCCCACTATGATTGGTAGCATGATTAGACCTTTAGATGTTATTTCCTCATCATCATAGGCTTTTATAGTAATCTTCCTTCTAGGATCAATGGAGTCCTCTGAAAATCCTAAAGCTTGAACCACCTTCAAGGTACATATATTTAAACCAGCCCCTCCATCTATTAGGACACATTTAACACGGAATTTATGGATCATGACCTCTAAGTATAATGATGAATTGTGGGGATGAGTCATGGAAACATCATCTTTGTCCAAAAATGAAAGACATGTGGGTGAGGAGAAATGTCCCACCATGGCTTGAAATCGGTTCACATCCAAATCCGTGGATACGGTTCTTTCAAAAAGGGCCTTGTCTAGAATTTCCTTATGTGTAGGAGAAATCTTCAGAAGCTCTAAAATGGAAATTTGGGCCGGAGTTTTTTGAAGTTGGTTAACTAGGTCATATTGATGTTGAGGGAAGGTCTCAGTGGATTTCGAAGAGGTACCCTTCAAGACAACTTTAGCTTGTGCTCTCATTGTGACATTAACTTGTCCATTGTCTACTTTCTCCTTGATTTTTATAGCGTTGACTCGCTCATCATCCGTATAGAGGTAACGGATTACATTGTCATCAATTTGGTTCACATTTTTTTTAGAAGACTCCCCCTTTTGATAATTCAGTAAAGGGTTGCGAAATGCTTGGTGATCTTCATTGGATTTTTGTTGTCCTTCTACTGTGATAATTCCTTTTTCAATTAGGTCTTGAATAGCATGCTTCAAAGCTTGATAGTTGTTTGTACGATGACCTCTGCACCTATGATAGTCACAATAATAAGCTTCATTCCATGAGGGAGGTTTTACACTAGGTTCATAATTGTGTTGAGGTGGCAAAGTAAGGACATGTTTTTCCATAACCTCTTTGAAAGCAGATTCCAAGGATTGTCCTAGTGGAGTGAAAGTTCTTCTACTAGAGAAGAATGAAAAGCGTTGTGGGTTTGTGTTTGAGGCATTCCCTAAGGTGTTGTTGTTGTTGTTGTTTCCATGATAATTTTGGTTATTGACAGTCCCCTGATTGTTGGTTGTTGGAAGTGGAAGATTGTTTCCTTGATTCACGACTGAATTGACATTGTTGTAATTATTGTTACGAGTAGTATTTGGAGTACTCAGAACAAATGGCTTAGACGTGACATGATTTGCATCTACAACACCATCATTTACAATGTTTTTGTTGCGAGTCCAAAATTTAGACTTGTCTTGATTGTTGTAATAGTTAGATGAGCTAGGGTTGTCCTTGTCAAGTTTTATCGTCCCTCTTTTGACCAAAGCACTTTCGATGGTGATGGCATCCTCAATTAATTTCTCAAAGGAGGGTGGACAATGTAGATTTAAGCGATAGCTCATTTCTGAATTTAGGCTGTTGATGAAAGTGACCATTTTTTCCTTTTCAAGAACATGACTCGGATACCTAGTGAACATTCTTCTCCATCTTTGAAAAAAGGTAGTGAAAGATTCACCAGGTTTTTGTGCAACTTTGCAAAGATCAATCATGGTGATTTGGTGTTGGATGTTGTAGGCATATTATGTTATGAACAAATTGATCAATTCCTCAAATGATTGAACAGGAGGTGTAATCTTAGATAACCACTCCATAGAGTTAACTCCAAGGCTCTGAGGGAATAGTCGCAATAAATAAGTATCTTCGTGGGCGAATTCCAATGTCATGTTTTGGAAGTCTCTAACGTGATCAATTGGATCTGATTTCCCATTATAACGATCAAATTTTGGAATTTCACAATGTTTAGGAAATGGAATCATGTTGAGACTTCTATCAAAAGGATAAGACATATGTCATCAAGAGTGTATTTCTTTGTTGTGGTTCCCCCTTGTAACTCTTTGATTTGTCCTTGGAGTGCCTTAAATTATTGCATAAGAGTAATAAGATCAGATGGGGATGTTTCTTCTTCTTTGCTCTTTAATTTCTCAGTATCAAAATCCTTAGGCAGTTTAGCTCCTTGATCTGCTAGGAAGAGGAAATATTTTTCCTCGTCTCGTTGTAGGATCTTTTCTATGGCTTTAAGAAACTTGGGGTCTTGTTTAGCCTCTCTAAGGTGAAGTTCTTCTTCTTGCTCATCATCACTATCTATGGGAGTTTTATTCATGTCTTTGTTCTTATGAGGTGGATTTACCTCTCTATCAGTCATATTGTCGTCATTGAAAAGAGGATTGAGATTCACACTAAAAAGAGGACTATCACGTTCGCCTTCTTCTTGACTGTTGTGGGTAGGAGTTTCTTGTTGAGATGTTTCTCCTGGTTTGTTGTGTTGAGATCTCATAAAAACAGGCATATGTAAGAGATCCTATGATATGATCGAAGGTCACTGAAGAATTTGACTAGGATGCGTTGAATATTCAATTGAAGGTTGTGGTATATTCTCAAACTCAAGAGGTTGATTATGATTGTGATGTTGAGATAATGCTAATCTTTGATAATAAGCTTGAGTAGCCAAAGGTTCTACAGCGTAATCATCAGTGAATCCTCTAATGTAGTCTTGGTATCTATGGAGAAATGTACGATAATGGAGCAAGACGTGTCGACTCTTATACAAAAATTCTCTATGGTCTAAAGTCTTTTTGTAACTTAAGTTCATTTTGGGCTTCTTGATCCTATTGAAGACTGATTTCTTGGTGAACTTGGTTGATTTCCACTTTCTCAACATGAGAGAGAAATCTCAGAGATTCGGGTCTGTGTAAAAATTTTGACAGAAACCTAAAAGCGCTATTTTGTTTCCTAAATGCGCTGCAGAAAGAGGTATATGCACTGGAGAAAGAGTCAAATGCACTGCAAAATACCTTGAATGCATAGAAACAGAGCACAGATGCGCTAAAACAGTTTCCTAAATGCGCTAAAAGATGACTCAGATGCGCTGAAACAGCCAGCGGATGAGCCAGAACAGAGTTTATATGCGCTACAGTTTTTCCTAGATGCGCTAAAATAGTTTTCTAAGATAATTTTTGTCCAGTTTTGAAAATTCAGCTGAAGTTTTTTTTTTATGTTTGTCTTGGATGATCCTTTATCTGAATTAATGTTCTTGAAAACACAGTAAACAGTCTGATTTAAGTTGATCATAACCAAGCACAGAATAAGACAAGCACAACCTAGGTTAGGCCAGGACAATATCTGCTAGATTCCACGTAACCGCATATCTGTAGCATGTGAATTCAGAAGCTTGGCTGCACGGGCTCCCCCTTACAGTGCACTCTCTTCTCAGGCCAACCAAGCTTCCAACCCTCATGAAACTCCCATGGCGAGTTGATCACCTCTACTACAAACTGTGAAAGTGTGGATGCCTTCACACCGACTGGTGTTGCGCTAGCAAATAGAAGGATTTTGGCTTACTACACAAGAGTTTTTAGTTCGGGACCCCCGTTCGAGTGACCATACATGGGGCAAGAGATTAATCACCATTAAGGTGACACTCCAACCTGAAGAGGTTAAGCTCAACAGGGTTTAAGGGAGTACTACTCCGTCGGTATGACACATCCGCATAAGCAACCTTAGGTTTTCCCTTAAGGTTTACATTTATATACGAGTTGGGGGTAGCTTGGCCTTAACTTTGTTGCTAGTTTGAGTCGCGTTGGGGTGATGAAATCTCCAGGTAGGCCCAATTTCTAGAGTCAATAATTGTTTCTCTTACACCCAGGATCGCACAAGTGCGCAAGGGGAGAGGATACTTTGATTATCAAGTCAGGGTTACACAGGGAAAAGTGGGTCTGGTTTTCTGATCACCTAGTTTGTACAGGGTGAGAGCATAATCACCTACCACTTTCAAACACAGTCAATAAGAGTAGACAGATTCTTTTTAGGTGCACCAAAATCAAAAATGATTTAATCTAAGTGAATATTTTGCTTCACAACAGACATGGGGTTCATTTTAACTACATGATAAAGATGTGGTGGCTACCCTATATTGATTCATTTTAAATCTAGCAAGAAAAGGAAAGAAATTTTGTCTGCGGAAGGCGTCAAACTCAGAATCTTTGTTACAGTTCAGATGCACAACTTTGTTACCTATATGAGTGAAAACATAACTCAAATGCGCAATTCTATTACTCAGATGCGTGAAAGCAGAACCCAGAAGCGCAACTCTGTCACCCAGATGTGCGAAAAAAGAACCAGATGGACCTAAAAATGCGCAATAACATAACTTAATTGCACAAAAACGGAACCTAAATGTGCGAGAACAGACACTAAATGCGCTAAATTAAAATGCAATTTTTTTTATTTTTTCATATTTGAATGTACTTAAAAGATGTCCTATATGCACTAATAAAACTCCTATATGCTCTGCAGAAATGCCCATATGCGCCACTCTATTTCCCAAATGCGCTGCAGAAATTCCTAGATGCACCGAAACAGTCTTCAGATGCACCGAAATACCTGCAAAATAAAAAAAAATTGGATCTCCCAGATGCGCTGCCGGATGCCAGAAAACCTTCAAGGAAAACCTACAAGAAAACCTGCAAAAAAGAAGTCTAAAATGGGGGCATATGCCCAACGGTGGGCGCCATTTAATGTGTGATCAAAAAAATACTAATATGTAATAGATTAAAAATAGATACTATTTCAAGCACACCAATAAAACATTATATCAAAACAAAACATAAAAGATAAGCAAATGCAAACTCAGTATTCTACTTCAATTGTCATCTTATTGTCCTCTATCTTCAGTGTTTTTGTCGATTCCAGCTTTTTGCTCTCAGATTGTAGGCTAAGCTCAAACAAAATGTCTTCCTAAAGAACAAGATTTAAATATGATGCATGATGCAAGATTAAGCTATGATATTGAATTTGAACTAATATGCTTGAAGTAAACATGATGCTATAATACTAGATAAATTAAATGCATGAACTCTAATTAATTGCCTATTACCAATGCTTGGATTCACACAGGTATTTATAGAGTTTTTCGAATGATTCTAATTGGCTGTCTTGATCAACGGTTGTGATAATTCCTGGCAGATCGAATGGCTGAAGAAGGATGAAACTGAAGAGAAAATAGAAGAAAACTTGAAAACAAGATTTTTCCATTTTTATGAAAGAGGGAAAAGATAAGAAGATAAGAAATCCTCTTTCTTTTTTAAAAAATAAAAGAAAGATTTAAAGCTGATAAATAATGAATTAAAAATTCAATTATTTATTTGTGGATGACATTCAGCTTTTTTCTTAATTAAATAAAATATTTAATTAATCTTTTAAAAGCAGAAGAAAGTTTGTGATAAGAAAAGAGCTTTAATCAGGATTTTTGAAAAAAGCAGAAGATCTCATATTTAAATAAAATATTTAATTATGATATGAGAAGATTTCACAATCAAATAAAATATCTAATTGTGTTTTAGAAAGAAAGCATAAGATATTTAATTAAATAAGGTTTATTTAATTAAATCTCTTTTATGAAATTAATTAAATGAAATATTTAATTAATTAGAAGAAGAAATTAAAATAGAATAAAAAAAGAGATATTTAAACTTAATTAAATCAAAAGATTTAATTTAAATTTAATCAATGATAATTAATTTAAATAAATAAAATGTATTTATTTAATTAATTAAGTGGATGTATGAAAATAATTAAATAAAATAAATTTATTTAATTACGAAAGAAGAATACGATGAATGAATAATATAATTAAATTAATTAAATTTAATCATATGTAGAGGACTTTTAAATAAATTAATTAAATAATAAATATTTAATTAACTGCCAGGATTATAGACATGACCATTTTTATGTGTATACAACCATTGGAGGTCATAATTTCACCTTTTTACATAACTGTATAACATCATTACATACTTTGCAATGTTTTCTCTTTTTAACCATCTTGATCACCTAAACTAATACAAATGGTCTAATGAGACCTTATTTACCTAAGAAACATGACTTAATCAAGAATATAACATACTACCACCCTTGACACCACCTTGTCAACTTTGACAATCTCTTCCATAGGATTAACAATTCTTACAAAATGAATAAATAAGCCTCTCAAAGTTGATCAAACACCATATAATGGTCACTTAGGACCTTATTTGAACTCATGGACTCAACACACAACACCCTAACACACACTACCTAAAAGACACTTAATGGAAAACATAGAAAAGGTCGGTGCTCCTACACCATACACACCACCATAAAAAAGACTCATGTCTCATGAGTAAAGGTTTGTCTTGATCCATTTTGCACTCCACAAAACCAATGTTGACCTATACCTCCTCTTGTCTGACCTGGACAATGAAAACTTGTAGTCCACTCTATCTTCTTGTCTTTGTATGCATGGAATCTTGCTCCCTAGTTTTCTGAAATCAGATCAACGGGTGGTATGTCATCTTCCCTTAGACAAAAATAGGTAAAATTCCTCACCTTCATTCCTCTAAACCATCCCTTACCCATGCCTACCTTGTCTTTTGCTACCATGTCTGATGGATACTTATCTCTAATCTCTTTTCCTCTCAAGGTTGATGTTCCACCTACCTCAACCATCTTCTCCCTTGTCCAAACAACATGTCTTCCTTCATGACTTTGTCCTTGCTTATACACTTGTTCCACTCCACTCTGGCCCTTGAAATCAGACATCATAACTACTTCCCCTACTTGTACAGTCCTACACATCACTATATTATCATATTTTAAAGTCTTTCCTCTATCTATACTTGACTGTCCTTCCTTTCCATGAGTTGTTATAGGACATACCACTTTCCCAATTAGAATTTCTTCCATCCTCCTATGTGTTATCCACAACTTACTATGAACCTTTCTTAGATCTGTCTTCTCCATGGCCTTCACATCAAATTGCTCCTCCAATTGAGCATCAATCTTCTTAAATCCTATTTCCATCTTCTCAATAGATTCATCATCCTTCAATACCACTACCTTAGCACCATTTGAAAGTGTCTTCCTTGTTGTCTTAACACCATAACCCTATTCTAAATCAGAAAACAAGTTCTTCTTATTGTCCTCAAGCCGTATAGGATCCTTTTTTCCAAAAATCACAACCTTAGTTTTTCCTTTATCCTTCTCTTTTCCCTACAAAGGAGTTAGTTTAAAACTTTGATCATCCTTCCAAATTGTATAGGTGCTTTCCTAACCATCATACATGGACCTTCTATCAAATTGTCATGGCCTCCCCAAGAGCAGATGGAAACAATCCATTGGCAATATATCACATAAGACTCTATCCTTGTACTTGCTAATATGGAAATCCACATATGCTTGCTCATTCACCACTAAGGTTTGACTATCATTCACCCAAGAAACTTTGTAAGGTACTACATAAGGTATCTTTTCTAAATTCAATTTGTCAACCATTTCCCTAGACACCATATTATCTTGAGAACCTGAATCAATAACATCTTGGCACACTTTACCTTTGCATTTGCATGAAGTTATGAATAGGTGCCTTCTTTGGCTCATGTCTTCCTCCTTAGGTGCTTGCAACAATGCTCTTCTCATCATGAGTGCTTCTCCTACCTCTAGATCTGCAGGTCTGCTTGAACTTTCACACTCTTCCTCTTGAATCAATTGTGTTCTTCTCTCACTCCTATCACCACTTGAAGTTGAACCTTGATTTTGAGGACACTTGAAAGATGGGTGTCCAAATCCTTTGCACCTATAACACCTTCTTGAGAATTCATTGTAATCTCTCCTTTGCCTAAATTTTGTCCTTCCACCTCTCCATCCTCCTCTTGCTTCAGGAGCTTGTTCTTTGTTCTTCTCAACATCTTCATGGTCTTCCTTAGGTTGTCTTGATGTTGAAGTGGTGCCTCTACCCCTAGAAGTGTTGCCTCTTCCTCTTGTTTCCTTCTCTTGTCTCCTCTTTAGTTTTTCTTCTACTCTCATTGCCATTTGGAAGCATTGTTCAACTAATTTAGGTGCCAACAAGATGATCTCATCCTAAATGTTATACCTCAAACCATTCAAGTACCTAGCAACCATTTCTTCTTCATCTTCTTCATGTTTAGTTCTTATGCTTAGCCTATAAAATTCCTCAATATATGCTTGAACATCTAAATCCTTTTGTCTAAGATTTTGCAACTTCTTAAGCAATTGAACGTTATAATCACAAGGAAGGAATTTACCTTTCAGTTTGGTCTTCATCCTCTCCCAAGAAGTGATCTTTTTCTTTCCTTTCCTTTCCCTTTCCTCTTGCACAAAATTCCACCACAACAAAGCATGTTCTTTCAAACAAAAAATTGCCTTCTTCACCTTGTTCTCTACATCAATCTCTTGACTCTCAAAGTAGTTCTCCATAGCCCCTATCCAATCCAAGAGCTCTTCACTATCAAGTTTTCATCCATACATAGGCACATCCATTTTTCCATGCCCATCCTTCTTCACAGCCTTCAAAATCTTCACCATCCTCACATCATCTGGATCCATCTATTCCTCTTCACTGGAAGTCTCCTCTTCTTCAATTTCATTTTCATCCTCTTCCACTCTTTTCTTTGCCTTCCAAGCAGCCATCTCTCTCTTCAAGGCTTCTATCTCCTTGTCATGGTTGTCAATATTTCTTACAATAGCATTCCCTTTAGGAGGCATTTTCTCAATTCTCTCTTCACCTACCTGCAAAACCAATTCAAAACACCAACACAAGATCTACAATTTGGCTTTGATACCACTCTAATGCAGACCCAGGAGGCTCAACCAAATTCAAAGTGACAACATGCCTTCAAGAGTCATATAACAAGATTAAAATGACTTATTTGAGAAATTAAAACAATCCTCAAAGTCTGATAACAATCAAAAGCATGATTTCTCACTTTCGCTCTTGAATCCCAGTAGTAGTGCAAGCTCAATTTTTGGCCTTTAACTCAAATTTTCTCCAAGACACCTAACAAACATATGATGGATTCATACACCCATTTTAGAGTTGTAACACATATCTCAAAATTAGATATAAGTCTTTTAGACCAATCTCCTAAAATCACCCCTTCTATGTTGACCTAATTAGGCTGATTAGGCCTAAATTACAAAGCAACATACCCTTAAAGTTAAAAAAGACCCCTAAAACCTTTGGGAAGCATTTCCCGTGCCCTAAAACCTCCAAATCCACAACCAATACCCAAGGTTTACCCTTCCAACATAGCAAACTCTAAAACCCTCAATTTCATGCCAAACCAAGAGGGTTTATTCAAAGTCCCACTTGCACAACCTTCCTGGCCTTGCCACCAACTCAATCATGTGTATTCTAACCCCAATATGCTCAAAAGTTAAAAAAAACTCCACACTCTCATTGATTTTCACAAACCCTAGATCCAAGGCTCCATTTTCATGTGTTTTTCATCACAAAACTCATCAAGACAGCAGGTTTATCTCCTTGGTTCCTTCCCCACAACTCTAATCATACAACCTACAACCTACTCAGACTCCCTAGGGACCATTACACTAGTTACAATAGATACAGTCAATGTAAGGGCCCTTTAAAACATGTTCTTATTCACAAAACCCTCAAAACAGGGTATCCTTGGCTTATCACTGGAAAACAGAGATTTCCACTAAAAAACTCAATTAAATTTCTTCAAACTTCATGCAAAATGATGCTAACACAGACCTTTACATCATATGATTCATTACACAACAAAATCCGGCTGTACGGGTCTGTATAGATCTACAAACTGTGAGTGAAACTCAGAAAATGAATGAAAACTTAGAAAATTCTTATTGCCAATTCTTCAAAACTCCAAGACAACATTACAAAATGAGTTTTCATTCCTTTTTAAAGGCTTCTCCTCATTAAACTATCTTACAACTACTTTTTAAACCTCTCATGACCGTTGGAGGTCATAATTTCACCTTTTTACATAATTGTATAACATCATTACATACTTTGCAATGTTTTCTCTTTTTAACCATCTTAATCACCTAAACTAATACAAATATTCTAATGAGACCTTATTTACCTAAGAAACATGACTTAATCAAGAATACAACATACTACCATCCTTAACACCACCTTGTCAACTTTGACAATCCCTTCCATAGGATTAACAACTCTTACAAAATGAATACATAAGCCTCTCAAAGATGATCAAGCACCATAAAATGGTCACTTAGGACCTTATTTGAACTCATGGACTCAACACACAACACCCTAACACACACTACCTAAAAGACACTTAATGGAAAACATAGAAAGGTTGGTGCTCCTGCACCAAAAACACATAATGGTTTTTTTTCCTATGATAGATTTGATAACTCTTTCTTTACTGGTTGGATTGAAACGATTAAATTTCTCATTCTCCATCATCCCAACATCGGATCTATTTTGTGTGAAGTTCAGCTACCCATGGCTTTGCTCCATGAAATTCCTCTCGTCGGTAGTGCATAAATGCTTAAATTTTCCATTTGGCAAAGATATAGTTATTGTGCATCATACTGGCTTTAATCTTGTGTCTTCCCATGGGAATTTTTCATTGGATTTCTTTTTCCGAAACCCATGGAACCCATTAGGCCTCATGATGACTTATTTTCAAATCTTATCAAAATTTTAAGGAAAAGCACATAGCAAAATTATCCCTTAGCAATACGCCTCAACCCACGATTGAGCCTTCCATCCTTGATGAGACAATGATTGACCTAAACTCTCTTCCAAGTAACCAAGACCAAACCATGAAAAATTCTCCACCTAAGAGACCACGAGATAACAAAATAAGTCTTATAGTCCCTCCTAAAATCAAACAAGTTTGGTTGAACAACCTCCCATGGTTCCTTTTGTTTCTCCCTTGTGGGAAGAAAAGAAACCTATGGTTGATAAACACGCTCCTACACAATTGCAACTTGAAAATTAAACAAAAAGAAACTGAAATACTAAAGAGCGTAGGCGTAGACGTGTTATTGCTCATCTAATACAAGCAAAACATGAATCAATAACTCAAAACAAAAATATAACTCAAAAAATGCATGATGATTATCCACCTTCGTCGCAACAAGAAAATCTTATATCTCAACCACAACAAGAACAAGAACTTCCATGGATATTATGATTAGACCTTTTGTTGTGATTAACTTGGATGATGGTGATGAGACTGCTAAAATTAATGAGGAAGTGCATAATGAGATGAATTTATTTTTTTCCTCTTCCATGAGCTTAGATGATATCAACCATGATGATCCTTCTAAAATGATTAAATCACCACATGTTGAACCTGGTGATGTTCCTAGTACATCACTTGTCATTTTCCCTTTGGCTAGTTATTCACCTTCTACATATGATGAACAAGATTGGGATGCAGATGACCTACTATAGGTTGACTCACATGTGCTTTACTAGTATTTTCTTTGTCTTCTTTTCATTTTCTTTTTGTGTGATTGCATGTGTATAATGTGATCCCCTATATCGTTCTATTTGACATGTCTTTAAGTTTATTCCTCTATTTGTACTTACATTCTTCTATATGTCATAAACCTTTATCTTTTTCATTGTCTTATGTTTTCCTTTTGGGGATGACGCAAGGAATCGAGACATTTAAGTCTCTTCCATGTTGACCCAAAATCTTTTCTTTTTTTTCACTCTATGTGTCATTCTTCTAGTTCTACAAGTATTTGGGAAATGATGACATGGTCAATCTCTATAATAACATTGTAACAAAGACATACGCTAACCCCAAATTTGTGGATCCCTTATGTGCTTGGGATTTCATTTGGGGGAAACCTCTTTTTATGACGTAGCTTCATTTGGAAACATGTGCTTGAAATAGGGCTTTCAAAATAAGCTCTCATGTCTTCTTTATCATTTAGCATTTATCATTTTCTACTTTAAAGTAATTGCTCACATCATGGTGTTTAGAAATTTCTTTAAAGTGGGGGTATGCATTGGCATTATCATTTGACAATTTTTTAGCATAACTCATGTTTTTTAGTGTGATCTTCTTACTTTATGTGATGTGTCTTCTTCTTAGCAATGTCATTGGGTTTGATGTCCTTCAAGATTACGACCTTTCTAAGCATACGACATTCCTCTTAGTGGTGATGCTACAAATTGCATTCCCTAAGTTGCAAACCTTTTATCCTCGACTTGTCCTCTCTTAGAGACATTAGGCATGATGTTCCCTAAGGTGAGACCTTTCATGAACTAAGCAAAACCACTTTTAATATCTTATTTGCATTTTTTTCATAAGTTCCTAGCATAACACAGCTTGCTAGCCTTGTGAAGCTTGAAGTTATAACCTTTTTTATGGCCACCAAGATAACACACCTTTCTTGCCAATAGGGCCATGTTTGTTCATAATTTATTAGCATAACGCAACTTACTAAGCCTTATGAAGCTCGAAGTTCATATTGTATGGCACCTTATCAAAGTTATCAGGACATATAACTTTGGTATGTTTAGTTCAATGGGAGCCTAATAAGACTCTCTCATTGGCCACTTTTGAGTGCTTACCTAGTTGACAACATATTTCACTAGCCTATGTGAGTGCATTACTATTTGCATAATAGACAGCAAGTTCCACTTGTAAACATTTTTGGGACAAATAGATAAGGCTTGATCCATAGTATTTTTGCACATACTGTCAAGGCTTGATCCACCCATTTTTTTCTTTTTTTTCTTTCTTTTAGTCCTTAACATTGTATGACTAAGTATCTTGCCATTATTTTTTCATATTTAATATTGGTATGTTTCTTTTATTGCATTGGTGGTTGTTGATGCACCAAAAGCTCAACCTGTTAATGCCCGATACAACCGCCAGATTTATACAAGATCCATAGGAGATGGTTAAACCATGATGTAGAGCAGGGTGAGGTAGGCTTCAACAACTCAAACTAACTTGGTTTTCAAACTTTCAAACCCTTACAAGGGTTGATTCCTTCATAAACTGACCTCCATGCTTGTAGTATTCCACAGAGCCTTTTCTTTGCATATCTTTTAGAGAAGGCCTACAATGGACAGAACCTTCACACTTTCAGACACCCATTATCTTGCTTGATAATAGATCAACTTAGTTTCCTAGGTTTTTTTGGAACTATCTCTTTAAACTAGGCCTGCAATGTTGGAATAAGGCCTAATTAGGCCACTTTTACAAAGCAAGTGCCTTAAATTCAACTACCAAACTCCAAAACACTTCATCTATAGTCTCCCCAGGTCACATAGGGTCAAATTCAACAATTGGTTACATCAAATCTTCACAAAATTTTGTTGTCCTACCAAATTTGTATCTAACCAAGCCTAACACATAGAGATGTTAAGTTACGGCTCGAGCAAAACCCCTACAAACACCTTCACCCTACCCTAAAACTACCAAAAACATTGAAAACACACTCAAATGGTCCATTCCACTTGTTTTCACAATTTTCCAATGGTGGAATGGCTGGATTTTACATATTTTGGTTTGAAACCCTTGAAACCCTAGTTTTTCAAGTAACTTTCAAAAAATTGTCTTTATCTCCCACTAATCAAGATGAAAATCAATGAAACTAGATTGAAATGAAAGAATACTCGATGCACCAGCACTTCACATAAGTTTTGGATCATTATGTTGTGCGAGGCCATACAGAGTCAGAAAACACAAGAAAACACAAAAATTTCACAAAATAGGGTATCTCCTTTGTTTGTTTGCCACAAAAATCATCAACAACCTTGCCTCAAATATTTTGGTGGCTTTTAAACATGTTCCCTTCAAATTCTAATGGTCCCCAACTAATTTTTGAATGGGTGACCATTCATATTCCCATACAAAAAAAAATTGACAAAGTTACCATTACAACTTTTATATTATTTGAACTTTATAAAGCACCATTACAAGACCCTATATGACACCTAATACATTGATTTTGGTCTATGTAGACCTTATTTGCAACACACTAATACAAAAACCAAAACAAGACTCCAAAATGCATCATCTAACCCATAATTGTCAAGGTGCTCCTACACCATACAACCAGGGTGAAAAGGATTTCATCCTCCTGATGAAATGAGATCATGAACACAGACTCAATGTTGCTTTATATCCTCCTCTGACATCCAGGTAGCATCTTCATTTGGTAGGCCATGCCATTTGACCAAGTATTCATTGTACACTTTATGTCTAGTCCTCTTGATCTCCCTTGTATCTAGTATGCTCTCAAGCTTCATTGGTTGGTTGGGTGGTAGTTCTTTAACCCACTCATCATCTTCAACTCCTACTACACCTACTTCTTCACCTACAACCACAGTACCCTTAAAAGTATAAAGATCAGCAATATTAAATATAGGTGAGATAGCCACTCTAGGAGGTAGTTCTATCTCATAAGTATTTTGTCCAAATTTGTGTACCACCCTGCAAGGTCCAATCTTCTTCATCAGTAACTTGATGTATCTTCCTTTTGGTAGCCTCTCCTTTTTTAGATGTGCAAGTACCATATCTCCAACCATGAATTGTACATCCTTCTTCTTCAAATCTACATGTCTTTTATACCTTTCCACACTCTTTTGAAGATTCTCCCTTGTTGATGGATATCTCTCATTGCCACTGCAAATTCTTCACCTTGTGCACTCCTCTTCTCCATACCTTCCAAATCCCTAAGTTCATCTATCCCTCTTGGATTCATACCATATACTACTTCAAATGGACCCCTTCCTATGCTTTTGTTGATGGAATCATTATATGCATACTATGCTTGAGGGAGTATCAAGTCCCATTGTTGACCATGTCCCTTGGTAAGACACCTTAGCAAGTTCCCAAGTTACCTATTGACCACTTCAATCTTCCCATCCGTTTATGGATGATAGGAAGAACTAAATGTCAAGTTTGTTCCTAATTTCCTCCACAAGGTCCTCCAAAAGTTACCTATGAACCTAGAATCTCTATCACTCACAATGGTCAAAGGAAGTCCATGAATCCTTACAATCTCCTTGAAAAATAGTCTAGCAATATGAGATGCATCATTATTACTTCTACAAGGAACAAAATGGTCCATCTTACTAAACCTATCCACCACAACAAAAATGCTATCATACCCCCTTTGTGTCTTGGGAAGACCCAATACAAAGTCCATATTGATTGACTCCCATGGTCGGTATGGTATTGGCAAAGGTTGATAGAGTCCTGCATTGAAATTAGAGCCTTTAGCCCTTTGGCATATCCCACAACTGTCCACAAACTTCTTGACATCCACATGCATCCTCGATCAATGATAGAACCTCTTGACCTGCTCCAAGGTTTTGTCAAACTCAAAGTGTCCACCCAAGCTACCGCAATGCTTCTCCCTTATCAAATTTTCCCTCATAGAGAATGTTGGCACACACAACTAAGCACCCTAAATAGCAAACCATCTCGGAACACAAAATCAGAATACTCACTATGAAAAGCATCTTGAGACTGACTACAAATAGCAAATGCATCTTTGAAATCATCACCATCTTTATAAATACCTTTTAGTGCATCTATCCCCACACTTTGGAGTTGTACTTCTTGCACCATCAAAGATCTCCTACTCAAGGCATCAGCAAACTTATTTGTGTGTCCCTTTTTGTGCTTGATAGTAAAGGTGTGGGACTGTAAATACTCAATCTATTTCATGTGCCTATGACTTAACTTGTCTTCACTATTCAAAAATCAAAGCATGATTATCTGTGAAGACAATGAATTCCATTGGCAAGAGGTAGTGTCTCCATTTCTTGAGGAACTATACCATGGCATAGAGCTCAAGGTCATATGAGGAATACTTCTTTTTGGCTTCATTAAGCTTTTCACTAAAGAATGCTACTGGCCTCCCTTCTTGACTCAGGACTGCACCTATGGCATATGATGAGACAAAAAAATGTCTCATCTATTATCCAAATAAAAGCATATATTTTGCTTAATTATGGAGTTTATCAAGACTGAGCATGATGAGGAAAGTAAGAGATTTTAAGTTGTAGTAGTCAAAGATTTCATCATATCTTGAAAATTATGATCTGGGCTCTTGATATTTTTGGATAGAAACTCGAAGATAAGAAGATGAAAAAACCCATTAAACTTCATGAAAACCCATTTCGTGGTTTGAGAGAAAACTTCACCAGTCCGATACTCCAAAAATTTGTTTTCATGCTCCAGAATTTATGAAATTTGTTCATTCGTTTGCTTCTATGCTCTACAATTTCTAGAACTAAGTATAATAGAATTTATGAAGAGGTTGAGTAGTTAAGGGACAACAGTTGCAAGAACTAAAGGAAATTGGAGTGACTTGAACAAAAGTTGAGAGAATATAGGGGCAGTTACAAATATCTAAAGAGTTGTTCAACCCAATTTATGAGCAATTGAGAGCATATAGGAGAAAATTTAAGAGTTTTAATGATAGAACTCAAAGGAAGACTTATTCAACACTCTAACACCTTTTTGGAGCAGTTTAAAGGGTTGAAAAGTAGGGATTATTATTTTAGACGACCAAAAAGAGATTGACTCGGAAAAATGGAGTGAGGACTTATCCTTTCTTTCTCCACACATGTTCCTATTTTCTAGAAAATTGTTGCACAACTATGAGGCTCATCTTTTAATTCTATAAATGCATTGTAATCAAGGAATCAAGGGGGGATTAGAAAGAATTGTTTTGTCGAAAGGAAATAGGATAGTTTCTAGTTTTATTTCAAGCAATGTATTTTCAAAATTTTTAGAATAAATTTGAATTCAAGAAAACTTTTCATTTCCAACAAAGTGTGAAATGGTTTAGCATTTTCAATTCATGCAAGTGTGTCTTATATTAGTTTCCTTTTATGCAACTTTCATTTCATGCAAGTGTGTCTTATATTATTTTTCTTTCATGCAACTTCCCTTTTATGTAAATGTGCTCCAGAATAGGTTTGATTTCTACAAGTTTGATTGTAGAATAAGCTATCAAGCAAGTTTTCTCCATTCTCTTTTGCATATAGCCATGGAAACTGCCTTGGATTGATAAGTTAAATGATGAGGATTGCAACGAACCCATCAGCATACTCGCTTGCATCACACTCAATTGTGAACACCTTGTTAAAGTCAAGTAATGTGAGTATGGGTTGTTAAGCCACTCTTGTCTTCAATTATTCAAACCTCCTCTCAACTTCATCATTCCATTGAAACTTATTCTTCCTATCCCCTTTGATAGTATCAATGATAGGAGAATAAATGTGGCTAAAGTTTTTGATGAACTTCCTATTGAAGCTAGCTAAGCCATGAAAGCTCCTTACCTCTACTACTATCTTAGTTGTTGGCCAACTGAGTATGGATTCTACCTTTGAGGGATCTATTTTTAAGGTACCTTGGAGATCACAAAACCAAGGTAAACAAGTTCTTGTTTCATGAACTCACATTTCTTGAGGTTGATCATCAGCTTCTCCTCATTCAACTTCTACAACACCATATCCAAGTGTTGCAAGTGGTCCTCCTTTGTCTTGTTGTATACAAGGATGTCATCCAAGTATACCACCACAAATCTACATATGAATTTTTTTAGAACCTCATTCATTAGCCTCATGAAAGTGAATTTGATAACCCAAATGGCATCACTAGCCACTCATATAAACCCTCATTAGTCTTGAAGGCAATCTTCCACTCATCTCCTTTCCTTATTCTGATCTGATGGTATCCACTTTTTAAATCAATTTTTGAGAAGTAGCATGCACCTGCTAAACTATCCATTAAATCCTCCAATCTCCATCTTTCTTGGGTGCCAAAATAGTAGGTACTGCACAAGGGCTCAAGCTTTCCCTTATGAGACCTTTGTCGAACAACCCTTGAATTTGATTTTTGATCTCTTCATTTTGTTGGGGTGTCATTTTATATGTTTCCTTGTTTGGAAAACTTGCATCAGGGATGAGATCAATGTGATGACTCACATCTCTTATGGGTGGTAATGAACTAGGAAGCTTCTCCACAACTATCTCCTTATACTCATCCAACAGGGTTTGTACTTCTTCAGGTATTTCTTCTCCATTTTTTGTTGTCACGGTTGATGTAGGCTTCCCAATGATGGCATAACCAACTTCTTCTTTCAAACTCTTCAAAAACTCTTTCTCCTTAACCACCATCACACTTGATCCTTCATGAGTTGCACTATCATCATCTTATAAAGGTGTAAGGGTATATGACACTCCATCCTTCTCTATCACATATATGTTCTTCTTCCCATCATGCTTGGCCTTTCTATCGAACTGACATGGCCTTCCTAGGAGTAAGTGGCATACATCCATAGGGATGATGTCACATAGTATCTTGTCCTTGTATGCGCCAATGCTAAACTCAATCCAAGCCTACTCATTCACCAAAACTTGTTGAACCTTATTGATCATGAAACTTTGTAGGGTGTTGGATGTGGATTCCTTTTTAGTTTTAGCTTTTCTATCATCACCAAAGACACAAGATTATCAGTTGAACCTGAATCTACCACTACCTTACATACCTTTCCTTGTGCTTTACAAGTTTTCCTAAATAATTCCTTCCTTTGTGGGGGTTCTTTGTTGGTTGGTGCCTTGATTAGTGTCCTCCTTAACATCAGGGGCTCACCTACCTCTGGAGCAGCAAGTAGAGAAGGTGAATTTTCACTTTCATCATCCTCCTCATGCATTATTTGAGTCCTCCTCTCACCTCCATGAGAACTTGCACCTTGTTTGTTCGGCCACTTCCAACTTGGGTGTCCAAATTGGTTGCAATTGTAGCACCTTCTAGAGAAGGTATTAGATCCTCTACCTTGTCCATTGAACCTACCTCTACCACTTGGCCTTCTACCTCTAAAACTACCTCTTGATTCACCACTTTGTTCATACTTTTCACTTGGTTCTCCTTGTGCTCTTTGTGATGATGCTCTTCCACCAAAATTTCCCCTACCTCTAAAGTTCTTTCCTTTTCCCCTAGCTAGTTTTTCTTGCCTCCTCCTTATCCTTTACTCTACCTTAGTGGTCATTTGAAAGCACTCCTCAATTGTCCAAGGAGTAGTGAGGCTTATATCATCTTGAATATTGAATCTTAACCTGTTCAAATACCTTGCTACCTTTTCCCTTTCATCTTCAATGTGTCTAGACCTTATGCTTAGCCTATGAAACTCCTCAGTGTATGACATAATATCCAAATCCTTTTGCTTAAGTTTCTACAACCTTCTAAACACTTGAGTTCCATAATCTATCAGTAGGAATTGGCTTTTCACCTTAGCTACCATCCTATCCCATGAGCTAATCTTTGCTTTACCTTTCCTTACCCTCTCCTCTTAGGTGTAATTCCCCCATTTCAATGCAGGACCCTTCAATTTTGTTTTAGCAAATTTGACCTTCTTGTCTTTAGCCACCTCCTTATATTCAAAATAGTTGTCTAAGGCATCTATCCACCCAATCACCTCTTCACCATCCATTTTTCCACCATACATGGGTAGCTCCATCTTAACTTCCTAAGTCTCTCCTTTCATAGCCTTAAGCACTTGTAGAAACTTCCTTTCTTAAAGATCCACCTGCTCATGTTATCCTTCTAGAGGGTACTTTACTTTCACCCCCTTCCTCATCTTCAAGGTCACTCTCATATGTAGTACCCTTATCTCTCTTTTCTCTTTTCTCCAGTGCTTCCATCTTGGCTTCCATAGCTTCTTGAGACTCCCTTAGGGCTCTTAACTCCCTAGCAACAATTGAACCGCCTTTAGGAGGCATCTTGTATGCTTTACCTTGCAATTTATCTTGTTCAAACTCAGTTCCTTTTCCTAAAATGATCTAAAGCCTAAGCTATGATACCACCTGATGTAGAGCATGGTGAGGTAGACTTCAACAACTCAAACTAACTTGGTTTTCAAACCTACAAACCCATACAAGGGTTGATTCCTTCATAAACTGACCCCCATGCTTGTAGTATTCCATAGATCCTTTTCTTTGCATATATTTTAGAGAAGGATTAAAATGGATAGAACCTTCACACTTTCAGATACCCATTATCTTCCTTGACAACATATCAACTTGGTTTCCTAGGTTGGTTTGGAACATTCTCTTCAAACTAGCCTGCAACACTAGAATAAGGCCTAATCAAGCCACTTTTATAAAGCAAGTGCCTTAAATTCAACTACCAAACTCCAAAACTCTTCATCTATAGTCTCCCCAAGTCACATTCAACAATTGGTTACATCAAATCTTCACAAAATTTTGTTGTCCTAGCAAATTCTTGTCTAACCAAGCCTAACACATAAATATGTTAGGCTAGGGCTCAAGCAAAACCCTTGCAAACACCTTCACCCTGCCCTAAAACTACCAAAAACATTTAAAACACACTCAAATGGTCCATTCCACTAGTTTCACAATTTTCCAATGGTGGAATGGCTGGATTTTACATATTTTGCTTCAAAACCCTTGAAACCATAGTTTGTCAAGTAACTTTCAAAAAATTGCCTTTATCTCCCCCTAGTCAAGATGAAAATCAATGAAACTAGATTCAAATGAAAGAAGACTTAATGCACCAGCACTTCACATAAGTTTTAGATCATTATGTTGTATGGGGTTGTATAGAGCCCGAAAACACAAGAAAACACAAAAATTTCACAAAACAGGGTATATCCTTTATTTGCTCGCCACAAAAATCATCAACAACCTTGCCTCGAATGTTTTAGTAGCTTTTAAACATGTTCCCTTCAAATTCCAATGGTCCCCAACTAATTTATGAATTGGTGACTATTCATATTCCCATACAAATAAAAATTGACAAAGTTACCATTGGAACTTTTACATTATTTAAACAACTTTATAAAACACCATTACAAGACCCTATATGACACCTAATACATTGAGTTTGGTCTACATAGACCTTATTTGCAACACACTAAGACAAAAACCAAAAAAAGACTCCAAAATGCATCATCTAACCCAAAATTTTCAAGGTGCTCCTCCACCAAACCATATCACAAACCCAAGCAATGCGCTGCACAAGGAAGACCAAGGGACACACCATCTTGCAACAATCCTCCCCAGTGCAAGTGAGGGGTTCAAACCTATGACCTTGGCTCTGATACCAATTGTTGCACCAAAAGATCAACCTATTAATGACTGATACAATCGCCAGATTTATACAAGATCCACATGAGGTGGTTAAACCATGTCATGAACCCAAGCATCGCGTTGCACAAGGAAGACCAAGGGACACACCATCTTGTAACATATCTTTGTGCCTTTTTTGGTTTATCGTGAGAGCTTAGATCTTGGGGGCTTGATCATCCTCCTTGACCTTTTTTTTCTTACCTTTCCAAAAATTATACCTCTCTTGATTGTCTACTTTAGTGTGAGTTTGACACAAGGTCATCCTCTCACTAAAGTGAGGGCTAAATATATTGTAGAAAATTGTACTCCTTTTCATTTTCACACTTTTTTTGGGCCCTCTTAATTAAATTGGACTTAATTATTCCTTAATAAGCCCTATTTTACATCTAAAATCCTAATAAATTACATTTTCCGAAGGGAAAACCTAACAATAATTAATACCAACACATAACACTTTACCTTGAACAATGTGTGTTCCAAGAATAGGTGGTTGGGACCCATTTTTCCATGGGCGAATGGGTCCACCCTAGGCCTTTGAACCTAAATTTAAATTATGCTTTTGGTGGTATTTTATGTTCTATTTTGTGGTTGTGTTGTTGATATGTGGTTGTCATTGATGTCAACACTATTTGCATTAATGTCTTAGAAGTTGTATATGTCGAGGATATTGAGAAAATTGTAATAAATAAGTTGCAAGTTGTCAGTAGTGAAGTGAAGTTCAATTTGTTGGTGAGCTCAGTACATTGATGATCATAGGTTGTGGATTAAAGGGTTTCTTGTCGAGTATATCTAATTTATCCACGTTAAGTTCCAGAGATCCACATGAAGATTTGATCGAGTTATGAGCAGTTGTGTTTTGACAGTCATTTTGTTGCTTTAGTTGGTGTTCCTAAATGAAGATGATGTGATTCTAGTAATTTCAGTTGTTTTGGATGCTTCTCTAGTGATTCATGATGTTTATGGATGTTTCTAGATCATGATCTATCTATGTTGAGCGTTCGCATTGATCGTTGTGCTCGTGATTAAAGATTTTCTCTTGCGTGTTCATGTTTTTCATGTTCTTGGCTGACAAGGTGTTGTAGCATGTTGTGGATCTTCAAGGAATAATTGTTTGAAGTGTTTTCATGTTTGAGTATTTTATTTTGGGTCTTAACTATGTTGTGGCTGACATTGGTCGATTCGCATTGAAAATTATTTATTGTTTTGGACTGACAGTTTGCATATGTTTTATTATTTTGTTGAGGTCGGCATGTAGCGATGTAATCTCTTGTTGCAGATATATATAAGCAATTGTTTATTCCATTTGAAGGAAGATGTGTGTATGAGATATGTGAACAATTTCCTAATCATTCGAAGGTAGAAGCAGAGTGTGAAGAAGTGTTCATATGCTTAACCAAAACTATAATCAGGCATTAGCAGATGCTATGTTCTCAATTCAAAATATTTTTGTAAGATAGTTAGTCTTCCTTTTGTAATTGAGCAGTGAGCTCTAGGCAATGCACCTAAATGCATGTGCATTTCCCATTCACATTTATTTTATACTTTTAATAAGGTATAATCTTGTGGACTAATCTCCACCATGGCTTTTCCCCTAGCAAGGTTTCCACATAAAAAATTTGGTGTTATGTGTGTTTTTGATGTGTTGTTGATTTATGCTTTCATGGTTATTGATCAAATCTGAGAATAAGGTTAATAAGTTTAATAAGTTTTGAATTTTTTTGAAAACTAATTCACCCCTACCCCTCTCAGTTGTCTTCCCTTGTGTTTCCAACAATTGGTATTAGAGTAGGTTCCTTGGAAAAAATTTAGTAGCTTGAGGTGATCTGGAAAGGTGACATACAAGAAGGATAGTCTAAGATTTAATGGAACAAATTATTCTCTATGGAAGGCTCGAATGGAGTGTCATCTGAGATGCATTAGTGAACCTTACTGGAAAATTACAAAGAATACATATATCATTCCACAGAATGGTCCTTCTACTGCATATGAGATTAAGGAAGTCAAGTACAATATTAGGGCTAAGGAAGCATTGTTGAGTGCTTTGACTAATTCTAAGATGACAAATGTTATGGATTTGACTGCTTATGAGATCAAGAAAAACTTGGAAACTTTGTATGAAGGTGATGCTAATGTGAAGATTGCTAAGTTGCAAAATTTGAAAGGGAAATATGAAATGTTGAGAATGGGTGATGATGAGAACATTACTTCTTTTATGCAAAGAGTGAATGAACTTTTGTGCGGTATCATATATGTTGGTGGATGATTGGAAGGATCAAAGATTGTTGCTAAAGTGCTTAGATCCTTTCCTGTTGCATACAAAGTCAAAGCTATTGCTATTAAAGAGCTCTGAACTATAACAAATGTAACCAAAAACATGTTGATTGGTAAGCTTACAACTTTTGAGTTAAGTGAGTTTGGTGATTCTCTTCTTAAGATAGAATCTACATTCCAGGTTACTATCTCCAAAAAAGATAAGCAGAGATATGATCCGAGTGAAAGTTCTTCTAGAAAGATATTCAAGTATGAGGAGCAAATGAGAGAGATTGAAGAAGAGGAGAGAAAACTAGAGGAGCTTAAAGCACTTATTGTCAAAAGGAAAGTCAAAGGAGAAGGTAAGTATAAAGGGAAATTACCTATTAAATGTTTTTCTTGCAATAAGATAGGTCATTTTGCATCAAGGTCACCAGAAAGAGTTCCTAAGCCAAGACCTAACAAGCCTTGATTCCAAAGAAAGTGTTATTATGTTGTTGATGAAGGTGTGACAAATGATGAATCAGATAAAGGGAATGTAAGTGAGGATGAATGGGTATTTATTGCTATCAAGGAAAATAATCATGTGTCTATTGAATCTGTTAGTTGTACAAATGTGGAGAAAGCCCTAGTTGCTCGAGTTGAAGAGAAATATGAATGGGTGATTGAAAATGGATGCTCTCATCACATGACAGGTGATAAAAGCAAATTTGTGAGCCTAAAAAAGTATGATGGTGGTGTTGTAAGATTTGGTGATGACAAAGTTGGTGTAATCCATGGTAGAGGATCCATTTATCTTGATGGTAAGAATAATACTAATGATGTTTTATATGTGGAAGCTTTGAAGCATAATCTCTTAAGTATTGGACAGATGGTTGACAAGGGATACAATCTTCAATTCAAGGATGGAAAGTGCAGAATATTGGGGAGTTCCAAAAATGTGATTGCTTCAGGTACAAAAACAAAAGGTAACATCTTTCACGTGAATGCTACTGGTAAAAGTTGTATGATTTTTCAAGTTGATGAAAGTTGGTTGTGGCATAGGAGAATGTGTCATGTAAACTTTGAAAATATTATCAAGATAAGTTCTACTCAGGCAGTGAGAGGTCTTCTTAAGTTGGTAAAGCCTACTAATACTATATGCAAGGAATGTCAATAGGGAAGCAAACTAGAATTTCATTTCAGAGCAAACAACATTGTCCAAATGAAGTGTTGGAGTTTGTTCATACTAATTTGTGTGGTCCTTCTAGAGTCGGAAGTTTACAAGGAGACAAGTACTTCATGGTACTTATTGAAGATTACTCTAGATTGATGTGGATTACTTTCTTAAGGGAAAAATATGAAGCTCTAGAGAAATTCAATATTTTTAAGGCTATGGTTGAGACAGAGATAGGTCTAAAGATTAAATGTTTGAGATCAGATAGAGGTGGTGAATTCACTTCCCATGATTTTAATTCTTTTTGTGAAGAGTGTGGGATAAAGAGACAATTATTTGCCCTGTGAACCCCTCGACAAAATGGAGCTATGGAAAGGAAGAATGGGACAATTCAAGATGTTGCTAGGACTATGATGTTGGAAGGAAATGCTCCTCATATCTATTGGAGAGAAGCTATGAGTACTATTGTTTACATTCTCAACCAAGTACAAGTCAAAGGTGATACTGGTAAGACTCCTTTTGAGCTATGGTTTGGTCACAAGCCTACTATTAGATATTTCAAAATATTTGGGAGTAAATGCTATATCAAAAGAGATGAAGATATAGGAAAGTTTGATGCTAGGAGTGAAGGAATCTTTCTTGGTTATTCTACTAAGAGTAAGGCCTACCAGTTCTACAACAAGAGATTGAGGAAAGTAGTTGAAAGTGTAAATGTCAAGGTTGATGAAGACATAGTTAGACCATCCAAAACCTATAGATATGATTCAGATGATCAGAATAAAAATTCAATCATAGGAAAGAAAGTTCATACTCAAAATCAAGTTCAGATCATTTTGGTGAATCAAGAATATCAAGAGGAAGGAACTAGTGAAAGTGTAGAAGAAAGATCACAAGAGCCATAAGTTCAAGAACATCCTAAGACTCCAGGGTATGTAAGACTAAATCATTCAAAAGATCATATTATAGGTGATAAGAACAAAGGTGTTCAAACTAGGAGAAAAATTGAAGAAGAATATTGTTTGATTTCAAAGATTGAGCCTAATAGTGTGAATGAAGCATGCAAAGATGAACATTGGGTGGAAGCAATGAAAGAAGAACTATAGAAAATTGAAAAGAATAATGCATGGATTCTTGTTCCTAGACCTAAGGACAAAAATGTAATTGGAATTAAATGGGTCTTTAGAAACAAGTTGAATGAGCAAGGTGAAGTTGTTAGAAACAATGCAAGACTGGTGTGTAAAGGATATTCTCAAATGGAAGGAATTGACTTTGAAGAAACTTTTTCCCCTGTTGCTAGGTTTGAAGTTGTAAGACTATTTCTTGCTTATGCTGCTTACAAAAACTACAAGGTTTATCAGATGGATGTCAAGTTAGAATTTCTAAATGGCGAATTGGAAGAAGTGTATGTTGAGCAACCTAATGGATTTCAATTGACTAATCAGGGAGATATGGTTTGTCGGTTGAAGAAAGCATTGTATGGACTTAAGCAAGCCCCAAGAGCATGGTATGCCATATTGGACAAGTATTTGTTGAAGTTTGGATTCAATAAAGGTACTGTTGATAGTAATCTATATTTCAAGATTGATCATGATAAAGATTTGATTGTTGAATTCTTTGTTGATGATATCATTTTTGGAGGAGATGAGAGTTTGTGCATGAAGTTTGCTGATGAGATGTCTATGATTGGTGAGATGAAATTCTTTTTGGGATTGCAAATTACTCAATTAGATAACAAGATCTTCATATCTTAGTCCAAGTATGTGAGAGAATTGCTAAAGAAGTTTGGTATGGAAGATTCAAAACCAGTTGGTACACCTATGGTGACCAGATGCAAGTTGACACAAGATGATGATTCTCTGAAAGCAAATAAAACTAGATACAAATCAATGATTGGCGGATTGCTTTATTTGAATCAAACTAGACTAGATATCATGAATGTTGTATGCATTGTTGCAAGATTTCAAGTTGATCCTAAGGAATCTCATGTAACTGTTGTGAAAAGGATTTTTAGATACTTGAAGGGGACAGTTGATTTTGGCCTGTGGTATCCTAAAGATGATGATATTACTTTGAGTACTTTTACTGATGTTGATTGGGCAGGTGATGTGAATGACAGAAAGAGCACTAGTGGTGGTGCATTTTTCTTGGGTAAGAAGTTGATTTCATGGTTAAGTAAGAAGTAGAATTCCATTTCTTTATCTACTGCAAAGGCAGAATACATTGTTTCTACTAATAATTGTACTCAAGTATTGTGGATGAAGCAGATGTTGAAAGATATCAGAGTTGTGTATGATGAACCTATTGCTATATTATGTGATAATTCAAGTGCAATTAACATTTATAAGAATCTGGTGCTGCATTCAAAGACCAAGCATATATCTATCAAGTTTCACTTTTTGAGAGAGAAGGTGAGTGAAAAGGAAGTCAGATTGGAGTAAGTGCCTACTAAGGAACACATTGTAGATATCTTTACCAAACCGTTGCCTAAGTATACTTTTGAGTATCTCAGAGAGAAGATAGGGGTGATTACCCCTCCTAATCAGAACTAAGATGCATTGACTTGCATCAGTCCATGCATTTCATAGTTATATCTTAATCCGGATTGATTTTGTGGTGGCTGCTACTCAAGGGGAGTAGTCAGATGTTCATATATGTGGTTTAGAGCTTATGTGGAGAAAAGAGAACTTTGTCATTGATGTCAAAGGGGGAGAAGATTCATGTGAAAAACTATGAATTATCTAGAGACAAGATTCATGTGGGGAGAAGAGTTATGTAAAAGAATTGAGGAGAAAAGAGTCAGAACCTAGAGGGAGTAAGTTCTAAAGATAGTTGCATTGATGGTGTTTTTTCCATCATGTGTTGCCATCAATTCCAAAGGGGGAGATTTTTGGATGTTGTGGTTGTGTTGCTATTATGTGGTTTCCATTGATTTCAACACTATTGGCATTAATGTCTTAGAAGTTGTATATGTTGAGGATATTGAGGAAATTGTAATAAATAAGTTACAGGTTGTCAGTAGTGAGGTGAAGTGAAGTTTGTTGGCAAGCTCAGTACATTGATGATTAGAGGTTGTGGATTAAAGGGTTTCTTTTCAAGTATATCTAGTTTATCCATGTTAAGTTTTAGAAATCCACATGAAGATTTGATCGAGTTATGAGCAGTTGTGTTCTGACAGTCATTTTATTGCTTCAGTTGGTGTTCCTAAATGAAGATGATGTGATTCTAGTAAGTTCAGTTATTGTGGATGCTTCTCTGGTGATTCATGATGTTTATGGATGTTTCTAGATCATGCTCTATCTATGTTCCACATCCACATTGATCATTGTGCTCGCAATTAAATATTTTCTCTTGTGTGTTCATGTTTTTCATGTTCTTAGCCGATAGGGTGTTGTAGCATGTTGTGGATCTTCGAGGAATAATTGTTTTAAGTGTTTTCATGTTTGAGTATTTTATTTTGGGTCTTCACTATGTTGTGTCTGACATTGGTTGATTCACATTGAAAATTATTTATTGTTTTGGGCCGACAGTTTGCATATGTTTTATTATTTTGTTGAGGCCGACATGTAGTGATGTAATCTCTTGTTGTGGATATATATAAGCGATTGTTTATTCCATTTGAAGAAAGATGTGTGTATGAGATGTGCGAACAATGTCCTAATCATTTGAAGGTAGAAGCAAAGTGTGAAGAAGTATTCATGTGCTTAATCAAAACTGTAATCAAGCATTAGCAAATGTTATTTTCTCATTTCAAATCTTTTTGTAAGACAACAAGTCTTCCTTTTGTAATTGAGCAGTGAGCTCTAGGAAATGTGCCTAAATGCATGTGCATTCCTCATTCACATTTCTTTTATACTTTTAATAGGGTATAATCTGGTGGACTAGCCTCCACCGTGGTTTTTCCCTTAATAGGGTTTCCATATAAAAAACGTTGGTGTTATGTGTGTTTCTGATGTGTTGTTGATTTATACTTTCATGGTTATTGATTAGATCTGAGAATAAGGTTAATAAGTTTAATAAGTTTTGAATTTTTGTGACAATTGATTCACTCCCCCCCTCTTAGTTGTCTACCCTTGTGTTTCCAACATTTTAGTGTCCCTAAATTCAAATTTCAATGTCGGCTTGTAATGTTTAATTTTTGGGAAATTAAGGATACATACCTATAAATACAAGGTATTTTTATCAAATTAATCCTAGCATTTTGAAGTGAACAAAAATATAGAAAATTTATTAGTGATTTATTGTAGCAATCAATATCTCAAGCATCATGTCAAAGTCTTTTGCAATCATGCATGTTTTTGGAGCTAACATTGTGATGTAGGTTTCAAAGATCAAGTCAAGCATTCAAGTCATATTTCAAGTATCAAGATCCACATCCATCGAATCAATTTCATGCAAGATCAAGCTCAAGATTTCATATTTCCAAAGGTTTATTCGAGGGTTTGGCGGGTTGAAACATTGTATTGTTTATTCATCATTCCTTTCATGTTTCATTATTTCAATTCAAGGTTTAATTACCCAAATGGGGTTTGACCAAGGAAAACCCCCATTCACCAAAAGAAAACAATTTTTCCCTCTTATGTTTTTGTTGTAGATCTTAGGTTGAAGAAGGATTGTAGATCTCTTGAAGAGCAAGATTGGAAAAGTTGTCAGAGTTGCAAAAGTTGTCAAAGTTATCATCAAATCACAAAAAACTCACCTATAGCTCTGATTTTTGAACTTCAAACAATGAAACCTAAATCAAATAGAAGCTATATATTGACATCAGAGGCTCCCAAAAGTTGGTTGAAATCCTTGACAAAAGACCCATTCACCCATGGGTGAATGAGTCACAAACAACCTCCCAAAATTGTCTTTTGGTGATTGGTACACAGTGTCTAACTCTTCTTATATCTATAGAAAGTTTGTTGTTTCTATTAGTATTGAGCTTTAAATTGTTGTTCCAAGTTTAAATGAGCATAATTGAGTAGATTTTCTTTTTTTTTCTCCCAAAAGTGTTGTTCAGGTTGAAACCCATGTCCTCAAGCATAAGGAAATAAGTAGATTCCCTCATTGATTTGACTCGCCTAAGGGTTGTAAGTCATTTCTTTGTGTGTATCTCATTTCCTAATGAAATAAAGGAAGATAGGTCAATCATACCCCCATTTTCCCCTTTTATATTGATTGGTGAACCTATTTTTCATCATTTTAGGAGCATATAAACTTAAAGAAATGGATGGTACACCTCTAAAATAACCTATCAATGTTGTGCATTTGCACAGATACTACACCTAACAATATTTTGAATAGCATGTATTTTAGATCATGTTGATTAGATTAAGTAGATATTTTTCTATTTTATCTCACATCGCTTCATTCTTGACAAAAAAATTATGTGTATTGAGTTATTATGAGTAATTGTTCATTTGCTTGAATTATTGCTTTATTTTACATACAATTCAATCATGTGTGTGTTATGTTAAATTAGATCATTTCATGCATTTAATTTCACAAATTAGATCATAAGGTCATCTATTTTAACATAATTAAACTTAATCAAAAAATGTAGCATCTAAAGGAGTGTAAGTGTTTAATTAGATAACATAATAATTAGATCATGGAGAACAATCACATGGATATCTAATACATAGAAATCAAAACATGCTCATATACAGATCATAAAATTCATATACATCATGGTCACCATAGTAACAAAATGTGGTTGTTATAATATAATACATCTAAGTGGGCCTATGGCTACCAGACTCATTGGGGCCTAGTGGTGATGTTCATCGAGAGATAGTCAATTGTGAGCATCTCATGGAGATCATCTGCTCTTGTAGGCCCTAAACCTATCCTATAGATATCCCTTCATGTACGAATGCTACGACGCACTCCTGGTCAATCTAATCCCTATCCACCTACACTTTGGTAAGCTTCACCTATACCCTGTTGAGTTTTGACTATAAGAAATCCTTTGTACTACTATCAAAAGGAAACCAAGTGTCTTGAAGCTCCTTGTATGCAGCCTTGAGCTCCTCTAGTGTAGCTCTCGCATGCTTCTCTCTAGCTTAGACCTCCTCAATCTCAACTCTAAATAAATCAATAATCCTCATGGCATTATCATAAGACGTCCTCCACCGTGTTAGAGGCTTGAACAAATCAACATGGTGCCCTATCCTAGGAAATCTCCTATGCTCAACCTCTATCACCCGGTGTGGGGGCATTGGTGGAACAATATCCATGGTGACTCAACTAAATAAGTTGAGCCACTCTCTTGTTCCAACTATGACAAAGAAAACATGAAAATAAATTAGAACCAAGCATAATAAACAAACATAAAAATATTCAATAATGCACAGAACATAAATAACATATAATATCACCTAGGTCAGCAGTCCACCACTCGAGATCTCGATAGGAAACTATAGGTGTTGTATTAGGTCTCCTATGATGGGTCGGGGGTGTGGTAGGAGCTGCATGGCAACTCTCTCCATGCTCATTAGACCGGATGCCTGCGGTAGTCGATGGATGTGCTTAGGTGATGCGAAGACAAGATGTAGGTCTCTCCTCGGGGACATCTATGGCCTCCAATGGCTCCTTGGGATCATCTCTCATAGGTTGTTGATCCTCCTCATCAGTAATATCTCCATCCATTCCCACATCCTCTCTTGCACCCTCTTGATATGGAAAAGGTCCAAGATCGTCTATAGGATGATTGTCAGGGAAGACATGATGAGGTCACGTTGTCATCCACCATCGCTCATAATCTATAGTGGTGCCTACATCATCTAGGTCAGATATTGGAAGTACATCATGATCCTCATTGTCTAAAACACTAAAGGTGATGATGGTGATTGTAAGACAACGGATGTCCCCTAGTCTCGCACCGCTATGTGAAAATCTCAAGAAGTTAGGTTGTTGGCTAGGTGTTATCTCTATCTATCCAAAAAGATGCATGACATGATCATAATAGGTAATAATGGTATGGTCATGGCATCCAAAAAATAACCTTTCATGTTACATTTTGGCCAATTGTTGTGTAAGACCTAGCCACTTTTATAGAGTCATGTATGGTCTTCATACTATATCATCCTCCTCTAGATGATTGAACCCGACTCTCTGGTGCAATAGATCTTTGCAATGCAAATCTCACCTCAAAGTATAATGGAAGGCTCGTGGGTGACCGAAATTCATCATCATGGGAAATCTAATTGGTTTGGTACATGTAAGATGCTCAAATTCCTACACCTAAAGAAGGGTACAATGGATAATGATGTGGAGCTCCCGATGGACAAAGTGACCAAGATCATAATAAAGATGTGCAAGCATGCTCCATCCCAAAGAATAGACTATCTAGTGCTCCTTCATCTCTCATATGATATGAATGAGGCCCCCATCAAGGTGTGTGCCTCGTCCATTAGGTGCAAGAGCTAGGGTGATAGTAACACACATGATCCTATGAACCAAGGGAACATCCACATACAAAAGCCACTTAAGCTCAATGTGAGCTCTAGAGTCAATGGGACTTATGCAGTAGTTAGTACAATTCTGAATAACATCCCTCATCTATCGACGTGTGCATAACTTATCAAAATCGATGGTCTCACCCTAGATAGGTATTCTGAGTATGCAGTGTATATCCACTAAGATCACTATCATCTCCCCTATTGGGAGATGATATGTGAAAGTATCAACATTCCATCACTTAACAAATGTCATCATCATCACATCATGATACCTCATGGGTGGCATGAGGTATACCCAATACAACCTATTGATATACAAAGTCTACTTCTCCTTAGTAAGTCGTGTAAACTATTCTCAGAGAAGAGAAAACAATCATCCTCCTAAATGTTGTTGATCATGTGGCGGATCCTAGAAGAAGAAAAGGAAATCATCAATCACATGGCGAAATAAGTAACCAAACGTTTAAAATAAAATCAAGACTAACTTGGGACATAGGAGCCATTTTGGGATAGGTGTGCCTTTTTGGGATAGGGTCGCCTTTTTGGGACAGGGTCACCCAAAGAGGACATAGTTGCCTAGTTTGGATAGGGATGCCATGATTTTAGAAAAATACTTAAAATAGTACATAATACAAAGGTAAATCATAGGGAGAAGGTAAAAGGAACTCACCTCAAGTGTGATAGCACTGCCCACAACCTTTGCTCGTAGGACCTCAAGTCTCGAGGATTGGTATAGTCATCGGCTTGGAATCTTCACTCTTCTACACCACGGTATCTCTCTTAGAATCCTCAAATAGTAAATGTGAAAATGATGGTCAAAAAGATGATTTTACATTTACATATAGTAAAAAAAATTAATATCAAATTTCATTTAAAACACTATAACAAGGGCTAGTGAACTTTGATTTTGATGTCATCTATTGTGTTGGATTAATAGTTATATGCCCAATATTCTCTAAATTTTACTGATAGATGGTGTTGCAGTCACATAACTCCATCATAATCATTTCTATCAATACACCAAGAAATTCAATGTGGTTAGATTCCTACACTAATTCCACCCCCACAAAGCAAGTGAAGTTAGGGGGCATACATCTATCCTCAAATTTGGTTCTCCATAGAAGTTTGATAGGTCTATTTGAAAGTATAATATGATCTTGAACAGTTAACAAGTCAGTTCTATAGGATGTGGTTACTAGCATTGTGGTTTTACAGATGACTACATTGGGGGCTTCACTCTCCCATTCTCAAATGAATCACAATATCCATATGAGTTACCTTTTATGTAGCACAATTTATTTTCAATACTTTAGCTTGCATATGCACATAGTGTCATATGGCCGCTAAAGTGGAGGCTAAATGTAGCATAGAAAATTGTACTCCCTTGTAGGTAATATTACAATTTCACGCTTAGTTTGGACCTATTTTAGTGACCCTTATTTTTTACATTTTTAACCCCTCCTAAATAGGCCCTAATTCCTTTTTATTATGCATTCTGAACCTATTTTATTGTTTTCCAACAAATTACAAGCATTGAATAAATGTAAACAAGTAATGTTTTTCCTCTGATACACTTCATCTTGGAAAATAGGGCCAGGACCCATTCACCCATGGAAAAATCGGTCCCCCTATCTTATCGGGGACCAAATTTTAATGTATTGTTGGCAGCATTTTAACATTCAAATTTCAAATTTCAAATGTTGATTTTTGGTATCTAATCTTCAGGAAATTAGAGAAATGCCTATAAAAACCTAGTCTTTTCACCATTTAAAAACTATAAAATAAGAGGTAACATTCAAGCAAATAACTTTGAAGTCTTGGAGTAGCATTACTTGAAATTCCAAGTCTTCAAGCCCATTTGCAAATTTGATCAATCACATGATTTAAGGTTGATGTATATGGAAGGACATGATGGATTCTAGGTTTGGGAGATACATTTGGCCACTTCCTTCAACCTAATGACTTGTTTCCTAATGTTCTCATCTTCAAGCTTCATTCCTCCTATAGCCTAAAGCAAGGTATCAATACATTTCAGATTTACTTAGGGTGTTTGACTTCTCTCTAATTGGATCTTGTCATTATCATGTAGGAATCTCCCTCTAACACACTTGAGTAGGGTTTATTTGCACTTTAGCTCATAACAACCTTACATACATAAAGGTTAGGGCTTATATGTTATTTTCTATAAAATATTTGGATTTTGTTGAGGTTTGATTACCAAAAGAGGGGTTTGACTGAGACAAACCCCCATATAGCCACCCAAAAAAATTATTTTATAGATTTTTTGTAGGTTCAAATCTAAAAGTGGAGATTTATAGGTATAGGAACAAAGAGTAGACAAAGGACTATAGGATCACATTTTGAAGTTTTGGAAGTTTTAAAAGATCCATTCGCCCAAGGGAAACTGATTCCCTCTACATATATCAGATCCTACTTTTGGTGATAGGTTCACATCATCCGACACTTCCTAGATCCACTTGCAATCTATAGTTTTAGTCTATGCATTTCCAAAATATTGTATTTTTGGTATTAGGTTGTACGGTCCAATTAGGTTAATTATTCCAAATCATTTTCAATTCATTTCTAAGACTAAAAAGGATTAGATCCAGGTTTGATTAACTCACCTTTGAGGTTGAAATTCAATCTATGCATCTTGATAATTTGCATCCTAATGAAACCCTTGGAAAAGTGGAATTGATCCTAGGTTCTTTGCATATAGAACTCATCCATACTCAATTCCCACTTTTTCTAAAATAAAATCTTTGACGATGTATTGCTAGAAATGTGTTAGTAGTCTCATTCGTAGGTCTTTGACCATGTGAGGCTACATATAAATGTTAGTGAAATCACAAGCACGATAACGAGTTAGCAAATTAGTACATGTGTCATAAAATTACACCCCTTGTAATTTTACCGACACTTTTACATCCACTTTAGTGTCTACTCCCTTAGTATTTGTGTAGGATAATTTTAGCCCTTGTGTCATCCTTTTCCCCTCTCAAGATGCTCAAGACCCCTTTTCAGCAACTACCTTTGTGTGTCAGCTTTGCATTAAACATTGTGTTTTCCTCATTCCCACCATTTTATAGCATGATTTGTTTAGACACTAGCGCATAGCATGGATGTTTGTGTGCCACGCTAGCATCCTACAACATTTCAACACACAAATGGTCATTTCTAAGCATGTTTCCACTTGTCACCTACCTTTTTTTGTGTAAACAACTCGGGACGCTTTGTAACAGCTCAAGAACCTTCTTTTCTCCCTATTTTCTCTTTAAAATCCACTTTTCAATTCATTTAGATCCTCTTGGGTTCTCTTAGTATTTTCTCTCTTGCTCTATCATTCTCTCTTCTCCTCTTTCTCTCAAGATTGCACAGTTCTTTACATCTTGCTACAGCAGTCTCAAGCTCTCACAGTGTTCTCTACAACTCTCTCTTTCTTTCTCTCTCTTTGGCTTCCTCAAGCCTTGTAGTTATATCTATTTGTCTTATGTATTTGAGTATCTTGGAATTTCTTACATTCCTTGTCTATGAATTTTTCTATCTTTTCTATTTATCTCTCTATCTATCTATGTATTTGGTTGTCCACGGAGGTGGAAGCACTGAAATGGGGGTTTAACTAAGGCAAGACCCTAAACAGCCCCAACATTTTCTCTCAATCTTATGTTTGCAAGTATTGAAGAAATTTTGTTGTTGGAGGCTTCGTTGATTGGTCCACTGTGAGAATTTTCTCTTATTCTCTCACTTTATTATTTACATTTCACTTATTTTACATTATTTTATTCTCTGTTATACTTTATTATTTTCTCGTATTTCAAGAGTTCCTAGCAATTGGAATAGAAGTAGTCATTTTTTTTTTTTTGTGATAGTGTAGGGTTTCGATCTGTATGAGAAGCTAGTGCACCTTTGAGATGCCAATGCACCATGCTGTCATCCTTGGGTCGCAATATCATTCAAGTCCGAGAGCTCGCCAATCTATCTAGAAGACCTCTATGATCTACTCTTTCTATTTTTGGAACTCTCGCCTTTTTATTCTATTACTTGAGCTTTATTCCTTGAGGTAGTTGAGGACCATTTCTCCTTGAAGGCTTTGCTTATCCTGAGACTTGAGGGTAGAAAATTTCCTCCTCTATAGTACCAAATATGTAAGAAATGAAAAATCCAACGTAAAATAAAGTGTACTCAAATTACCTACAGGTTCACCTAAGTATAGGGTGCAATTTCCCTTTTGGAGCAAATTGGCCTATCTAGAGACATGATCGATCAAGTGAAAAATTTCCCTTCTAAAGTAGGATCACCTATCTGTAATAATTCTACCCAAGAGTGGTATCACCCCTATGTAGGCGGATTCGCCCTTCTGGAGTAGAATTAGTCAAGAGAGGAATCACCTTTGTGTAGGCATAATCGCCCTTCTAGTATAGGATTGCCTATCTACAGTAAATCTACCCGAGTGGGATCACCCTTGTTTAGGTGGATTCATCCTTCTGGAGTGGAATTGCTCAAGAGAAAAATCACCCCTGTGCAGGTGGATTCACCCTTTTCAAGTGAAATCGCCTCTCTATAGAGATGGGTTTTCCTATTTTTTAGAAAGGGTGTCTAGGTACAAAAAGGTTGAAATGAAATCACCTCTGTAGGAGCGGAATCACCCATTTAAATAGTCGATTCACCTAACTAGGAGCACAACCACCTCTATATAAAACTTACAAATGGAACTAACCAAAAAAATTCAAAATTTTGTTATTAGACCCGCGACATGGCTCCCACTAGCGTGCCAAAACTTTGTGCATGAATTTGTGCTCAAAGTATATGATTTAAGAAATAAAAACCAAAAAAACACTCAAGATAAGGTTAAGAAATCTCAAACCAACATAACGGGTGTCTTGTTAAGTATATTTTCCCAAGATTATCAATTGAATGTATGCTCACTAGAAATTTCAACAACATAACAATGCTCCAATAAAAATGAGTGAGATTTTTTATAAATGGTTAAGTGATGGATATATAGGATTAGGGTAAAAAGGGATGAAGGGATGATATTTCTTGATGGAGATCAAGGGTTGAGATGAGAGGTGATCTCCCAATCCACAAGATTGTGCCAAGTGGCACAATCAGAGGGCTTGAGAGGGAGATTGCACCTTCAATGGGACAAGGCCCATGTTACATGGTACCAAGACCATGTCACAAGTACAAAGGCCATGTGCTTGATGTGATGGGAAGGGTTGGCCCACTTAATCATGGATTAAGTTTGTGCAACCACTTAAGGGGAGATTATGATTAGATTAGGATTAGAGGGCAAGTGCGAGGCTTGGAGGATGGGACATGAGGTGAGGGTAAATTAAATAAATAGATTATTTAATTAATCTTTGAGGAAAGGGATAAGGGATTAAATAAGGGTATTTATTCAATTTAATGGATGAATGGGATGGGGATAAATAATTAAAAGTAATTATTTACTTTAAGATAGGATTTAAGGATAATAGAAGAAATAAATTGGGATGAAGGTTGATATAATTGAATATTAATTAAATAATAAGGTATTATTTAATTAATATAGATGATACTTAGGTGTCTATAGTACTAGTTTTTCTTCATCCATAACATGTATTCTCAACAAATATCTTATCATGACCAATGTCTCACCTTTTCTAGTTCTTCAACTAGAATTTTTGGTTCTTTGTATTTTTTTCAATATATGTTGTTATTGGACTACCTTCAAATCTCTCTTTATGCTTCATTGACATTGTGAACATTCAAATTCTCTATGACCTTCAACTCCACATCAAAAATAAGTTCTAGATAAATATCTTCCATCATGTATGTCATATCTTCCTCCACCACTTTGGTATCCATCTATTTAATCATTGCTACAAGATTTACTATGTATTCCCTCCTTATAATGTAAATTACTATCATTGTGACATGTATTGTTACTTCTTTCTTCTGCATCTTCATTACAAGGTTTTTGACAAATTGAATTGAGATATAATTCTTTGGAATATTTATGTTCCTCTTTTTTTATTTTTTCTACTCTCAAATTTCTTTCACTTTATTGTCTACTTTATGTGTGAATTTGTGCTTCCTTCACTATTGTTAATCTCAGCAAGCTTAGTTATTCTTAAATATTTCCTCTTTCCATTAATGTATTTTTCAAAAATTTATATACTTTCTTCACTCTATATGATGATAATTATCATCTTGTTGAACTCTTTAGTATATTCCTTTATACCCTTCTCTTTATATCTCAAATTTTGTAACCTTTTCAACAATTCTAACTCATAGTCATAGGGTATGAATTGATTCTTTACTTTTACCACCATTCTATATGATTTTATTATCTTTTATTTCCCCCTTTATTTTCTTTCTAATTGTACTTCTTTTCACCAAAAAATAGCATGTCCCTTAAGTTTAGTCTTAGCAAACCTAACTCTTTCAATATCTACAATCTCCTCGTATTCAAAATATTCTTCTAGATTGTTTATGTAATCAATCAACTTCTAGAATTTAAATCAAAAACATATTTAGTTGATCTTTTACTTCCTCTTTTACATCTCCTTCAGTAGCTTGTCTATTTTCTCCTCTTTTTATTTCTTCCTCATCACTCTCATCATGGTTTCTAGGGTTTAGACCTCTTTTCTTATCCTCTTCCATAGGATCCAATCTAATCTTCATTCCCTCATCATTTTAATAATTTCTTTTATCTTTCCAACAATATTGAAAACACATTTTCCTCTTTGTGCAAGCATCTTGTCCTTGGATTAAATGCAAAATGTCTCAATTCAATGGTTTGTACACAATCACTTCATATTATCTCACACAACTAGCACTCTATTTACAAGATTTTTGTAGAATGACATTTTTGACAATTTATTTACAAGAAAAAACGTTAAGATTCTAAACCTCTCACTATAATGCTAGTTGATGCAATCATAGAAGGAATATCCAATGAAGGATTATCCAATCATGTAGGTAATGAAAAAACACTCAATGAAATAGTAAGAAAAAAAATATGATCTTCATTGGTTCCCAATCCCAATTGAATTATAGTATGCCACAAGGGATACTATATGAGACCTTAGCCTTCAAAGATATATGAGCACAATTATATGAAATTCTAAATGATATTTCAATACAATGTTTCCCCAATTATTGGTTTACTCAAAGCTAGGAAAAAAATTGAAATAAGACTAAAATGTGACTACCTTTGAATGATCATGAGTGAGGTTTATATAGTGATACTTAGCCTCATAAATGATCTATGTCAACCATGAGGAGGTACAAAACTTGATGTGAACTATAACATGTAGAAGGATCTTTCTAGATTGAATGTGGTGATTATATTTAGTGAATATTAATGTGGTTCATATCATAATCTCTCCTTGGACCGGTGAGTCTTGAAACATGTTCCTTTGTTATCACATTCTTTAGGAATGTACTGCAATATTTAAACAATAAAACTAGTCCATTTATTCCCAAAAGTATGAACTAAATTATGCCCTTTTAGTTATCAAAATCTCTTAGAAATTGGATGAGATGTTAGCTTTGAGTAACATATGTGTTCAAAACCATGTTGTGAGATATATAATGGTGATGAAATGCAATACGTATTGTGATACCTAGAAGATGACTAGAATGTTATTGAAAACTTGCAAATAAAACAAAGTGAGAAAGTATTTTTGTGTGATGCAAGATTTATCTCACACCCAAGATGTGTGTGCATCACATCTTAGAGAATTTGTTAATGACCATAAAATAATAGTCATTACCTCTTTATGTGCATAGAAATGTTGGTTATATAAGCTTGCTTGTTGTAATTTTACAAACTTAATTAAAGAGAAAACTTAAGGACATGTTAGGCATACACTAAGTAGAGACTCATCAATAAATTACAAATGAATCCATGCAAAATGACAAGAGTGAGTTGCTCCTCTACACTTTTGTCTCTATTTAAAAAGGAGGGCATTCCAAAAGATTTCATGGGACAATTAAAAAGAGATGAAAAAACAAGGTTTGTGGCTTAGTTACACCCTATGTACCATGATAACCCGATTATTTGACTACCCCTTTGTGCTAGCTTGCTAGTTTTGTAATCCAAGGATCTCTTAAAATAAAAAAATTACAATCAACTAAATATATGACAAAGATGCAAAACCAGACTAATATCCTTAAATATGATGGCATTCACAGCTTAGTACTTTGTATATTCATCCTATAAAAAACCATAATATACGCATCTCTCTAAAGATTGGAAAATAACTATAATCTTTCTAAATATTTGGTAAAAGTCATTCCTATAAGCTTGTACAAATTGGCTAGGACTTAATTTATAATAATTTATTAGAAAGAACAATCAAATTTGAAAGATGTGACCAATTGACCATTTTTTACTATTGCTTATTCTAATGGGAAATGGATTCAAGAACCTAGAAATATGAGTAAAACATTAATTTAAAGCCTTTTCAAGTAAACCAGAATTCAATTATAGAATCCAAGTAGTCTTGTTGCAAATTCATCCAAAATGAAACATGATGAATTTGAGATACATCATTCAAAGTAGGATTTCTTCTAGACCACAAATGATTTGCATTATTCATTATGTTTTTTTGGAAAAGTACATTCAAATCTAGCTTTCAAGCATTGTTTCACTACCAAACACTAGAGACTAATCAAAATTGTATAAGTAGTTGATAAATATAACCCCAAAATCACCTACTTCCATAAATATTACACTAATTATGGAAAATATTCCCTTGATGAGTGTTATTTTCTTGTAAATCCTTCACCAATCCTCACAAAAACTCATAACACACTTTCTCAACTCTGATATTAACTCATAACACCCTTTCTCATAATTCCCAATAGACAAAGATAGTAAAAAAATCCCTTTTTTTCTTAGAGAAAATTACACTTATACCAATATGAAATCCTAGATTACCAAGAAAGATGACACATGTTCACATAATTGTTGCAAATACTTGATTCCAAGAAGAAGAATAAAAAAATCCCATGATAACATATTTCTTTCTTTCAAGACATAGGAAATATTTGTGTTTGTGCTTTAAAAAAGTATAGGAGTAACCTTTAATTTTCCCACACAGACATTAGGCTCCCAATTTTCATTTGCATATACAAAATATATTGCACTTAGTGATAGTTTAACATTTGGGCAATGCTCAACACCCCCATAAAAGTTATAAGTTTAAATTTTACATGGGCTAACCACTTTTTACTTTATAGCACAAAGCATATACTTTATTGGGAAAGTAAAAGTGTCTTCATTCATAATAAAATGATTAATAAAAACTTTTTCACTCACTACCATGGCCAAAATGCATACATCACCCTTCATTTTGAAATTAAATACTTGAACCATGTAAGAGGCCTTAGGCTAAAGATTTGTAAAATGGGACCAAATGGTGTAACATATAGACTTGTTTGAAAATTATTGAGTGCAACACCATCATTTTTCAAATTCATCTCAACCATTTCAAATAATTTGCATAATCCAACAACTAAACTTTGATTTTGGTCAACTTGTCAAAAAATGATGAAATCACTTTATTCTAAAGCTTATCGAACACCCTTCAATGTCAGATGCAAAAGGACTTGATTCACATAGGTGTCATAGATCTAGTATTTTTTGTTTGAGGTTTCTAACCATCCTCAAATCATTTTTTGTAACTCATTGGTATCAAGACTATGATTCTAAGTTAATACATCATTAAATAAGACCCAAGGACTAAGGTGTATCCATTCCACCAAAGTCACATGAGGTGCAATCATGACCTCATCCCTTATGGTTTTTTAGCCTTACACTTAGCAATAATTGTTCCCTAATGGACTCATTTAGGACCATTCACTTCACCAAAATACCAAGGGCCCTTTGATAGGTCTAGTCTTTTAACAAATTGATAGTTATAGTAATGGCCACATTAAACTGCAAGTAGTTATTACATGTTGACAATGTTTTTTATTAGAGAAAAAGTAGGTTTTGAAGAGACCTGAAACCCTTTACAAAAAACCGCTGTTTTAAGATAGATCAAGACAATACAAGAAGCTAACCATTAGCAAAAAAATAACAAGAAAAACAAGAGACACCAACCAAAAAAAAAAAAACCTACTATAAGTTCTTCAAAATCTTTACCGCTTCCATATCTTGAGTATTGATATGCTAATACATATCCACCACCTCAGCTAATTCTTGAGCAGGAATCTCCATGTGTTTCTTAGTCTTGCTCTGTGTACAGATACATGGACCAGCACCTACACACAAACCTTAATTCCCCTCAAGCACATCTACCTCAGCACCATCAGCCTCTTCCACTTTACAACTAGCTCCCCTGTCCACTAACGAGATTTTTCATTCAGGAGAGTAAGACCGTGTGCTTTGTTATGTAGCAGAATTTGACTGACTTTGACCACTTTGTCCAAATTATTGTATAGTTTAACAATCCTCTCCTCTAGGGTAGAAATTTTGGATTCAAGATCTTTTTTCAAGACTATCACATCATCAACAACACCGTTAAGGAAACCAAGCATTTTGTTAATCCTATCATCAATAATTGCATCCTCCTTATTGTTGGTATTGTACTTAGCATTATCAATCAAAGAACGCATCTTAACATTGATCTAGTTAACCTCATTGAAGAACCATTTTAAAAGCCTAAAAAAACAAACTATACCATTTTTTGCCATACCAAGGGCATTGTTGATTTCTTCTCTATTACAGTTACAGATATTAATATCATCAGAAAAACTATCAGATGGTACATTCTGAGTCTCCTACTAAGTATCACCCTGCATAACTTCTTTACCCTTATCTTTACCATAAATATCTCCAGAAATTTTTATTTTTGGGTCTGGGGGTTGTTGTGCATGTTTTGCACACACGCCCCGCCATAGGCAGGGACCCCCTTGTTTTTTTGCTCCTGACAGGCTGTTTTGCTCCTGTCTTGTTTTGTGTGCCCCATTTCCAAGCCCAAATTGGTCATGTGCCATCAAATGATCAAATCCCCTACCCAAATTCACCTACTTGGGGTATTCAAATCTACGGAGAAATAAAGTCCCCCATCCCCTTTCTGCCTTTTGTCTTGCTTTGGCTATTTCAAAAACATCTGTGGACCCCTGTCGGTCTAGTTTCCACATTTTTGGCTTTGGGGACAACTTTTTGGTGGATTTAGGATGTGTTTGGGGTGTTTCAATGAACTACCAAGGTTTCTTCAAAGTCTGGTTGAGTTTCAATGGTTTCAGAACTTTTCCTCCAGAATTCCCTTCCTCGGCTGTTTGGAAACATCTGTGGACCCCTGTCGCTCCCGTTTCCTCATTTTTGACTTTGGGGTCATCCTTTTTTGGATCTAGGATGTGTTTGGGGTGTTTCAATGAACTGTCAAGGTTTCGTCAAAGTTTGGTTGAGTTTCGATGGTTTCAGAACTTTTCCTCCAGAATTCCCTTCCTCCTTGGCTGTTTGGAAGCATCCGTAGACCCCCATCGCTCCCGTTTCCTCATTTTTGACTTTGGGGTCACCCTTTTTTAGATCTAGGATGTGTTTGAAGTACGTAAATGAACTGCCAAGGTTTCATCAAAGTCTGGTTGAGTTTTGATGGTTTCAAAACTTTTCCTCTGGAATTCTCTTCCTCCTTGGCTGTTTGGAAACATTCGTGGACCCCCGTTGCTCTCATTTCCTCATTTTTGACTTTGGGGTCACCCTTTTTTGTATATGGGATGTGTTTGATGTGCTTAAATGAACTGCCAAGGTTTCGTCAAAGTTTGGTTAAGTTTCAGTGGTTTCGGAGCTTCGTCCCCCTTTTGTTGTTTTAGAACTTCCAGCAGCTGCCTCCTTCTCGGCCTCTGGAGCCCGGCCCCTCCGTGGCCATTTTTCCGCCTCCTCCGGTTTTGGAACTTCCTGCCTCCTTCCCGCCTCAGGGCCCCTCGTGGCTGTTTCGGTTCCGCAGGCTCTCCTTCTCTTCCGATGGGCGCCTCATTCGCCTCACCCCTCCGTGGCCATTCAGGGTTCCGCCTCTCTACTCGCCATTTTGGAACATCCGTGGCTGCCTCCTTTCCGGCCGGAGCTTGGCCCCTCCGTGGCCGTTTCTAGGATTCTGCCTCTCTATCGTCATTTTGGAACTTCAGGCGACTGCCTCCTTCCCGGCCTCCTGAGCCTGGCCCCTCTGTGGCTGTTTTCGGAAGTCTGTCCCTCCTTGGTTGTTTTGAACATTCGGGAGCCTGCTTCCTTCCCAGTTGTTTTGAACATCCGAGAGCCTGCCTTCTTCCTAGTTGTTTTGAACATCCAGGAGCCTGCCTTCTTCCTGGCTATTTTGAACATCTGGTAGCTCGCCTTCTTCCCGGCTGTTTTGAACATCCGGGAGCCCACCTTCTTCCCGGCTATTTTGGCTTCCGTCCGCTCTCTGCCTTCTGGCTTTCTTCTGTCATCTTTCCGCCCTCTAGCGCTTGCACCCTTGAAACATGCATTAATGTTTATGGTCCAAATGAGCTACAAATATGAATATCAAGATCTTTTGATGATGCATAGATAGATCTAACAGGGAATTTATAGGTTTGACTGACATTTTCCTTAACTCATGTATAAATTCACTTACGACACTTCATGTTTGCAGGAGTCAAGAAGCCTTTCGTAGGTCTATCGAAGAGGCCCATTGAGGGAGTTGTCCTACCTTTTTCCAGATGATGATGATTTATAAGGAGCTTTCCGCCTGAATCAGGGGTCGCCAATCCATTGATGTCGATCGTTAATGAACTCGTTTGATCAAAGGAAGAACACTGCAAGCACATCAAGCAAAATACAACTTTCAAGCATTTTTAGCTACAGTGAAAAAGGCAATTAGCTAAATGACAAAATTGCTACAGTGACTGGCACTAGATGACAAAACAAGGAAAATACAAGAAATGTATTTTAAATTGCTAGATAATGAGGGGTAGGTGAAACCCTAATGTAATTAAATCTGAACCATTCATTGTAATTGAATCCTAGCCATTCATTTGGGCTTTGGAAAACTATAAATAGGGGCTTACCCCTCATTTGTAAGGGTTGAAGAATTGATGTAAAGACATTCTACAACAATAGAGAGTAACATTGCATGATTTATGGATGTTCCTTTTGAGTTTTCTCTTTATGTATGCATGGTTCAACTTCCCTACTAGTTTAGGTGTTAGTTTCTTGAATGGGAGTGGTGATGGTGTTTGTTGTTTCAGTATTTGATGGATTTCCAGCTCAACCTTTTTGTGGTTCATTGATGATGAGTCACTTTGCAAAGCTAGTCTGAGCTCTTTACTTCATTGCTGCAACTTAGTTCAATTACATGTGCATGTGTGTGTGTGTAATCTGAAAATCTGCAATCCTTAGAAGATTGCACTGATTTTGTGCAACTGTAGGTTTCTCTTGGCCAAACAAAACCCACTTTAGGAAGTCTGTCTACTTTAGCAGCCACCATTGTTACTGTTCATTCATAGCTTAGGATTAGAATAGCTTTCTTAACCCTTCTCTTTTTGCTATTTCTTTTAATCCTTGGTTAGAGTAGGACCCAAAGCATCACCATGAAGCTAAATCAGATGAACTTGATGAGTTTCAGTTTGTTGTTTTGAGTGGACAGCCATTGTTCATTCACTTCCAGCACTTTGAAACTACATTTGCAAACCCAACTTGCATACTTTGTAACTCATACGTAAGACCGCCTTGTGATTCCAGCAAATCACATCAAACTACTGAGGTATCTAAGTCCTGTCATGACCTGACATCCGAGAGACCTTGGGATAGTGTTCTGCAATTTGATTGTGGAAGATTGTCTTTCAAGAGAGTTAGTGCACCTACGCACTGCCTGTGTTGAGAAGTGCATAAAAAACACATCAACAGAACTGGCACTAGGAGGGCTTGACATGTTGAGGCTACGAAGCTGAAAGTTGGAAATCGAAAGGAGCACTTGCAAAGAAGAAATCTGAGATAGGGAGATCTCTTTCAATTCAAAAGTCAAAAAATTTTGAAGACAAAAAAACGCTGAGTCGAAATGGAGCAACATTTGCAAATCAACATCACTCGGCTGCATGCAAATTTGAATAAGAGATTGAAGAAGCCATTGCAGCAATTTGCGTTGGTAGATAGATGTCAGATCTATTGCACTTGCAGGCATAGTGAATTGGAGTGTCTAACATTCTTGGACAAAATTGAGAAGGTCTTGCAAGGAGAAATTCCCTTTTGGGAAATATACCAGCCCTTAGCTCCCGAAGATCCGGAAGAGGAATCGCAAACCATGGCAATTGATGCTTTCAAGGAGTTGATCCAAAGATGTTTGGGCAGCAAGGACGAACCAAGATTGGAGGAGGTACTAATGTCAAGTTGGTGCAGATTTCACAATGCACCCCATTCTGAATTCACTTGCTCGTCATGCACAAAAATCATCGCTCAAACTAGGGGTTGTTCGAACAAGTTGGAGCAGCCAACTCTCAATGAGGAGAAGTTATCCAATGAGGCAGAAGAGTTGTCAACATCCAGAGGACAGCAAAATAAAGATGAACCAAGAAATTTGACACAAGTTGGTGTTGGGATAGCAGACATAGAAAATAAAAACCAAGAGGGAGGAGCTAAAAGTCTTGGGATAGCAACGTGCATTGATGAAAATCTGATTATAACCAGTTTAGAAGACTTTCCCTCCATTGAAGAAGATCAATCCTCCACTCAATAAGAGGGATTGGCAGTTGGAGATGAATCAAACGAGTTTGTAGTAGTTTGTGCTAGGGCAACAAATGAAAATGTTGAAAATCAAGAAGAAGAGGAGGCTGAAAGCCTTGGAGCAGCAGAAAGAGATGGTAAAAGCATAAGCAAAATTAGGTCGAAAGACCTCTCCATCTACAATGACAGTGATTAATAATCCAAAAATGTAGATTTGGAGGAGGGGGAGCAACCACTTGCCACAGCTGTCTACTATTCACCTTCCTTCCCAAATGATGATGAGGACTCAATAGCGGAAAGATATGGCCAGCTCATCTCGAGACTAGCGAGGGATTGGACTGAGCTGAAATACCAAGTGGATTTGGAGATATTGCTACTCCCAAATTGGTGTCAACTCCATGATTCATCGCACTCAGATCTCACATGTAAGCTATGCCAAGAGGCCATCAAACAAGTCAAAGAACAAGCAAGGCAGCCAAGTGCCCGACCTCCTCTACTTGTTGCTCAGATCGAAGTAGAGGACCAAGAGCCTGAGTCAAGTGATGGCTCAGTTGAAGGTGGACCTCAAGAGGATGTTGGGGAAGCAATAGAAGGACAACAATATAGTCTCGAACTTTCGAGCGATGAAGTAGATCAAGCGGGAATGCTGTCCACCAGTCATCAAGAAGTTCTTCCTCTTGAAGAGCAGTTATGTGCCATGGATGGTGGGCTTTTTGACGAGTCTTTGGAGGGAAATTGTGCAGTAGACTTTGGTCCCCTTGATGAGATTCCATCAATTGATGACTTATTTCCATTAGGAGTTTCACTACGGAGGTATACTCAAATCGAGGAAGAGCACATCTCAGAAGACGATAATGATGAATACATACTCCTTGAGCCCTTGAACAATGATGCACTAGAGTTTCCAAATTGGGAGAGGAGCTCCTTCTCCATTTACAACGATAGTGACCAAGAGGAAACAAGTGGGCGCCATGAGGAGATACATGAACAAAAAAAGGAAGAAGATAAAGGTGGAGGTGTTTCGATGGCTGCCAATAAATACGACGAGCTTGGTCAACCGCGGGCTACAACTAAAGGTCCTTCCACCTCAATCCTTGTAGATTTTCCTTCACAACCAGAGAGCTGAAATGAGACAGATTCATGCATGTCATCATCTCATGACATTGAACGTCACAAAAATCAGGGAAACACTTGGGAAGGGAGATGGGACATCATGCTGCCCCTTGAAGACAGCAATCAAGAAGAGGTTTTGGCAATGGAAACCCAAGCAGATGAGGTGTACTTCCTTGAGGAACAACTAGTGGAGGTTATGGATCCCATTGGTAGATTAAAAGAGTTGTTTGTTGCCCCGTCCTCTCAGCCTTATGCACGCTTAATGTCCAAAGTGTTGCACCCTCCACCGCACCCGCTCGAGGCTACTGATGCAACGATCAATGATGTAGTGCTTTCTCTCGACTGTCCAACGCTGCCACCTTCGTGTGATGACATCTAGGTTTTATCCTTCCTTGCCCCTATTATTACTCATAATTGCACTTATTATTTTGATTATGGGAATGAGGGAAAACGAACATGTTTATGGATTAACCATGGGTTTGGTGAGCCTCCTCAATTGCTGATTTTTCATGATGATGTGATTGAACTTGAGTGCTGCAACATTGAATTTTCTTTTTTAGAATATAAAGACAAGTTTGCATGGTTAAGAACAATAACGATTGTCTATTTGCTCGTGCATGCATTACGAAATCCAATGAATGGTAATGTTGGTTTGTCGTGCCTAAACATAGTGCTTTGTAAATATCTTTGTACATAGCTCATTTTTGAGTAGTATAGGTTTCTTGTAAATACTCTGCTTTCCTTAGGTTAGTTGGCTTGTGTAGGTTGCTTGCTTCATTTTTTTTTTGTTTGCTTTCGCTTTGTTGTTGCTTTGCTCAGGGTCCGTCTACTTTTAGCTAGGCGCATCTGTGCGCACAACAACTATACTTATTGCCTGGGGTTGTTCTACGTATTTCTTTGTCAAACTCTAATCAAGTTTTCAGAGTGGATGGTGAAGGTCTTATGTTAGTGTCAAGCGATCTGGGTGTTTGATTCAAAAAGGATAAATTGTTGGTTTAGTCTGACTCTGACGTATTCTGAAATCTTATAGCTCTTACACATCTTAAGAATTCGACGGTCACTATAGGGTCTTTTGTGAAGTCTAGTTAAGTGAAAAATCTAAAATTCTGCTCCAGCGCCACTGTGATTCTCAGCCCTGAGCGCGAGCTTCAATGCTTGCGGGTTGAAATAAAAGAGCTAAAAAGAGAAAAGAAAGAAATAAAGAAAACATTGAAAATTAAAAGAAAAAGAAAATTCAACTTTTCAGGGGTATCTGAGCAACTCTACCAGGGCTATCGACGCCCAGCTGGCAGTAGAGCAATGTTTAGGAGAATCACAGCGACAACCTTGTCGGGGCTATAGACGCCTGATTGGCAGCGAGGCAATGTCCCGAATGCTTTTGGAGTTAGAATAAACTACGTAGCTTAACTTGACGGAGCTTGGGTTCCTGTAGCAACCGAAGGATGGGAATTAATGCAATTGCACACACTTGGATTTTTAGCATACTGAAGGTTGGGTTGGCTAGTGGTTTTGATCCTTTGGTTGGGCGTCTGGTTTGTTTGCCCTAGCGTGAAGGTCGGAACCAGAGATTCTGGGTTCATGATTCCAGTTTGTCATCAAAATGCTCTTGAGCATTTCCCTAGCGAGTCGCCACTTGTTGTGCATATTTTGCACACACGCCCCGCCATAGGCAGGGACCCCCTTATTTTTTTTGCTCCTAATAGGCTGCTTTGCTCCTGTCTTGTTTTGCGTGCCCCATTTCCAAGCCCAAATTGGTCATGTGCCATCAAACGATCAAATCCCCTACCCAAATTCACCTACTTGGGGTATTCAAATCTGCGGAGAAATAAAGTCCCCCATCCCCTTTCTGCCTTTTGTCTTGCTTTGGCTATTTCGGAAACATCCATGGACCCCTGTCGGTCCAGTTTCCACATTTTTGGCTTTGGGGACAACTTTTTGGTGGATTTAGGATGTGTTTGGGGTGTTTCAATGAACTGCCAAGGTTTCGTCAAAGTCTGGTTGAGTTTCAATGGTTTCAGAACTTTTCCTCTGGAATTCTCTTCCTCCTTGGCTATTTGGAAACATCTGTGGACCCCTGTCACTCCCGTTTCCTCATTTTTGACTTTGGGGTCATCCTTTTTTGGATCTAGGATGTGTTTGGGGTGTTTCAATGAACTGCCAAGGTTTCGTCAAAGTTTGGTTGAGTTTCGATGGTTTCAGAACTTTTCCTCTGGAATTCCCTTCCTCCTTGGCTGTTTGGAAACATCCGTAGACCCCCGTCGCTCCTGTTTCCTTATTTTTGACTTTGGGGTCACCATTTTTTGGATCTAGGATGTGTTTGAAGTACGTAAATGAACTGCCAAGGTTTCGTCAAAGTCTAGTTGAGTTTCGATGGTTTCAAAACTTTTCCTCCAGAATTCCCTTCCTCTTTGGCTGTTTGGAAACATTCGTGGACCCTCGTTGCTCCCGTTTCCTCATTTTTGACTTTGGAGTCACCCTTTTTTGTATCCGGGATGTGTTTGATGTGCTTAAATGAACTGCCAAGGTTTCGTCAAAGTTTGGTTAAGTTTCAGTGGTTTCAGAGCTTCATCCCCCTTTTGCTATTTTGGAACTTCCGGCGGCTGCCTCCTTCCCGGCCTTTGGAGCCCGGCCCCTCCGTGGCCGTTTCCGGGGTTTCGCCTCTCCATCGCTGTTTTGGAACTTCCAGCAGCTGCCTCCTTCCCGGCCTCTTGAGCCCGGCCCCTCCGTCGCCGTTTCCGGAGTTCCGCCTCTCCGTCGCCATTTTGGAACTTTCGGCGGCTGCCTCCTTCCCGGCCTCCAGAGCCTGGCCCCTCCGTGGCCGTTTCTGGGGTTCCGCCTCTCCGTCGCCATTTTGGAACTTCCGACAGCTGCCTCCTTCCCGGCCTCCGAAGCCCGGCCCCTCTGTGGCCGTTTTCAGGGTTCCGCCTCTCCGTCGCCATTTTGGAACATCCGATGGCTGCCTCCTTTCCGGCCTCCAGAGCCCGGCCCCTCCATGGCCGTTTCTGGGGTTCCGCCTCTCCATCGCCGTTTTGGAACTTCCAGTGGCTGCCTCCTTCCCGGCCTCCGGAGCCCGGCCCCTCCGTGGCCGTTTTCGGAAGTCTGTCCCTCCTTGGCTGTTTTGAACATTCGGGAGCCTGCTTCCTTCCTAGCTGTTTTGAACATCCGAGAGCCTGCCTTCTTCCTGGTTGTTTTGAACATCCAGGAGTCTGCCTCCTTCCCAGCTGTTTTGAACATCTGGGAGCCTGCCTTCTTCCTGGCTGTTTTGAACATCCAGGAGCTCGCCTTCTTCCCGGCTGTTTTGAACATCCGAGAGTCCGCCTTCTTCCCGGCTGTTTTGGCTTCTGTCCGCTGTCTGCCTTCTGGCTTTCTTCTATCATCTTTTCGCCCTCTGGCACTCACACCCTTGAAACACGCATTAATGTTTATGGTCCAAATGAGCTCCAAATATGAATATCAAGATCTTTTGATGATGCATGGATAGATCTAACAGAGAATTTGTAGGTTTGACTGACATTTTTCTTAACTCATGTATAAATGCACTTACGACACTTCGTGTTTGCAGGAGTCAAGAAGCCTTCCGTAGGTCTATCGAAGAGGCCCATTGAGGGAGTTGTCCTACCTTTTTCCAGATGATGATGATTTCTAAGGAGCTTTCTGCCCAAATCAGGGGTCGCCAATCCATTGATGCCGATCATTGATGGACTCGTTTGATCAAAGGAAGAACACTGCAAGCACATCAAGCAAAATACAACTTTCAGGCAGTTTTAACTACAGTGAAAAGGGCAATTAGCTAAATGACAAAATTGCTAAGATGACTGGCACTAGATGACAAAACAGGGAAAATACAAGAAATGTATTTTAAATTGCTAGATAATGAAGGGTAGGTGAAACCCTAATGTAATCAAATCTGAACCATTCATTGTAATTGAATTCTAGCCATTCATTTGGGCTTTGGAAAACTATAAATAGGGGCTTGCCCCTCATTTGTAAGGATTGAAGAATTGATGTAAAGACATTCTACAGCAATAGAGAGTAACATTGCATGATTTATGGATGTTCCTTTTGAGTTTTCTCTTTATGTATGCATGGTTCAACTTCCCTACTAGTTTAGATGTTAGTTTCTTGAATGGGAGTGGTGATGGTGTTTGCTGTTTCAGTATTTGATGGATTTCCAGCTCATGCTTTTTGTGGTTCATTGATGATGAGTCACTTTGCAAAGCTAGTCTAAGCTCTTTACTTCATTGCTGCAACTTAGTTCAATTACATGTGCATGTGTGTGTGTGTAATCTGAAAATCTGCAGTCCTTAGAAGATTGCACTGGTTTTGTGCAACTGTAGGTTTCTCTTGGCCAAACAAAACCCAGTTTAGGAAGTCTGTCTACTTTAGCAGCCACCATTGTTACTGTTCATTCATAGCTTAGGATTAGAATAGCTTTCTTAACCCTTCTCTTTTTGCTATTTCTTTTAATCCTTGGTTAGATTAGGACCCAAAGCATCACCATGAAGCTAAATCAGATGAACTTGATGAGTTTTAGTTTGCTGTTTTGAGTGGACAGCCATTGTTCATTCACTTCCAGCACTTTGAAACTGCATTTGCAAACCCAACTTGCATGCTTTGTAACTCATCCGTAAGACCGCCTTGTGATTCCAGCAAATCACATCAAACTACTGAGGTATCTAAGCCCTGTCATGACCTGACATCCGAGAGACCTTGGGATAGTGTTCTGCAATCTAATTGTGGAAGATTGTCTTTCAAGAGAGGTAGTGCACCTACACACTGCCTGTGTTGAGAATTACATAAAAAACACATCAACAGGGGTCTCCTTCACAGCTATCGCAGAAGACTTGAGCAAATCCACTTCTTCATTCTTTCCAACAACATTATCATCACCAGTCTCCACCACCTTATTAGAGTTCCTGGCAGCAACAGTATCTTCTCTTGACTCCTTCACATTACCACTTCTCAAATTCTTCCTATCAACAGACGTGTTTCCCTTACCTTTGACACCCTTAGCACTATCATCACCAGGTTTGGTGCTCTATCTTTTGCGACCCAAAGGAGACTCAAGATCGTGATCCTTAGTAGAAACCACCCCCACTTTGACCACATTACACTCCTCATTGTCAATATGAGGACTCTTCTTTTTTGAGGAATCTGAAACAAAACCAACAATCGGGGTTTTAGAAGATTTCAAACCCTTACTCTTAGCAGTAGGGGAAGCTAACTCAACATCCTCATTTTCAGTCTGGGAACCCCTAGACCAAGAGGGTTGGGATCCTTCTTAGGTTTTTTCCTAGGCTTCAGATTAAACTCCTCAGGGGGGTCATAATAGACTTCCATCAAAACATCCTCAGCACCCTCAACCCATTCATCATCCTCTAAATCCCCTCTAGTATCATACCCTGATGAAACTTCCTCAAGACAAGATTTAGAGAATTTTTTGGGCGCATCAAGAACATAAAAGGATTTAGCATATTCCATTAACATCAAAATCAAGCCTTCATATAAAATTGGGTTATTGGGGATATTTCTATACTCTTATCCAATTTTCTAGAGAGAGCAATAAGTAGTAAGGAGAAGAAACCAACTTTTTTGTGTTGGAAATGGTTTAAAAGAATGAAATGATAACCATATATAGCAAAAAGAAAATCTATTGTCTAGTGCAAAATACCTCATCAAAGAAACAGCCATGTCTTCCCATATAGGTTTAATGGACTTCCTGTCATACCCACCGCAAGCAACTTTGAGAAATTTCTCCCTCTCGATCTTCTTGAAGAAGAATTTTATTGCAATATTTGACACCTTCCTATCTTTATAGATTTTCCTTCATTAGTTGGTAGGCCCGTGATACTACCAATGAGCTCCTCTATAATATTGAACTCTATGCCATACACTCTAAGAACCCTATTCTCCCACCCATTCACAAAGAGTTGAGAAATTTGAGAATCAAAACTATGCAACTTCTCAACATGCAGGGTTACACCACCCTCAAATAGGATCTTCCATATCTTCTTATTGATTTTAGTAGCTTCACGGGACACTGGTTCCACTCTGCATCTATCCCCTCCCATGGTAGTCAAAGGTCGAAAAAAACCAGGGCATAGAAGAAACCAACATATGAGAGTCCAAAATAATTCTCCAAAAGCAATGAATAAGGTTCCCATGCACACCCAAAATCTGTGTACGACTGACATCAAAAATACTATAAGTCGTCATTAATTGTAAATGTTGATCCTTTCCAAAAAATCTGCAATCATTCGTGGGAGTTGAGTTGAGCTAAGGGAAGTGACCTTTCATTATAATGAAAATATTACAGTTCTGCAAGTGACCACCACTAGGCCACAAAATGCCTTTCATCTTGCATCGATTGGAAATCATGCTTAGTAATAATTTGAACCTCAATGAGAAGGGGGCGATTCACGTCCCATTTCCTTGGGTGTGAGGAGACACCAATGTTTGTAAAATAGTTCGCAAGCCCATTGCTTTCACGAAAAATATGGGAAACATAACACTTGTCAAAAGAATTAAGGATAGATATAGAATCATGAATGACATTTTCAATGGACCAACAAGGAGGGTGAACTTTGTTAAGGAAGTTAATGATATTCAATGAGTCTCCCTCCAATCAAATCTTTTTGAATCCTTGATACTAAGCAAGTTTCAGACCATGATACACTACGCATGATTCCACAAAGTGGTTTGTATGGATTTCCAAAGGGAGCGTCATCACGCAAACATGTTGACAATGTTAAATGCATAGTGATGGCACATTAATGGGTTTAACTATAAACTAAATTTGGCACCACATTATAAGTTTTAGAATATCTATAAAATGGGGAGAAGCAACCTGGTTAATTCATAGATGTCTAGAGGTGAACCACTTGCACCACATGAATCACAATTAAAACATTACTTTCTTGAAATCAATGGTACTTAAATGTTACTAACTTATGGATTCCACACAATACCCAATAACCTTTCCTATGATTCTTAAAGAAGCACCACATGGTTGGCTACGATTACCTTGGCACACATCCAAAGGCTTAACAAATGCATTTACAATGCCAAAAAATTCCACCTCACAAACTAGATGGTCCCACCACTATGGGATACCTAAACATCATTAAAAATATAGCTTGGCCATCTGCAACACATTAATGAACCATAATCAATATTAGATGATCTATAGATTAAGAAGATGTAACCAAACCAATTTATATGAATCACATCATGTTATGTGGTTTATGTGAAGCCAAATCATATATTCACAAAACCAACAAGGGGAAAATAATATGTAAATATCATCAAGAATAAAAAAAGTGGCCCTACCATCGCTAAAGGTTATAAAAAAATATTAAAACGATAGCATTGTGCACAAAGAAACAACAACATGCAACTCAATACCAATCGAAAAGCACCAACTTGTGGTTATAAGATGACTAGATGAATAATCATGCCACATCACACACCTCAAATCAACTTTTAGTTGACAAAAACTACCACCCATTAATTAATTTTTTGGTGAACATATACCCACAAACTTCATTACCCAAATCTAAGTTACCAATAAACTCCACATGTCATATCTTTGTTATCTTATATGGATCTAAACTTCAACACAAGACCCACTCACTTGATCCATATATCTACCAAAGTTAATCACAGTGTTTTGTGTTGTCTTTAAACACAAAAATCATAAGGGCCCACCATTTTCTACCAAATTTTCTCTCTCAATTGTGACTAGTTCCAACATGATCCAATTAAAACAATACAATCCAATACAACAAGCTATAAAATATTTTTCATGGGATGCACTTGCAAAAATGATGTGGATTCTTTTGAATGATTCAAAGATTAAATAATAGATTAAGTCAATCTATAGATTTATAGAATTTGATTCCTAGTTGAATCATAAAGGAATTAGCTTGTGATGACTAGCCAACTTAGCATATCACTTAAAAGCAATAGATGACTATAGAGTTCTAAAAAATAGTCTAAAAAATAAAATTTTCAACCACAAGTGACAAGCATTTAAAGTGACTACATGTAGTCACCATTTTAAATTCAAAATTCCTAGAAGGGAGACAAAAGGAGAAAATAGGCTTTATAGTCTAAACTAGAAACATAGACAGACAGATAGAGAGAGGACCAAGAACAACCCAAACTTGCATGAAGGGAAATTTTCCAAATCAACTCCAATGCCAAAGATAAAATTCATAGATAGTCCCCCCCAATATTTTTTTGGATTATGTAATGGCTTATACAATCCAATGCTTTGTGACACTCCCCTCACTATCTAGCATGTTCCACACTACTCAACAAATGTGTACCTTATTTGCACCAAAGTGTCCTCTAACCCCACCACTATGTAATTCACAAATGAGGTTCTTCATCAATGAACTCCTATAACTGAAATATTTGAAATAGGACCCCTCTTACATGAAGTAATATTGAAATTTTCCTTTGGCTCTACCCCATGGTCTCATGCATGCTCTTCATGCATTGAAAAAATCTAGATATGTTGCATACAAATATTGTATCATCTTCATGCCCACTAACTCAATAATCATTGAGGACAATTATGTTTTCCTCCTTTTCAACACGTGTAATATTTTTTCTTAGCAACTCAATGTTTCACTACAAAAAGTAACCCTAAAAATATTCTACCCATTTCATATGCCTCTACTTTAACTTTGTTTGGTTATTGATGAACTTCAATAGTTGATGGAATGTGTACAACACAAACTCCTTGGGCAAAAGTAGTATTTCCAGTTGTGAAAAGATTGTACTATGTTGTAGAATTTTTGGTTATAGATAGATTTATTTTGCTTAGCCTCATTCAACTTCTCACTAAAACAATTATTGGTCTACCCTTCTGACTAAACACATCATCATTCATAATTCCACTAGCATTGCAATGTATATAAAATAATTTCCCAAAATTAAGGAGCACTAACCTAGTCTCCTTAGTTTCCTCTTCTTCAAGAATTCAAAATTCGTAACAATAGTATTCATCCAATTGAATCCATCCTTTCTCATTCACTATGTTAAGGATGCACAAATTCCACTAAAAGTTCCTAATAAACTTTTTGTAGAAGCTCTCCAACCCATGGAAACTCATAACCTATGTTGCACCCTTTGGATCTAGCTACTCAACTATTGCTTTGACCTTCTCTAAGTCTTCCTTCAATTAGTCTTCAAATATAATGAATCCCAATTATGCAAGTCCCTTCCTTGCGAACATGCATTTCTTCACATTTATGAGTTATTTCTCTTTCCTTGGTTGAGTGGATACTAATTATAGGTGCACAAGATGCTCCTCCCTCAGCTTATTAAACACTAAAACATCATCCAATTCTATGTCCACAAACTTGTACAAAAATGACTCCATAGCCTAGTTCATCAATCTCATGAACATGTGTGAGGTATTCTTCAACCTAAATGGAATCACCATCCACTCATGCAATCCTATTTCAGTTCTAAATGTAGTCTTTGATTCATCACTTTCTCAAATACATGTTTGATGATATCTGATCTTAAGAACTATCTTGGTGAATTAGTTTGTCATGTTCAAGAAATCCATCAAACCATCCATGTACAATAACAAGAAATTGATATTTGATGTTGATCTAGTTTATCACACAAGATTTTATACACATCCTCCATAATCCATCATCTACTTCAAATACTACAAGCACAATACAAAAGAACATGTTTTTTCAAATTAAACCTTATTCTAGAAAAAGTTTCCACCTTTCTATTCAATTGTGCACTTATTTCAAGACTCATTTAATGAAATTTCTCATTTGGAAAGCTATACATTGGGATCAAATCCATGCAAGATGATGGTGTACATAAATGGAAACCATTCAAGCATCACATTATAGCATATATAAAATCTTCAAGTAGTGTAACAATATCTAGCCCCTCTTATCTATGCAACTCATTTTACTTTTGTGTGGACTCCACTACTGGTGTATAGATCTTGCAAGTCCTTCACCTCCTTGAGAAGCTCTTTTGTTGAAAACATCACCTCACTCTATGTGCATTCATCCTCTACCTTCATGGGCAACAATTAAAACTTCTTAGCGTCCTTTATGGTGGTAAAAGTGTTATTTCTCTCATTATGAACTACGATATTTTCATATACCACAATCTTCCCAACAGTGCATTGCAATCATCCATGGAAACCACATTGTGTCATTCTTTGTCTATGTATCCTCCAATGTGGAATGCAACTTGAGATTGATCTATCACCATGTGATATCTAATAAACAACCGAGAGGCTATATATGGTGTGGGGTGTGCAACAATCTTCTACACCATCTTTATAGATATTAAGTTATTACTGCTAGGAACATAAATGATTAGCATGTAAAACTACCTCCTAACTTGCACTTAGTGTGGAATATTCTCTTCTTCAACCATGGTTTGTTCTCCTCCTTTGCAGATTTGAATAGAAATAAGCACTACATCGAATTCTCACTAGCCTTGGGGTCATGATTTCTGCTTCACTCTCTTCTTCTTCTCCTTATGCAACATGTTCATACTTCTCCACATGAATTTTATCACAAGAAATTTAAATACTCAAATGCTTGATGAACAAATTATCCATATCTAAAGCAATTCTTGCTAAATTCCTTATTATATCCTTGTTTCCTTTTCATCTACCTTTATTGGAGGTATTCTCTATCTTCAAGTTATGCATGGTAATATTGGAATTTGTGGCACCTTTCAATGGAATGTCACCTTCCATGACCTTACTTTCTCTTTTCACCTTTACTTTTCTCTCATAAACTCTATTGTCTATGAGACAACTTCCCCTACACTTGCACAAGCTAATAGGCTTTCTCTAATAATGAATACGTAGTGAAAAATATCTTCAATGGAAATGGGCAAACTATTAACATGCATGGAGACTTTCTCTTTATCATCTTCTATAATTTGCATAACATATAATTTTAACAGAGACCGATTCATAGATTGAATTCAATGAACAAAAACATATGAACACATCCATCTCTTTGCAATAATGATAAACTTCAGAATCTCATATATGATATAATAATTACAACTCACTAAGACTGGTCTAGAATGATATACAATGTTGTTATAGTTCAACAATAATCTTACTAACTTCCTTATAGATTCCTTAAAGTTCAAATGCATTCCCTGAATGAGAATTCCCTCAGGAACCAAAGGGGTTTCATCCTTTGATCCTAGTGAACACTTGGTTTTCATCCAATGAACACAAAGTCCTATGGGTTTTCATCCATAGAAGGTTTTAGATCACAAGTGTCCCAAAATACAAAAAAAATGACAATAATTTTATCTGCATACAAGAATTGACTCCCTACATTTATATGCTAACAACTTCCCTTAAGGAACATGTCGGACTTGAGCCTAAAATGGCGCCAAAGCCTAGAATTTGAATTTCACACGTTACACTAGGTCGGCCTTAAGGCCAAAGTAGATTATTTTGGAATTTATGTGTCATCCCATGGACCTATCCACATGCTTCTTTAGCCCTTTCCTTCTTCCTGAACTTCACAATTGTTGCCACATGAACCGAAGGCATCTTATCCTTCAAGCCTGCTCAAGTGGGTGCCAGTTACCTAGCACAGTCATCTTCTAATAGCAATATATTTCTAGTACCTGATCCATTCCTCTTGAGATTGGGATATGATGTGCAAGTGTCATCATAGATGTTATGTTTCAAATTGTAAGTTGAAAAGTGCTCCTATGGAGGAGTGTGAAGGGATTCTCAGAACTTATCTTGCTTTGGTATAGTGAGTTTGAACTGGTGATCTTCTAAAGGAAATATCTTTTGGTATATGATTCTTTATCCTTGAGCCTTGGATATGATACAAGGGAATTATTACAAATGATATGTTCCAAACCACAATCCAAAAGGATGTTCTGTAAAGAAATGCGGAAGGATTCCTAGATTCTATTCTGCAACTGTCTTTCCATAAAAAGGGACATGAAAAATCATCCCTTCCCAAATAGCTTGTCCTCAAGCAATGCAAATTTGGATGCTCTAGAATTTTAGGCCCTTCCCAGGTAGCATCTTCAATTGGAAAATTGTTCCAATGAACAAGATATTTTGTTATGCTCCTATTTCTTAGATCCTTGACTCGGGTGTTGATCACAGCTTTTGGAATGAGAGTGGGTTTTCCTTCATCATCTAATGGCGGTAACTAAACTCCAAGAGATATATTCAATCCCAAAACCTTATTCAAACATGAAACATGAAAAATATTGTGTATTTTGGTGTCTATCTGAAGTTTCACCTCATAAGCAACTTCTCCAACCTTCTAGATTATCTTGTATGGCCCATAAAACTTAGGCGTGAGCTTCTTTGTTCCACCTTTCTTGATTGAAGATTGTTTATATGGTTGCAACCTTATGAATAGCATATCCCCTACTTTAAATGACCTTTCTATGTGCTTCCTATCTGCATATACCTTTTGTCAATTCTAAGCATTTTACAAGTGATACTTAAGTGATTTCAGAATCTCTTGATTTTGTTTGACCAAATTGCTTTCTATTAGAACTCTACTGTCTATGAGAACCAAATTTTCAAAGGTCAAAGCATCATATCCGTAGATTTATTTGAAAGGATACATTCCAATTTACATGTGGTGTGTGGTGTTGTAGAAATACTCTCCCAAATGAAGCCACTTGATCCATGTAGACTATTGGCTAGTGATATAATTCCATAGATAACCTTCCACCCAGTTGTTCACAATTTCAGTCTGCCCATCATGTTGATGGTGTTTTCTGCACAACAAAACTCAAATAGAATACAAGTATCCTATCTCTCTTGAAAGGTAAACCTCTATCAACAAGCCTCAAGAAATAACCCCAAGGTATCTAATGTCAAGTCTTGACAATGCAAAAGCAACTCAATGATGATGTGAAAATGTTGGTAATCACAAGGGACCTTACAAAGCAAATACTGGACACTCCAAACTTATCAGATCTTGCAATGTAGTGATACTTTTGTAGAAGTTGAGAAAATACAACTTCATAGGAGCCCAATGATCTCTACAAGCTAAGAATACTTGTTATAGGGAGAAGCAAAGAGAAGCAACACAGAAAATAGTAAAATGCTCAAAGATGTGGAGCTCTGTATTTTCCAATGTGTAAAAGAATAATAATACAAAAGAAAAGTTCCAACCACATATAGGTCAAAAAAAACCTAAAAAAGAAAACCCTAGGCTTGCACATTAATAATTAATAAAATAGTTAATTATTATGCACCTAATGTTAGCTTAAGTGTAAAAGAGATAAAAGGGAACTTTAATTAATTAAACAAATATTGTTTAATTAATCAAGTAAATAACCAATTACTCTAACACCCCCCCTTAAGCTAGACATAGGGAGAAGCTAAAACCTAGAAGCAGCTACTGAAAGCAAAAAACAATGGGTCCCGGCAACAAGGCTAGATCAGGTACCCAAGTACAAGGAAATCTCTATGAAACGGAGAAAAGGAGAAAACCCAATGGGAAAAAACTCCTCTCCAAAAAGAGAAAGAAGAACATGTTGAAAGAAACATGAAGGGAGGAAGGCCTCATAAAAGCCCCCCAAGGACAACTTCCTTCACCCCAAGCATAAAGCGCAACTAAAGATAGTGCGGTGATGCAAAAGGCTTCGTGAAGATGTTTGCAACCTGCTCGGCAATGGGAATATACTCCAAGTTGAGAGAACCATCCTAAATCAACTGTCTGATGAAATGCATATGAAGCTCAATGTGCTTCGTTCGCTGATGCTCCACCAGGTTGCGAGAAATGTGTATAGCACTCTAATTGTCACACCAAAGAATAGTGGGACTATCAGGAGGAAAACCAAACTCAATCATCAACTATCGAAGCCATAAAATCTCCTGACTAGCGAGCACAGCAGCTCGGTACTCAACCTTTGTAGATGATAATGCATGAGCAGTTTGCTTCTTGCAAGACCATATGATAGGACTAGAGCCAAGACAGAAAACAAAGCTAGAAGTAGACTTCCGATCATTGACATCACCAGCCCAATCTGAGTCAGTGTAGCCAACAATATGAGGATCCCCTGATGTGTAGTGAATTCCATAAGAAATGGTTCCCTGAATGTACTACAAAATATGTTTGGCAGCTTGCCAGTGACTCTCATGAGGATCATGGGAGAATCGAGAGACAAGTCCAACCACAAAGGAAAGATCAGGACAAGTGTGATTCAGGTACAACAAACTACCAACCAACTGCATGTAAAGTGTAGAATCTACTGAAGGAGTGGGGGAAGTAGTAGTCAAAACAACCCCTGACTGAACAGTTGTGGGGGCAGGCTTGCAATCAAGCATGCCAAAGCACTAAAGCATATCAAGAGCATACTTTTTCTAGTAAATGGAGATCCCATCAGAAGACTGAATCACCTAAAGACCAAGAAAATAGTGCAGAAGACAGATCTGTCATCCCAAACTGCTCCATCAAAGATCGCTGAGCATGTTGAATCATAGCGGATGAGCTACCTATGATGAGGAGATCATCAACATATAGCACAAGAATCAGGATCTCACCCTCAAGATTCTGAATATAGACTGTGGGATCAGAATGACAGCGTGTGAAACTAGTGGAGATCAAAAAAGTGTCCATCCTCTCATACCGAGCCCAAGGGGCCTGTTTGAGACCATATAATTAACGTTGAAGTCTGCAAACCAAAGAAGCATCCTGCACAAATCCCTGAGGCTGCTCCATATAGATCTCCTCCTATAGGTCACCATGCAAGAACACACTCTTCACATCCATCTAAAAAATGGGCCATCCCCTAGAAGCTACAAGTGATAGTACAAAGCGAATAGAATTCATCTTGGCGACAGGGGAAAATGTCTTGGAGTAATCAATACCCTCAACCTGCAAGAAACCCTTCACAACAAGACGTGCTTTGTACTTATCAATAGAACCATTAGCAGCATACTTGGTGCGATACAACCATCTGCACTGAACCATCTTTTTGCCCTTAGGAAGAGGACAGAGATCCCAAGTACTATTCCTCATCAAAGAAGGATACTCCTCCTCCATAGCACTATCCCACTTAGGGTGACTTGTCGCCTCTGAAAACTTTTGAGGATCCTCTGAAAGAGCATGACTCAAAAGACTAGAACCCGCAGTATGAGAACGGGTGCGACGAGTGTCTGAATGATCACCTACCATAGATCTTGTTGCCTCAATAGTAAAGCGAGCTCATTTGAGCATCTAAGGTGGAGCAAGTGGAGGTGGAGATGGGGGATCATCAGCATCCTCATTAGAATCATCCTCAACATAATCCTGAAGAGCTGTAGTGGGAGCAGTAGGTAGTGAAGTAGACACTAGAGACAGGGTATCCACTATGGGAAGGCGCTCATCAAACTGGACATCCCATTGAAACAAGACTTCTCTAGAATTAGGATCAAATAACCTGTATGCCTTAACATCCTCACAGTAGCCAACAAAAATGATGGGTCAACTCTTCCGCTCCATGGCTTTCCTCTGAGCATCAGGAATAAATTCCCATGCCTCACTACCAAATACTCGAAATGATGAAACATCAGGCTTGTCATGAGACCAAGCCTCCTCAGGAGTCATATGTTGAATCACCTTGTGAGGCATCTAATTTTGAATATAGTTGGCACAATTAACTGCCTCAGCCCAAAAAGATAGATCCATGGACCTAGACTAAATCATACAATTTTCCATCTCCCGTAAAGTCTTGTTCTTTCTCTCAGTGACACCATTCTGCTAAGGGGTGTAGGGAACAGTAAAATGATGCTGCAAACCATGCTCAATGCAAAAATCTCTAAAAGCCTAATTTACATACTTCCCCCATTATCTGTATGTATCCGCCCAATAGAAAGGCCAGACTGCTTCTCTACAAATGTCTTGAAGATTTGAAAGGAATCAAAGACATCAGACTTGTACTTAAGAAAGTACACCCATGTGCGTCTGGAGAAGTCATCAATGAATGTGAGTACATACTTGGCCCTAGAAAAAGGAGTGGAAAATGACATGAGGTCATATGAATCAACTCCAAGGGTGCCAAAGCATGAGTGGCTCTTCCCTTCGAAAAGGGATCCCTGTGATGCTTTCCAAGCACACAACCATGACAAACACCGTCTGTGCAGGAAATCTGTGGAAGACCAAGAACAAGTGCCTGTGTACTCATCTGTTGAAGATATCTGTAATTAACATGGACCAAATGCTCATGCCAAATCTTACTCATTGAATCTGCATGAGCTATAAGAGATGAACCTGTACCCTCAAAAGGCTCAAATTCATCAAATTTGTAAAGATGAAATGCAGTATCAACATACCCAGTAGCCACAACCAAATTAGAGTCATGGAGGTCCCGAATAACCACATCATGTGGTGAGAACTCAACTGTCTTACCAGACCTAGAATGGAAAATCTAATAAATGGACAGGAGGTTCGTTGAGATGTCAGGAACAACCAGAACATCTTGTAGAGTACCCCCATCCAAAGAGACAGAACCTGAACCCAAGACTGAAAGTTGTGTAGAGTCATCCACTGCAATCTATGAAGTACCACAAGAGGCAAGAGAAGTGACCAACTACTGAGTGTGAGTCATATGGTGAGAAGCACCAGAATCTAAAATCCAAGTGGACTCATAGGTTGATGCTCGAGCAGTGAGAGCATGGCCTTTCCCTATGGAAGGAGAAGATGACTGAGGTGAGGAGATGTGATGTTGATGCATGGCTTCCTCTAAAGCCTCTAATCGTTTCCAACACCTGGAAATTGGATGTCCTTCCTTGCCACAAAAGCTACAAGTGTCTCCTGATTTCGTCTTAGTCTTGGAGGAAGACTCACCAGACTTCAAAGATTTCCCCTATTTCGGATTAAGTGGTGGTTTGGAGTCAGACTTAGGAGGTGGTTTGGAGGAATGCTCATTGCCTGCAGAATCTTTCTTGGGCTTTGGTTTCTGCTTATGTTTCTCCTTAGATGATTGAGCAACCAATGCTTTATTCTTTGATCCTGAGAGCATATATATCTGAGAAAGGTGTGACTGCTCACAAGACAAACGCTCACAAAACACATCAAAGGTAGGCATGGTAAAACGAGCACCCAGGCCATCCGTGGTGGAATAGAAGGAAGAAGAAAATATCTAAAATGGACCACGAAGCTTCAAAAGGATCAAGTAAATGCACTCTGTGTGTAACTTATCCTTACCACAATCCTATAAAATAGTGTGGATAGTTCTAAACTTGTTCAAAAAGTCCTCAATAGTGGGAAATGATTTAGGGAATAGTGAAATCAGCTCTGCCTTAATCTGTAATGCTCATAACTCATTAATGGTCCCAAAAAGTGTCTCAAACTTCAACCACATGGCTTGAGGTGTGAGCAAAGCATCAAGGTGAAATAGAAGACTGTCTAAAATGTGCATGGATAGCAAACTCATAGCTTCATCCATCTTGTTCTTGTGCTGAAGAATCTCAAAAGAACATTGCAACTGAGGCTAAACCTCATCTAAACAAGACCACAACCCTCATGACCGGAGAAGCCTCATCATGCGAGACTTCCAGGTGTGATAGTTGTGTGATGTGAGTAACTCAACTGAGGAGTTTGCCATGAAACCCTGCACCTATACCTACTTGTGTTTTTTTATTATTATGTGATCTTTCAGAATAGACAGAAGATGCATAAGGGTTTGATTTTTTTGAGAGTTTTGGTGTTTTGGTTTTTTGATATAAATGACAAAAAGCGAGAAAAAAATACCCCCCCACAATAGATAAACCCAAACCCTAGTACAAACTGAGAAAGAAGAAGCAATGCATAAGCAAAAAAGTTTCAAAACAAATTCTCGTGTACTTGAATAAAATTCTAAGAAAAAATATCATAGATCTGAATAGAGAATGCTGAGATCTTTCCAACGCCTATTCATTTTTTGAAAAACGGAGTCCGTTTGCACCTTCTATGGCCCTAGAAGTGCAGAAAAAAGACCCCACTTTGACTGAAAAAATACATTCAAACAAAAAATATGGAAAAAATTACTAGTACCATGGTGTCTGGCATGGAATTAGCTTTCCAATGGTATCTCGTTTGAAAAAAACAAAGACCATATGCCCATTTTATACCCGATTTCATGAAGTCTCTTGAAAATGCACAATTCTGCCTCCTTTAAGCCCTGGGGGCTAAAAAAATAAACCCCTGGTCCGCTGAGCAACTAGGGGACTGGTGGCAAGTTGAGGGCCAAAGCCCTTGGTCACCAATGTGACCAGCACTTGGGCTTAGAACCCAGGTGGGTTGGGAGCAGTGGCGGCGGCGGCGGTCGGCAGGCTAGGAGCAACGGCGACTGCAGGCTAGGAGTGGCGACGGTGGCGGTCGGGCTGGGAGCGGCGGCGATGGGAGGAGAGCCACCTGTGGCTCGGTGGCAGCTAGTGGCCACTGGGTGGTGAGCAGGTGGCGGCCACCTTCTGAACTGGAGGCGCCCGAAAAAATCCAAAAACCCTTCTTTTTTAAAATTTGTTTTTTGAAATTTTTTCCTCGAAAAATGTGTCTGGGGCCGTACAGACCCTAGACAAAAAAAAAATTCCTCCCTAGTCGACAGTGGCCAAATCTGACAAACTTTATATGAAAATAGGGGTTTTTGGGCCTTGAGGACTCAACAGTGATGTTGGTTTTTTCCCAAAGTGCACCAAAAATAAAGTCCCCCCCAGATCCACAACAGAAAACTTCTAAAACCCCAGATCTGCTTCCAATGCAAAAATTCTCAAAGCAATAACAGGTAGCTACAAATCTGATTCTCTTATACCATGTAGAAGTTGAGAAAATGCAACTTCATAGGAGCCCAATGATCTCTGCAAGCTAAGAATACTTGTTACAGGGAGAAGCAAAGAGAAGCAACACGAAAAATAGTAAAATGCTCAAAGATGTGGAGCTATGTATTTCCAATGTGTAAAGAACAATAATACAAAAGAAAAGTTTCAACCACATATAGGTCAAAAAAAACCTAAAAAGGAAAACCCTAGGCTTGCACATTAATAATTAATAAAATAATTAATTATTATGCACCTAATGTTAGCTTAAGTGTAAAAGAGATAAAAGGGAACTTTAAATAATTAAACAAATAGTGTTTAATTAATCAAGTAAATAACCAATTACTCTAACAACTTGTAATCCTAAATCTAATCTAGACTCTCAAAGAAACAACTAAAGATTAAGGGTTTGGAGAGATCTTAAAATTAAACTAATTCCTAAGACCAACAATGCAAATGATAAAACACTCAAAGTGGACCAATCCTTCAAACCCAATTCCTAATTAACCCATATCAAACCTGCAATCTCACATAAAGAGTGCAATCTTCTAAGGAATTAAATATTTTTAGATCATGAAGCATTCACCCAATTCAACCTTATTTGACAATTGAAATGAATAAATACCCCCGATTGAACTTAACACAGATTCAAGGCCTGGGCTAACTTTACATGACAACTTACAATCAGGAAGTTGCTAAAAGTATGGACCAAGGATTGCTCAAATACTTCAAATATCAAACCATCAACACAATTGCATCACATCTAAATCTAAAATCTAACATATAACCAACAATCTCAAAGCAATTTTAAAGATATGGAATAACAAGAACCATGCAGAATGAAACAACACAAGAAAGAGCACCAAAGCACAATGTCTTTACTTATATTGAATCACCCAAAATTGCAACAATTCAAGTATTCAATGTAGAAGCACTTGCTCTCAGCAAATACTAATTCCTAACTTAGCTCTTAGCTCTTACAACTATCACTTTATTTTTTCTAACCCTTACAAAGGAGGCTTGAACCTCAATTTATAGGAAATTCCCACAAGGTCGGCCCAATTTAGGGTTTACATCCATAGGTCAGCCAGACAAGCCAGCCTAGAAAGTTCTAAATAAAAATAAAATTTGCATTAAATGCTTGGGGCTTCATCCAGGTCGTCCTGGGTCTTCCAATAATATTATTTTGATGGCACAAAACTCAAGGTGCCCATCTAGTTGGTTGGATGTCACATGTCTAGCACAAAAATCTAGGTGGTTGCTTATTGACTATTCTCCTTTTCTCCCTCCTGATTCACCTCTAATTTATTAAATAATTCCTTTTCCTTATCCAATATTTCTTTCACATCTTCTGGGTCTGGAACCAAAATAAACTTAATTCTAGTTTTATGATTTTTAAACTCTTCCAAATATTGTGGCATCACTTTATTCCACTCAATTTGCAGCTCATGTTATTTGTCTAACTTTGAAATATAGATAGTTGCATCTTCTAGATTTTCCTTAGTAATTGGAGCACCATCAAAAGGAGCATAGATTTCATGCCACCATCCCTACAATCTACCAACATTCATATTCTTTTGGCCAAACTTTTTCCTGCCAATCACTATTTCTAGAAAACTGATGCAACTATTGTATATTTCTTTCATTTTCCCATGCAACTTCATTATTTTCTTTAAGGCCTTTGTGAGGAGCTCCTTCCTGTAATTCCATACTTCAACCCACTCCTTCACCTTGCCAACTTCATCTTGAGAAAGGATATCCAACTTAGCCATTTCTTCCTTTGACACCTGCAGGATCTTTTTCAGCTCATTTGCAATTGACTCATTAATTTTGTTGCAATCTACAGCAAATTGTGAAGTATGCTCAAGAAAGTCAAACGCATTAGTGTATATCTTCAAAATCTTCTCAATTGCTTCATCTCCTTTGCTGCTAACGTCCTAGATCCAACTATGTGTGCAATGTACAGAGGACTTTAACCTTTCAATCTTTGATACTACCTCTTTTGGTAGCAATCCCTCTGGCACAATCCCTTCACTTCCCATAGTCTGCAAAGGTTTCATCAAGTGTTGTACATATTTATAAACATCATTCAATTGCTTTTGTGACTTTTCTTTTTCCTCTATCTCCTTATCTAATCTTCTCAAAATTGCTTGGGAAGATTCTTGGAACTCCTCCTTTTCTTGTTCTTTGGTTGTGGGCCTTAAATTGATTATTTGCACCTTGTAGTCAGATGGTCTGACTTCATCCTTGAACTTATCTGTTGTAGGAATAGCCACATTGACAACCCTATTATTAAATTCATCTCTGGACATTTTAGAAACTATCTTGGCCCTTTTCCTTTGCTTAGGTTGTCCCCATTGTTCAAGCAATTTTTCCCAACTTGGGGCCTCCTCCTGTACAATGATTGGCTTCTTGCTAAGCCTCCTCTCCAACCATTCTAGAGCTATAGATTGCCCAGTTATCACTTCCTTATTGGGACTATCAACCACATTCACTTCAACATCTTGCTCAGTTTCTAGTTTATTATCATGTTCAGCCTTGTCTTGATGAGGACTATCAGCAACTTCTTCTATGTTTTCTCCTTCCTTAGGGTGATCTTCTTGTTCATCAGTTATTACCTTTTCAAGGGACCTTGATACCTTTCCCTAAACAACTTCAGATTCTATGTTCTTAATTTCTACTCTAGAGGTGGATTGTCTTATTTCTTGTACAAACTTCCTCCATTCTCCACTATCAGGAGTGGAAATCTCACCATCTTCTCCACTTAGTTGTTCAGGACTGTTAGATATGTTCCCCTCCTCATGAATTGCCTCTTCAGAAACTTGCACATTTTGATGTGGAGAAGGAATGAGAGAATTATTTCCTATAGCTGCTCTCTTCTATACATCATCAATAGGTGCCTCTTCATCTTGCAGTTCCTCTTCTGTAATTCTCACTTCTTCCATTGGAGCAATTTTTTGCTTAGGAGAATTTCTCCTAACATACACCTGGGGCTTTTCCCTTGAACTTTCTAAATCAACAAATTTTGTTGCAGAAGGACTATCTGTGGCAGCTTCACCTTTCCTGGCTTTTGTAGCCTTCTGCCTTTCTATGATTATTCTTCTTTCCTTCACTGGTTGTGAGGTTTCACCCTCTTGAACATTAGTGCCAACTTGAGGAACTCTCTTATTCTTAGGAGATGGCTTCTCTCTTTTTTTTACTTGTACCTAACTCCTTGTTCTCCTCTTGATAGATACCAGTTCATCTACTTCTTCATGAACTTCCTCTTCATGGGGGTGAGCAGCCTCATCCTCTTTATTTTCTTCAGCTTCTTCTTCATCCTGAGACTCCAAGTCTCCCATTAAGTCATAGGTGAACTTGACACCTTCAAATTCCAATTCCAACATTTTGTGTTTGACCCACAACCTGGAGTATTTATTCACTCGTTTAGTAACCTGATTCAAATCTATGATTTCTTCTTTAGACCAATTAATTGGAGGCAAGGGTCGGCTTTTGTATGGTTCATAGTCATGGTGTTGAAGTAGGTCCACATCATCATCTTGCACCTGATCAGGCACCTCTACAACTTTATATAGTCTAATTGATTTCAAAGATAGCCTTGAGAACCTTCTCATTATAGCTTCAAATTCATCCTGACATTTTTCCCAATAATCTTCAATGTGATCCTTATGCCTGAAAGTCCTATTGGCCTACTTCATGGCCCTACCATATGGATCAAAATTATTTCTATTGGTGTGATAGTATAACTCAAATTGGGCCAACTCCTTCTTAGAATGTTGGGAACTTTTAATAGAAGGGCAGGCCTCCAAAGCCCCTATTCTCAATGGGAATTCTAATCCCAATACTTTCTTCTTTATATTGCCTTGTTGTAGGATTTCTTCAAAACCTATCATTTGTCTTGTCAGCTCTAGCATCAAGAGTTTGTTGGTGGGTCTTGATGGTGTTTTCTGCACAGCAACAACTCAGACAAGATACAAATATCCTATCTCTCTTGAAAGGTAAATCTCTATCAGCAAGCCTCAAGAGATAACCCCAAGGTCTCTAATGTTAGGTCTTAACAATGCATAAACAACTCAGTGATAAATGTGAAAATTGTTGGTAATCACAAAGTGACCTTACTACAAGCAAATACTGAATCTTCTAATTTATCAGATCTAGCAATATGGTGATACTTGGAATCCTAAATCTAACTCAAATGATAAAAGAAATAGCAAAAGAGATAAAGGTTTTAGAGAAATTTCTAAATTTAGCACTAGCCCTAAAATTAACAATGCAAATGATGAAATACTTGAAATGGACCAATCCCTCATAAACTGATTCCTGCTTGACCCAAATGAATCTACAATCTTACATAAATAGTGCAATCTTCTAAGGCATTAAAGATTTTTAGATTATGAACATTCATCCAAAACAACCCTATTGCAATTGAAATGAACAAATATCCACAATTGAACTAAGCACACTGAATATAAAGTCCAAGCTAACTTTGCAAAGCAACTAACAATCAGCTAGCTACAAAACGTATGGACTAGGGATTACTACAAACACTTCAAGCATCAAACCATAAACACCATTAAATCAAATCTAACTCTAAATCTAACTTATGCCAATATTTCTCAAACAATCTCAAAAGATAGAACTACAAGAACCATGCAAGATAAGTCAACACAAGAGAGATCACCAAAGCACAATGTCTTCAATTGTATTGAATCATCCAATAATAGCAACAATTCCAGTGTTCTGTGTTACAGAACTTTGCTCAAAATGAACTAACTCCTAGCTCTAGCTCTCACTATACTGCTTAATTCGATCCAAGGTGAAAAATATCTAGCCCTTTCAAATGAGGCACTAACCCTATTTATAAAGATTACATATTATGTCAGCCCCAATAGGGTTACAAAACAATTGGCCCCTAAAACAAGTTGGCCAAGGGAATTTGAAATAAAAATAAAGTATGCATTAAATGCATGTACTCCATCCAGGTGGACCTGGGATCTCCAACATAGCTCAACCCAATGCATGTGAAGGAGGAAAAGAAATAATGGGGAAGCACAAATTCCAATGAGGCATTCTATTGACTGCTCCCCCCTTTGTCCTTAGCTCGCTTCATCCTATCTTTCACCATCAAAAATATCTTCTCCAAGTTGGCTATAGGTGGAATAACCAAAAATTTAATTCTCCTTTCAATGGACTTAATGTCCTATCTTGACTATTCTACAACTTTATCCCAATCCACCTTCATGATTTGATACTTATCCATTACTGCAATGTATGTGGTTGCATCATCTAACTTATGTTCAGTGACTGGGTCCTCATTGATTGGAGAATATATATCATGCTACCATTTTCTCAATTGCTCCAAGCTCAAATGTTTTGGTGCAAACCTTTTTCTTCTTGTCATAAATTCAAAGAAAGAAATGCATTTTTTGTAGACCTCAGTCAGAGTGTCCTCAATTTTCTTACCTTGCTTATGTACCTTCTTTAAAATTATTTTCCTTATCTGCAAAACTTCAAACCATTGCTAGGGTTCAACGACTTTGGGTGAAGGAAGAATTCCATCACTTACCAATTTTCCTTCAGTTTATTCCATGATGGTTTTGGTCTTCTGCAACAAGAGGTCCACATCCTCCCTATTCTAAGCTAGTACATTCCTTAACCAATCTATTGATCTCATAGCATCCCCACCGGTTGAAAGGATGTCTTTGATAGCATTATCTCCTTTAGTTTGTACTCCCTATAACCAGCTCGTTGTGGCATGTGTAGTGGTTTTCATCCTCTCCAACTTAGTAATTGTTTCTTGTGGAAAAAAACTTGCAGAGATGATGAGGAGCTGATGGATTGCAAGGGTTTCATCAATTCTTGCAGATACTTCTTAATTTTATCATTCTCCTTCTTTAATTCTTGCTTGGTCTACACTTCTTTCCTCAATCTACCCAAGATTACAGCACTAGAGCCTTCATATTCTTCAATCTCTTGTTACATAGAAGTAGGCCCTAAGTTGATAGTTTGCACACGGTAATCACTAGTAGTCACATCATCCTTAGTCTTATCAGGATCAGGAGTAGCAATGTGAACCACCCTATTATTTAATTCATCTCTCTCGATCCTGGAGATAACCCTAGCTTTCTTCTTGGATTTTCCCTTTCCTATGTTTTCCAGTAATTCATCCTAGTTGGGAGTATCATCTACCACAATTTGTTTACCCTTTAGCTCCTTGTCCAACCATCCTAGAATAGTAGAATCTGATTATACATTACCTTTCCCAACCGTATCCTATTGAGCCCTAGGTACATCTTCATTCAAATCTTGTTTTTCAGGAACTTCTTCAACTTTATCTTCTTTTCCCTTATAATGTTCTTCTTCTTCATGTACTAGTGAAGGAGTCCTAATTGGAATTTCCTCTCTCTGTGAAGGCCTATCCTATTCATTTCATGTAGGTGAATCCTCATAAGTCACCAGAGGAGACTGCAATACCTTCTTTATTTCTGCTTCAGCTTTGTAGAGTTCACCCTCTTGGAATTCTTCTCCTCCTTGATCTTGGTAATCCTTTGTATCTCTGGATTCACTTGGTACATTGTGAGTCTCATGAGGAGGGACTTCATCGTGCTTTTCTGTAACAAGGGTAGCTAAAGGAACATCCTTCCTTGGCACACTATCTTTGGGAGGAGTTCTTGATCTTTGTGTGTACACCTGGGTCTTCTCTCCTGAACTTTCCACACTTACTACTAGTGGGCCAGTCTCATCCCTTGCCTTAGGGGTTTCCTTCTCCTTTTGTGATAATCTCACTACTCTTATTCTCTTAGGCATAGAAACACTAGCATCTTTTCCTTCTTTCTCAGCTTCATCCTTTGAAGATTCCTTTGTCTTTGAAATGTGTTTCCTTTTCTTAGCAATAGGTTATCTTTGCCTTATTTCCTCTTCTACCTCCTCCGCCTGAGTATCTTTATCCTGAAAGGAGAGCTTACCTTAGCCTTACCCTTAGGATCCTACTCAGTTGATTCCTCAGAAGTGGAGTGAGACTCCAAGTCTCCCATTAGATCATAGGTGCATTGTACACCCTCACTTTCCATCTCCCACATCTTGTGCTTGAGCCACAACTTAGTGTACTTGATCACTGGAGTCATGATCTGTTCTAATTTTGTCTTTTCTTTCTCTAGCCAATCTATTTCTCCAATAGGTTTATTCTTCACAGCTTCATAGTCATGGCCCTCAATTAAATCTCCATCATCTTCAACCTGATCTGGAATAGCCTTTATGTTGTATAACCGGACTAAGTTTACTCGTAACCTAGAGAACTTCTTTCTAATTTCAAATTCATCATTGTTGTTGGCCCAATGATCCTCTATATCATCCTTATGACTGTATTCCCTGCTAGCCCTCTTTTGGGCCTCACCATTCCTATCAAATTTGGATCTCTTAGAATGGAAAGATAGACCCAGAGTACGCATTTCCTCCTCAGAAGCATGGGCCGAATTAATAGAGGGGCAAGCCTCACTACTGCCTATCCTTAATGGAAAATCACCACCAAATCCGGTCTTATGCTTATCCTTCTTGACAATTGCATCAAAATCACATATTTTCCTTGTGACCTTCAGATGTATAATATGATCTATGGGATATCTGGGGAGTCTATATGGAGCCCTTTGACAACCATCTATTATAATGTATGAAAAGGTTGGAAATTGGATAAACCAAGCTCCAAACCTCTTGATTAACTCCTTGGCATTATCTGAGATTTGAACATGCTCTACACCTTGCAATAGCCTGGTGATGTACATGGTGAATGCATCATTCACCCTCCTATAGCTTGAGCTGCCCAAGTGTAGTTTCGGATAGACTTCATAAATCACATCCTGCCAAAACACACCCCTTGTGCTTAGTCCTTTGTATGGATGGAACCTTGCAAGTGCATAAACCAAGTAGGAGGTCATTTTGAAGGTCTCTATCTGTAGGACATTTCACATTTGTTCATGTATCATTGCACTTATAATGCCTTCCCAATGGTAGTCAATATTCTGCTTCATCCTTACAATGACATGGAACATCCAGTTTTCAAACACTCATGCACTCTTCAATCCCACCACCCTACTGAGAATTGTGATAGCATCATAGTATTCCTTCCTAAACTTAGCTCTGAATAGTTGCTTGGGTAAATTGGAGAAGTGGGACTTAGGTTTCTCTAGCCAGGAATTGATGAGCTATTGTGACTTTATGGTGTCTTCATCATAGTACTTCTTCGCTACATCCATATCAAAACCCACTACATGAGGCCTATCGAGCATGTCAACGGTCTAGGCTATAGACACAGGATTAAGATTTGCCACAATTCTTCCTTGGGGACCAACTATCCTTTGTGTACCTCTATCATAGTGTCTAGCACATTCAAGCAGCAACTCATAACACTAAACTATAGGAGGGAATCCAACTACATGAGCCAACCCTCATTCCAATATCCTCCTGGCCAACAGAGAGAGGTTTTGTGATGCCATTCTTGCCTTAAATTCTTCATAATCCCACAGCCCAACATTTGTGTCGGTAACCTCTGACCAAATAGAAGTTAGCTTTCTATTTGGGATTCTTCTCCTTATATCCATTTTAATCCTTTCTGCTTCAAAGATAGCAGACTAGCACTTAGATCCATTATTCTGCCTTTGGTCCTGCCAGCAACAGCTTGACTTGATTATGCCTGCATTCAATAAAGTGACCATAGTAAATATCTATCATCATATGAAATTCAAGCCAATCCATCATAAATGATATATTCATCCTTAATACAAGTCCCATGATGAACAAAATCTCATAAGAAATATTCCTTTCAAAGTTTGGGTTTTAAGTCTTTGTTTGCAATTCGGGCCAAAGAGGAATTCCGAAAAATTCCAGACCAGACGGAATTCAACGAAACAAGAACAAAAACATCCAATAATCATTTGACCAACCATCATCAGCTAAGAAACAACACAGTACATCTTTAAATTGATCATATGGTGCACAATCATCAGTTAATAACTCATGCTATCTCTCAATTCTTCATTTTCAACAAGGTTTCAAAGAACTCTGCCAAAGACGCAAATCCGCGAAAATAACAATAGTTCACAAATTTCAGGAAAATGAAGGAGCAAAGAAGTTTCGATAAAATCATGAGGAAATAGAATTTTGCGAAGTCAGCATAACTTTCATCTTTTAAGCATATTTTTGGGGAATTGACAAAGTGATGGAAAACTGGGAAATTCCTAAAGCAAGAAAAATCCGCGAGATGATCAAAAACCTGAAGTCTTTGACTCTGTTAAAATTTCACTCAAATTGATTAAACGACTAAGGAATTGGGGTTTTAGCTTCGGATTCAAATTGTTTAAAGTGCAAGATGGATAATCCAGGCTTCCAACTGATCTGAATGAGATTCAATCAATATGAGCAATGATTTCAAGGGAAACCCTAGAGAAAACGCCATGATAGCATAGTTTAGATCCAACTCGCCTCTTCATTTCCACTATCCTTCACACAAATTCTCCCACGACCCAACTAAGACAGGGCGATTATCAAATTGGACAATGGGAAAGAGGTTTCACTTCGCCCAAAACATGATTTTATCAAAGGTTGGGGATTTCTAGGTCAAACCAAATCTCGACATGAGAAAGAATGAAATCAAGCTAATAGTCAAACATAACCATGATTAATGCATTGAATCATAATCAAGCAAAAGGAAAGGCAACGCAAACCACAAGGATGAGCATTGAACCCAAAACCAAAAACCCTAATCCTGCTAGCAGACTCTATCACGTCAAAATCTTGACTCAAAGCATACACACACGTGAACCCTGAAGCAAATCAATTCATTCAAAAAGAGAAGGTAGCGTGTACATACCATGAGAGCAAAGAAATTGAAATAGTAGCAACTGGAAAGAAACCTTCAAGTCCGAGCAAAATGCAAGCAGTCACCAGAAAATTCTACTGCAACGATCAATCACTGTCTCAAATGCACAATGCAGCATAAACAACTCAAAATCAAGCTCTTCAAATCTCAATCAAGGAAAATGACACAAAATTCTCACCATAAATCCCCAATTAACTCTAATAAAAGCACATAGCAAGATCGTATAGGAGGCATAAATGCGTCGAAAAGACAACGAGTTCAAAAATCCGAAGGCACGATAGAGTTTCAGGAAAATTTAGTCCAGATGGAATTCTGCAAAGTCCTGGAATTTTTGAAAACAAGGTAAAGTAGCCTCCACCAGGTTTTCAAAGCGTTCGAAGAATTCCACCCAAAGGGAATTTTCTCGAAAATAGAGAAAAACCCGAAATAAGTCCCAGAACTCAAGATTTTCAAAGTGTTTCCTCAAAAGGGACATTTGCATGAATAAGATGATCATTTAGGCATATTCCAAGGCAACCAAATCCTCAAAATCAAAGGGCCACAACACCAAGAATGAAAGCAAAAGAGGGTCCCTGCTTTCAGTGGGGTGTGTGTGCAAAAACTGCACAACAGTGGGATACTTAGGTAATCTGAGAGGAACAGTCAGAGATCCTTGTACTCAAATGCATGTGAACCTTTGGAATTGAATGAACCATTGGCCATTTTGCTTGATTAAGTCCATAGCATCCAAAGAAATCCTGATATGAAGAGAATTTTGCAACAATCTGGGAATATACATGAAGAAAGCATCATTAGCTCTTCTATAGTTGGATGTCTTATGTTGTAACTATGGATACACATCCCATATCTTATCCTGCCCTATGGTTCCTTTGCAGCTGAGACCCTTGTACTTAGTCTTGTGTGCCAGCATGTACACTAGATATGAGGTCATGGTGAACCTGTTAGTTTCTTGCACACTCCTTAATTGAGAATCTAGATTGTTGCTTATGATTCTTGCCCAGTGACAGTGTTTGTTTGCTGCAATCTGTGTAATAGGATGGAACATCCAAGTTTGAAAGATGTGTGCCTCCTCCACTCCCATGACTCTACCCAAAAGAGTTATGATGTCATAATATTATTGCTTGAAGTCACTTCTATGCAGTTGCTTGGGTAGCTTTGAATAATGTGGCTTAGGCTTCAGTATCCAAGCATTATTCATAATCTCCAAAGCTCTATTGGGGTCTTACTCATAGAACTTGATAGCTTCCCCAATGTTAATTTCTTCAATGAGCTTGTGATGAGAGGCAATGTTGAAGATCTCTGCAATGGACTCAGTTAAATTTTCCATGACCTTGCCTTGTGGCCCAATTATGATTCTCATCCTACAGTCATAATGCTTTGCACATTCCAAGACTAGCTCCAGACATAGTTGTGTTGGTGGAATCCTGCTTCTTGTGCCAAACCAGTATGAGTTATCTTCTGAGCCAGCTCAGTTGGTGCATTCCCAAACATCTTTTGTTGGAAGTCATCATAATCCACATGGCCCATGTTTGTATCTGCAATCCTTGACCATGTAGAGGCAATCTTAGTCTCTAACCAAATACCCTTGAAGTCATACTTCATCCTTTCTTGTCTTCTCCTAACCTCTTCTTGCACTAGAGCAGCTTTTGTCTTGGCAGTTTTGTCAAGACTATCTCTAACCTGCATCTGTTAGAGAAAAGACCATAATCACCAAAATGGAAGACAATAATAAATCCACTCTATGAAGCACCAATATGAGATAATAATGCCATTAACTCAAGCTAATTAACCATTCAAATTCTAATGGTAGTAAATACAAGCAACTTCATCAAATTTCACAATGAAAATGAATTAAGATCTATCAATAAATGCCAAAGAATCATCTATATCACTCATTTGTTAATGATGCTCAAAACCCAAGACATAAGGAGAAAGTTCGGATAATCGGAGCAGGCTCGGATTTTCTAACTAGACTAAGGTTCAGCTAATCTGAGCTACCTCGAATTTTCTGAATCTCAACCTATCATGTGCATTTTCTTTATTAATCAAGATGGATGAAGTGCATCGATTTAATCAATCAAGGTCAAGCTTTCATCACTTCAAAGATACCTCATAGACAACATTCGTTTTAAAGTTCAAGTGTTTTGAGCCACTAGGGTTCGATCATTCACAAGTCTTGGATATTCTTAGGGACCTTGAATTACCCGGGTGAACTAACGTTTAGGTAATCCGAGCCCACTTGGATTTTTCGATGAAATGTTAAGCTCGAAATTGGACTAAGTATTCATCACTTGAGATCAAGTATTAGGTCAGTCATGAGGCTTGGATAATCCAAGGGTGCTCAGATTCTCCGGGCGAATTATAGCTTAGAAAATCCAAGCTACCTCAGAATTTTCGAAATGAGCTCAAGCATGTGAATTTTGCTAAGTGTTAAATCTGAATTTATTCAAATCGATGAGCAATAAGTTCCTAATCCCTCTAGGATTACATTATTGACACCACATGGCGTATTTTAGTCGAACGATCTGATTCATTATCAGCAATATTAATCAAGCTCAAAGCACCAAAACTAGGGTTTTGACCCTATCGCACATCACAGGGAAATGATTGGACATTTTGTGATAATCACACGTGAAACAATCACCAAATGAATTTCGACATCATGCAACACACTTTTCACACCCCAAAAGTCTAAACCGAAACCCTATTTCAACACTTTTAGAATGAAGTTCATTTAAATACCCAAACCCTAGATGTCGACATAAAACCCATTGCAAATTTTAAGACTTAATGACCAAAAGGGTTGACTCAGAACATGGAGACCGATAACCAAACATGAAAAGCATCAAAGATTATGAATGAAGACAAATAAGCATGCCTTTCAATTCCACGTGATGAAGAAGAAAATAATAGCAGAGCAGATGACCCCCAAACTCCAAAATGAATGACCAAAGAATGCAAATTCAACATTGAAGCATAGGCCAAGCATGAGGTGAAAGAAACTTTCTCACAATGAAACTCTCAAAAATGCACAATGAGGAAATGACCATTACGAACAACCTTTATTTCCCAAATTAGTCATTAAAACAATGAGGTACGAGCAATAAATTCCCAAACGTACGCCAAAATAAACTCAAGAAAATGAAGCTGGGTTGGATTCAGGTAATCTAAGGGACCTCAGATTATCCGACCAGACTAAGGTTCGAGTAATCTGAGGGACCTCAGAATTATCGAAAATGTTCATAACTTAGCCAATTTTTCCCTTAATCTAAAATTTCTAGTGTGAGTTCAATTTCCAAGAGAAAAGCCACTATTCAAAGTTGCAAATTAACATCCCAAATGCAAGTTTATCATTAAACATATGGGTGAATCAAGACAAATACCAAGACACTTATCCCTTAAGGGAACAAAGTCAAGACCCTACGAAAAGCAAACAAGAAAGAAAAGCAAGAAAAGAGGGTCCCTGCTTTTAGCGAAGCGTGTGTGCAGAAATTGCACAACACATCAATTTGCAGATGGTAGCTGGTGCTAGGGGTGAGCTTAGTGTCAGTTAAAAGAAATAATTGTCTCCAAAAAGCACTAATGAACTGGCTATCTCTATCACTTACAATGATCATGGGTAGGCCATACAATAGGAAAAATTCCTTGAAGAATAGTTCTACAACTTGTGGAGCTTTATAGTCACTAGAGATGGCAAAGAAATGAGCATACTTAGTCAATTTTTCCACTACGACATAATGCAATCTTTTCCTTGAACTTTGGGTAATTCAGTGATGAAATCAATGGAGATACTCTCCCATTTGTGTTCTACAATGGGAAGAGGTTGCAATAATCCGATCAAAAATTCTTGTACCCCCTTGTTCTGCTAACATGTGATGTATTCCTTGATGTTCCAATTACAATATCTCTGTTGACCCAAACTCACATTTGGACATCTTTGCAGAGAGGGAATGTTGTTCTAGAATCCCTAAGACAATATCTAATTGCTTCAAATGTTTTTCCCATGTTTTTCTATAGATCAAAATATCATCAAAGAAAACCAACACAAAATTCCTCAAATGCTTACCAAAAACATGATTCATGCATGATTGGAAAGTTTTCGGATTATTAGTGAGACCAAAGGGCATAAACAGGAACTCAAAATTCCCATAGTAACACAAGAAAGAAATCTTTTGTACATCTCTCATGTGGATCTGGTGATATTCAAACCTCAAATCAATCTTTGAGAAGTACACTGCACCATGTAGCTCATCAATCAACTCATTTATTCATGATATGAGGTATTGGTTCTTAATGGTATTCTTGTTCAATGCCTGGTAGTCTATGCCCATCCACAAAGTGCCATCCTTCTTCTTTACCAGCACCACAGAAGATGTCAAAGGGCTAGAGCTTGGTCTAATGTAGCCCATATCCAACAACTCCTTTATTGCTTTCTCTATCTCCTCCTTATACATCCAAGGATGGTGGTAAGGATTGGTCATAACCGGCTTTGATCCTGATTCAAGTTCTATAATATGATGGAAACCTCTATCTGATGGCAGTCCAGGAGGCATGTCACTGAAAACCAAACTGTGCTTATCCAAAATTTAAGGTATATCAAAATGTACTTGACCATTCTTACCTTTAGAAGAGTCTTTTGAAATCACCAAAAAACTAGCAATCCAAGCAACTTGGTTTTTACGAAAGATCCTCTCCATTCTTCTAGTTGATACTACTTGTGGACCTTCATTAGCCATTCCCTTTAGAACCACATCCTTCCCATTGGCTTTGAACTTGAGTTCCATCGTTTGGTAGTTTGTAGTATACTCACCCAATGAATGTAACCACTGCACACCCAAAATTACATCAATTTCACCCAAACCTTATGATCTCTAAATGTTACATCTAGCTTCTAAATTTTCTCCTTGCAAGGTATGTTATACCCATCTACCATAGTGATAGTGAAGCCTTCAAAATCCTATGCATCTAGCCTTCTTCTCCTCACAAGTCACAAAACAATGAAGTTGTGAGTAGCTCTTCCATCAATCAAAATAGTCTCTTTGTCCGAAAAGGACTCCTTGAACCTTGAAAGAATGGTACCTATGTGCGCTAAATAGTGATGCCAAAGTACCACCTTTTTCTTTCTCCTTATCTTCTTCCTCTAGAGGGGTATCTTACGGATCATGAAATTCATCAAACTCATTTGATTCTAAATATTTGTCAGAAATGAATTCTATATAGTGAAATTGCCCCTTTCCAAGACATTAGTTTCTTGGGACCCATGGCTCTTTGCAAGAGAAACAAAGTTTCTTCCTTTTGAGCTCATTCTTGGTTTCATCGTCAATTTTTTAAGTGTGGCAAGGGGAGTAGGTTTTTGAGCAATCCAAGGCTTATTTTGGAAATTTCAATTTTTCTTATTCCATATTGAGGGTTTTGATTTATGTTGGGGAATAGAATTCTCAAGATCAAAAGATTTTTGAATAGTCTCCTAAAGTGTTGTGGGGTGGAATGCCTTCACCAAGCCCCTGAGTTGTTCCACCAAGCCTTCAATGAATAGAACTATGAGTCTCTTTTTTGGGATGATTACCATGACTGATAGTCTCTAAAATTGTGCAACATATTCTTCCACACTTCCCTGTTGTTTAAGGTGAACCAATTCTCTAAAATGTTCTTTTGGGTCTCTCCTAGCAAATCTCTCAACTAGTTTGCTACAAAACTCATCATAATATTTGACCAATTTATGGCCTGGAGTGATCAATCCATGGTACCACCAACCGTTTCCTTTCAAATGTGCAGTGGAAAATTTGATGGCATCTTCTTCAAACATAGGTTTGAGTGCCAAGTATGTATCAAGTTTCTGCAACCATGCTCTAGCAATGCTCTTCTCAGATCCATCAAATGATGAAATAGATAGCTTCCCCATTGAGTGCTCCAATTCTTTTCACTTTAGTGATGAATGACAAGTTTCTTTCATATTCTTCTCCATTACCATGAAATCTCTTAAAGATAAGTTCTCCTTGATCTAAGGGTCCAAATCCCTATACTATTCATAAGCTCTTGAGATGTCATCTTGGAGGGTAGTTTCTTCCCCTGAAACTTCTGCTCTCTGAATGAATTTAGGCTTGAGAGGCCTATTCTTGAAGTCGGTTCTCAAGCTTTATGTGGAAACCATCTTCTCCTTCCCATTCCACCATTGGTTTCATTGGTAGTGCCAACTCCATTAATACTATCATTCTCCTTCCAATCATTATTTTGCATCCACTGAAACATCTAGCCAAACATGTCAACAAGATGATTTTTCCATTGTATCTTTACCTCAAATTTTTCTTTGGCTTCTTTCGCTTCATCATCCATGGTTTCTTCTTGACCTAGTTTCTTCAATTCTCTCCTTCGGAGCCTAATCTCCCTTTCACTTAGCAACATTAATCATTAGAAAACTCTACAGGCTAGCAAAATCATGCTCTAATGCCACTGTAATGTCCCTAACATATAATTTTAATAAAGAGACAGATTTGCAGATTAAATTCAATGAACATATGAACACAGATCTTTTTGCAATAATGATAAACTTCATAATCTCATATATGATATATCAATTACAACTCACTAAGACTAATCTGGAATGATATACAATTTTGCTATAGTTCAACAATAATATTACTAACTTACAGATTTTTTGAAGTTCATATGCAATCCCCAAATAAGAATTCCCTTAGGAACCAAAGGGGTTTCACCCTCTAAACCTAGTGAACACTGGGTTTTCGTCCAATGAACACAAACTCCTATGGGTTTTTGTCCACAAAAGGGTTTAGAACACATGTCCCAAAATATAGAAAAATGACATAATAATTCCATCCCCCATATAGGAATTGACTCCCTACATTTATATGCTAACAATTTCCCTTAAGGAACAGGTCAACCTTGAGCCAAAAATGGCACCAAAGCCCAGAATTTGAATTTCACACGTTACATTGGGTCAGCCTTAAGGCCAAATTAGATTCTTTTGGAATTGGTGTGTCATCCTATAGTCCTATCCACATGCTTCTCTGGCCCCTTCCTTCTTTCTGAAAATTTACAATTTCTCTCGCATGATTCAGAGGCGTCATATCTTTTAAGCCTACTAAAGTGGGTGCTAGTTGCCCAGCACAATCATCTTCTAACAGCAATATCTTTACGGTACTTGATCCATTCCTCTTAAGATTGGGATATGATGTGCAAGTGTCATCATAGATGTTGTGTTCCAAACCACAAGTCAAAATGTGCTCTTGCGAAGGAGTGCAGAGGGATTCCTAGAATGGATCTTGCTCTAGTATAGCGAGTCTGAAATGGCGATCTTCTAATGGTGATATCTTTTTGGTATATGATCATTTTTCCTTGAGCTTTCGATATGATGTGAAGGCATTATTACAAATGATATGTTCCAAACCACAAGCCAAAAGGATGTTCTGTGAAGAAATGCAGAAAGATTCTCAGATTCCATTTTGCAATTGTCTTTTCAAAAAAAGGGACATGAAATCTTCCTCCTAACCAACCCAAATGCTAAGTCTAAGGAATTCCTCCATGTATTATTTAATGATTTTCTCCCTTTAGCACAAATTTTGGAGCTTCTCAACCAAGTCTAATGTGTAATTGGTTGACATAAAGTTTTCCTTGATCTTGGTGACCATATGGTCACACTACAAGATCTTATTCTTGTTCTTTCGAACACAATCTTTTTGAACAAAGTATGACCATGAGGAAGTATGCCCTTCAATTTTGTGATGGTGTAGTTCACTCTCTTCTTTGAGGTCAAAGTATTTCTCAAAGTCATTGATCTAGTCCAACAACTCTTTTGGAGTTAAGCTTCCTAAGTAGCTTGGGCGAGCAAACCTCAACTTGCTCCCTAGCTTCACCATGGCATATCCATTACACCTTATGCATTATGATTTGTCTTGTCATCATCACTAACATCTTCAATCACAACTCCTTTCCTCTACATGGTCTCTAATCCAATTTCTATCTATAATCTAAGAACAAATTCACACGTAGGGAAAGTAATAGCTAAGCCAATGTAAATTGGCTTTTCAATGGAAAGCTTGAGTTGTGGAAGATGTTATAAAATGTGATGATTGGAGCTAAACAAAGACATGGAAAATGCATGAAGAATATTATCATGTATTCATTGATATGCATGTATGCATTATATAAATAGAGGCTATAGTGGGAAGAAAGGTCTTGCTATCAAGTAGTCACAAATTGTGTACACTTGATTTGTTAGAACATCCTAGAGAGGTATAACCCATAATAATGATGGTTCTATAAGGCTGCATGTGGAGACCTATAATTCATTGTATTTTGCATTGTGAGCTAGAAACTATTCACATCAACTATGTATAGAGATTGTCCTTATATAATGGGTGCCAACTAGGCCTACATATAGAAGGTCAATAGATGGCATGCATGTATGGTGCACTTTACATGTGAATGAGTAGATGACAAATATTAAGACCTATATGGTGCTAGTGGGATGGTTGTCTTATGTGGTTTTATGTGTAGCCAAGTGTCTAGAATGTATGGTGTTGAATTGACATGCTAGAGCAAGTGCGTGTACAATAATGTGCTAACAAAGTGCATTTTGGAGCAATGTTTTAAGAACTAACTATGTTGTCAAAGTTATGAGTGTTGCCTAAAAATTTGTCACATGACTAAAGGACATGTGTGTGGCTATCTTGAATAGAATAGTATGAATCTATTAAAAAGTGATGTGTGCATGGATACACATAAACCTATTGTGTCAGTTGATTCCATGCACAAAGTGTCTTAGTGTTGTGTGGAACATATGAGAGAAGATTGCAACATGAAAAAGATCTTATGTTAAACCACTAGTCCAAAAGATGGATTGCATGGAAATGTGCACAACTTGTTTACCCTTTCTTGTGAGCAAAGCCTCCATCACATTTGGTGTGAAAATGGAGTACTTAGCTAAATTGTGATATGAAAAAACATTGGTTGTGTTGAGTCATTGTGTGGTCATATCTAGATCACCTCACTCTTTCTTGTAGAATGGCATCCTCTTTATGTTGGATAGACATAGAGGTGTCAATGCAAAATTTGGGACTAGTTGCACCCTTTCTTATAAAGTTGTGTCATCATTACATTAGGGAAACCCAAACTAATTATAAATTGGGACTAATTTGCATATGGAACAGAGCTTAGTTATGTGTGTTCCTACAAATGAATTATAAATATAAACCCATGAAGCTTTCATAAAGCTTGGGAGTTAAATGAAGATTTGAAGCAGTTGTGCTTCCACCTAGGAACCAATGAAGGTTCAAAGTATGTTAACATGGCTACAATCTAAATTGTGGCTTGGACTATGCATGCTTGTAGATGCCAAGGGGAGCTTTGTTAGAGTAATAAGTTATTCCACTTAATTAATTATATCATATTGGTTAATTAATTAAGTCACTTATTTCTTTAGTTGCTTAAGCTAAACTTAGGCACATTAATAATTGATTAATTATTAAGTGTGCACACTAGGGTTTCTTTTAGGGTTTCTTGATCTCCTTCATAAGGATTGATCTCTTTGTAATACTGGATTCTCTTTAATGCATTTTTACTTTGAGGTTTACAGAACATCTTTGGTTCTGCGTGTCTTTTGCATGTGACAGGTGATTGCATGCAGGTGATCTTGGTTTACTAAGATGGTATCAGAGCCTTGATTTGCAGCCCCTTCTCAGATTTCTGGAGAGATTCACTACATAGTTCGTTCAGGATTCCTCGAGGGTTTCATACCTTGAGTTTGTCTCTCTATTTGGGTGCTCTTGCATGGTCACTTTTGGTGCATGTTGGAGGAAATCTAAGCTCATATTCAAGTTCAGGGCTATTGAAAAAGTCAAGATTGACTTTTGTTTTTCCCGAATCCGACATTTTATGCCAGAGTTATGAGGGTTTGAAGATTTTCCAGATCTGGGAGTTGCGAAGCTTCTGGGTGGGACAAAACCCCCCTACAATGAGATGACTGATGTAGAGAAGCACTAGAAGAACACTATGGAGTAACACTGGAACCACAATTTGACAAGCAAGGAAAGATACCTCTGTCTACAACTGAAACCAAACCGGAATCAAAATAATGTGACAGCAGACCTGATGCCACAGAACACTCGAAAACTCACAAACTAGAACAACCCTGGAATCTGTGAAGCAACAATAGATGAAATGATGACAGAATCTGGAAACTGTGTATCTCGATGTCGATGCCAAACTGTGACTGAAACTCTTCCATGGGAAGGAGTACCAAAAATAGACTTTGGAACATTAACCATAAAAACATGGCCCTCAAACTGAGAAGAATCTGAACCAATGAGGATCAAGAAACATAATCTCTCAACTGAAGTGTGAACCAATGAATTCAATATGTGTCAAGGAATAGCAAAAATGTGGCCAAAAGAAACTAGGAAACAAGATAAACTCATGCGAGTTTCCATCAAAACAATATGAAGATGGAGTCAAAGTGAAAACTACACTCTAATCAAATTTATTATGCAAGAAACCCCCCTGAATGGAACTTTATCTCAGTTCATTTATTACAATAACCCAATGATTGTAAAATGAGAGCATCCTAAAAATGCATAAGCAGAAAAATAAAAAAGACCTCAGATTTGTGTAGAGGACTGAAACAGTTTTCCAACGCCGCAAGAATGACGAAAAAAGGATCACCAAGTCAAAAGATATGCCCTCTGAAGTGAAAACTACAACATCTGAGCTCCAGACCTGCAGCTACCTGTTCGTGATTTGAAGATATGGCCTTTCAGTGAGTTTCTAATGCAAGGGTTTCCACAGACATCTTTTTTGCAAGATCTAGGAGTTGTGAAGCTTCTAGTGCGTTTTAAGGCAGATCGGACCTCGCCATCAGATCCAGAGCGTCCGAGAGATGAAAAATGACATATAACTCGCCTATATTCGGCATTGGCTATTTGTGAGGCAAAAAAAATTGTCCGTACGACCTTTGTACTATCCCTTGCACGATCTTCGAAAAAAAAAATCAGGTTTTTTTTTAATATTGTTTACCTGCATGTAAAAAAAAACAAAAATTATTAGTTTTTTTTTCAAAAATTAAATCAAAAAGTTTTGAAAGAAAAAAAATTAAAAAAACATGCAAAGGTTTTTTAAAAAAAATTATGGCAGGCTTTAAAGCCTACGGCGGGTACCTCGTACCCTGCTGCAGCAGGGCTATACGCCACTGCTGGCAGGGCGGGGCCCTACCCACCGGCCACCTCCACTGCCTCAAACCACCGGCAGCGACTTTCCTCTCCACCGGTGGCCCTCCTTCAAACTGTCGGCGGCTTCCTCTCTGCCGGCTTTCAGACTACCAACGGCGACACAAATTCAACTACAGAGGTACAGTAGGGAATATTCCTTGTCAAACAAAATATTCCGCTATGGTACAGCTTCAGACGACCGTCAATTTTTTCCTAAGGGGGGGTGATTTTTTGTTCCGACAGCCAGATGGCCGTCAAATTTACGCCAGTGAGCTGATGACGTCAGCATGATGTCAGCGTACGGCCGGCCCCTCTTTGCCCTCCAAGCCCTAATTTTTCCTAAAGGAGCTATTTTTTTCTTTTGGTCATAACTCGGGCATACGATATCGAAATTGGGCAAACGAGATATCGCCGAAAAGCTGGTTTCAAGCACTTTCCAGTGGTGTTGTTTATTTTTCAATATCTTACTGATTATCTACATTTATTGCTGTTTGAGGTTAGATGTTTATTTTGGACTTCCGAGCTCATAACTTTTTTCCATGATCTCTGATTTTCACTATCTTTGCGGTGTTGGAAAGGTATTAAGGAGCTCTATGTTGCTATCCATGCACTTTTTATGTATCTGTCCCAAGTTGATCACTTAGTCTAGATTTTCCCCGATGGGTTGTTTGGAGATTACTTGGATATTTTGGCAGTTGGGAGGGTGCATCTTGCATCTTTGCACTTCGTTTTCAGTAATACATCATTCAATAATTGCTTGTTGCTTCATAGATTCCAGGGTTGTTCCCATTTGGAGTTTTTCGAGTGTTCCGTGGCATCGGGTCTGCTGTTGCTTTATCATGATTCCTTGAGTCAATCAGTGACTCTCATCTAGTTTCAATAGTAAACAGAAGAATCTTTCCTTGCTTGCCAGTATCAGGTTTTAGTGTTACTCTACAGAGTTCTTCCAATGCTTCTTTGCAACATGTCATCTCACTGTAGGGGGTTTTGTCCCACTGGGTTTTTCCTTCTCTACCTTATTTTTGCATTTGTAAATGGGTACCTAATCAGGCCTAGTTGTCGGGACCCATCTTTGCTTTCATGCATCTTATTCTAGTGTTTTAGCTTCTTCCTAAGTTCATCTTAAGGGGGGGTGTTAGAGTAATAAGTTATTCCACTTAATTAATTATATCATATTGGTTAATTAATTAAGTCACTTATTCCTTTAGTTGCTTAAGCTAAACTTAGGCACATTAATAATTGATTAATTATTAAGTGTGCACACTAGGGTTTCTTTTAGGGTTTCCCTTTTAGGGTTTCTTGATCTCCTTCATAAGGATTGATCTCTTTGTAATACTTGATTCTCTTTAATGCATTTTTACTTTGAGGTTTACAGAACATCTTCTTTGGTTCTGCATGTCTTTTGCATGTGACAGGTGATCTTGGTTTACTAACAAGCTTGCCCCTATACTTCAACACTAAAAGAACGTGTTGTGAAACTCGTGCATCCTTGTTAAGAGAAGTTGATCCTGTATGTAGAAGATGGAGTATAAAGTAGCATATAATGTTGAACTAATGATCCAACTTGGTGCTAGATTTTTAGAAGTGGCTTGTTGGCACAAAGTGCTAAAGTTATTTTGTGTAGGTTTACATCAAGCTCTACTAAGAAGTGCTTTTTTTAATGTGGCTTTTCTCTAATGCAATGTAAATTTAGTGTAGTCAAACTAAGAACTTGGCCATCAAAATAAAATTATAGAGTCTTTGAATGCTTCCAATCTTGAGGAGAGTTGTGTGCTTCTAATGTGTGCACAAACATTACCTCCTATAGAAGTGAAACTACAAAAGATTGCCTTTTGTAAAGATGCACCTAGGGAAAAGTCAAATGTTCCTACAACAATTGTCACAAACATTATGGTTTGCATAGGTTACACATTGAAGATGCCATTTCTCTTGTTCTATGTAGTTTAAATGTTGAATTCAGTGCACTAAAGATGAAAGAGGATGTGCAGCCAAGAGGCCCAAAAAAAGTAGTCTACTCAGCTATTTGACTTAAACAATGCTAGAAGCTAGCCTTACAACCACATTTTGGTTATCTTTATAGTGTGCATGCATAGTCCAAATGAGTATTCTTTCCTAACCATTATCTAGCCTACAATTGAAAAGTATGTATGTTGAACTTCTATTTGTGTCATCATTCAACCAAGGGGCTTGAAACTTGAGAAAGTTCCTCTTGTGTGGGATACTATCAATGGCTACCAAACCATTGATGTGGTGAGCAATGAAGGATTATGTTGGGGCTCCTTTCAATGAACATGATCAATGCTCTCCCTAAAAGTAATCAAACTTCTTAGGATAGGAAACAATTGTCTATTGATATTGCTACCCTACAAAGAAGTCACATTAGGGTGATCTTGAGACTCAAACCCTGAGACTCTAGAGCATGTGACAGTAGTTGGCATTGATAGTGAGGGAATTATGCTACTTCCTACAAGAAATTTCATACATCCAGAAATGTTGACAAAGAGTTCTTTCATCCAAAGAGGTTGATGAAAAGTTGTGACTCACTAGTGAATGATTTGTGGTGTTTTAGTCTTCCACGTAATGGTGTGAAGAAAATAAGAATAATGAAATGCCTTGAACCTAAATAAATGTGCTAGGTGGCAGAAGATCAATCCTTTCTACTTCGATACCAATGATCCATTTTCTATTTGAGGTTAGAAAACAACTTCACTTGTAGGCACAATTATAGCTAAGTTGCTGGAAATAGGCTTACATCCAACAAAAAGCTTGATTCATCCAAAGAGGATGATGAAAAGTTGTAACTCCCTCATGGATGATTTGTGGTGTTCTTCCATGTAATGGTGTGAAGAAAATAACAATAAAGAAATGCCTTGAACCTAAATAAATGTGCTAGGTAACATGAGATCAAGCCTTTCTACTTTGATACCAATGATCCATTTTCTATTTGAGGTTAGAGAACAAATTCACTTGTAGGCACAGTTATAGCTAAGTTAAAGGAAATAAGCTTACTTCCAACATAAAGCTTGATTTACAAAAGTGTTGCTATATAATGCCATGACTAAAGGTAAACAGAGACAAGAAATACATGAAGAATATTGCCATATATTCATTGATATAGCATGTATACAATAAATAAATAAATAGCGGCTATAGAAGGAAGCAAGGTCCCATGGTTAGGCAATCAGAAATTGCATACAAATGATTTGCTAGAATGCCCTCAAGAGGTACAACCCATAGTAATGATGACTTTGTAAGGCTACATATCTTATCAGACCTATAAAAGACTATATTGTGTAGTGTAAGCTATAAACCATTTGCCTAAACTATGTAGAGAGGTTGTAGTTATACAATTTCCATCAACTAGGCCTACAAATAGAAGGTTGATAAATATCATATCCATATGGTGTGCTTAACATGTAGATGAGCAGGTGACAGATTTATGATGCTAGTTAGAATGTTGTCTTACATGGTATTGTGTGTTGCCATGTGTCTTAAACATATGGTGTCAAACTAACATACTAGATCATACACGTGCTAACTACATGCATTATGAAGTAGTGTTGTAGGAGTAAATTATGTTGTTTTTTACGGCTTCAATGTCAACCAATGAAAATGCACTAAGTGACTAAAGGGAAAACATGTAGTTGACTTGTGTAGAATTATGCAAAGCTATTTAGAACTTATGCTTGCTTATATGTGCATAAAGCTATTCTACCAAAGTCTATTTCATGTGCAAAGCACCTTGGCATTGTGTTGAATGCACAAGAGAAGATTGTGGCACAAAACAACCTTTTGTTAAAGAATTCTGCAAGAGCATAGGTTGTGCAGAAAGCACACAAAACGGCCTCAATGACTTCAAGCATCACCTAAATGGCTCTTACCATGCCAACTAGATCAACATGTAGCGCTTGGTTGTTGAACTTGCACCTCTTCTTCCAACTCTATGGACCATTACTCTCTAGACCACCTACAATTTGACACACAAAATGTAATAATTACTACTATGGAGCACTCATAAGCTCACCTCTCAGGATTGAGAACACTTGCTTTCATACCAACTGATTTAGTAACATCATTGGATCAAATGAAAAACCAAAAATATATGTGTAGAGTACACAATAGAAGCAACTAGGAAGAAATATGGGGATTCAGAATCAAACACTTCAATAAATTTGCAAAATAATAAAATGAAAAAGGGCCAAAATAATTATGACACCTAACAATCTTAGTTACCCGACCAATGAGAAACACCCAATCTGAGCAGAGACTATCCACATTACAATCTACTTGCATTCCAAACGTAGATATGCCATCTTTGTGGTGCAGGAGCACCTTGTTCTCAGAATGCCTTCAAAAGGCAAAATTGCAAAATTTCAATTATCAATTGTAAAACCATGTGAAAAGGTCATGTAATGGTCAATTCTTATGTATTTGAGTCATTTAGAGGTTTCTAGGAGGTCAAAAAAATGGAAAAAGCAAAATTTACAAAAAAATGCTAAAAGTTGTCTATAATGTAAAAGATGGAAAAAAAAAAAAATCAGAATATGAAGTCTTTGAGGGAAAAATGAAGAGATAGGTTGGTAGAAGAAGTTGTAAAGTCAGTTATGGATTGGAAAAAATCTATAAAATCAATTGTAAGGCGAGCAAGTGGTCATCTTTGTAATCTTGAAGAATTTCATTCAATAAAAGTACCCTATTTTAATAGATTTTAGAGTTCTTTCTATTGTTCATCAACTTGTACAGTCTATGCAAAAGTTTAGGGTTCTAAATCTTATTTTTTTTGGTGTATCAGAGAGTTATCTTTCATTTACATCCATTTTGAGGGAAATCTATTGAGTATATTCATTGTTTGAGTCGCATTTCTTGAAACCGGTCTGCAACCAACATAAAGGTTTTGAGAGTCAAATAGGCAAATGATCTCTACTCCACTGAATTAGGCCTTGTGGATCAATGGAGTAGATTAAGATAGGATGTTTTAAGCTTTGTTTGTGTTGTAATGTGCGGGGGAAGGCGAGATTACAATTTGAATGATGTTGTCCTACAAAAAAACAGTGATTTCCTTATAAAAATGAATGGCTCCAAGATGATAAATAATGTAAAGGCATGCAAGAAGAGTGTGAGAAGGTTTATATAGTTTGTGTAGGTATATTTTAACATGTTTGAACAATTTGTAGATGGGTTTGAGATTTGCAACATGTATTTTCAATAAGCCCTCCCTCTTTTGCGTTACAAAAGCCTAGAAATCAAGGGTTTTATAGAATAGCGTTTATTTGTGCCCTTCTCCTTCTAATAGTTGTTGAATCTTGTGTTTTGAGACTTGATAAAGGACTGTTTGAATACAATTGGTGTTTTGGTGGTGATCCAACTTGATTTGTAATTTAGGCCTAATTTGTGGTCTTTTCCAACGTACAATCTAAAAATTTGGTAATTCCTTTAAAGCAATCTATTAAATGCTCTTGATATGTTATGATATGTCACATTGGGCTTCTAAAGGTACAATTGGTTTGGGTTATTTCAATATAGTTTTGAAGGAATACCCGATTTAGGGTTTGAAACCTAATAGGCAAATAATGCCTTGAATGCCTAGAAAGTGAAAAACTGATAAAACAATGATTTGAATGTTAGAGTTTGATTTAATTTTGCCTTATTGATGTTGTTAAAGGTGACTAAATGTTTGGAAAGGGTTTTGAAGGCAAATATGTTGTTTTTGGATGATTGAGCAATAAGAATTGTTATGCATGTTTTGCACACACGCCCCGCCGTAGGCAGGAACCCCCCTTTTTTTCACTCCTAACAGGCTGCTTTGCTCCTGTCTTGTTTTACGTGCCCCATTTTCCAAGCCCAAATTGGTCATGTGCCTTCAAACAATCAAATTCCCCTTACCAAATTCACCTACTTAGGGTATTCAAACCTGCGGAGAAATAAAGTCCCCCGTCCATTTTCTGCCTTTTGTTTTGTTCCTACTGACTTGGTCCCTGATCGCTCGATTCGCTTTTTTCTACATTTTTGACTTTGGGGCCAACTTTTTGGTGGATTTGTGATGTGTTTGAGGTGTCTAAGTAATCTGCCAAAATTTTGTCAACATTCCATTAAGTTTCGATGGTTTCGGAACTTTCCCTCCAGAATTGCCTTCCTCTTTGGCTGTTTGGAAACATCTGTGGACCCTCGTCACTTCGGTTTCCACATTTTTGACTTTAGGGGCAACTTTTTAGTGGATTTGGGATGTGTTTGGGGTGCTTAAATGAATTTCCAAAGTTTCGTCAATGTTCTATTAAGTTTCGGTGGTTTCGGAACTTTCCCTCCAAAATTCCCTTCCTCTTTGGCTGTTTGGAAACATCTGTGGACCCCCATCACTCCGATTTCCACATTTTTGACTTTGGGGGCAACTTTTTAGTGGATTTGGGATGTGTTTGGGGTGCTTAAATGAACTGTCAAGGTTTCGTCAACGTTCCGTTAAGTTTCGGTGGTTTCGAAGCTTCGCCCCTTTGGCTGTTTTGGAACATCCGTGAAGCCCGGCAGCTCGGCCTCCGAAGCCTGACCCTCCGTGGCCTGACCCGCCCCCCCGTGGCCGTTTTGAACATCCATGGAGCCCCGGTGGCCCAACCTCCAGAGCCCGCCCTCCCCGTTTCCGGACTCCGTCCCTCTATGGTCATTTTGAACATCCATGGAGCCCCGGCGGCCCGTCCGGAGCTCCATGGGCTTCCGGACTCCATCCCTCTTTGGCCGTTTTGAACATCCGTGGAGCCCCAGCGACCTGACCCCTCCATGGTCGTTTCCGGGACTCCGTCCCTCTTTGACTGTTTTGGAAACATCCGTGGACCCCTGTCGGTCCGGTTTCCACATTTTTGACTTTGGGGCCACCTTTTTGGTGGATCTGGGATGTGTTTGTAGTGCTTAAGTGAACTGCTAAAGTTTCGTCAATGTTCTGTTAAGTTTTGGTGGTTTCAGAGCTTCATCCCCCTTTGGCTATTTTGGAACATCTGTGGAGCCCTAGCGGCCCGGATTAATGTTTATGGTCTAAATGAGCTCCAAATATGAATATTATGATCTTTTGATGATGCGTTGATGGATCTAACAAGGATTTTGCAAGATTTGACTAACGTTTTCCTTGATTTGTGTATGAAAGCACTTACGATGCTTCATGTACGCAGGATTCAAGGAGCCTACTACAGGTCAGTCAAGAGACCCATCGAAAAAGATGAACAAGGAATACGCATAGCTCCTCTCACCATTCATTTCATGATCGCCTCTCCCGCTAGCACCCACCAACAGGGTCAGCATTAGAAGAAGGCTTGTGCCAAGAAAGTCAAGGACAAAAATGCAAGGGGGTGGCCTTGAAGAAATCATAAGAGAGTTGTCCAGCCGAATCAGGGGCAACCAATCCATTGATGTCAATCGTCGACAGGCTCGTTTGATCCAAGGAAGAGCATTGCAAACACATCAAGTAAGAAGGCAGCTTTCAAGCAGTTTTAGCTACAGTAAAAGGGCAACCAGCTAAATGACAAAATTGCTACAGCGCCTGGGCACTTGATGACGAAACAGAGAAAAGACAATGAATGTATTTTTAATTGTTGAATATTGTGGGGTAGGTGAAACCCTATTGTAAACAAATCTGGGCCACTCATTGTGAATTAATCCTAGCCATTCATTCGGGCTTTGGAAAACTATAAATAGGGGCTTGCCCCTCATTTGTAAGGGTTGGAGAATTGTTGTAAAGAGCATTTGCAGCAATAGAAGACAGCATTGCATGATTTTATGGATGTTCTCTTTGATTTTGCTCATCTTGCATGCATGGTTCTACCTTCCATGTTAGTTTTAGTATTAATTTCTTGAATGGTTGTCATGATGGTATTGCTGTTATAGTATTTGATGAGCTTTCAGCCCATACTTTTAGCACTTGTTGATGACAAGTTGTGCAAAGTAAGCCTAGGCTTATTTCTATCATTGCTGCAACCTAGTTCAATTGCATGTTCATGATGTGTATGTGTAATTTGAAAATCAGCAGACCTTAGAAGATTGCACTGGTTTTGTGTAGCTGTAGGTTTCTCTTGGTCAAACAAAACTCAGTTTATGAAGTCTATCTACTTTAGCAACCACCATTGTTACTGTTCATTTGTAGTTGTCATGTTGAGTTGTGGTTGGTTGCAGGTGCTTGATCCATCTAGCTGCAGAGAAGAAGAGTTCTGAGAAGTTGTGTGCTGGCAGACAAGCTAAGGTTTGTGGTCACCATCCTCCAATAGAGATTAAGTTGGGTAGAGGGTGCAAGGAAAGAGGGTGAGGCATCTTTCAGGATCTACTGTTGGGTAAGATGGATGGTTTGTTGAGTTGTTAAGTTGGTGAGTTGTGTGGTGAAGCAATAAGGAAGATGGATACCTGACTGAAGAAGCACTTGAGGTTGCAACCTGAAGAGTATTCCACTAATGGGAGTAGATGAGAAGATGAAAAGATGAAGACAAGTTGGTCAGAGAAGGTCAAAGATGAATTGTGAAGAAAGAGGAAAGATGGCTTGGAAAAGCAAAGTGGAAGGACAATCATGTGTCCTTTGGTAAAGAAAGATGAGAGTGGTGAAAGGGCAGTCCTGTGTCCTTTTGAAAGAGAAGATGATTGAGAACCTGATGAATAGAGAAAGAAAAGTGTTGGCAAAAAACAAAGATGAAGACAAAGTTGAAGACAAAGTTGAAGGCAAGGTTGAGACAAAGAAAAGCAGAAGATTTTAAAAAAAAGAAAAAGAAGCAGTCCAAGGCAAATTTGAAGTTGTTTTGCAAGTGAAAGAACAAGATAATATGTTTCCAAGGGACTTGAAAAGGTTTTGTTGGTTGGTTGTATGGTGCAAGAGCACCTTGTTCTCGGAATGCCTTCAGAAGGCAAAATTGCAAAATTTCAATTATAAATTGTAAAACCTTGTGTAAAGGTCATGTAATGGTCAATTCCTATGTATTTGAGTCATTTAGAGGTTTTGAGAAGGTCAAAAAGATGGAAAAAGCAAAATTTGCTAAAAAAATGCTAAAAGTTGTCAATAATGTAAAAGATGCAAAAAAGCAAAAAAAACAGAAGATGAAGTCTTTGAGGGAAAAATGAAGAGATAGGTCAATAGAAAAAGTTGTAAAGTCAATTATGGATTGGGAAACATCTATAAAAGCAATTGTAAGGCGGGCAAGTGATCATTTTTGTAATCTTAAAGAATTTCATTCAATAAAAGTACCATGTTTTAATAGATTTCAGAGTTCTTTCTATTGTTCATCAACTCGTACGGTCTGTGCAAAATTTTAGGGTTCTAAATCTTATTGTTTTTGGTGTATCAAAGAGTTAGCTTTCATTTACATCCATTTTGAGGGGAATCTATTGAGTATATTCATTGTTTGAGTTGCATTTCTTGAAACCGGTCTGCAACCAACATAAAGGTTTTGAGAGTCAAATAGGCAAATGATCTCTACTCCATTGAATTAGGCCTTGTGGATCGGTGGAGTAGATTAAGATAGGATGTTTTAAGCTTTGTTTATGTTGTAATGTGCAGGGGAAGGTGAGATTACAATTTGAATGATGATGTCCTACAGAAAAATAGTGAATTCCTTATAAAAATGAATGGCTCCAAGATGCTAAATAATGTAAAGGCGTGCAAAAAAGGTGTGAGAAGGTTTATATAGTTTGTGTAGGTATATTTTAACATGTTTGAATAGTTTGTAGATGGGTTTGAGGTTTGCAACATGTATTTTCAATAAGCCCTCCCTCTTTTGTGTTACAAAAGCCTAGAAATCAAGGGTTTTATAGAATAGTGTTTATTTGTGCCCTTCTCCTTCTAAGAGTTGTTGAATCTTGTGTTTTGAGACTTGATAAAGGACTGTTTGAAGACAATTGGCGTTTTGGTGGTGATCCAATAGCACTTGATTTGTTATTTAGGCCTAATTTGTGGTATTTTCCAGTGTATAGTCTAAAAATCTGATAATTCCTTTAAAGCAATCTACTGAAAGCTCTTGATATGTTATGATATGTCACATTGGGCTCCTGAAGGTACAATTGGTTTGGGTTTTTTCAATATATTTTCAAAGGAATACCCAATTTAGGGTTTGAAACCTAATAGGTAAATAATGTCTTGAATGCCTAGAAAGTGAAAAACTGATAAAACAGTGATTTGAATGTTAGAGAGTTTGATTTAATTCTGCCTTATTGATGTTGTTAAAGGTGACTAAATGTTTGGAAAGGGTTTTGAAGGCAAATATGTTGTTTTTGGATGATTGAGCAATAAGAACCTATTGTGGAAAATGGTGCTTTGGCTGCAAAAGGTAATGGGTCTGATAATACAATGTTATGTGAATATGTTCTTAGTTGTTTCAGTTAAATTGATGAGGATTACAGTGGTGTGAAGGTTTGGTGTTAGTTTGAAAGAAAGAATGTATGATTAGTTGTCTATTTGCCAGGGGAAAAGAGTTGTATTGAAGGGTGAAAGAGATGAATGGTTTTGTTTGTTTCTAATCAAGTTTTGTGTTGATACAGTCATATGATGGTGGTTAGGTTGCATTTTGTATCTGATAATGATGTGGATTACTTATTTTTTTAAACCGATGACTGAAAGCCATGTGAATGGCTAGAGAATTTTGATGGATAGATGAGTGAATTTGGTGAAATGTATAGTGGATTTTGGGTGATTGTTCAATTTGATCTTCTTAGTTGAGTTTGGGTCTGAAGTACCCCTGTTGAATTGAGGTTTTTGGTAGATGCTCTTGCATCACTTTGGTTCTTTAACAGATGTTTATCCAAAACTCAAAAATGTTCTTGGAAGTACATATACAATAAATAACTTGTCTCTTAGCCTTCATCAGTGAACTAAGCAATTAGAACAATTATACCAAAGTGCTGCCAATCTTTGTGTAATTGCCACTTATAAACGTATAAGTCATTGCCATCTGTAGATTTCCAAATCTGATCATTAACATGATTGAGATGCACAAAAATTCATTGTCTTTCCAATAACAATATTATTTGCATGTGAAACTAATAGACCCAACTGAAGGAAGCTAAAAAAACTGAAGCAGTCACAATTCAAAACTAATTACTTTTGCCTTTTCATTTGTTGCACCATTGGAATTTAGCAAAAATATTATATAACTGGAATCTAAAACCAAAGCCCTCCACAAGATTTCATGTTTGTGATTTAATGATTGTATTCTAGTACCTTCCAATTGATCTTAAACTTAAAGACTCTTTCTGAGACAAAATAATCAGCACTCGTCAAAACAAAATAATAAACATATATAAGCAAAAGAAGACGTACTGTGGAAAAATCTAGTGTCTTGAATATGAAAATGAAACATTTAACCTGCAATTGCTAATTTAAATTGAATAAGCATGTATCCTATTGAAGTTGTCCTACTCTCCAAGTTGGACAAGATATTTCATGTATGCACAATGAACAAAATAACTATTCTGTCTGATCGCACTCATATTTTGAATTTTCATGATGATAGCAAACAGAACAAAATAACTGTTTTACTCTGCCAATAACATGATTCCATTTGGTGAAGGACAAAGAGTTCAAAAAATTTTAAGATTATCATTTCATTGAATCAAATTATTTACAGATAAGCACACAGTCGTCATATTCACCCAATGTCACTAGCATGATTATATTTGGCAAACAGCCAAGTTCAAAACTTTTGCATTTGCCATTTAATAGAATCAAATTGTCAGACAACAATACAGCTTAATGTGATTTTACTAGCAAATGGTTTCCCACAAGCAACATGATCATGAATGGAGCCCAAGATTTGCAATTTTGCAGATAGATTAATAGCAAACCAAATCTGACCTCATCTATGGATGACCACAAATATAGAATTAATTAACCTTATCAAAAGAGAGCAATTATAAAACAGTTCTTGATGCAACTGATCTGATAAGACTTTTGTCTGGGGGAAAGTTGCAGACATGCATCTTAAGCAATAAAGTTCCAATTCATGATGCAGGGCTCTTGCCATCACCAGCAAATAAAACTAGGAAAACATCCTCATTCCGGGCAACCTTGATTATTCGCAGGCCCAAAGTTGCAGCCATTAAAATTCTTGTTTGAATAAAAAAATTATGAACAATTGTTACCAAAGATAAAAGAGGGTAGCCAAATCCAAATAGCAAACCAAGAAAACACATGGTATCAACTAGCATCATTGAGTTACATCCACTACAATCATAGTATTATTACATTAAGCGTATCCCCCAGATAGAATGAAATAATTTGAAATAGCTTCACAGATTACATTTAACAGCAGTAATGCATAAAATTAATCCAAACTACCAACCCACCTCAGCCCCTTATAAACCAATTTTGAATTCGACATCACTTGGAAATGCTCTTGGCGTAAGTGGTTCACTCACTGCAAGGAGATCATTGCAAAGACCCGTAAAAGCAATAGAATCTGTTTCAATAGGTTTAAATTTTATAAGAGCAGCAGGAACTAGATCCTCATCCTCAAGAGTCGGCATTTTCTCGCCAGGTTTTGCATCACGTGGAATTGTACAACTCTTAGGTACTGCTGGTCCCAATAGCTCAAAATCCAGACTTGAATGTTTTAAAGCTGATCTTGCAAACTGAAAAAACAAAAAAGACCAATCAATTTTCAATGAAATATTTTAGCCCCTATTGGACAAGTGCACAAAATCAAAGTTCCTCCAGTTTGATTGCAAGGTGCACTATAGGAAACTTGTACCCAGAAATTAAAGCAGAGAGACCAGAGAAACCAAAAATTAAACATATTTAAAAATTTATGTTCCTTGTACTTCAAACAATTGAACCTACCTCAAAATAATTATAGACTATATCCTATGCTACCCTCAAAATAGTTATATGTACCATGTGGAAGACATATCCAAGCCATCCAAGATGATTAGAACTCTAAAACTCACCAATGCAACTGTTGATTTAGTGGGATTTGAACCAGGGCTTGGAGTTACTGATGCAGATATCCAAGGGTAAGTACCAATGACAGAAAGAACTCGTGTTATGTACTAATCCAAACCAACAACTGTAGAATAGTGTTATACCATTATCACACCTTAGGAAGAGTCAACCAACAGGCTTCAGAGTTGATTTTATGCCAATAATGCGACAAAGAGTTAATTACATGCCAACTCAAGCCAACATACAGCCTACTTGTAAATTCCATTATTAATGCTTTCTGTTTTGTAATTAGCTTGAAATTCAGATAATATTTTACTCTACTCAATTCTTCAGAAAAAATGAAGAGAACTTGGGGGCACTTGGCAACTTGGGAAGAGTATTATAAGTATAACTATGGATAAGACTAAAGTTAGAAGAGATTCAAAAGGCCTATAACAAATGGCTTACTATTAAGGCAAACTAAGAGGGAGGAAACTAAGCATACTAGTGTTTCTCCAAGTTTTGGAAACACTGTAAGTACTAAATACAATGTATTGAATATGCAATATCAATGCATTAATCTTATAATCAATCTGATAATCATAACATGAATAATGATTTATATTTCATCAATCAAGTTGCAAATTGAGGAATCATAAGAGCTGAGAAATGGCACTAAAAAAATTAAATCATGCATTCTACATAGCTACATTGAGCAACAAGCTCAAAAATCAGAATCATCATCCGCTAGATATCTCAGAATTACTCTTCATCACTAGAACTACTGGACTCAATTGCCTTCTGCAATGAGACCCCAACCGCCCCTGGCTGCACACCCTGCTCCTCATCAATCTACACTGGTTCGTTGGGATCTAAATCCCACCATGCTGCTGGAATTGGAGCTTATTTGAGTAGCAAATCTTCACCAATTGACGAATATTTCAATCACGGTCTCATTTTTGGCAAACAGTATGGACCACAAGAACTCACCATAATTTTACCAAAAATTTGGTCCAATAGTTGTTAAACCACACCACCATTATTTACTATGCTTTTACCTCAGACCGTTATGCCACAGTAATCTGTGCATAAGTGGTGTTTGATAGTCTGGAATTTATTATAAACATTTCAATTTGAGGTAATACTCGCCAATACCATTAAATTTGCACCTAATATTGGGGCCATATTTGCCATGAAATTATAAACCATGCTTTGGTTCTGCATCCTGATCACCTGGCATTTATATCTACCATTATCAAATTTGGCAGGATTTGCCACATAAAATTCATATAAATAACATCTAGGTTCTCCACAATTGTGATGTGGTTCACTGGCAGGGTCAATTTTTGCCTAGAACAGCTGTCACGGTTACCACCCCACTAAAGCTTTCGATCATTCAATGCAATCAATATTCAACAACTACCTCCTGGCTTTCTTTGCCTTTCTAACACAAATATTTGGCTTTGCTTTCAACCAAGTAATCTGATTTCATGGCCTCCTTGTTTTCCCTCCCTTTTTAACAAAAAGCTTTCAGATTTATTATTTAACTGAGCAATCTGCTTACACTAGATCTAGGTGAACCAAGGAGGACTTGTTCCCTATAAATTTGGTTCAGTTTTTCAACTTTTAAGATTAAAGGCAATATGGACAATCACTCCAACTATCCAGATGTATCTCTTGTGCAAATATTAGCTTCATTTAGACATAGAATAGTGTTAAATTATGATCAGATTTAATGCACAGAAAATTAATTCAAATCAGACACAATAACACAGCATCTACCCTGGGAAAACCCTCCTCTTGAGGGAGAAAAACCCAGCAACAAATATATATCTTTTATATATAAACAAAGGAAACAATTACTTTACAATGAGGCCAATCACAAGGCCAATATTCTGCACCAATAATGGCGACAATAACAATCTGCCCTTCATGAGACTCAGATCTGCACTATGAGTAATTTACAATCTGCTTCTTGAATAATTCACACTTTTCTCTTGAACACTTTGCACTTGTCTCTTGAACAGTTCGCACATGAGTGAAGGAAGGAGATGAACTTACTTCATTGCGAAAATGACAGGAAGAGACCTTGTATAAATACACACTTATGAGAGAGGTCGCACCTCTTCATGTAGAAGGTCGGCCCATAATACAAAAAAAGATAATTACAAATATAACTTACGAATTACAAGGAAGGTCGGCCAAGATAGCAAATAGGTGCTCTATAAATTAAATAGCTCTCAAGCTAATATTTAATTTATCCAATCAAGAACAATTAACAGGCTGGAAGGAATCGTACGAAGCTGCATTTATCATCAACAAATAGCATGATGACAGCTGTATTCTTTGTATTAGGATTTTCAGTCATCAAGCAAGAAGACAACTTTGTTTATGTTTTGTCTAACTCGTACTAGTTTTCTTTTGTGTTAAGATTTCCCCATTGTAAATGTCTTCTTTGTCTACCATGATTACACTCCTTTGGTTGAATATTGTTTTTCATTACTTTCAAAGTCACGGAGTATTTTAAAAGTTGCTTCTTCTTCTGCCTAATCAGACAGTGTGGACTTCTTTCCAGGAAGAAATAAGCATGTGCCCTTTGAATCACTTACCAAGCCCAAAATCTCTTTTGATCGTTTGATCCTTTATTGATCAACATCTGATGCCATTCAATCCTTTATTGGGCAGAGATGATGTATTAAATACCAAAAATCAAAAGATTTCCACATTATAAATGTCTTCATTGTCTACAGTGATTATGCTGCCATTTTGGTTGAGGTTTTCTTTTAATTAAGTTATCCCTACTCTCAAAATCACAAAGTATTCTAATAGTTGCTTCTTCATCTCCCACCACACATTTCTTGTCTGATCAAATTGGCTTGAATTTCTTTTGAGAAAGAAATTAGCATGTGCCCTTTGAATCACTTACCAGGCCCAAGATCTCTTTTTGATCGTTTTCCTTTATTGACCAACAATCAGTGTCATTCAATCCTTTATTGGGGAAAAGTTCTGTTAAATATCAAAAACAAAGCATCCAAAAAAAATTATGGCGCTGCCTTGAACTCCACCCCAAGTCAATTGGGAGGGAAAACAGCAGCCTTTGGCTGCCCTATTCTCTCCTAACCATTCCATTCTCCCCAAACATGTTCAATTTATATTTCTTTGCTTGGGAGTGAGATGTAATGTTTGATGCTTTATTGATGCTCCTTATTCATAGTTTGAATTGTCATTCCCGTCATTATGACTGATGATTTAAATGTGAATGATTTGTAATATGAATTGATAATTCTAAATGACTTAGGATGATGTATTTAAATATAAGTCCTAGACACAAAGATTCTACCAACCAAGTTTACCATTTTTCTTTCCATTGAAAGAAGTTTGCAAATAAAAAAAATCAGATTATCCCTCTATGATGCACTAGAAGTAGTGCATAAGTGAGCAATCTTCTCTTCTACAGTCTCAGTTCTACCATCATGATCATGCATTTGTGCATCAAGAATGTCAATTCCATGTCGTCTATCTATAAGCGCATCATTTCTTCTTATTTCATAGTCAAACCTATAAGACCACCTAGCTGTTCTTACCATATTGTCAACAAAATCATCAAAAGTATTCTAGAAATGATCTCTCAAATAAATAAAAACATCTCCTCTACCAGATGTACCAACTAGCTTAAATGTGAGACTTACCAACGTCCTTAGCTTTCCAAGAGTATTTGTTCTTCTTGGACAATTTGAAACTTCTTCATGTCTTTGTTGGCGTTCAAGTTGCCTTCTTTTCTCCATTTTCAAATTCTTTTAGGTCCGGTTGCTACTTCTAGGTTGAAATTACAACAGAATTACCAATCGTCTTTTAGAAGAGACTTCAACTTTTCTTGTAGCATTGGCAAGAAATGACCCCAAGATGGCACCAAATGTTAGGTCCCAAAACTACAGGTTCTAAATCATAGAACTCTTTTCTACCTTCAAGGTCAAGGGTTTTTCTTCGAGAAGGTAAAACAAGGGTTCCTCAATTGACTCCAGATGATTAACGGCTAACTAATGAGAGAGTGATCTCTCCTACACTTGAGCTCAACTAGACTCAAGAGGGTGTTCCTAGAGACATCCTTAATAATTATTAAATCAATTAAAATGTACAATAAATAGAATAAATAGCAACTATACCCAGATATACACTTGACCCTCATATTTGTCATTAGGTCAAAGTTGGCGACAAAAGGCCTTTTATATATCCAATAAAATACTCTACAACATGTATCTACAGACATTAACATTATTATAATCCCCTGCAATGGTTTTTTTTAACATTTCATAGACATTGGCAAAGTACAGACATGTTGGTAACGGTTTCCGAAAAGTTTAATAGTTCTGCTTGCATAAGATTTATCCCCAGTCTACATTAATGAACCATACACAACATAAGTAAAACATATTCTACTTCCTATAACTATTGGTAATAAATTTTGTTAATTTTAAATGTATGTGGGCAGTCAAGTTCTTCAAGACTAGTGCCTTATTGGGTCACAAAGTTACATTCAGCCATTAAAACCAATAAACAAGAAATTATAACAGAGACACGACATACAACAGCCACATCTATTTAATAATCCCTCATCAAACTTGTAAATACTTGTAGAAACCCTGGTTTCCTCTGTTTCTCAGATCTGACTGTTTTGTTTGTTTTTCTGAAGTTTTTGATTTTTTTTGTGATTTTTGGGTTTTTGCATAAGATATGAAAGATGGCGATTTTGATAATAAATGATATAAAATCTAAATAAAATGCTAAACTGCCAATATAGATAGGAAATACAAGTTCTATTGAAGGCAAATCTTTTATTGTTCAGATAGAATCAATACAATAAAGAGCTGGTAGCATGCAATAAGGAAATAGCAATATTATATTGAAAGAACCTGGTAATCAGCAACTGGAAATAATTGGTACGGCTGCAATATAACTTCTTCCTCCCTCCTTCTAATGCTTGCAGAATGATCCAAACACCTAGGCGCCAAGATTGGTGAATTCTGCCTGCCAGAAGAATAGGCGATTTGACCAAGGTTAAAAACACACCCCTTTTATGCTTGTACGGCCTGCTGCAAGGTACGGCTATGTCAGAAACAGCAAGTACAAAGGTACGGCTTCTTGAAATCAGTGCCAAACCCTTAAGTATGATGCGCCTTGATGAACAACTGCCTTCTGAATGAAAACCCTGACAAAAACTCTGAAGATCGAATCACTATGAAGCTCTGTAATTTCTTCTGAATGAAGAAATCTCTATCTGGCAATAAATCAGGTGATATCTCACACCCTCTGAACTGCTTTCACTGGAGATGGCTCGTTCCCCAATGCATTCGAGACTGAAACCCTAAGTTTTTGTGCTCAGACCAAACTTGATCAATTTTCAATAACTCAATAGACATAATGGCTCGATTTTCAATGCAAAGCATATATCTTCTTGAAAAGTGCGATTTCCACAATAATAGGGATTCATTAAAGAATTCGACTTTTCATTATTTAATTTCTCAATAGTCTCAGCTCAAATAATTAATCATCAATTTAATCGTCAAATGGCCCCTTCCAATGTTGGGCGACCCCTTTATCAAAATCACTTAAGTCGTAATATTAAATATTACAACTTTATATTATAATCTCCAATTAATTAATATTTAATTAATTCAATGAAATATTAGTATCTCCCTCATTATTCATCCGATGCTCGAGCCGTCTGAAGCTGACGAACACTGAAGTGATTCTGAACATAATCCATCCATACTGCTAAAAATAGCAAGGGTCCCACGCTGACTGCCACTAACTGCTAAAAATAGCAACTTATGCAAGAAGTGTCCGAACAAGCCCGAACGAAAGCCAATTGATCAAGAACTGCCAACTGAAGCTAAGCCAAGCTCCAACATGACCCTCTATCCAGTCTATCAGCCTACGAGGGTCGCATGATAGGCTAATCCTGTGCTCTGAGAGATGTCAACCAGAAGGGGACATGACAATACTCACCTATAACAATAAAGAGACCATTACAATAACATATTGCAATGTATTAAGGTGTTGCAACACTTGTCAAATTCTAGTTAAGGTTGCATCAACAAATGTGATTGAAAAAATAAAAAATATGATGAGAAAAAAGACTATCACACTTCTCTACACAAAAATTCTCTCAAAATACATACAACTAACCAAAGAGACATGTGAATTGCGAGAAAATTGTTGTCATTACATTCTCCATTATTCTATGCATTAACGGCAAGTTGATCTGAATGTACAAAGCAAAAGAGTGCACATGAAATCAGCTGAAATAGTGGCCTAGAGATGGCATGAATGTATCAGGCTCTACAACTCAACTGTTGCAATAGATTAAGGCATGGTCATTTGTGTCATTTCCTCCTTTGATTCCATGCCCTCTTGCAAAGACTGATTTTTCAAGCACATTCAGACCTGATCTGGTAACTAGAGGGCAATATTGTCTCATTAATGGTGCCATGTGTTGTTTTCCACTTTATCATTGAAAATCACACACAAATCCACACCCAAATGATGAACAATGCTTTCCAAGCTGAAAAAAAATGATTTGAGGTGGCATTGCATCAAATATGGTCATAAATGGCCTTTTGGACATCCAAGGGAGTAGGAGAATTTGAACAATGAAAAATGACAAGAGTTTCGAACTTCGAAGGTTGGGGATACCTCATATTCATGTCTCTAGTCAAGCTGCCAAAGATCAAGGGTGACAAAGAACACATAACATTAAAGAATTGGGAATGGGAAAAGTCTGAAAAAGCAACTCCAAAAAAGTGTAAGTGTCAAAATATCAAGGATTGGGATTCAAGCATGCCTCTTGACAAGTCCTCAAGGAGAGGGAAGGTTGAACATCCGATGCTGAAGGAGTAGTTAGAAGAAGGTTTGGAAGTCGAAGGGTTGGGTAATAGGAACATAAAGGTTTGGAAGGCCGAGGGATCAAGATGTCAAGGATGACATGGAAAGGATACCCAAGTAGAAAGAAGCCCACAACTCCGCTTCCAATAAAGCATTTGAGTAAAACATTGAGTCAAGAGCCAAGAAAGGTCCAAATGACGTACCGAGTAAAAGATGGTCTAAAACTTCAATTTGAAAGACCTCAAAATAAAATTAACTGCAAAGGACCGAGAGGTCAACCGCAAAGAAAAAAGTATGCAAGGAAGGGGAAATCTGACAGGTCAATGAGAATAGAGGGGAAGGTAGAGATAAATGGAATGGCATACTAAGATTGATAACTCTAAAAGTCTGAAACTCCGAAAACTTTCAAAAATCAAGAAATAACCCAACACATGATTTTTTAAATTTTCCGAAAACATTTAACACCAAAAGGGCACACAAAGGACAACACCTAGGAAAAATACACAAACAAAGACCCATACAAAGATTTCTCAGATCGCACAAGGAAACTAGGACTCAAGCAAAATATGGTATTGTAGATTTGAATCCCAACATATGGCATAGGAGATTTTATACACTCTATTGGCATACCCTTAGATCTTGTTTTGCCCTCCATAAACAATCTATTTACCTCTACCTTCTCAACTTCGGTTATCTATGGACAAACTTTAACCTTGTCTTATAATGCCCAAAAAGTGACTAGATACCCTAGTGTTGATTCCTTTGAAATCTTTGTTGCAAAAATGACAACCAAACTCTATTTCCCACTAAATTTTGCTTTTTTATCTTTGTCTAAAACTATTATAAATTGCAAAAGAAGTTTAGAGGGTTTGAATGGGCCCTAGTGGAACCCCATTTTGATGTGTCTCATCTTTGATTTGTTTTGCTCCAAAGTTGTGCATTAGACCTTATCCACCCATTGTGTATAACCGATCTGAGATATCCTAATTGGGTCCCCTAAGTGTCGAACGATGCAAAAATCCATAAAGTTTAAGTTTGGGCTATTTTTGGTGTCTTAGTGTTTATGTGTTTGTCACCTTTTCGAGGTTTCGGGGATATCCATGCTTGTATGCCCTTCCTATTGATCCTAAAACCCCACTTGGAGCCATTGTGAAATTTTCCTAAGTCTTGTGTTTGTTAGCCTTTTGGAGTTTCAGGGTTTCTCTTCCCTTCATACGATCCCTTCCACGTGTTGATGCGTGTTTTATGACACAACAAACATTCTAGAATAAAGAGTCCAAAGACGCTCTATCCCCTCTTGAAAAACTACCTTGTATGCTAAGATTGCAAGTAAGATCATACGGTAATTCCAATGTTTAAGATGAATGCGGATGAGCTCTGTGGTTTGATGTGATTATGCTGGTAACACAAAGGGACTTACGCTAGGCTTGTTCAATTCACAATGAAGGTCTAGACAATGAAGCTCTATTGTTTGGGTCATGGATCAAACAAACTGAAAAAGGAGATAAAGGTTCAAAAGTTTTAATCTACTCCTAAGAATTCAAGAGATGGTATTGACTTGGTGGAACCAATAACCACGCTTTGCTTCGCCACGCTCAACGACAACTACACAAAGGGGGTGCAATCTTCAAGGGAATGTGCTTATGATTTTCAAGTCGTGAATAACTACCATCAAATCGAACAATAATTATTCAGACAGAAGTTAAGCATCCACAAAATAAGCTCAGGCTAACTTTACGCATTGAATGAAAATCATCCATTCAAAGAAAGTATGAGCAAAAGTTTCACCACAAATCAATACTTATCAAATCTTGCATTCATCTAACATACATGAAAAGAAATCTAAACTATGATGAGGGATAAGAACCATGACAACCCCAAAATAAGAGAAGCAATCACCATCAGAACAATGCATGCATTACTTATTACTTTGGCAATCTTACAACAGTTGCTTATCTCAACATGTTTTGCAACATGCTCCCATGCTTTACAAATGAGGGGGTGAGCTCAATTTATAGGCTCCCCAATTACAATTCAATGGCCAAGATTAATTTGGAATCAACGGCCGAGATTATAAAATGAAACCCTAATTAGGGTTTGTCCTAACTAAATCCTTCTCGACCAATGAGAAAATTACATTCGAGGACACTTGTCCATTTTACCAAATATGAACCAACAAATAAAATAGAAAGTTGTTGAATCTGGATGTGCTGACTTGGAACAATCTGATTGGTCAGAAGATGACGAGGCGCCACCTTAGTGTGTTGGAGGTCTTCCTTGATGGCTTTGTTGTTCTTCCATGTTCTTGCCTTAGAATATTTTTCCTACCGATGACTTTATCCTTTGTGCTTCGATCTTGGATGACTTTGGCTTCTTCTTCTCACCTCGCCTTGGAGCACCTGTTTAGACTTGAAGCCCTTAAATCTTTCTTTCCGGATTGCTTTGGAATTCCTTCATGTGCCTTGAATTTGGACAGGAACTTCCTTGTGCTTTCGCCGCACTGAAGGAAAATTGGAACTTTTTCTATAGAGAATTTCCCATACTTAGCCAAATTTTGGCTACTTCGTAATACCTTCAATATTTTGGCCATTTTTTGTGCTCAAATAAACTTCGCGGGTAGGTTTGCCTTCAATTTTGAATTTGGCTTGCGTAGGTTGGATGTACTTGATGATGCGCCTGCCGTTGTCTTCATGATGCCAAACTCTTGACGGACTTCCTGTTGGTCTTGCAATGTGCAATGGTGGACTTCCAAGTTTTCTTTCATCTCCCTTCCGGTCGGACTTTACACTTTCTTTGCCATTTTCCTCGCCTTGTGTAGTCATCCACCTGCAACAAAACAAATTTATTTTAGATAACTTTTCAAGATAAGCTTTGAAAGATTTTTACAATTTTCATTTTCAAGCTTTTAATTTTCCTTCCGTCCAATTTCATTCGGCCACATTTTCCTTCGTTCGACTTTTGTCTTCCAATTTTATTTTGCCATAACTTCTTTATTTGGCCAGAATTTTCTTGCTTTTTCCAAAATTATTTGGCCACGTCCAATTTTACTTGGCCATAATTTCTTGATTTTTCCACAATTTGCCTAGCCATGTCCAATTTTATTTAGCCATAAATTTGCTTTGTCCAAAATTATTTCGCCATTACCTTCCTTCGTCCAAAATTATTTTGCCGTAAATCTAATCATCCAAAAATCTCTGGCAAAATTTATTTCATCTTGTCACGATTTATCTAGCCATGTCCAATTTTATTTGGCCATTTCCCTCTTTCGTTGGCCATATTTTCTTGCCATCCTAAGTTATTTGGCCATGATTTTTTAATCGTCCAATTTATTTGGCCAAAATTTATTTCATCTTCCCAAATTATCTTGGCAAAAACTTGATTTGGTATTTGGACTTAGGCGAATTTTCAAGCATATTTTAATATTTTCCAAAGTCCACAATTAGGCAAAATTTTCAATTTTCACACCCCTCTATACATGGCGGACTTGACTCATTTCTTTGCCATTCAACCTTTTCTTTGGGGCGGACTTCATCCATTTTGTTGCCACTTTCAATTTGATTTAGGGCGGACTTCCTCACTTCTTAAGCCATTGTCTTATGCTTAAGGAAGACTTCAGCCTTGGCCTTGCCATGTAATACTTAACCAAGGCGGATTTGATGTATGTTCTTGTCATTTAATGCTTTGTCCAAGGCGGACTTTGACCTGTAACTTGCCATTTAGGCTTATGGCTGAGGACGGACTTTCTGGTTTTCATTGCCATTCACCATCTCTTCACTAGTATCTTGGCCATTTACCATTTGACTAAGGCGGACTTGAGCTATTTGGATGCCATTTCAGCCTTGACCAAAGGCGGACTTCAGCCTTTGGATAGCCATATGAGGGGCAGACTTCAGCTTTAACCTGGCCACTTTCTCATGTCTAGGGCGGACTTCAGCCTGTGGTTGACCATTTCACTCTTTGGCTGGGCGGACTTAGTCAATTCCCTTGCCATTCATAGGGCGGAGTTTACTACATTTCATGCCATTGCATTGTTTGGTCAAGGGCGGACTTCACCAAATTGTTTGCCATTGGCTCTCTTGTTGGGCGGACTTCCTTGTTTTCATTGCCATTGGACAAGGCGGACTTCTTTACTTCTTTGGCCATTGCCTAATGCTCAAGGGGAGGACTTTGTCATTCTCTAATCCACTTCACTTCTTACCCAAGGCGGACTTCAGCTTGTATCTGTCCATTGCTTCATTTAGTGGGCAGACTTCAGCCTGTGGTTGACCATTGCCAACCTTGTTGCTGGGCGGACTTCAGCTTGTAGTTGACCATTGCCAACCTTTACCCAGCTTTTGTTAAGGCGGACTCCATTGATTGTTTGGCCATTGATCAGATTTTTATGCCATTGATCCTTCTTTCCTGGGCGGAGTTCCTTCATTTCATTGCCATTTCTACTCAGGCTGAAGCTTCACCATTGACTATGAGCTGAAAGTCTTCCATACTTTTTACAGACTTAGCCTTTGCCATGAATGAATGTTCAGATTTCTCACGATTTTCCAGATTTTTCCATGAATGTTCAGTCATTATCTCAGATTTCTCATCAGTTTCTCAGATTTTTTGATGAATTGCTCGGATTTCTTGACGGATTTCATGGATTTTCACCAATTTTAGTGCTCTTTACCAGATTTCTCTGTGATTTTCCAGAATTTTACCAAAATTTCAAAAAAAAATTCGAATCGATTTTCTGAGAGTTTCGTTGATCTTTTCAAACTTCTGAGTGGATTTTTGAAACCCGTGACCCTTCTAAAAATAGAAACTTTCTAAAAATAGAAATTTTCCAAAAATAGCAACTTTCCAAAAATAGACCCTAAAAAATAGGGGTCCCAGAATTGCCCAAAAGTGCCAAAAAAGTAGGTCCTAAAAAATAGGGGGCCCGGGGTGAGAAACCCTAAAAACTTGGAGGTGTCAAAATCGACCGAAACGACAGTCGATCTTCGTCTCCCGGGCCTTCTAAGCACGATGGTGACGTTTATTCAGTGATCCAGGCGAAAACTCACTGACTCGACTCGGGTGACTGTTCAAAATACAGACTCCTCATTACAAAAAGACTGGTGATAAGCAATTGCGACGCCAAGGCAAAACCAAAAAGCAAAAAGAACAAAGGGTCCCCATTTGCAATGGGGCGATGTGTGAAAAGGTCACAACACCACCCAAGACGCTTTGAGAGTCTACTCTTTTTCTAAGTGTTTCGGAGTGTTGGAATTCTTCATCCCATCACCCCCCTATCGGACTTGTCATCCCAATCATGCCTTCCCAAAAATTTTGACATTCCAAAATTTTATATGACTTCATATTTTTTCGAAGCTTCACAACTTTCCATCCTTCCACCCCTTTTCCGATTCCTCAATTTCCCAAAACTCTACAAAAGTGCAACAAAAGGAAAGAAATAGTTCAAATATTACCAAGTTTGTAAGTTCATGAACTTGTTGAAAGGCCCACATGGTTCCTAAGTTTGCAAGCGCAACAAAAGGGGAAGAAATAGTTCAAATGTCAGCAAGTTCGTAAGTTCACAAACTTGTCAAAAGGCCAACATGGTTCTTAAGTTTGCAAAACGTGTGAAAGTACAATATGGATTGCCACATCAAAAAAAGTGTGAAAGATTAAAGAAAGAAGCGAAGTCGTAAGGTTCTTGTTTTCACTATGTTCACAAGTTTGTGAACCTACCAAAAATGCAACATAGGTTTATGAGTTCTTCATTTCATCGAAAGTGTGACACACTAATATAGAAAGAGAGATAAGTGAACAAGATAAGGAAAGTAGATGGCCAAGTTCCAAATGTCAACGAGTCCGCGAGTTTGCGAACTTGCTAAAAGTGTGATGCAATTCGTGAAAGGCCAATGACTTCGATAAATAAAGTGCAAATATTTCAACTGGGCAATATTTTTATACTTATTCAAAAGTTGAAAGTGTTGAATGGAATGGCGTGGTTTTCATGTCTCCCCTAGCTACCTACATTTACTCCACCTACTATCCTATCTTTCGAGGACAGTATTAATGACTAGAAGTGTTGCAAATGAAAGGAAGGTGGATCCCCATACTTTGTGGCTACAAAAGGACATGATTGAGTTAGATTTAAGGTACCGTAATGATGAAAACATGGTGTGGGGACATGGGCGCCCCTACTACTACAAAAATCACAAATTTTCACGATTCCTACAAGTTTGCATTTTTCCCATTTTGGACGACCTGCAATGGGTGTATGGAACTTCATTTTTCCATTATTCAAAGAGGGAAAAATCAGTTTTGGAGAAGAACATAGCAGAGAGAAAAACTTCACAACAAACCCTAGGGTTCACAATTTCTAAATTTGGGTGTTGCAACATTGTATTGTAATGATCTGGGTCTATCCCAAATTAGTTGTAAACATAACCTTTGTAGATTGAGTGATTAAAAGCATATTCAACCTTGATTGTCCATTTGTGTGGTGTGCATTTCTAGATGTGTTTTTGATTAGTTGGCCAACTAAACGATTGTAAAATCCTTGTAAAGCTATTGCAAGGTATCTTCTCAAAACAATAAAAGAAATGTATGGGTATAATCATGGATTATTAAATAGACTCATTTAATATTCTACAACTATCAATGATTTTCTTAAATGTATGTGTAGAGCCTAGCTTGCTTGTACATTTTGAAAAACCTAGTCTTTTATGATATCTTGAGTAAGGTATCACCTTTGTTTCATTTTTTGTATTTTTTGTATGAACTCAAAGCCTTTGTTGCCCAACTAGATAATGGCATCGGTTTGCTACTAGCTCTTTCTCCCATCATCCCAACACACTAAACACAAATTAATGTAAACAACTTCTATTTTTATATATGCTAGTGTGCTCCAACTGCCGTGTCTGGATGTATATAACATCAATGGGCTATTAAAAAGCACATTCATTGACATTTATGTGGCAGATGATCTACTCTAATAAGATGCTTGACCTTGTGTTTTGCAAACCAGCATATAGACACAAAGTGACAACTGATGATATAAGGGGTGCATAAGCAGTCGGTATGGTTTGTGTCATTGTTAGTGTTTAATTGTTGTTGTGATATTTGTAGCAGCATCTTAGGGAAATCCCCTTGGTTCAACAGAGCCAAAAGTGAAGGAGTTCCTACCCACCTCGATAATTGGTCCTCAGCTGCCCAACATGACTATAAGATTTGTGGTACTCTTCCCAAGTTCGACACCCTTGGCACTTGGGAAATAATCCAGTGTTAGGGATTTGGGGCTCACAACTCAGATCACCAACAGGCCCTTTACATAAGGTCTTAAGAGAAGGTAAGGGCATTTAAACAAGTTATGCGGCTGTCCCTGCTTCACCCACAGCACTGCCACACCCTAAACAACTGCCATGTCTTGTTTGTTCCCTGCTAACACTTTCATTTTCACCACTCCCATTGCTAGTTGTATTGTTTTTGAGAAATAACGAAGTGCAAACTGAAAAAAAGGAAATAAATTTGAAAATTAAATAACTGCTTTAAGTTTTTAACTCTTTTGATTTTATTTTATTTTAATCTGAATATCAAAAACGAAAAAACTGACAACTAGCTCACTATTGCTGCTCTGTCAAACCTCAAGTCTTTGGTTCACAAATACCAAATCAAATGTTTGTTTCTTTTCAAACCTCAAGGCTGCCCACTGCTGCAATATATTTTGCTGTTGTTTTTTTTATTTTTTAAACAAGAGTTCTGCTTTTTGGGGTTTGAAAGCAGAGTGGATTTTGAACAAGGTGTGTGGGTCTTGTGGGCCCGCCACCCTACTTATTTTTAATTTTTTTAATCCAATCAGAGAAAAATAAACTCAATTGTGTTTTTTGGCTCGGGACCCCTGGCAGTCCAAAATTTTGAGACATCTCCAGTCAGCTCTACGGGATAAGCGATGGCCCGGCAATGTTTCCAGCACATCCCCATGTCCCCAAAACAACTTAAGTATACTGTATGGGGATGGCCAAAAAAACCAAGGGACACATCCCCATGGAATATAGTATATTAATGAAGCCCTTGTGATCTTCACATGAATTGTAAGAAAGCATTTAATAATTGTTAGAGGCTAATAAATATTTGTTAAGAGATATTTTCTATTTTGAAAGTCTTAAATATCTTAGAGAGTTTTTCAATAAGTTTTTAAAGAGGTTTGAGTTCATTTGTAAGTTTTATTTATTATTTTGTAAGAACTTTCAAATCTCTTGGCTTGCTATTGTCGACTTTGGCTTTGCTATTATGATTTATGTTTTCCTTGTGAGGATCTAATACTTATTTCTTAAGATCCTTGTTGGATGCTGCCTGATCTTGTTAATGCTCCTTAATTATGTTGTTAAGAGTGGAATCTCGAAGCAAAAGACACTCCTTATCTACACCTGTCTCTCCTTCTAAATGAATCGCAAGTAAATGTGTTTTGATCAAACCCTTTGCTTCATATGTATTTTCATATCACCAAGATGGTGTTTGTTTATGCTTGTGTGTGCTGTAAATTCATGTTTACACTCTCTTAGTAAGGGGGTTGGACTTTAGAGTTGTTAGAATATTGTCATTATGTCAAGGTGTGAGCTAGTTAGTTGTTTGCTTGAGCTGCTTGCCTGTGTGTTGAGCTACCTGCCTGCGTGTTGAGCTACTTGCCTACTTGCTTGAGCTACTTGGCCGTCTACTTCAGCTCCTTGCTTGTCTTCTTGTTGCCCAATCAGCCTTGTGTCAGCTTACTTGCTCTGTCACCTTCATGTCAGATTATGAGCCCAGTCAGCATTATGAGTCAAGTTTACATGTCAATAGTGGACTTTTCGATGCTCTTGTATATGGACTTCATCGGCTTCAATCTTATATTTGATCAAATTAATTGCAAATAAGCTGAATCGAATATAATCAATTTCCTTATTCTTGTGGCAGTTTATTCCTCCATTTCAAGTCTATTATTGGAGGCGATTTATTTTGGTGTATCGGCTTTGTCAGAATATTTTATGGTGGCCTTTTTTAAACCATGATAGAGAAGATTATGTGCTTAAACATTTTTTTAAAAGGCTATCAATATCTTTACATGGTGCAATAAACTTCAGGCTATTCTGTTTGGGTGATTTTGATAACGTTCTTTTTGAGGCAGCTCCTTTCTCATCGTGGTGGCAATTTTTAAAAAGAAGAAGTCGTGAATATTCTTGACAAATTGTGTGGGACAGCTTCAGTAGGCACGCATTGTTTTTAAGACTGTCGTTTCTTATCCTCCAGGTTTAGCGATGCCTTTGTAGCATCATAAAAATTCATTGAACATATTTTGATTGACGTTTTCTACTTGGCAGCTCCTTCAGGTAAGACGTCTCTATGGTGGCCAATAATTTTATCGTATTCCTCCTTTAGAGTGATGGGTTTAGGTTATTGTTGAGGCAGATTTTTCTTATGATATCAAGCTATTCCTTAGACCATCAATGGACTAAAAATGGTTTGCATTCAATGTCCTTTAGTGACTTATGAATTTGCTATCTCTGGTGCTTATGAGGAAGTTGACTTATTACATATTTGTTAGCAATTTTTAGATACTGGGTCTGCTTCGTTTTTTATGCTTGTCACCCTCTTTTTCTTACAGAGGATGAAATAATATAATGTGAGGACGTACAGTGAGTTTTGGACTTAATGAGATTATTATTTTAAACATTGCAGCCTCTATTTTCTGTGTGCTCAGGTGGTGATTATTTTGACATGATGAAGTAGTCGGGCTGTGCAGAAGCTATTATTCTGGATAAAAATTGCCGGCAATTAAAAACTTTCATCATATATCTTTTTGAAGTATGCAAAAAGTTTATCAAGCCTTCTTTAGAGTATGATATCTTCAGCCAATTCGTGTGGTGCTTAAGGTTGTTTGAGCTAGTTCAGGCATTTGTTTTTGGAGTTTATGCTGTGCGCTGGAGATGTGTTTGAACAGTATATGAAAGATAATTTTTCTGAGTTCATGGAGTGAGGGTGATAACATATTCAGACTCCTGGGACGGGCTGTGTAGAAAGTCAGTGTGTTTTCAGCAGTTCTTTGTGATTAAGTGAAGACTTTGCAGTTTATAAGAGTTCCAAAAGGTCAGAAGACATGGTCTAATATATTCTTTCATATATTTGTCTAATCTGTTTGGGGTTGCAGATTGTCTCAGTATGTATGGAGGTGCTTTGATTAATGTTAATGCTCAGAGTGAAGTTTTTGAAAAGGTTTGCTTTTGAAAGGAGAACAGCATTTATATGTCAGCATGTGTATTTCATTTGGAAGGCAGAATGTTCATTGGAGTCATAAGTGCATTGTTCCTGAGTTGTGAAGATTTTTTGGCGATTTGGTGCTCACATTGAAGTTGGTGCTTCAGCCTTTCGGAGTTGGTGCTTTGAAGGAGAGTTGGTGCTCACTTTGTAATTTGGGTTGGTGTCCATTGTTGATAATAAAAGCAATATCTTGCTGTGGTTTTTTACCCGAAAGGGTTTTCCATGTGAAAAACGCTGTTCATCTTGTTCATGGTGTTTTGTGTTGCTCTTAATGTTCTGATTTCTGATTCTTATGGTTTTGTGTTTTCAAACTCTGAAATACTGATTTGCCCCCTGTTGAAGACTACAACCGCGGGCCTCTACTTCCAGCCGCGATTTCATAAAGCAATAAATGAAATATAGCCTAACGGCTCTTTAATTTATTGGAGACACCTTTTAGTGAAGAGGCGCTTCACTTAAAAGATAAACAATATTTATTATTGTAGCCGACCTCTCCTTGATATTCGCCACTCTTCATGATGGCCGACCTCTTGAAGAAGAGACGCATCTCTTGGAAGAAGTCACATTCACTTTGTATATATAGGCGATCACTCTCTTCATTCTATGATTCAAGTTCGCACTTAGTAAGAGATCGAGCATTACCTTCAGCAGATTGAAGTCTTCAAGAGGGTCGAAATTATCCTCTACAAGGAGATCGATATTATCTTGGATTGCATCAAGTGTGGTGCTGTTAATTCGGCCTTGTAATTGGCCTCATTGTAAAGAGAATTGCTGTTTATTATTCAATATATAAGTGATATATTGTTGCTGGGTATTCTCCCTCAAGTTGGAGGGTTTTCCTAGGGTATATGCTGTGTCAAATTGTTTAAATTGTTCTATATCTGCTTATTTAATTTCTGATCCTAAAACTAACATGGTATCAAAGCGGGTTTAAGCAAGATCGTGATTAGATTTCTATAAGCAGCATTATCTTCCATTCTCATTCTCATCTTTGCGTGTCTATCTTATCTACGAAAATGACTTAAAGTTGAAGATAGACTCAATGGTGCCTCCAACTTCACCTCTTGGAAGTTTAGAGTACTTATTGCATTGGAAGAAAATGATATTATCGAGTTCGTGGAGAACGAGGAACCTGAACCTCCCGATGAGACTGAGAAGACTCAAAGGAGGAAGAATGGCACAAAGGCCAAGAAGGTATTGATTGATTCTGTGAAGGATCACCTTGTGCCTATTATCTCCAAGTTGAAGACAGCGAGAGAGATGTTCAAGACTTTGGAGGGACCATATGAGATCAATATTGAGGCAACAGCTTCATCACATCAAGATGGCGAAAGGAGATTCAGTCATCTCCTTCTTCATGAAGATCACCGAGTTGAGAGATCAGCTTTGTGCTATTGGTAATATGGTTGATGACAAAGATTTAGTCATGTTGGCACTCAATGGTCTTCCTCAATCTTGGGAGCCATTCATCCAAGGTATTAGTGGAAGATTGAAGCTACCAAAGTTTGATCGACTTAGGGGCAAAAAGTATTCAAGAGGAATCAAGATTGGCAGCAAGAAGTGTTGGACAGAGTTCTAACAATGAAAAAAATCATGTACTTGCTGCTCAAACATCGAAGAGGAAAGGTAGAGAAGGAAAGAAAGGCAATTTCAAGAGGAACAGAGATAGAAGATCGAATGGTGCTCTTAAATCTAAGATGAAGAAGGATCTCTCCCATATACAGTTCTTCAAACCTAACAAGTTTGGTCACTATGCGAGAGATTGTGCAACTAGACCAAAATAGCATGCTACTACAGCGGATGTGGATGAGGTCTCTCCTCAGAAGGATTCAAGAGACAATTCAAGTGGATTTCTATTTTATCTCAGCCCTATCAAGCAATGTTCCAACCGATAGCAGCACATGGTTGATTCATAGTGGTGCCTCTCGTCACATTACTGGATTTAGAGAACATCTTTCAAATTTGGTGGAGAGAGATACCAACATTCAAGTCATAATTGGAGATGATGCATGCTATTTTGTAAAGGGTGCAGGAGCCTCCTCTCTCCATCTAGATTCCCGCATTTCTCTTCATTTGAGCGATGTGTTGTTCGCACCAGATATCAAGAGGAACCTTGTATCAATTTCAGCTTTGGAGGACAAGGGATATCAAGTTGCATTTTCCAAGGGAAAAGTTCTTGCTTGGCCGAAGAACTCTAGCATCAAGACAACCCAGGTGATTGGTGTTCGGCAAGAGAGTCTTTATAGACTTTCCATTCTTCCAATGCAGGCGTTGTTACATGATTCTACTAGTTCAAGTGAGCTTTGGCATAGAAGACTTGCTCACCTTCATTTTAGAGATCTTCCATCCATGCAGAAGATGGCCACTGGCCTTCCAAAACTTAGTCAAGCGCATAAAGGTACTTGCCGAGAATGCACATTGGGTAAGAATACTAAAGGTCCTTTTCATAGTAGTGAAAGTAGATCTAAATGTATTCTAGATCTTGTTCATTCTGATTTGTGTGGTCCAATGTCTGTTGCTTCTTTGAGTGGTTTTTGGTATTATGTAATTTTCATTGATGACTACTCTAGAAAGACTTGGATTTATTTCTTAAAGACTAAGGAATTTGAAGAGGTACTTGAGAAATTCAAAGAATTTAAGGCTCAAGTAGAGAACTTGTCTGGGAAGAGGATCAAAGTTCTAAGATCTGATAACAGAGGAGAATACATCTCTGGAGGCTTCTGTAACTTTTGTATCGAGGCAGGGATTAAGAGGGAGTTTTGTGTCCCTTACAATCCACAGCAAAACGGTGTTGCAAAAAGGAAGAATAGATCCATTGTTGAGGCAGCTAAAGTTGTGATCCATGATCAAGACTTGCAAACCTTCCTTTTGACAGAAGCATCTAGAACTGTAGTGTATGTTCAGAATCGGAGCCCTCATTGTATTTTGGAGAACATGACTCCTAAAGAAGCATTCACAAGTGTGAAGCCTAAAGTTAGTCACTTAAGAATCTTTGGTTGTCCTGTGTATGTTCATGTGCCTAAAGATAAAACGACTAAGTTGGAACCATCTGGCAAGAAAGGAATATTTGTGGGCTATAGTGAATCCTCAAAATCCTACAAGATTTACATTCCAAGTCAGAAACAAATAGAGATCAGCAGGGATGTCACTTTTAAGGAAGATGTTTCATTCAAGAGAACTAAAGGTTCATACATGGAGATAGATAATGAAGACCAAGAGACTCCTCAGGACATGGAAGTGTTGATCATACTCCTGAGATTCAGAGGGAGTCTACTGAACCAGAAGAAGATGGTGATCCAGTCGAGCCTTTGGAACCAACTGATGGGTCAAGAGACATTGTCATAGGCCGAAAGAGACCTCTATGGGCTAGGCAAACAATGCAAGAGGCAGAAAAATTTGCAGCTCCTAGAGGAACATTCAAAGAAAGCAAAAGATCACAGAAGTTTCCAAGCTATGTTGCATTAATGAGTCATATCATTGAATCTGAACCTTCCAGTGTTGAGGAAGCTTCAAGTCAGCAAGTATAGAGAGATGCTATGGCTGAAGAATATCAATCTATCATCAAGAATGATGTTTGGGATATTGTACTAAGACCAAAGGGAAATCTATTGTATCTTCAAAGTGGCTTTTCAAGATCAAGCATGCGGTTGATGGAAGCATTGAGAAGTACAAGGCTAGATTTGTGGCTAGAGGATTCTCTCAAAAAGAGGGAATAGATTATGAAGAAACCTTTGCTCCGGTTGCTCGTTATACATCCATCAGGACTATCATTGCTATTGCAGCAGCCAAAGGATGGAAGTTACATCAGATGGACGTGAAGACAGGATTCCTTAATGGTGTAATTGAAGAAGAGGTATACATTGAGCAACCTGACGGCTTTGAGATTCATGGGAAGGAGTCTCATGTTTGTAAATTGAAGAAGGCTTTGTATGGCCTTAAGCAGGCTCCTCGTGCTTGGTATGAGAGGATTGATCGATACCTGATGAGCTTGGGCTTCTCCAAGAATGATGTTGATTCAAATCTGTACTTCAAGGTAGTTGATGGTGAGGCATTAATCTTGGTTCTTTATGTTGATGATCTATTTCTTACTAGAGTAGAATATCTCATTATCAAATGCAAGGAGTTAGCTTCTGAATTTGAGATGAAGGATCTTGGATATATGCATTACTTCCTAGGATTAGAAGTATGTCAGAGGCCTAATGAGATCATTCTAAGTCAAGGGAAGTATACAATAGACATCTTGAAGAGATTTGGTATGATGGATTGCAAATCCATGTCTACACCAATGGAAACCAATTCGAAGAAGCTAAGTGAGTATGCAACTAGTTCAAATCTGGTCGATCCTACTATGTACAAGCAGTTGATTGGATCGTTGATGTATCTAGTCAATACTAGACCAGATATTTGCTATGCAATGAGTGCACTTAGTCAGTTCATGTGTGAACCAAGGAAAATTCATCTAGTTGCAGCTAAACATATCCTGTGATACTTGTGTGGCACAGTTGAATATGGCTTGAAATATACTTCCAATGTAGATCTAAAGCTGCAAGGATATTCTGATTCTGATTGGGCAGGAAGTGTAGCTGATCGAAAAAACACCCCTAGTTGTTGCTTTAGTTTGGGGTTTGCGATGATCTCCTAGTGTAGTAGGAAGCAATCTTCAGTGGCACTAAGCACTGCAGAGGCCGAGTATATTGCAGCTTGTGTAGCAGCCCGAGAAGCAGTGTGGCTTCGGAAGCTCTTTGCAGGATTGTTTGGACAATCATTGGAGCCGACTACTATTCATTGTGAGAATCAAAGTTGTGTGAAGCTTTTTGTCACTCCAGTGTTTCATGACAGAACTAAACATGTTGAGATCAAATACCACTACATCAGAGATATGCTATTGAGGAAAGCTATCCAGTTGAGATACATTTGCACTGATCCGCTGATATTCTCACCAAGCCTCTCTCCAAAGTAAAGTTTGTACACTTTCGAGACAAGCTTGGAGTTGTGGAGAATGAAGCCCTAACTGAAAGGGAGACTCAGCATCAGTGATCATTTGTGATTTGCTTTAATGCATCTTTCTCTGTGAGAGAAATTTGAGGTGTAAGCCCTTGTTAATGCATCTTTCTCTATGAGAGAAATTTGAGGTGAAAGCCCTTGTTTCCACCCTCTGGGAGTAGCCATGGTGGATGTCATGTTGAGTGACTCCATGACAACATCACGTTGAGAGACTTTGTGATGATTTTCTTGTACTTGTGCTTATCCACCCTCTGGGAGTAGCCATGGTGGACGTCATGTTGAGATGACAACATCATGTTGAGTGACTCCATGATGGGAACTTGTGCATATGTTCTTTTCCATACATGGGAGTAGCCATGATGGATGATATCACGTTGAGTGACTCCGTGATGAGCTTTTTTCCACAAATGAGTGTAGCCATTGTGGATGTCATGTTGAGAGACTCCATGACATTGGATATCTGGAAGTATTTCTCCCTAGCTGAGAGGGAGTGTTGAAGACTATAGCCGCGGACCTCTACTTCCAGCCGCGATTTCATAAAGCAATAAATGAAATATAGCCTAAGGGCTATTTAATTTATTGGAGACACCTTTTAGTGAAGAGGTGCTTCACTTCAAAGATAAACAATATTTATCATTGTAGCCGACCTCTCCTTGATATTCACCACTCTTCGTGATGGCCGACCTCTTGAAGAAGAGACGCATCTCTTGGAAGAAGTCACATTCACTTTGTATATATAGGCGATCACACTCTTCATTCTATCATTCATTCATTATCATTCAAGTTCGCACTTAGTAAGAGATCGAGCATTACCTTCAATAGATCGAAGTCTTCAAGAGGGTCGAAATTATCCTCTACAAGGAAATCGATATTATCTTGGATTGAATCAAGTGTGGTGCTGTTAATTCGGCCTTGTAATTGGCTTCCTTGTAAAGTGAATTGTTGTTTATTATTCAATATATAATTGATATATTGTTGCTGAGTTTTTCTCCCTCAAGTTGGAGGGTTTTCCCAGGGTATATTTTGTGTCAAATTGTTTAAATTGTTCTATATCTGCTTATTTAATTTCTGATCCTAAAACTAACACCCACCCACACCCCCCTCCAGTATTTCCTGTGTGCTCTTCAAGAGTTCCAAATGGTCAAGAGGCAGCCATTCTCTGATTGGCTTGTATAATCTTGGAGCTTGGAGTTCAAATGGATTCCTTGAAGATCCCTCTCCTGTGTTTGGGAATGGACCATCAAGTTGTAAAAAGAATTTTTATGTTTCAAAGTTACCAAAAGGATTGATTTTAGTAATATTAATATTGGAGGAAACTTATAATCACTATGTATTTGAAGAACGAGAATTGTATGTAGGAGTTCCCTTGAGAAAGAGAATTGAAACCTATTTCTTGAATTTCAGTTTGGAAGAATTTAGTAAACAGAATGTTTATGGACTTTTCCCTATTATAAAATTTGTTGATATATGTGTTCAAGTGACTATCTTGTGGATATTTAGTATTGTGAAACATGGTTGGAAGAATTTGTGTTGTAATAAAAACCTATGTCATGTTCCAATTTATTAAATCAAAAGATAATTGAAATTAAGATTTTGGCGAAGTTAGCCCCCAAGACGTAGATCAATTGGTAAGTCGTTCAAAAACACAAATATCGGTTGTGTATTCAAAATCTAGCTAAACCACAAACAAGGGGAAGGCTTCCTATCAAGGAGTTATAGAGAGGTTTTGTAATGTCCCCTTTTTCTAAGTGAGTTATTTATCGAAGACCGTTAGCCTATCCTATTCCTATAGGCTAAGCCAAGTATTTAAAGAGAAGAGAGGAAAATTCAATTTATCTATTTCTTCTTAATGTGTTGCATAATCCTCGGAGTAGAAAGGAACCTATTATCTATGCTTAAGTAATCAGATAATGAAAATGATTGTTACTGATCATTGCCCTAAATGCTTTCTTTTTTACAAATTATGGATCGTATCTTGCATGTGCGTATGGCAATCCTAGTTCCTCCTTTCTATGATCATGTCTTGTGTTGAAAAATAGAATGGAGAATTTCTTTATGTAAGTTGTGATCTCTCTCTCTCTCTCTTATGCTCTTGTGTTCAGACAATAAAATGAAAAAATGAATGAAGGTGAAACAATAGATCTTGTATATTATTCCTTATTTTGAAAAGAGAAAAGTTACATAATCTTCTTATTGAATCTACTTCATCTTTAGTTTATGATTATTGTTTATAAAAGAATAAATTGTTCGTTTATGCTTTGTCTTTCTTTCAAATTTTGTAGAATGTCGTGTTAGGTGTTGGCAATCTAAGTTGTAATCCCCAAATCCCTAAGGTCTTATAATCTTCCGGGTGCCATGGGTGTCAAACCTAAGAAGATCATCACAAACCTGTCTTCAAGTTGGGCAACTAAGGACCAACGCTTGAGGTGGGTAAGACCTCCTTCACTTCTGGCTCTGCAAGACCAAGGGGGGTTTTCCCTAAGGTGTTGAATTGATGATTAAAAGACTTAAATACTCCCTTATAGCAAACTATACCCACTACACAATGTATCACAATATACCTATGTGCTAGTTTAGACATGTGATGCTATGCACCTAATTAACAGATAATCTACCATATACTTGTCAATGAAAGAGTTTTTATGATAACCCCTTTTAGCTGTTACAAACATTTAGACATGTCAATAGAACATACACACTAAAAAAAAATGAAAATGTTTTAATTGATTGATTTTGGGTGTATTGGGGATGATGGAAGAGAAAGCAAATAGCAGACCGATGCCTTGATCTAATTGGGCAACAGTGCCTCTATTCTCACACAAAAAAATTAACAATTGCGACCACGGTGATGTATTAATCAATACAAAAGACTAGGTTTTCCAAAATGCAAAGCGAGTTGGACTCTACACATACATTCAAAAAAACCACAAATAGTTTTAAGAGTGTCTACTTAGTATCCCATAAGCATGCACATACATTTTTTTTCTTATGCTGGAAGATACCTTACAAAGGCTTTGCAAGGATTTTATAGTCATTTGGCTAGCCAACTAAGCAACACACATCTAGAAATGTAAAACATACACATGGAAACACTCAATGAAGGTTGATTCTACCAATAATCAGCCAATCTCAAGGGTTACAAATGTTATTACAAACTTTCAACAAACCCAAATCATTACAATGCAAAAATGTCTATATCCAAAGCTGGAAACTATGAACCTTTTCATTCTAGCATGTAAGTTCTTCTCTTTGCTAGGCTCCTCTCCTAAAATTGATATCCTCTCTTCTCTAAAAATGCAACCAAGGCAAATATACCTTGGCAAGGAAGTTTGCAAATCCTCATAAGGTCGTGCAAGGCCAAGGAATCCCTAGCCGCAACCTCTTCCAACGCCCAGGCCACAAGTGTCTTCTGCAAATACGATCTAACCAGAAAGCGACATGCAAAACATTCTTTTGACATGCACCATGCCTCTACATTGATGAGTCATGCGTTTGAATGCAAGTAGCAAGAAGAAATCGCCCAAAAGTCCCACCCAAATTGCATCCTGGAAGTGTCATGAAATATACAAAGTCTCTGCAGCTATTAAATGGAGTATGGGCACCATACAACCTCCTAGATCAGCATCAAAATGACATAAATGTCATTAGAAAATGTGCGTGGATCGAATCAGGGTAGTTACAATGGTTGTATCATTTATGGCAGCAATTGAGACTCATCTTCATCGTTTTTGAATGTTGCGGAAATTTGTCTCATATCCGGATATGGAAACCCCACCTCATGTGGACATGGCGTGAAAGAACATAATCAAGAGGCAAAACACAACCTCATCTGACAAGAAAAACGCCCTAAAATGGCTCTGGCTCGGCGAAACTGTGAACCCCCAAGTGGGCAAATTCAGATGCAACTACCTTTCCTACAAGGTCCAAATGACCCCCAAACACTCGCAACACTCCACCTATAGAAGAGTGATTTGTAAGAACCCTTACAGGTTCTAACTGAAATTTTTTCCTTTTTCTGGTCTGAAAATTTCTGTCTTGCCTTCACTTATGTTTCAACAAAGATTTACTATAACATGTAGATTAAAGGATTCCAAGCATAAACAGAAAGAGATGCACTAGAACATAGTTTTTAGGAATTCAACAAAGATGAAGTCAAACAAGATGAACATACCCAGCAAGATAGCTTATCCTCTTTATTTGATTTGAAGCTGGTTACAACAGAAAAGAGTGAGTATTACAATCGCTTAGGTCTGATAGTGATTTTGAGTTTCAGACCTTCAATTACACCCGGTTTGTGCCAAAGTATCAAACAAACCCTAGCTGCAAGAATGGAGAATGAAGCTAAGTGTGTGGGATGATAAGCCTAGCTGGAGATGACTGAAGAAAAGCACTGGTGCAGCCCACTGGAGGTTGTAGTCGCCAAAAACTCCACAGATATGGTGTTGAGATCAGCTTGAGGACTGCTGTGATGAAAATCTGATTATGTTTTGAAGATGGAAATCGCCCAAAATGCCCTTCTATGTCAAGCAAACCTCTTGCAATCTCTTCTTTCCACAAATCAGAGTCTTAATCTGCAACTGGAGTTGTGCTAAAGAAATCTGGTTAAGCTCAATGGTGAATTTCAGTTTGAAATCACCTCACAAGGTGGAATGGGGACATCACCAAACCACAGAATTCAAGGGAGCAGCACCTTGAATCGACTGAAACTATTTTCAGTCAAGAGATCTCTCTCAACAAACAAGATAATAATACCAATAACATGTTTTTCTCATCCCCCAAGCCTCCTTTAAATAAGGCCTTAAGACCAAACCACCCTAGGAATGAAATCAGATTTGTTTTCATTAAAAAATTCGCCTTGCTTCAAGGCTAAGGCACCTAGCCCAAGTCAACCCAAAGAGGATCAGATTTGCTTAATTAAAATATTAATAACTTCTTGACAAAGTTTCCCAAACCTTCCTAGAAGAATCTGATTGCCTTTTTTACCTTTTTGGAGATTATAATATTCTAACTTGGAAGCTTCCTGCGGCCACCCCAAGGAGGAGATCAGATTTGATTTTAAAATATTAATTTATGGTAGCTTCTCCCTTAAGTCATTTAAACCGCCATAGGGAGGGGGAGGCTTCTAGAAGTTAATTAGATTGGATGAGGTCAACTCACCTCCTTGCTTTCTTGTCCTCCTTGTTTTCTTGGTTTTGCAAATAGACCTCCTTGCATTCTTTGACTTGAAGTAGACCTTTTTGCTTGCTTTGACTAGCGAGTAGACCTCCTTGCTTGCTTTGACCTCCTTGTGTGCTTTGACAAAATTTGATCCTTATTGCCAAAATTCATTCCCTTTTCATGCCTTCTAACCCACAGGAATGTTGGATGGGCTAGAGTCAAGCCACCATGATGTCACTCTGAGAGTGGGGACATTACATGATCCCTATCGGGATGAGGCATAACAAGAACTTCTATCAAGACGCACGAAAATCCAACTGGCATCAGAACATGTCCATTGGGCCACGAAATACCCGAAGCATCCCCATGAACCACAAAATCCCACAAGACCATCGCTTGTAGAAAAAACTTCTAACAACCGGACACGCGGGGAAGTGAACCCCATCGGGTCAAAATCACACCAAACCTTTGTCCAGTTCACATGCCTATCCCCACAGTACCTTCTTCATCATTTTGATGCCCTCTACGGAAAGGTTGCATTCAAGTGCACTATGCAGGAATCTACCTACCATCCACCCACTATGGAACTTCCAAGTGCAATTGCATTTGCACCTTTATCAAACTTTCGTTCAAATGAGCAATGATGTCACAAGCAGGATTGGAGGGTTGCAGGAAGTTGGGCCCCATTGGCCTACAAATTTGAACTTAGTTGATTTTTTATGTCTATAGCACTTGCAAGAAGACCTTTTGCAAGTAGACATGTGTAAAGAACATTGGCAATTGAACTTATAATTTTTTCGATTTAGAACAAAAGGTCTCCATCACTAGATGGACATATCTAACCCACAATGTGGGAAAAGGCAAGCAAACAAAATGATTGAACTAGACAATGGAAGTTCAATTGAGAAAGGAAATCCCACAAGGTCAATACTTAGTTGTTTTTTTTATCTTTTAAAACTAGATGGGGGAAATTGCTACAAAATTGGACAGTTGCAGGAAAAATCGTTTGAACTGCACCTTGCAGGGAAGTTGGCTTAATCGAAATGGAAGATGAAAACCCGCATGGGCATAACTTTCATCCCTTAGCATATTTAAGAAAATTTCAAGAGGCAACCGGACCTGATTTTTCACGCTCTACCCATTGGTGCAAAAAAAAACCAGCCCTATCAAATGTCTCAAATCAGTTATAAACTTAGGCAAGCCTGGCTTCAACACAAAATGGGACTCAAAATTTTTTAGTGCCAACAATAGGTATTGTTGCCTATACATTGATTTGATGGCGAGAACTCTTCTCCCCTCCCTTGTTACCACTCAATGGTTGGATTGCCTCAAGACTACTTCCACTTGAGTTCCATTTAAGTTCAATTTTTGTTGTGTGTCACATTAAGATGTGAGCCACCCTTCCTTGATTGAGTGGCGCCATCTGACTTCTTGTGTGATACCTTCACATTTCTTTCACTCGCGTTGGGTGTTAGTGAGTGGTGTAGTCATGTGTGATGACTACAACAATGTGTGTGTGTGCATTGCATCACTAATTAGTGTTGCATTTATTAACACAAAAAAGTTAGTAGTTGTGTTAATGCTCATTTTGTCTTTAGTGGTTTTGGGCATTACAATTGCTTTTGTCAATCTTAGGGTCCAACATTTAGCAATCCAAAGGCTAGAACAAATAGAGCTACATTAGCTCAAACAAAGCATATCAAATGGCATGGCAAGGATGCAATAGAGTTGAGGATGTTTTCCACTTGCCTTCTTTCATAGGTTGCCAGTTCCTCTATTGTAGAGAGGAATTGATTTACACACAACTTTATTCAATCAGTCAAGAGGAATAGGCTTATCTTTTGAAAAGCGGAGAAGTTGGTTGCCACGCATAATGCCTTTCTTCAAGATCAACAAACTCATAAGTATTGTTAGACTGCAACTGCATGTTGAGATGTTGATCCTAAAGATGCCATACAAATTAATGAGCCGGAACAGAAGTGATTGGTTGGGGTTCCATTGGATGAGGCAGTCCTTCATATTTGGAGTGACTCAGATTCAAACTCTGATTTTGGTACAGATGAAGATGAGTTGTTGCTACAGTTGATGTACTTGCTATATAGTATATTGATTTTCAGGTTTTCTACTTTTTCATTTTGTAGTTGTATTATTTTGGCCTTTTGTTGTATATGTACATTGGCAAGGAAATCAATGAAATTTTGTTAATTCATGCGTCAACTCTCATGTGAATTCTCAATTCAGTTTTAAATTTTTAATGTTATGTATTATGGTTATAAAATGAATATGGTCAATGGCTTATCATAAAAATAGTTGAAATTTCCTATATTTTGAAATTTTCCCCATGTTTTTAATTATTGTCCCCTGCTGCCCCCCAAAAAAAGGCCTCTTGTCCCCTTCCATCACCGAAACATGTCCCTGTGTTTCCTACCATCTCTATCCCAAAACCACCATGGAACATAGATTATAAATAAGGTGTTAAATCACTTTAGAATTTTTATGGTGAGAAATAAAAATCTTATGTAAAGTCCACTAGAGGAGTTTAAAGGAGCTTATGAATATAGTGTTAATATGACAAATTGATTTTTGTATTATATTTTCAAGTCTTTGACTTCAATTTCAAAGATTTGGTTTGTGTTTTCAATAATCTCTAGTTTAACATATAATTTTGACTGTTCTAAGTGATTTTCTTGCACTTATGGCATGAGGAACATCCATCCCCACCCTGAAACATCTCAAACATGGACTGATGACACATGTAGAGGCAGATTTGACATTGTTAGATGTGGCATTCAGCCACAACCAAGACACGTGATCTTTATTCCCAATCTCAACACTAATAGCACACACATTAAGCTGAGTAGGCAAAGGCATGTACATTAAACAATTGTGGTAAAAAAAATTATAGCATGCATTTTACATTTGTTTTAAACTTGCCTGGCTCATAATGCTATAATTCAGATAAACCAATTGATATGTTGACCAAATTGGACAAGTACTCATTCAAACCAATCTACAACTTAGAAAATGCCATGTACTTGAGAAATATGGACATTACACGCAAGCAATTGAAAAGAGGAAAAAAAGGATTCTTTTGTTAGTTCTTTCTCTATCCTCTCTCTTTTCTAAATATCAAGTTTCTTCTGTATTTCCTTAATTCAATCAAAAATGTCATTGTCTTGTAGCTGTTGTGCTACAATGATTTTCATTTTACGTTACATGTTTTTATGAAGTTTATATCCAGGTTCAAGTTTGAGTTCAAGTTCAACAGTTCACTGATTTTTGCCTCCAGTTAGGTACAGCAGGGTTTGGCCGCACAAATATATGTATATATGACTGTGTATGGATAACCATAACTTGCACAAACATACAAAACCATATATATACATATATGTATAAATTTGATTTTGTATGTTTGTGCAATTTATGATACATATAAATATGTTACACAAATGTATATATATACGTCATATATATGTATATATTTGACTTGTACGTTTGTACAAGTTATGGTTATCCATATATGTATGTATAAATAACTTGCACAAACATACAAAATCAAATCTAGAAAACTAGTAGGTATGTGTTTTTGCTTTTGTTCTATGTTGTTACTATTTTAACGAAGGTTAGTGTCTTTATTTTGTTTTTTTTCAGAGGGGTGGAGGAGAGGGATCTCTTTGGTTTTTCCTGGGTTTGACTAAGATTCTGTCTGTGCCTATGGTTTTGGCCAAGGCTCTGCTGAGGCCTGTGGATTATGCTCAGTCCTGTGGGTTTGGCCTAAGTACATCTGACGTACCCAGGCCAAACCAGTCCAGTTATGGGATGGGTTATGGGTAACAGAATGATTAACAGCGGGATTGATACTCTAGATACTAAAGATTGCAATTTTTATAGTCTGCATCCAGAGAATATACATAAAAAATCTAGAATTGAAATTTAAAAAACATTAATTTGGTTTTTGCCAGTTACCAATTTACCTACATGTTAATAGATGTAATCATTTTACCTATTTAATATATGCTTAGTGCTTGCTTTGACGTCTAGGAACTATATTTGACATGAAGTAAAAACATTTATTTGGTGATTTCTTCAATCTTTAATCGCCTTTTAACTATCAAACTTTTTCCCAGGTAATGATTTGATTTTTACTTTTCTAGCACTCCCAGACAGTAATGTGGTTACCAAGTACACGTATTGTTACCGTTTTATGAATGCAAGTACTTATCTTTATTTATCCTTATTAATCTGTCATTTTCCTCTCATTTTTTACTTTTTGATGAAGGCAATTGCCAGTGTTCTTGTTTAGGTACTCAATCACACCAGCAAACTTTGCAACTTGGATCAACTGCTCAGTTTTACCTGTATGGGCATTAGTTGATGACAGTTCAATTTATATCATGAAACCTTGTGGCTGCATATACATCCCTAAGCTTGACTTGGTTTTCTCTAATGACATTCTCATGTTTTGGAAGACAATGGCAGGACATTTGGCATATACAGATACTATGTTGACCAAACTAATAGAACAGAGCAATAGTGACCAATGGGTAAAACTTTTAAGAAGCTTCTTTCTAGGCTAACAAGATTCAACAATAGATTTGTTGACTATTTCTCTATCACTGCCTACTCACTGCCTGACCTGAGAAAAAAGAATACATTAGAGAAATCAGAAGTTATTGAAAAAGATTCTACAGTTCTAAGTGAATCTTCCCAAGTGGTGCATCCATTCCAACACTAGCCACCCTTGACTTACAAAGGAATTTGTCAAGAGTGATACTTTTAGTTGTGATCTTGTTGCAGTATTATCAAAAGCAATAAGCCAATTGGCTGTAGAAACAAAATGACAGAAAAATGGTGTTTTCTACAAATGGTAGTTTATTTTATGCTAGAGTACTTGTTCTATAACTTTTAGGCATATAAACCCAAATGGAAACATTCCAGCCTCCCACTTATTTCTGTCAATCTCGTATGTCTACAAAGACTCGGATAGTTGCGAACATATATGGCTAAATTATTGTAATGTCCCTCTTTGGGAAATTCCTAATTTTAGGCCTGCAAAACAATAATACTCACTAAAAACTAATATTGGTAATAACAAGTATCAACTTTATGGTTATATTCAGATTAATACATAAAATCTTATAATATTGAGAGCAATACATCATAGCTAAAACATTATTATATTTAGATCTATAGTTCATAACATTATCAATATTTGAATTTCAAAGGCATCCTAACATCATTAATGATTATTCCAAGGCATATTCCTATAGCCAATCATATTAGAATTCATTTGAAATGATTGCAAACCACAATCTAAAGAATGGTTGTCCTTGTATTGCGATAGCATGGGTCGATCCTAGTCCATCTATCCTGGGGTGGCGTACTTGAGAAGACCCTCAAGCCCAGGAGCACTCATTTGCCTCCCAACCCATAAGCATGGCAAGAGCTCCATTCCATCCATCCTGGGGTGGCATACTTGAGAAGACCCTCAAGCCCAGGAGCACTCATTCGCCTCCCAACCCATGAGCATGGCAAGAGCTACATTCCATCCATCTCGTGGTGGCTTGCTTGATAAGTTGCATGAAGACTGCCTTCATCAACAAGCCCAAGAGCACTCATATGCCTCCCAGCCCACGAACCTACACCTTGAGGTGGCATGCTTGATGAAGGAAAGGCCAGTACTTCACCTCTTGTGAACTCGAAAGGTTGATCAGCCTCCCTATTTGCAAAACACTTCTATAAATTCAAAAAAGATTGCTAAAGGAATCTACTATATTAATTGGTGATAAAATATCATTATGCAATTATAATATAAATATTTGTATATATATGGCTACTCCTAATTTATATTCTAAAACTTACTTCGCAATAATATTCTTGCTGAAAAAAGTATTTATTTCCAATAGATATCTTATATTTCTTATTTTCCTTTTTCCAATCTCATTCACTTGATGCCTTTCACAAATGATTCGACCTCCTTTATATATCCTTCATGGGAGGTGAATAGTCACAACTTTTATAATCATCACGTCCTTTTCAAGGGAAGCATCCCTCCTTAATCCAAGCGCTGCCTTTATTTTAAATTCCTTAATTGTTGTCTGCAATGTAATGATCGCTGCCTTTAATAAAGATCGCTTGTAATGTCCCTTGTCTTGCTTTGCCCTAGAATTCGCTTGTTGGTTCAATTTAGGATTTCTTCTTTTTCAAATGAATGTTCTGTCTCTTGGATTGAAATCTGCATTCATCAGATGAACAACATTTCCACATATACATATGTCTATTAGCATTAATATCTAGAAATCCAAATATAAACAAAATCACAAAAGCAATAATGAAGACATAGGAGGAGTGGCATGGGTAGATCCGCCCGAAGCTATCCATCTAAGACCAAAAGCACAAGCGTCTAATCAAGACAACCCACCCCTTGGCCTTGAGCAGCAGGAACATCCAAACCAAGACAATTCCACCCTCAGAGTGGCGTGCCTAGTGGAAACACTTGTACCTGCTTTCTCTACCCAAGTCATCACCTCAGAAGACACTTAACCTACTAGGGGGAAGCCAACGAAGCTTACAAGTGGTTCTCGGCCTAACACCCCTCCATGGCCTCGGTGATCTTGAGTGGGACCCCCACCCCAACATGGCCCACCCATGCCTCATTATTATTTTTACCCCTGAGTATTGGCATGGAATGTTTGTGTCTTTTGGACAAAGACGTCCCTTCATTATTCCCTATAATTGATGCTTTTGTAATTAACTTTAATTTATACTCCTTAACCTGTCGATGCCTTTCACTGAAACTGATCGATATTTTTGAAGGCAAACGCCCTCTCAAATAAGTGTTGACCTTTGATTGATGCTATTTTGGTTGCAATGTTTTAATGATCACTGCTTTTGGGTTGAGTTTTCATTAGTAATCGCTGATGGTATGTTATTCAATTATTTTATTTTATGTTTCTCATTTGTTTATTTTATATCCTATATTTAGTTTATATCTATTAGATGTATTTAGGTAGCCTTATGTTTATTTAATCAGTCAAAGATATCTATTATTATTTAATTATTTATTGGCTATCACAATAATTTAAATAATATTGGTGGTATAATATTATTACAACATTATCTGTAATAATATTTAAATTGAAATTTTATAAATTTGAAATCTATTTTATTTAATCCATTGGTTATAATACTGGGGACATGACAGTCCTCCCCTCTCAATTTGCTCTCTTTTTAATATCTCTTACCCATAATGCAGAACTTAAGTAGAGGATTAAGTTTTTGTTTCACTTGATAAGGAAACCCTAGGGGGTCTTATGAATAGAGTCCAAGCAACATACTACAATCCTTATTTGGGTGATTGGTTGGGTAGTATGCTCTTAGATCCTTTAAGGTGTAAAGGTGACATAGCTACTAGATTGGTTCTTCCACGAAGCTCCAGTTTTTTCCTATCTTCTCTTCCTTCAATTGGATAACTTTGAGATCCCCTTCCTCATATCTTGATTTCTTGCTTGGGTGCTCTTTGCTTTCTCCCTCGGGAATCGCTTCTATCTTGTGGGCTCATCCCTTACATTTATGATCACGTTCCCAAGGCCCATGGCATGTGAAACATAACCCCTTCCTTTTTAAATCTTCCATCGCTTGAAACATATGATCACAATCCCATTTTCTATTGCAGTATGAACATGTCTTTTGTGAACCTTCCCTTCTCGGTCTTTCTTCTGCGTGAGGGGATTTGGAGGGGGAGGTAAAGTTCCTAGGTTTGCCTCTTGGTACGTTATCTTCAAATTTCATGGTCTTCTGGATGGCTTCATCTAAATGGGTGGGCTCTAATGCACTCACCATACTTTTGACCGACCCCCTTAATCCCTCTATGAACAAATAGGTGAGTCTCTCTTGAGAAATTTCAGGTACTATGACTATCAGTTTTTGAAACTCGGTGCCATAATTCTCTATAGTTCCTTGTTGTCTTACTCGAGTGAGCTCCCTAAAGTACCATTCGAGATGCTTTTGATTACCCTTTGAGTGAAATCATCATAGGTGGTAACTTGTTGATGAGCTTGGGTTATGAGGCCGTGGTACCACCAATCATGGGCCATCCCTGTTAGATGTAACACGACGAACTTGATGGCATTTTCTTCTGTCATTGGGCTTAAGGATAGATACATGTCAAACTTTTGTACCCATGAGCGTGCGGTGCTCTTTCCATCTCCGTCAAAATTGGGAAGGGCTAGTTTGCTTACCTATTTTTGAGATCCTTGTCAGGTTGATTGTTTCTTTCCCTTTCCCTCCTCCCAGGAGCAATTCTTAGTTTGGCCTCACAATAATTTTTAAAGGGGATGGTGCTCCTAATTTTGAGATCTAGTCTATAATATGCTTCTGCAATCTCATCTACATTATCTACAGGGGGTTCGTTGGTTTCTCTTTCTTCCATGTGTTCTTCCCTAGGCAAGAACGAAGGTCTGTGGGTCTAGAGTTTGTGGCTCTCGCGGGTGTAGGATTATTGTTTTCAGAATGGTTAGAGTTTGTTTCCCTTCCATTATTGCCACTCATGTTCTAAATGGCTTGGAGGAGAAGTTGTTAAGTTCTTTCACTCCTCTTGTTTTGATCCCTAATTGCTTGGGTGGTTTATTCCATGAATGCCCTCAACTCGTTATTCATGAATACATCCATGGTGTTGTTTGTGGTGGTGTTTTTTCCTAGAGTTTCTTCTTTGGTATGTTTGCATTAACTATAGTTTTCACAGGATGGCAGGATTATACTCTGATACCATGTAATGTCCCTTGTCCTGCTTTGCCCTAGAATTCGCTCATTGGTTCAATTTAGGGTTTCTTCTTTTTCAAATGAAAGTTCTCTCTCTAAGATTGAAATCTGCATTCATCAGATGAACAACATTTCCACATATACATATGTCTGTTAGCATTAATATCTAGAAATCCAAATATATACAAAATCACAAAAGCAACAATGAAGACATAGGAGGAGTGGCATGGGTAGATCCGCCCGAAGCTATCCATCTAAGCCCAAGAGCACGAGCGTCTGATCAAGACAACCCACCCCTTGGCCTCAAGTAGCAGGAATGTCCAAACCAAGACAATTCCACCCTCAGAGTGGCGTGCCTAGTGGAAACACTTGTACCTACTTTCTCTACCCAAGTCATCACCTCAGAAGACACTTAACCTACTAGGGGGAAGCCAGCAATGCTTATAAGTGGTTCCGAGCCTACCACCCCTCCATGGCCTCGGCGAATCTTGAATGGGACCCCCACCCCTCCATGGTCCACCCATGCCTCATTATTATTTGTACCCCTGAGTATTGGCATGGAATGTTTGTGTCTTTTGGACAAAGACGTCCCTTCATTATTCTCTTTAATCGATGCTTTTGTAATTAACTTTACTTTATACTCCTTAACCTGCCGATGCCTTTTATTGAAACTGATCGGTATTTTTGAAGGGCACTGCCCTCTCAAACAAGTGCTGACCTTTGACCGATGCTATTCTGGTTGCAACGTTTTAATGATCGCTGCTTTTGGGTTGAGTTTTCATTAGTAATTGCTGATGGTATGTTATTAGATTATTTTATTTTATATTTCTCATTTGTCTATTTTATATCCTATATTTAGTTTATATCTATTAGATGTATTTAGGTAGCCTTATGTTTATTTAATCAGTCAAAGATATCTGTTATTATTTAATTATTTATTGGCCATCACAATAATTTAAATAATATTGGTGGTATAATATTATTACAACATTATCTATAATAATATTTAAATTGAAATTTTATAAATTTGATATCTATTTTATTTAATCGATTGGTTACAATACTGGGGACATGACCTCACTGCCTTTGTAATGGGCACTAATATACCTCAATCATCTAGACCATAATCTTAAGGGGGCTGTGATCCAGTACTTGCTGCAATCTGGTACTTGTGGCAGGGGCATGACAATTATAGATGTGGATATAACTCGGTTATTCTAAAGCACATTCAAAAAATGACCCAACCAGCCTCTCGGAATAAGACCTAACAACTCTTGTTTGACATTTTAACTTCAAAATGTAAAAGACTATAAATTTTTACCTTATTTCAATTATTCTCAAAGGTCTTCAAACATTTTTTATTCAATACAGGGATTTATCACTTCACCCAGTTCCCATTCAATACATATAGTATCCCTAAATGGAATGCAATATGGTCAACCTTATACAATACCCTAGTCTCTTGAGACTGGTACATTTTGACATACTCAGATTACTTTACAGTGGAAAGACAATTAGATCATAAAATTATCTTGTTCTTCTTTCAATGAATAAACAAATTTTAGTAGTGACTTTGTACATGAACTCTAAAACAAGAAACCTAATAAAATCAACTGCAATTGATATATGCAGTATTCACAAGGAAGCCAACCATGATTAGATATACCACCCACAGTAACCAAGGCCCCCATTCTAAAACAACCCTACACATAAACTCACTACTTTAACATTATTGATTTATCTCTACCCACTTTTTGATATTTGTTCATATTCCTTCGTGTACAACCAAGCTAATAGTCACACAAGCACGTGTTGGCCTGTGCCCAATTTTATGACTAAGTCCGGTGTATGTCTACTATGGTATCATTTTATTAGCACAAGTCTCTGTTATGTGTCATGTTTTGTTGTGTTTGCTCACCACAAATTCTGAAATTGTGTTAATGCTCACTTGTGGTGCTGTGTGTTGAACTATCCTGCTGTCCTTGCTTACTTCCATGTTGTTGCGGTATCATTTTTGTGTTGCAGTAGCCCATGTTGTCTTGTGGTGACTCCCTGTCACTTTTTCTTGCTTGTTGCTGGCACCACATGTGTTTTTGATCTTGTTATCTTCACAGCAAAGGAAAAGTACTCTTTCTGTTCATCTCATGTGCTTCCCTTGCAGTGGATCCTTTTGTGTGCAGTGATTTCTCCAAGCTTGAGGTGGCCGTCTATGTTATTTCTAGTATGATCCCATGTTGTGGCAACTCCCTTCTTGTCTTTTAATCCTCTGCAGTGAAGAGGGAGTTGTTGGATTGACCTGGTTCTCCTATGGTGTTCAAACGATTATGTTCTTTAGAACCCAAGTGTGTCACATCCTCATGTGCCTACCACGCAGTATGCTTATGCAGTGTTAGGTGATTTGTTTATGAGGTCACAATGAGTTTCATCCTTGTGATTGTTCTTGTTCATTTCGTGGAAGCCTGTCTTGCTTGTGGTGGAGGTGTGTCCCTGGCAATGTTTATTTGCCTTTGTGGTGCATTCCTTGCCCACCATGATCACCTCTGGTTCACTATGTTCTAATTAAGGATTTGTGGCCAAGGGGATACTGGGTCTCTTGTGTTGTGGCCACAGACGCTGCATTAGTCTTGTGTGCCCTTGTGGCAGGTTTCTACAATCCTGTGCAATGTGTTCTTATTGATGGCATGTTGGTGGTGACCTCCATGATGCCTTAGACCTTTATTTGTCTAGGCCCTGCATCACTCAGTCCTTGTGTACACATGCTTCCTTTCCCATCATGTCAGTCACCACCCATTCTCCAACACTTTCACACAAATGATGTATATTCAAATGTTTCTCAAAAAGGTTTACCTACCCACCAAACACTATTCATTCACCTACACAAACTTGCACCACAGTTCCTGATTTACTTTTGAAGGCGTGAGCTTTATGGTTAACTCAACCACTCTACAGGTGGTTGGTGGTCTCATCATTTAATTGTTCGCCCTTGTTTCCTTGAATGCTGTTATGCAAATCTACAACAGCAGAGTATGGTTCAAATACTTGTCTTGAGCCTATGTGTCCTCATGGTGAGGTTTTCTTGTTTCAAACTATTCATCCTTGACCTACTGATGATTTTTAATGCTCGATGTGATAGGTGGTTGTGCCCCTGGTGGTTTCTCATGCAATTTTCATAGTTCTACGTGTTGCTGGATGTCCTTGCTCATTCATAGTTCTGAGGGTGCAATCTATTTGCCTTCACAATACAGAATTTGCATGGTCCCAGGCAGATTTCTCCTCTCCAAGGCATTGGTGTAATGTACCCATTTTCGATGTCCTCTTTCGGATTAGACTGGTTCTAACACACTTACTATTTTTAGTAAGTGCTATATTTAGTAACTGGTTTGGCAGGCAGAGAAATGTAGGGTTTCCTGATTGGGCAATGTGTGGAAGTTGTCCGATGAGCTTTATTGCTTGTGCCAGTCCTTTCTGTGGGGTTTTTTCAGTGTTTCAATGGGACTTTCTATTTATAGCAGTGGCCAACTTACAGTGCTTACTATTCTTAGTAAGCCATGGGGCATCTTAGTGATCTTCAGTTTTGTACCAGTTGATGTTTGGTGAATACTTACTATTTTTAGCAATTGCTATTTATAGTAAGTCTATTTCAGGAAACTGGTCTCAAACCCATTGTGACCTCAGCAGCGTTTTTTCTAAGGTGGCGTTGAAGAGCCTAAGGTTGAATTATTTGACAGTTGCTTTTAATCAGTCATTTAAGTTATTTTATAAAATAACTTTATAACTTAAGTGAGGCGGTAAGAGGTCATCAAAAAGTACCTTGGTGCCTAAGTGATAACTTTAAGTCGTTTTAGAAGGCTACAAAAGTGCAAATAGTTTCCTTATGAGCAGACGCCCCTTTGAGGATTATTTGATAATGTTTTAAAGTATAAAGCAAAAATATTAAAAGGTTTTTGGAGAGAAAATGATTTAAACCTAAAGTTGCCCTAATTTCCCTCTCACCTTCTATAAAGTGATTTTTTGGCTCTCATTCGCTCATGGATGTTTTGGCTGCTTATTGAGATGCTGCCAGTTTTTCGCCAGGAGGTCAGATACACAGAGTTGAGGACGAAAATCCTCGATATCTAAAGCTGGTTTTGGCAGTGCAAGACCTGCCCTAGCTAGTAGAAGGGTGATTTCATTCAGGAATCACAATTGGGCTTCAATTTGCTGATACAAGCTTTGATAAATAAAGATTTTTAGTTCTTTGAGAATTTTTCTGTTTGGTTTTGGTGTGGATTTGCTTAGTTTCAGTTTGGAGTGGTTTTCTTAAGGTTTTGGTGTGTCTCTAATCAATTTCTGGTCGCTATCATTTCTGGACCTGAACTCGCATTTTTGCTCATATCTCTTTGATGGATTAAGCTTTCCAGCTGGGTATTGGTTCAATGGCTGACTCTCCTCATGGCGATTCCAACAAGTACTAGAAAGCATTTTTTGAATGGGTTTTGGATTTATTAGGGGAGATCTAACTTCTGCTGGGGACGCCTTTGTTGGTGACAAAACTTCATGTTATGACCTGCATATATATTGGTTTCTGTTGTTGAACATTGAAGACGGATTGCTGTGAGTTGGGTGCTTGAAAGCAAGGTGTTTAAAGCCAATAAACATTGTTGCAGTTCGAGGTATTTGGGGAGCTTGAAATCTGCTGTTATGCTACTTTGCCCAGATCTGAAAATCACTTTCAGTTTGGTGTTTATCATTGTAAAATCTGAACCTAACTGTTATTTAAATTCTGAGTATTGAAAGGGAAAACTTCTGATAATTACCTGGTCATTAAGGCTGTAATTTCGTTGTTGAAAGTATCTTATTTCAAGCAAGCTTCTTGTTATTTTCTGTTCTATGTTATCTATCCATTTGCATGTTGAAACTATGAAAAACATATGAAAACACAAAGACAAACACACTCAGAAAATTATAAAAGCAGTGTTGAAGTTTTCAAAAATATATATATTTGGGGTCCTATATTACAATTGGTCTACTGACAGGGTGTGTATGTGACTTGTGGGCAACTTGATGGTGATTTGACACAAATTTAAATCTCCCTCCAAGATCTTTGATGGAAGGTCTATATATTTTCAGTAAATGGTTAATTGTTGGCACAAGCAAAACAAAGAAAAGAGAAGGTTGCAGATATTTGTCTTAGTGTCTTGTAATAGGCTGAGAATTTGATATTGAATGTTTATGTCCGGTTTTCATCATCAAAGTGTTTCATTATTGATATATCCCATTAACAAATGGATCTAATGTGCAGTCTATAATTCTTTGAATGTCTGCGTGAACATTTTGAACTCTTTTGATGGTCTTATCAATCCTCTTGATCACATTTGTTGATCTGAATGTCACTCTTGATTGGTTTGTCACCCAGAGGACAGTAAAACTCCTTGCAAAGGATTTTGTAAGGTATCATATCAAAGCTGCATAGGAAGTTTACAAGTTTGTTTATGGATTATTGAGTCATGTTCAACTGGTTATTCTGCAAATATCATCTACTTGCAGTCTATATGAATAGACCTTACCTTAGGTGTAAGGTTGTCAAGTATAGTCCTTATTGCCATCTTCCCTAATGTGTCATCTCTTGGTTTACTCTTGTAATGTTCTTTGGCTTTGTAATCCTGACTCTGCTGCCCATACAAGATAGACACACCCATTTGCTACATGTTCAACCTGCAGTCATCCCACAGTATTAAAAAGACAGAAAACAGCAGCGCTTAATAACAATAGTGGTAGTTGATTGTTTGCATAGCAGGATCTCATTGTCTCAGCAGTATAAACATTAGTGTGTTTCACAAATATCCTACACAGTGAGATATACATTGTTCTTTTTACTGCATCCATGTATGAAGTGGAATATCATGTTGAAAATCTTATGGAGTTTAAGAAGAAAGTACATTTAGTCTCTACATGGTTTGTGTATCTTCTTATAGAGGTGTGAAATCCTTGTTTCAAATAAATCGGCATATTGGTACTTAGTAACAGTCAAAAAGAAGTTTTATATGCATTGGAAATAGTTTGTCTCAAGATCCATTCTATCATCGTTTCCCTTTATTTATCTTGAGAAAAACACCTCATAGAACACCTCCCTGGGCCTAGAAGAACTTGAAGTAGAAAGCATTACCCATCCTTGTCAAACGGTCGATTGTTGTACCTACCTGATCAAAAGTTGTAAGTTGTTTGCCCTAAGTTTGACACCCCTACAACATAGACATAAATTCTATTTTGGGATTTGGAAATCCACAACTCTAGGCACCGACACCATGTTTCTAGAATAAATGTGCACAAAAGTAGCCATATTCATCCCTATCTACTCTTATCATATTTATTTATTAAAGACCTAAATCCAGTCATAATAAATGAGGAGAATGTCTTGATCTATGCATGGATGCCCTACAACTATTCCCAATGCATGAAAAATAGAATATATGGAGTTCAGAAAACCTACACCACAAGTGTTTTCAGAATAGAAAATGCATGTATTAGATTATCTCATTCTTCTGTCCACTACATTTAAGAGCAAACCAATAAATTGTAACTCTGCCAACAAGGACAATCATTATAAATTCCTATCCTGCATTTTTTTATTCATGCTCCCTTACAGAGATCTGAACTTGACAAAAGAAAAATAAATTAAAATATAGGATGACACATCTCTTCTACAATTCTTTCTCAGAGCATGTGAACTAACCTCATATAACACATTGGCAGGCTCTGATGAACGAAAAACACCTTGTAGTATGACTCCATCTGGGAACTGGATTCGAATCACAGTAGCTTTATATCTCTTTCGTGCAGTTTTTACCTGCTTTTCCCTGAAAGATTTTGGAATCAAAAGTTGTGAATCTTCAATTTTTTTCTTTCTTGATTCAGCTTCTCTTTTCAGTTCTGCAGCTGTAAGTTGATAGAAGGAATCTGGAAGTTCAATTTTGGCAGCCATGCTTTCTGGAGCAGCAAAAAATACACGGACCTGAAAAGGCTCATTTCAAGTGATTTAAAATATTAAAAAACCTTCTAATGCCTGTACAGATAATTTATAAACAAAAAAAAGACAATATTAAAGAGTTCAAAAAAATTCTCCAATATACTGAGATTTTATATTATTGGAGCAGGGCAAGGATGGAACCAAGATTGAATCTTAGTTGTCCCAACTCTTTTAAGAAATGATATAATATGTCTGTGGGAAGGAACTGCTTTCAAGGAATCAACTAATGAGGATTTATTAAGAACTATAAACATTATGAAGTACTCCTTCATGATGTAAAGATCTTATTAAATGATACAGGAGCATCCAGCAACCTTTGAGACTGCTAAAATTTCAGCCAACGGTTATCTTATTGTGGTGGCAATTTCTATTCTAGATGACAGCAACAGTTCCAAATCTGGACAGTATGGTTATCGTTTCTGGTGTTTTCCTCGGTGGCTACTAGTCGTGGCAGATTATCCATTTTTGGCATCAATTATTTTGGAGCCTGTTACAACATCCATCTCTTTGGTATTCAAAAAAGGCAGATTCCTTGCTGCCGTTTCTTCTCTTGGGGGTTCCTTTATTTCAACAACGGCAGATGAAGATCAGTGAATTCCTTGAAATAGCAAGGGGTGTTTTATTGCCTTTATTCTTGGCATGTTTTTCCCATCACAGATCTAAAACTAGAAGTTCTTTATTTTGACAATGGAGATGTTCTGATGTTCGTATTAGCAAAAAATGAATAGGTTTTTGGAGAGGGGGGGAAGTGGTGCTGCAAGTATGGAGATAAGAACCGTGTATCAAAAAGTTTATGTGAGATGGAACAAGGAATATGCAGAGAGCTGCAGACATAGAAAGGAGAAACTGTGGAATGTTTAGTATAAGGAGCAGACTTCAGAGTTGTGTAACTTCAGGTAGAAAATTTGCAATTTAGAATCGTGGTGTGTGAGAGTCTTTAGCATTGTAAAAAAGATATAAAATTTCTCATTTCTGTAGTCGAGTCTTGTTTGCTAGTTCATTGGGAATGTTGAAGGATACAATGGCATGTCTTTATTAGAATTGTTAGTAAACTCTTGTAGTATGTTTCTACTGTAATGCAAAGGAAGTTTGAGTGTTATTTGGTCTGAAATGTGAAGCCTGTAGTATGTTTTACCTTGGTGGAGTTGACTATGTAAGTGAAGTTTCAGGCTAATTGTTTGGCCATATATGGAGATATGGAGTTACATATGCAGTACAATAATATGTGATTGTCCATGTATGTCCATAGTTGAAGTTTTAGACATTACATTTTCCCTGTTATATTAATCAGTTACTGAGTTGTAGTTATGGCTATTTCCAGCTACCAATTCAATAAAATGTTATCAAAATTGAGGGTATGTTTGTGTTCTAAAATTCTATGTTGGCTGCTCAGATTAGTTGCCCTTTAATGGGATCCCAGTCCCCAAATGCATCATAAAATGTTTCGGGTTTGTAAAGTGAGATCCCATGTTTGTTGCCTTTGAATAATCTTTATGATTGAGCTTCTGTTTCTTTACCCATCATCAGGACTTAAGGTTGTAGAACTGTGAAGTTTTGATTTGATTCTAAAAATATTTACATAGTTTACATCCAGAAGCACTTTTAAACACTATCATGGACTGTGGAAATATCATGTCTCTTATATATATTTCGTTGGAATTGTAATCTCCATAGTTACATTGCTGAAACTCTTAAAGAAAGAGGTATGAAAGTCCTCTCACTTAGCTCTAGAAAGCTGGAAGAACTCCAGCTGAACTGCAAGACATGAGTACAACAAGATATCAAGGACTCCCAGGATTATGGCCCTGACCAGCAGGGAGACCAAGCTTTGTGATGTGGTAAATGCAGTAGCATGAGAGAAACAGACATGACAATGACCAGATGATTAATTATGCCCAATCAACCTCCCTGTCCTGTTGCAAAGAATCCCAGAACAAATGGGCAACATCCATGGCAATACTCATTTATATTACCAAAAAACAAGAACATAATCAGAACAATAGACATTCTTTATTCAAGAACTATAAAAAAGCAATTGCATACACCAATGAAAATAAGGCATTAAACAACCATCCAGCCAAAAAGGAATTTTTCAGTCTTCCACGGGAACGCGCCTCCCCCTCCCCCCTCTCCCCAACCCCACGTTTCCAGGACGAAGACGTCTACTAGGATGCAGGGACTTGGGAGAAACGTCCCCCCGCCGTCCCACCACCACCGTCCAATTCTCGGAGATGTCTCTGAGACACCACTTGGTTTGGGGACTCCAAGACATCCAAGAGACTTTGAGGAGTCTCCCAACCATCCCAAGGACTTCTAGGTGTTGCAAAAAATAAGCAATAAAATCATAAAAATAGCATTCGCCATGAAGGTTTGTGAGGTTTTGAAGGCCTTAATTTTGTTCTTGGTGGCGGCGGCTCCGCCCCTCGACCCGACCCTGTAACGCGATAGGGAACACACCCGGAGTGTTGCCGCTAGACCCTGCAAGGGGCACTACTCCTTGACCCCATCGGGGGCTCTGCCCCCAAACCCCCACAAAGGGCACTACCCCTTAACCCCGTTGGGGGCTCTGCCCCCAAACCCCCACAAAGGGCACTACCCCTTGACCCCAAATCTTCACCCACTATTGTTAATGTTCAATGCAATCATTGTCATGTTTTTTAATGTTTATTAGTTTAAACTTTACTTAGTATGACAAAGTTTCATTTGCAATTCTTATCTTATTTTATATTTGCCCGCAAACCTCTCCATAGTGACACACCATTGTTAATGTTCAATGCAATCATTGTCATGTTTTTAGTGTTTATTAGTTTAAACTTTACTTGGTATGACAAAGTTTTATTTGCAATTCTTATAATTATTCTTTACACATCTTTTCATAACTAATTTTTCAAGTACTATATGAATTTGCACCACACCCCCGCCACCCCTATGCCGCGGACCCCACACCGTCCCCAAACTTAGGCCCTTGGTCCCCCAACCCCGAAACCCGTCCCCCCACTTCCCTGTCACAAAACCCTGTGGAACTATGGAATTTCTTAATCTGTCTTCAGTTTCCAAGAAAACGTTAACTCTGGTTCTTGAAATACTACAGAAAGAAATTGCTACTCTAAATATCCTTTTAGATGGACTATGAATAAAGCTGGAAATGGCCTGAGATAACAAAAACCATAAAGTTGATTGCAGGCGCATATGTTTCATGATCCGCAGTTCCAGTCATAGAGTGTACAAATTGCAGACTGATTCAAAAAGATGAAGCCAAGGGCAATGAAGCTGCAGGTCACTCATTAATTGCTTCGCTGTTGTAAGGCTCGCAAGGATTACATTCTAGCAGAACTCCAGGAAGCGCCAAAATAGGTATTCTTATAAAAAGAAAAAGGAATTTCAGTCGCTTCCAAGTACCAGGGAGGTTTTCGCAGAATGGTCAACCCTCAAACCTCATCCCTCGGCATCTAAGTCAAAAGAAAGCTGTTATTCCTATAAAACAAAAAAGAGAAATCGTGGCAAAATAAAAATCCTACCTGTCTGTCAATTTTCCCTGGCTTGACTTGATTTCCGTTCTGATTGGTAGCCAACACGGATGTCGTAACTGGCGAGGCCAGGTGAGGCTCCAGGAGAGCAATTGCATCGGTAATAATTCTTATCCCATCTGCAGATGGCAATTCCATAATACACCACATATCTTCCCCCTCAGCTTGGAATTTAAAACCAACACTTTCCAATAGTTCCACGCCACCAAGGGCAGTGCCAACACTCTCCTGAATTCTAGGGTTAGTCATCCTGATCCTTCGAAATTTGTCATTGCTGGGATCACTCACAATATTCCTTAGCAACTTGAGAACCACGTCTAGAGTTTTATCGGAGGGCTTCCCAGATAGAAAAATGCACACGCGATCTGCTAACATAGCTGTTTTTGAATCCGTTGGGCACCCTGCCCGATCTTCTTCGAGTTGTTGCTTAGTTTCTAAGCAATTCTCAACATGGGCTGAAACTTCTTGCTCAGACTTAAACCAGTCGTGGCAGACAGGGCACTGACACATGTCCAACGAAGATCCCGATTTGGGGGCAACTCGAGAGGAAATGTGACTTTCAAAAGGGTCAAAACCCTGCGGCTTGGGGTTCGAACCCGTGACCTGTTTACTCTTAAGGTGAGAATCCGGCTCTGAAATTCTTTGTTCGAGGGTTTCATTTATTGCAACTGCTCTGTTGTTTTGTGGGGGATTTTTGGGCCTGTTGTCCAACGATGGTGTTGACGATTGCCAATGCCTTTGTACGTTGTTTTGGTCTGTACCGTCTGAAGAAGACGAACCCAACACTCGACCCTGCCCTTTGAATTTTGACGAAGAAGACCCTGCTGCAAATGGGTTGTTTATTTTCTTCATTAATCCCTTCACCTTGCCCTTCACTTCATCCATCTCTCTGAAAAAATCTTTCAATCTCAGCAATTTCAAGGTTCGATAGTCTCTGTATGATTAATCAAATCATCCTCCGCAAGCAAACTCAGAAAAGAATTGAAGAATAGAAAAATGGTTTGGCGGGTTAAAAATCTACTAAATTAAAACTGATTTGTCCAGAATTTAAGTTTTATGATGACGGTCGATGTATTTAAAAGGCTTGTCGGAACGACCTTTCACAGAGAATAATTTGGATTATTTTGGGGCCATGTCATCAAATCGAATGTTCCATGTTTGTGGCCAGTCAACCAATAACCAGATGCCTTTCACGTCAAACCTCCGTGTGAACTTGTGCGACGACTTGCCCTTATTTAAATTTATCCCCGCCCCGTAATCGTCGCCCAATCCCGTTTGTATTTCGTTGTAGCATTTACAGTCCAGAAGTACAAAACAAACCATAACATTGTTCCTCTCCTGTCTTCTACCTACCAAATTTTTGTCACATCAGCACATTTGATCACATTTGATCATGTTTATTAATTTATTAAATTTAAATAAGAATTTAATGCATTTTATATTTTCAATTAATCTATAAATACCGTCAAATGTGTGGCTGGGTAGACTTGCCGTCCTTTTCTTTGGAGTAAATGTTTGTAATTATATAGTTTTTGAAATTTAAATTAAAGAAGAAATGTATTGTATCTATTCTTTTTGGTTATTTGTTAGTTTATGTTTTTAAGGGTGTGAAATAGTCATAGAGTTGTTAGGATGTGTTTAGTGGTGAATTTAAATAGTTATGTTTAATAGATTTTAGATTAAATTATATATAATTTTTTCACCATCAATATTTTGGATCATATTTCATGATTTATCATCTGGAGAGCAAAAATGAGAAAAAAAATAGTAGATTGAGAAAACTAAATAGATGAAGGGAAAGAAATTAGAAAGCAGAAATGAGAGAAAAGTTGAGAACACTAAATAGATGAAAGGAAAGAACATTTTCTCAATCAGTTGTTTTTTCCTCATTTTTGCTCTCTAACTTTAGTTCTTTCCCTTCATCTATTTAGTCTTCTCAATATGTTGTTATTCTCTTATTTCTACTCTCTTCTTTGCCTTCATTTATTTAGTCTTCTTAGTCTAGTGCTATTCTCTTATTTCTACTCTCTAACTATTTCATTCTAATGATGGATCATGAAGTATGATCTGAAACGTTGATGAAAAAATTACACGGTTTAATCCAAAATATATCAAACATATCCTTGTGAACAGTGAAAATTACATGACTTTAACTTAAATCATTTCAATTAAAATCACAAGTACACAATTTTTCGATTGGTTCATACATGTGATTTGATAGTTGAAATTGTAATTGGACTGAAAGTTAGTGTCTATTAGATTGCATAAATAGTACACACTATTGTAGTTATTGTGAGTCGTTAATCATAGATGACTTAAATTATTGCTACTCATTATTTGCCCTAAACAACATATTATTTCAATAATTGTGAATTATTTTTTGTAGACACGTAATTAAAGTATATTTAGTGTAAGTTTTTTTAAAAAAAATTAATAATTTAAAAGACAATGTAAAATTATGGAAGAGGATTTTATTGAAGACATAATTGATTGTTATATTAATTTACCCTCTCACCTCACAAAAGGATTATTTGGTGGATATAATAGTGTTCAATGTCTTTCAAGCAACAACAAAACATTAATATAGTTGAAATTTGAGCCTTGAACTAATGTTTGAATAAGACTTACATTATTCATATAGTTGAAATTTTATCACAAAAATTTGAAGCATTGAAAATATAATATAATTTAAATAATTTCATTTATATACTAATTGTTACCAACATGAATCAATAGAAAAATAAATAAATGACATTTTTTAAATTATTAAATAAAATATTCAATTATAGACTATAGGATTGTTGCTAAAAAGTATATTGGACAATGATGTTAAATTATTTTTCTAATTTAATTGATTTTCACCAAATTGGTATCTAGTATTTTACTTTTAATTTATTGACAAATTTTGTGTGTACTTTGTGGGACATGTTTCATATAAATGTAAATTTGACCAAACAAGGTTTTTTTTTCCATTAGGTATAATCAAAAGTCCTAGAAAGGAATTAGGAGAGTTTATTCGAGAAGTTTAAGGAAATCATTATTGAGTATCATATTAACAATATATTTAGATTTTTACTTTATAACAAATGTTAGATTAATAAAGTTAATTGTCAGTATACTAAAGATTTTCACTACATTGTTAATGGACTTGTCAATCAAATAAACAGCAGCATACTCCATTAGTTAAGAAATTTGAGTGATAGTTTAAGATTTTGTTATACTTTTATATACTACTTTTGTAGTTGTTTAAAATGAACTCTAATATTGTTCTAATTCTTCAAATATTTCCAATTCTTGTGAATAATTATATAGGATTTTATTTAATTAAAAAGAAAGTTCAAATATTTTTAACAAATGAGAACTCAATGAAATTCTCGCTTTCATTCTTATTTTTTACTAGGAAGCTACAAATACTTCTAATACGCCTAAGAGTATGTACAACATGTAAGGAATATTACATTTCTTGCAAGATAATGCATTGTAAGCCAACCTAGGTGTAGGGAAATAAAACAGTTTTCTTTACTAAGTCTTAGGGTAAAGGAATTTAAATCACATAATTATAAGTTATTACCATTAGAATAATGAGTTTAGACAATAATAACACTAAACATACTTTTCAAAATAACAAAGTTGTTATGTTAGGTGTGTTATAAACCTTGCAAGTCTTGTAAACTTCATAACTCACACTTATGATAGCTAAAGTAGGGTGCACTTCTCTATATAATTATTGGAATTATCCAATAAATTAATTAATTATTTCATGAGAATTAAGATTGCTTACATTATAAGTTCATGTTATTTTACAACTCAAGTTTGCTTTTAAAGCACATTATCTTGAGAAGTGGCTTTTATTGTATCCTACTTTATTGCATCAATTGGGGTGCTCAAGCTGCATGAGTTGTTATGCCCTTAACCTAGATCAATTATATTCAAGTTTGTGTAGCTGAATTGTGAGTAATGTAACCCTTAATTAAGTTTATTATATTAGTATAAATATAGTCCTATATAGGTAGTTAAGTTGAAATGAGCAGCAATCAAAGAATTAATATGGTATAAATAGGAGCTAGTGGTTAGTTTATGATCATCATATTGTGAATTGTATTCTTATTGAGACTTTTAGAGGTTTTTCCCCTCAAAGTGGCTTATTATTCTTAAGTATTATCAAGTATCTACAATGTAATCTCTATTATATTCTTCTCATGTGCATGTTATTTCATTACAAGTGGTATCAAACCATGATCTTGGCACCCAAAAGGAAAGAAACAAGGTGATTTTTTTATTTAAGAGGTTGAATTGTGAAGCACATATCTCCTTTAATTTGGAAAAAAGAATTTGGAGGGTTGATCAAGGACATATTTAAGCTACTATAATCTATATTTAAAGGACTCATTATGAAATTAGATTTCTATCAAATTCACTTCCAAGTTTGTAAAAAAAAAAAAATTATAAAATCTAGAAGGTTGAGAAAGGGCACATTGATTTGCCTACATTTATGATCAAGTCATTTGGAGTTGTTTTGAGTAAGTTATTGCAATTTTAGGATTTTTCATAAATTTACTGTAACATGCTCATTGTTCTACCTGGTAAAATTTTATATGTTTTACCCACAAGTGGACAGTTATGCTACTAACATTACGAGTAATAAAAATTATCTTTTATTTTCCATAATATATGCACCATTTGAAACATAACCTATCCAAACCTTTCCATTGCATATTCAAAGAATCTTTTCAATAATATAAGTATGATTTCACTTTACATAAATATATTCAAGATAACATTTCTCATTTACAACTTCCATATAAATGGATACATGGGTATATACATAGCTTCAACAAGCTTACATGAACTAGAAATACAAACTATTACAAATGTCCCAATATTGGTGCATACATTCTAGTTGTCCCCAATATTGGTGCGTACATCTTCAATTCCTAAATTAGAAATACCAATGGTCCAGAATGTCCTTCCAAATCTTGGCCGCCAAATGCATGAGGAGATGCATCACTCAAGCATTTTTCCATCAACCATGGACTTATTGTGGTCCCCCATACATCTACCAAACTTGGTAAGATGGCCCTCCCTTCAATGAAGAGATTGGTTTGGTAACCTCATCCTTCATATAGCCTTTCCTACTCGCATAGTGATGTGTCCTACATATCTAGAGCTTACCATAAAGTCTACCTCTATTTTTATGATATTCTTAGCCTAGTATGTACTTGGATCACATTGAATTGACAGTGTAGACAGTGGCTACCTACACTACTTTGGCCAAAGATTCAATATCAAGTACTTTGAGTGAGGGTCATCTATATTCACCACTACAATTGCTCGATTTGTATTGACCATTAGTATTCTATTCTAAGGTTATCCCCTTTCCTGTGGATTATCCAAACCCCAAGAATAGCCTTCCTGTTAACTATTCTATTATAAGTTATTCCCTTTTCCCGTGGATTATCCTAACCCTTGGAATAGCCTAATTAACCATCTTGGTTAATCATAACGTTATAACATTAAATGACTCTAGTCAAAGGTATGATCTCAACATTAAGTTCCTTCTTTTTAGAAGTATGTTCTTATCAATAAATGACTTCATTCAAGAGTAAAATCTCATCAATAAATGATAAAATCAAAAGTATAATCTTCAACAATAAATGACATCAATCAAAGATGTAATCAACAATCAAATGATCAATCAGATCATATAGGTTAATCCCAACCTATTTGCTTCATTAATGATCAAGCAGTCAACCCAACCTAGGGTTTTCAATCAAAATTGATGCACGATCAAGTGATCATAAACAAATTATAAGCCTCTCTCTCAATATGACTTTGGGTTGCCAAAACATGAGTCCTCATCAAGAATTTCGTGAATAGGAATAGACTCCTAATTAGGTATATGATTATATCATAATTAGTAAATACGTTTCTCAACCCTACTATTGAATATTGATATACTAATCAAATATACTCCCTAACTGTAAGGAAAATACTATCTTCTTACTTCAAGGAGATATTCAAGTAATCCATCAAGTATACACTATCATCATGGTTTGCATAATATTTCAACCAATCAATGATGACATTTCTATCATGCCATCATTCTCATGGTATTACTAACCTTATTATCCATAAAAGTTTACCTAGCATAATAAGCTAACATATCAAGATAGCAACATATTAATCCACATTTCACTTTCCATGTAATATCCATATTGTCATAACGAACTAAGTATAGTTCTATTAGCGTTAAAGCAACACATGCTTCAACAAAATATAAAAGTATTTCCAAATGATAGGGTTTCACTAGTTCAAGACTCAAACAAGAATCTCACTAGAACATTCCATATTTGGAAGTAACTAAGTTCATAAGAACAAGCATATCATGCATACAAAGATTATTCCAAAACTAGGAAATAATTAAGATCATAAGATTCAAGCATATCATGCAATCTATCCCAAACAAGGCATTTATAAGCAATTAACCTATCAAATATAAAGATAATGGAGGAATAGAAATTGACATGCCTGATTATAAGTTCCAACTCGATAACATTGCTTTCCAACCTCAGCCTTCGTAAGCATGAATGCTACTTCACCAAAGATCAACTAAACTCCAAATCCTAGCCTCCTCACTAAATCTCTCAACTATACCAAAGTAGATCAACAAAACAACTCTCAACCTCACAAACTCTCAACTCACTTTGCACAGAAATTGTAGTTGAATAACACAAGGAAATCAAATTGATAAGTGATGAAATTGGTAGGATGAGCACCTCTATTTATACTAACTTGTGAGCAACCAAAAACTACAAACAAGTTAATATTTTTTCCACCTTTCTATCCTCATGCAACGACTCACCAAGCTAACTCACACATTTGCAACACATAACAATCCTCACCATCTCAATGGCTGAGTTGACTTGATAAAAAGGACAACAAGTTCAAAACAAGTTTCTTAGTTTGAATTCATTTACAAAATACTGCCAAGTTTGCTTTTAACTAAGTCTCTATTCTATTTACAGAGTCTCTATTCCATTTACAAACTTATGTGCTCACAATTATAGCATAGGTTTGACAAATTCAAAAGGCTTTTAAACAATATTAACTTCACATTCAAATGCATACACAACAACGTATAAACTCATACGTGCCTCATACCTTGGTTGACTCCATCTCACATTACTTTATGCATTGTTTTACCTTGCCCTTAAAGGTTGCGCCAAGTATTACTTATGTGCTTTACTCATTTTAGCGCTTCACTTAGAAATAGCATTGCATTTACTTTGGCATACACTCTTAACATATTTTATATGCTTATGTTACCTATGCATTGGTCTTTACTATTGTCTAAGGTTGTGCTGGTTTGCAGCATTTACACCTAATTTATATGCACATTCAAGCACTATATGCAGTAAAACCTACTCATGCGTTTAAACTCACTTTGTAGCATATTAAATGTATATCAGATGGTTGTAATAAGCCCATACCTCCCTTAATTCAAGTGCATCATATAATATGCTCCTTCCTTCCTTTATGCACATAATATGTGCGAAGGTTTCATTCTTATTTGTAGCGCTTTTCCTATATTGCTTGCACCATATCTCACACCATATTTACTTATATGTATACACATATATATAATTGATTTTTGTGTATGTATGTTTGTAAGTATTTCTACTTACATATATGTATGCATGCTTATGCTCTCATGCACGAATCGTTTATATGTATGTACGTATGTATGTATGTATGTATTTATTGTACATACGAATTGACGTGAAGATAACTATACGGAAAAGATCAAATACTCAAAGATTCAACCATGATAACTCATTCAATCAATCAAAGAAACCAAAGAAATTTGCTCAAATATTTCAATCATCCCCCAAATACTAAGACCAAAGGTTTTACTTACCAATTCCCAATCTATCTTGACTCTATTTGACCAACTAGGGTGTGAGTGTGTGTATGCTCAATTAGGCTCATTAGGGTTATCAAACCAAGCTCCTCTCCTTAGTAATACTTCCCCTCTCTTCTGGAGGTTCGAACTTGTTCCTACATTCAGGTTAGTACATCACATAGGTAGTTAGTTGTTCACATAAAATCCATTAGCATCATAAATCATTTGCATCATCCAAGCATTCAATTAATCATATTGCAATTCATATACATTCATCACAATTTCCATCAATATAAAACATAATCATTCCTTCAAAAACAATAACATCTTTTAATGCATATTTTAGTATTTCATTCTCCTATTGAACATATTAAAGTTTTGATAAACATTTATCATCATATTTACTTACAAGGTAAAAGTAAACCGATAACTAAGAGATGGTGTGTAACATTTATTGTATAGGATACAATTTTTAGAATTTCTCAAATTATTTTCATTTTTTGAAGATTGAAAAAAAATTGTTAGTCTGCTCTTTGAAAATTTAATTTTGTGGCCATCTTTTTTTGAAATCATTCAATCAAGGTTTGGTCACTGCAAAAAAAAATATTTTGCATTGTCAAGCTTTGATATGGAAAGACCACAAACTAGAGGTAGGGGCATGAATTATTACACACTAAGAAAGAGTCATGAAAAAAGAAGATTTAGGCTTGGAATTTGGATCAAGTGGGAGCTTAATTATAACTTCCTTCCTATTAGTTGAAAAAGTGGGCAAGATGGAGGAGGATATGTACCACATGCAAGGGAAACTAGCTATTATGAAAGCGAATTTGGCTAAAATAAAAGGAGATATATCTAGCATCAATAACATATTATTTATTAATGTTTATATCAAGAACCAAATGTTTCAATCAATCAAGGTGGTTGTCCAAGCCAACCAATCTAGATCCAAATGTTGAAACTTATACAAAACCTTGAAACATGATATCAAAGGTGGCTATGTACAAGATCAATGGCATGAATTGACTTGGATAAATCAAATTGAGAAATTTTTGATGTACACATGTCAAATCCCTAGTGGGCAAAAAAGTGACAATGAATTGTATTTAGAACTAGACCAATTTCTTTTGTATCAATGAATATGTGTTCAAATAAAAAAGGCTTTCATTGTCACCTAATTGGTTTTTATAGAGGAGATATGTGTTAGATAACTACTTCAACCAGTTAGGTGAACTACGACAAACATGATGAATCAAGGATCATATTTAGTAATTACATAACCTATTCTTACAAGTAGAAACAATTATAAGTGAAATTTGAATGAATTATTCTTGGTGTTTTCAAAGATCACATCCAACATGAGGTACACGTGTTCAATCCTAGTTCTATGTTTGATTATTCTATCCTAGCATGCAAGGTAGTGAATTTTCTATCTCCTAGAATGCAAGGGATCAATGCCATAAGAGAAGATATTTTATCATAGTCATTTCATCAACCCACTAGATTGACTCCTCAACCCACTAGATTGACTCCTCAAAAAAATAAGAAGAAAAGGAAAAAAGGATTATTTTTTAACTGTGATAGAAAATACAATAGAGAACATAAATATCATATAAAAAAAATATTCTATATTGAAGGACTAAGTGAGAAAGAAGATGATGAAAAATAAATATTAGAGTTTGGAAATGAGCCAAATAAAGAATCAAGAGATACCTGACCAGCCATTTTGTATCATGCACTTTTTGGCATTAACCCCCCACAAACTTTCAAGGTAGTGGGATTCTTGAAGAAAGAGGGAGTAATAGGGTTGATAGACTAAATAAGTGTTAGTGTAGGTTTATTATTTTCCTTAAATTAGAGGATATTTATTTCTTCCTACACAATGTTTAAGCTTGCTTAGGTTATTTAAGACTTAGTTAATATGAGATCACGTGGCATAACCCATCACATACATGTGTCACTCTCTCCCACACATGGGTAGTTGAGTTACACACCCTCTTTTGGATTTTTATGCCACCTCTCATAACAATTAGTTTGGCTCCATCTAAGTAGGCTATGCCACATATTTTGGTATTTACCAAGTAGGTGAAACCTCTTGCCTATTATGGGTAGTTGGAGCTAATGCACCTCTTGGATGTATATGCCCATATTTTGCTATATATACAACACTCTCCTCTCACCTCAACTAGTTTAATGAGAGTAAAGTGACTATTTTCAAAATTCTCGTGAAGTTGTCTCTTATTTTCTCTTTTTCAAGGATTCTCTCCATTACACTGTTTTGATATTTGATCATTTGTTAATTGGAGTTGTGTGTGATCTACAACTAACATGAGATCTCGACTCAATTCTCGCTTCTTGCAAAATCTAACATGGTATTAGATTTTTATTGTTGTAGTGTCAGAAAATGTACTCCTTTACATTTTCACACTATGTTTGGGTCCCTTAATTAATTGGACTTAATTTAGCCTCTAATTGGCCCAATTATGCATTGACAAGCCTAATTAATTACAATTTTTAAAAGGGGAATCAATATTTAATTAATGCAATTATCATTTTTAACACCCCGAAATGAATAGGTCCTGGCAATTTAAGTCAAAACCCATTCACCCTTGGGCGAATGGGTCCCCTTTAGTTGCCAAATTCAAAATTTTAATATGTTTTTGGTGGCCTTTCTATGATCCAAATTCAAATTTCTAATGTCGGCTTGTAATATTTAATTTTCAGGAAATTAGAAAATTACCTATAAATACAAGGTCTTTTTATCAATTCAAATCCTAGAAGCAAGCTAGAGTTTTCAAGAGATCAATTCCTAAAGAAAATATTATTGTCAAAAATGTTCAAGAGTAGATTTCTTAGTCATTTGTTGCAGCATTCAAGATCTCAAGCATTATGTCAAAGTTATTTTTATCTATGCATGTTTTTGGAGCTAACATTGTGATGTAGGTTTCAAGCATTCAAGTCAAGATTCAAGCATCAACATCAACATCCGATCAAGCTATTTCATGCAAGATCAAGACCTTGGAGAGATGTGTTAAGTTTCAGTCCTTCAATGATCTCAATTCAAAGGTTTGTTGAGTTGCAACATAGCAAGTGTCCATTAATCATTCCTTTCATAATTCATTTCATTTCAAAGTTTAATTACCAAAATGGGGTTTGACCAAGGAAAACCCCCATTCACCAAAAAAAAGAAAAATTTCCCTCTTTTGTATGTTTGCGGATCTTAGGCTGAATAAGGATTGAAGATTGATAAAATGTGCAATTTTACAAAGTTGTCAACATTGTCGTCAAGCCACAAAAACTACTTTCAGAATTTAATTTTGAATTTCTAATCGTGAAACCCAGAGGAATCGAGAGTGCATATCTAGAAGTAGAGGACTATGAAAGCAGATTTTGAACCCCTAAAGCAAGACCCATTCACCTTAGGGTGAATCTGTCCCAGGAGGACACTCAGTAGAGGATTTTGGTGACAGGTGCATAAATTGACAACCTTCTCAGATCCTCTAATTTTTTTTGGATTCTGTCAAATTAAGTTTTTAAATTGATGATTCATGTGCTACGTCACATAATTGCATTCATTTAGTATTTTTCATTCATCTCCCAAAAGTGTATTTCAGGCTAATTTACCCCATCCTCATTCATAAGGAAAACAACAAGATCTCCATTAAGATTGACTCACCTAAGGGTTGAAATTCAATCCTACCCTAGGGGATTGCTTTTTCCTAATGAAACAAGGAAGATAGGTGCATCATACCCCCATTTAACATTCCATTTTTGGGTCACCTACATTTCCTATGTTTCAATTATCTAGTATAGTTCATTTTGTTATCTGATTGTTTAAGAGATTTGAGACTAATAGATAAATAATATTTTCCTCAAAAACCCACTATGCTCTTCTCTTGCATTCTCGGACAATCTAGAGAATCAAAACAATTTAAAGGAAAAATAAGCATTTGTATACTTTGGTTTGCGTATTTGTTTTCTTGTGAGATTTGGGTGATTGTAGTTTTTTGGTAATCATGGAGATATTTTTTGTCTTTCTATAGCATCCAAAAGGTTCAAGAAAGTCAAGATTAGATTTCATTTCACTAAAACCAGATATTAGAGGACCCAATTGCAAAACAAGAATTTTAGCATGATTCTAGAAGGTAGCTAATACTTTGGAGCACTTTTAGCCCAAATGGGCCTCACTATTGTACTCAGAAGGCCCAAAAACCTTAAGATCAATTTTCAAATTGTCCAAAATTGAAGTCAAAAACAAAATTGAGCCAATTTTTTTCATCCTTGGATCATACAACATCCATATGGCTATGAAATTCACATTTTTTTACTATCTTAAATTTGATGGCCAAACAACCATCATAGGGCACTATCTTGAATTTGATAGCCAAACAACTGTCACTAAACACTATCTTAAATTTGTGATCATACAATCACTAGTGAGGGTTGTCTTAAATTTGACGGTCAAATGTCCACCAACAAGCCAACCTCCTCACCATTGCAAGTTTTAATTTTTCAGTCCAACTTCAAATGGTTGTAACTTGAGCATATAAACTCCTTTTTTGATGATTTTTTTTAATTTGGGGTAGAATTTTGTGCTCTACATAGTGGTAAAATTAGTTTTCTAATCTGATGCTCCAAATTTTCAAAAATTGAGCCAGCCATATAGAGACTCCTTAAACATGGCCAATGGTATGTTTATGCCTTCCTCTTGGTTTACCAATCTTGGACTAGAGACTTATCAGTATCTAATGAAAAGACCCCTTGTGTGCTTGTTTGGCTAGAATTCCTATGGCTACCTTTACCCTACTAGAATTTATTGACCATTATTATTGTCTCATTTGGTAAGGTTATTTTCCTTGAGATTGATAAATTTACTAAGCTTGTTTGCAAAAGTGTGTGTAGAGATTGACCTCTCTTAAGGATCTAAAATAATTTATGGATATACAAATTGGTTATTTGCACCATACCTATCATGTTATTTTCCTCAATATGCCAAACATTTGCTTTCAATGTTGATCCTTTGATCACAAGATTAAGGATTGCCTTATGATCTCTCCTCATATTATGCCCTCTTCTTGGCTTGTTGAGGCCCCCCCTTCAAAAATTATGAAGGGTGACCTACAATTGGGAATCATAAAATTAAAATCCTTGTACTAGTGAAACTCAAACCAAAACTCTAGCTAACACTAGTAACCCAAATACTAAGTCGTAGTTTGGGGTGTCTTCAAACCCTCAAGAAAAGGGGAAAGAGATAGCTCCCTCTAATGGTGAGCCTTTCACTTAGCCAAATTTTCTTAAAACGATGCAGCTAATGCCTATGTTATTTTCACAATCAAAGAATAATATTTAAATATTATCCTTCCTCTCCCATGGACCTACATAATTCCTGTAGTTTTCCTAGGAATTTGAAGGAGGGGAATTTGTTACAAAAAAGAGAGGATGCAAATTCCCAACATTCAATTGGGTAGTTTCTCTCGTGATGAATTTCTACAAAATCATTATTCCTCTCCTAAAGATTTAGATAGTGACAACATGCCTCTTGATTCTTGCTAATGAATTTTTCCTTCTAGAATGTTTGAGGCCTTATAGAACCTATCCAAGAAGTATTCAATGAGGGTCACTCATCAAAAACTCATAGCTTTAGATATCCTTTGCTTATAAGAGGTTAAAATTATTGGTTTCTTGTTTTTTTCTACTTGGTTAAAATTATTTGGCTAGCTAGTTCATTTATTCATAGCTATCACGACACATGCCATGGAGGGGTCATCACCTTTCTCTTTCATAAACTTGGCTTCCTCATTTGGTAGATTATGGATGTGACACCACCAACTAAGTGATTTGAACCTTCTTTAATTTTTAAAATCATTTTTTGGTATTATTAATGTTTATTCTTCCTATGATGTTGAGCGATATTTTTTATGGCATTAATTTTCCCATTCAATGCATGATACAACTTGGGTTCTATGTGGAGACTCTAATATGGTTGAGATGATGCATGGTAAAATCGATTCTTTAATTATGTGTTGAACAACTAGAAAAAGGTAGTGTCATATGGTGAACTTAAATGATCAATTAACAATGAAATTGAACTATATTCAAGCAATTCAAGCAAGATATTGATCAATTAGAGTTATATTCAATTAAATTTAGTAAACATTGATAAAATGATTCAATTAACATGAAAGAAATCTAAATTCTAAAAAATTGAATATAGTAGCAAGCAAACCTCCAATCCCATTGTGGATTTGAAGCAAATTTGGAGTGATATGGATGTGGATTGCTCAAATTTTCCTAATCCATGTTGTAAAAGCTTGGTTGATGAATGAATACGATTCGTCCATGTTGAAAAATCTTGATTGATGAATGAATATGATTCACAAAAAAAGGAATTCTCAAATTGCTCAAAGGTGAGTAGTCAATTCAAGAGAGTAAGTTTGCATAAAGGTCGTGAATCCATTTTTCATGTAAAAAGGTGGGGTATTTATACATTCTTGAAATATTGATCAATGCTAAGGATTCAAAATGTTAATCAAGGGATGAAATTGAATTAAGGATGTGAGTGTGGATCAATGGATGGATCAAAGGTCAATAATCCATGAAGCTATGGATCACATATTTAATCAAGGGTCCATAATCCATGAGGATTCAACAAATTCCTTAATTTTAGGAAATACGTTGGAGATATTATTCATGTGGAGGGAAGAATTTGAATTTGAAAAGGCTATATGTCATGAGATTTTTTTTGTGCAAGTTGGAGGATTGGAGAAAAAATAGTTAATTAAACAATTTAGGAAAAACATTTAATTGCACAAGTTGGAAGAATTAGGGGTTTTAACTAAATAATTGAGAATTATTTAATCAAGGTGGGAAAATGGCATTTAATTAAATAATTTGATATTATTTAGTCAAAAGGGAAGAAATTAGTATAAAGGTGACGAATTAATCAAATAAAACCAATTATTCAATTAATAAGAGAAAAAGGTGAATTTAACTACATATTTTGACATTATTTAATTAAATAGACAAAAATATGTTAATTATGAGAGAAATAGTGTTAATAATAGAAAATAGTGTGTGATATACTCAGGACATTTTCAGGTGTCTACATTTTGCCCCTCTTTGAAGAAAGGTACTCATTGTGTTGCTTCAAAGAATTGATAAGTATGCTTAGATCAAAATTTATTTATTTTTCATTTTTCCTAACGCCCCATTATGACCTAGTGCACGAAGGAATGCTGGTGTGTTGTCCCCTCAAGAGATTGAGCAGAAAATTGACTTTCAAATTGAGATCACAAAATGAAAATGGGAGTGATTTTGTTGAATAGAGGAAAAAAGATAAGTCCTAAGAGGCTAATGAAGTGACCCTGGATAGATACGAGGAGAGAAATTTGAGTTGCAAGGTAAAACCCTAGGTCATACTAGGCATATATGCTCATTTGGGTGAATTTCAAGCTCATTTGCACACTTTCTTTTGAAATATTAAAGAGCTTTTGAGATTTTTAAGTTCAATATCAGTAGAGAACTTGACACTATGGCCCACGCAATTCATGAAATACACCGTGCATATTAGGTCCATGAGTTCTAGCAGCCAACTGACGCAACACCCCTTGATACATACCAAGTAAACTTTCCCTACACATATTTCTAGATACCTAAAGGTGGCTAGAACTAGGACAAAGGCGTCATAATTTGGTGCAACACTTTTGTAACCCAACGCGATGCCTTTGCAACTTATAGTGACACTTTGCAATGGGTATCGCAGCTTTGCATTTGTGCGTGAGTTTTGAATTAGGGTGATGCTTCTGCAAGATATAGTGACACTTCGATAGGATACAACGATGCTTTTTAGAGGCCCACTTTTTCAATAAAGTGATATATAATAGTGATGCTTTTGTAATACAATAATGCTATTACATAATAATGACACTTTTGTAGAATTGCCATACTTTTGCTTTTAATAGTGAGCCACTTTTGCAAAACATGCTCACTTTTTCTTTTCTAGCTAGTTTGACTTATATTTTTGTAAATATTTTAACAAATTGATGTTGTGTATTATGCATGCAGGCTCCCCTAGGTCCTCTCCTACCTCAAGAGCAGATACCACAGATATTGGAGCAGATTAATACCCTCAGAGGGCTTGAAATTCTCTTCCTAGGAGTGACTAGCTTGCACCCTATAACTTACATGCGAGAGATTGACTCACTTATCTTTGATGATTGTTTTGGTGGAGCGTTGGCGTTTGAATACTTCCTCATTCCACCTATCCACAAGAGAGGAATATGTGACTCTCGAGGACGTTTGGAGGATCCTCAGAGTACCCATTCATGGAGAGCAAGTTGTATACAATGTTGATCTTGGCCTAGAGGCCATGTTTCAAGTTTTGGGACTAGATGAGATGGAGCTCAAGGTTGGATTTCTAGACCTTTGGTGTTACATTAGTGTTGCTAGTGATACTACCCTAGTGATTGCAAGACTCATTATGGGAGTTCTAGCTCCTAATCGACGATCTCAGCTATTCAACCCAGGATGGGGGATTGTTTTGGGGAGGATCATGGAGGATGCTTGTGTTTATTCCTAGGGCCCTTGCATATTGGCCCATCTATATCATGATATGCATCGGTTGTATATCAAGGAGGAGCTATCCTATCTACATGAGTGACACTTCTTCATATATGGGCCTAGGAGAATATTTTTGTGCCCAAGCCAGTGATTTCCTACAAAGACCGAGATGAGAGAGACCCCATGGTGTATAGGCATGATGACATGACCACTCACCACCATACAAGTGAGTTGGATTACTAGAGGAGGGTCATTAATGATATGATCAAGTTTACTTGGAGGCCCCGGTTACAGATTGAGCCTTAGGATGACGATGATAAACATCTTGCATACTATGGACAAACCCGATGGCTAGTGGGTCACACTTCACACGTCATTGAGCGGTATTTTCCAGATAGGGTTACTAGACTGATGATTACATGGCAATATATACATTCTGAGAGATTCTAGAGTGGGGTCCGTGGATGGTTTCATAGACAACTACTACTGCTATTGATCACTTCATTCCACTTTCATGGATCTATGCAAGGGGTTCTTGATGATTCTGGTACCACCCTAGACTATGATGCATGGTTTGCAAGGTGTAGACCTATCAGATTTACTAATCTAGATGATGGAGATGTCGGGAGGAGGAGACACAAAGGTGGAGGTAGACATAGAGGGCATGGTCAAGTTCCAGCATAGGGTCCTCCTCAAGGGCCACCACCGCATGTGCCACAATAGTAGTAGGTAGTAGTGGCTCCTGATCTATGACTATCAATTGTTACAAGGAGCAGGACACCTATAGGTAGGAGTGGGACTAGGCCCACCAAGAGAGAGACGAGTTTAGGCAAGAGTGAGATTAGCTACACATGCAACTAGATTTTGAGGTCACACACAAGTAACAAATAGAGTCACAATTAGCACAAGACTGCTAGAAGGTAGCAATTAGAGGCACAATAATAGGCATCAGGGGAGGTTATCCCTTTATCCAAGTATACATAGGAGATCCAAATAGTTTAGAGCAAGGCAACCTACTACCAGACACTATATCACATGTTCATTCCAACTCACTGGAGACAGCTTGATTACTCACATAGGAGCACCATGGGCCCAAGTAAGTCAGAGGGACCATTAGTTCGTAGGCTTTATCCTGGTCACTCAAAGGATCAACATAGACAAATGCTACCACCATACCAATTTACTCTTGGTCAAGATGGCTAGGGGAGCTCAAGATAGACTTTGGTTTGTACATATACATTTTTTATATCCATATGTTGATGTAGACTTGATTATGATGTATATTCATTCATTGGCTATGGATTAGCCTAATGTATATATTTGATGTATATCACACACTCTGATATCTATCATGACATTCATTTTTTTGATATATATGAGATGACCTTGATTGCAACATTTACATATGATGTTGTCTTATGCCTTAATCTTTCATTATGTATGTGATGATATATTACATGCTTATGAATGCATTATGGATGTATGAATTATGAGATATTTCATGATATATGATGATGTGAAATGGATATTGATTTATTATGATGTTCGTGATGGATGATGGTCATTTACTTTATTATGCTTATGATATGATATGCATATGTATATGTATGTGTCTAACAATTTGTGAATGCAGGATGGATGAAATGTAATGCCATGGATGATATAGATAATTTCTTTTTGTATTTTTAAGTGGTATGTGATGATCATGCATGATGTATGCTATGAGATGTATGTTGATGGTTTGTGGATGTAGGATGGATACATATATATATTATTTTGTTGTATGTCATGATACCTAGATAGAAATGTTAACACATATGGAAGTAGAAGAATGAGATGGATAGAATTGATTAGCATTGTTATTGAGATTGACCAAGATACTAAAAAACCTATAATTATTCAAGATTTTATTAGACATGCAAGGACATAAAATAGATGTTATTGCTTTTTCTTTTTAGATTAGGCTTAGTTTCATCATAACAATCCTTATTTTCGATATAGCAAATAGACACTATGTTGGTGTGAATAAATTATTGTACCTAGTTAATTCTTTACTAGGGAATTAGGGGACTTAGTTCATGTGTTAAGTTTACTTAGGATATAAGCTTTCTTCTAGAAGTCTTAGTTGTCTTATCTAGACTTTACATTATCCTAGGTAGTTATGAGTTAGTTGTCTCATGTGATAGGATTAAGACACTTGTCATGATCTTGTCTAATCCTATCTCTCACCTTTCCTTTATAAGCAAGGCATCTCTAAAATATTTTTCATCTTGATCATATTGTAATTCTTGTTTGGTGGAATAACATCTTTCATTGTTGCTTCTCTCTATTGCTTGTGGAGGTTATTTGGTGTTGTAGATTGAAGATCTTGGTTGCTCACTTCAACATGGTATCAGAGCTTTGAATCTTGCAAGACCCTTCCTTTTTTTCTTAGAGATTTTCTACCATCAATTTTTCTATTGTGATTTGAGTATCTTTTTCGATCTTGTAAATTCTTGTATGCTCTTCTCTTGCGTTTGAATACAATCTTGAGAATCAGAAAGGGTTTGCAAAGATTTGTTAATCTTATATTGCATGTATGATTTTTGGTGAGATTTGGTGATTGTAGAACTTTTTGTTGGGAAAATGTGTCTCAACCTTGCAATTATATACAATTTATTGATAGGATGTATGTTGGTATGTGGCGATTGATCATGCAAATACTACAAATGCTAACACGTCAAGGTTTTTTCTTGCTAACACGCCAAGGTTTTTTCGTTAACACATCAAATGAAAAATGACCTTATAAGACCCTAATTCTAGAAGGTTTCAAAAATATTGTTATAAGTAGGTGGGATGTATGTAGATGATGGTGTATTCTGAGAGTCTAATAGCAGTCATGGTGTCTCTTGATCTCTGGTGGTGACACTCCTGTGAGAAGCTTGCTCTGCAAGTATATTGTGATCTTTTGATTTCTGAATAATATTGGGCAACTTTTGGAGTGTCATGTTTTTCTCTCGATAGGCTTTTCCCTATGTAAATCATTGTGTTGTGGTATGCATAATATTGTGTTTATTTTTGTTTAAGTTTTTTGTAACAGTTAAAGATCTCTAAAAGTTTTGCATTATTCTCCTCTCAAGGTTGGTGTAGGAAGTTGTTCCACTATCTTAGCTTCCTTACACTTTTGGCTATAGTGGTAGTATTTATGGCTATCTTGTTACATCCAAGAGGCTTGAGAAAGTCAAATTTGGCTTTCATTTCACTCAATTTGGTCACCATTTGCAACTTTGGCGAACAAGGGTTTGAAGCTCATATCTAGGAAGCAACTTTTTATAGGAGCATTTTTGGCAAAAAAATAACCTTGCCATTGTGTTCAGGTGACCAATTCCATTAATTTTGATATATAATTTTCCTATATTTGACAAAAGTTATTTTTGGGGCAAAAAAAAAAAAGTTGTCCAGAAGGTCGTATGACCCCCCAGTTGCGCAAGTACAATGTCATTATTAAAAAAAAATTGAAAATATTATTTTAATCGAGTGAATTTTTCTTTTAAAAATATTCAAAAAAATGTGCAGGTGAAATCCTTTTTAGGCGGTGTTTTTTTAAGTTTTTTTAAAAATATATAATATATTTTTTAAAGTACTTTAAGCATTGGGGCCCACGATCTTTATAAAGAAGGTGAGAGACTAAAAAATTTGTGGACTCCTTTAAGTTGCAAGATTTTTCTTTAAGCCACCAACAAATTTTTTTTCAACTGCTACGTTTGTTTTAACCACTAGATGGGTGGTGACAAGGTTAACTACTAGTCAAAAAAATTAACCGCAACATTTTATTTTTAAACCGTTGATATTTTATGCTAGCTGCATGGTCTGTTGACTAATTCATGTGACCAGGAAATTTTGACCACTAGTGGTTATCACAAACCGCCCATTTTTTGCCTCAGTCACTAATAGGGTCATGTGGGTGACTAGGAGCTAGTCTCCAAGGGCTAAATTTTTGCCCCTATTTAGCCTTCTAAATGCCTAAAATAGGCCTTTTTTCAATTTTGTATAACTTTGCGCCATAGTTTCGAATTTATGCCAACAAGATATCATCGGAAAGGTGGTTTGACAAAATTCGTTGTGGTGTAGGTGAATTTTGTAGTTTTTTGCATTTTTTGCCAATTTTTCAGCCCAAAGGTACAAGAGCATTTATTACTTGTAATTGGCATAACTTTTGCATACGAAGTCAAAATTTGGCAATTTTTTTTTTAAATTGCTCAAAAAATTGCAAGGAATCTGTTTGTAACCTTCATTTTTAGTTTTGGAAAGTTTTTTTTTGAAAATTGTAAAAATCACTGTGTGTTATAAATAGTTGATTTGAGAGCTTGTCATGTGTACAAATTGCAAAATTTCTTCATTGTAATTTATTGGGGGGTTACAAATTCAATTTTAATACATTTTGGGGGGGTAAAAGGCACAATTTAAGTGCCACATTGTCTTCTTTCTCTTAGTGTTCTTTTGTCCAACATGGTAGATCTATGGTAAATTAAACCACTCACTCCGCATAATTATCATACATGGAAGCTAAAAAATGACTCAATTGTTACAATCTAAGGGTCTATGGAAAATGTTAGAAGCATAAAAACTTTATTTCATAAGGGAATATGAAAAATTTACCCATAGATGTAAAATGGATGAAACAAAAGGGCTCATTGGTTTACATGTATCTAATAACTTGTTTCATATTGCAGAGTGTAAAACACCTAATAATGTTTGGGACAAAGTTGAAGACTTGTATGGTAAAGTCAATTAGTTCAAAATTTTGTAACTTCAAGCGAATCTACAATCACTCCCAGGTGATCCCACAATAGTGGTTTACAATTTTTGGCTTTTGGCCAAATTGGACACTGAAATAATTTTTTTTAACTAAATCTTCACTTTTGGGCACCTATAGTGGCTAAACCGTGAGGAATTTGAAGATGATGCAAACTATAGTTTCATGACATTTTTCTTGTAGATTATAAATATATTTTTTTCAAAATTTTTGGAATTATATTGCACTTCTTTTTCCATCTCCCTTGAAAACTGGTTTTTTTTAGAAAACAACATTTTTAAAAAGTGACGTTCACTGTATAACGCATAACTTTTTTTCCATGAAGGATAAAATTCTAATTCTTTCAAATTTAGATTTGTAACTCTGATATCTAGTGCTTCCACTTGGTTAGATAGTTTTAATTGAATTTTTTTCTTTAATCAAGTTTCAAATTCAAACCAATTACAATTCAGACACAACACAACTGTATAACGCGTAACATTTTTTGTATGTATTAATTTTTATTTTTTTTATTGGATCAAAGACTTCAATATCTGGTGCACTCACATTTTTCAATTTTTTTTTGATAATCTTCTATTTTTCCACATATGTAGAATAGAGAGCTTGATTTTCTGTGAAAAACCTACATTCATAAGAAATAAAAAATAAATATAATAATTAAATTAATTTAATTAAAATTATACTTTTTTGGAAGCTTATAATAAGGACTATATACTTGCAAAAAAATTTTTTAAACGAATTCATTTGATCCTCCAAAAGATAAATCAAAAGTGGTTTTTTATCAGCATTTTGATAGGTGTAAAGGAGACTTCGTTATAGGTATGGTTTAAAACTAGCGGGGTTCTATCCAAGGGGGATTGCTCTAAGGTGGTTTGATCAAACCCTCTTCAATTGGAATCCTTTAAATGAAACTTTTCAAGGCTTAAATCATTATGTTTTCTAAAAATATGTGATTTCAGCAAAAATCAGGATCTCCCAAAAATTGTAAACCACTATTGTGACAACACCCTCCCTCTAGATGCATTTCCTTCTATTCAAGATTTTCTCACACAATTCAAACTAATTTTATCACAATTAAAGGGATGTGGGCATGATAAATCTGATGATGAATGTATATTTTTGATTGTCTAAGTTAAGAGTCCCTTTTCAAGTGTTCTCTTCTACTTTCTATTCTACTATGGATTCCATGAGGAAAGATTATAAAATGCCTTCTTTTGAGTTATTTTGTGAGCGTCTTACTAGGGAGCAAGCCAAGTTGGTTCAGTTGGATGCACTACCTAGTTCTAAGAATCAAGCTCTAATGGATCAATCTTCCAAGGCTAAAGTAAAGAATAAGAAGAATCCCAAGACAAAATCATTTTCAAGTAGCGATTCTCCTCCAAACCAAAGAAAAAGAACAATCAGAAGTCCACTCCATCTCTGTCTTCTTCTACCTTTGGAGATTCTTCTTCCAAGTCCAAGAGAAATAAAGGAGATCCTTGTTCATTTTATGGAAAAATTGGGCATGATGAGTCTCATTGTTTCAAGAGACTAGAGGCCTTAGAGGAAGCTATGAGGAAACATAACATTTCAATGCCCAAGTCTTCCTCCATTGGAAAATGGAAATCTCTTTCAACAAGTTCCATTCATTCATTCATCTTCTAATAGTTGGATTCTTGATTCAGGTGCTTCACATCACATGACCAATTCATGTGAACTTCTTGATTCCATTGCTCATACTTCTACTTCTCAGATTGCAGTTGGGGACTCTTCAGAGACTCTAGTTTTGAGGACAAGATCCATTCAAATGCTAGATGGGTGCATTTAGGATGTTCTTCTTGTTCTTGATATTTCAACGAATCTACTTTCCATTTATCAAATTTATCATTATGGAGATGGAAAGTTAGTTGAGTTTACTCCATAGAATGTGACTATTAGACAGTTGTAGGACCCTGAGAAGGTTGTTGCTATAGGAAGAGTTGATCATGATAATTATTTGTATCGGCATGATGGCTTTGAGTGGGTTAATGTTTTATTGCTTATGTTGATTCAATGAGAAAACTTTGGCATGAAAGACTTGGGCACTTGAACTATATATATATATCTTTAGCAAATGCACACAAATAACTTAGTGGTTGGTCTTCCTAAGATCTCTTGCACAAATGGAGTTTTTAAAGGTTGTGTTCTTAGTAAAAAACATCAAGATCCTTTTCCTAAGGGACAAGCTACATGTGCAACCACACCCCTTGAGTTGGTCCATAGCGATCTCATGTTATTCCCAATTCCTTTTTCAAGGGCAAAGTATGTGCTCACTTTCATTGGTGATTTTTATTGACACACATGGATCTAATTTTTGAAGCTCAAGAGTGAGGTTCTCACCATCTTCAAGACCTTCAATACATTTTTGGAGAAGCAGTCAGGTTTTTCTCTTCAACAGATATGCATAGGTAATGGGGGGAGTATATCAATCATGCATTTCAAGATTTTGGCAGTGAGCATGGTATTCTTCATCAACACATAGTTCCTTACACTCCTCAATAGAATGGTGTTGTAGAGAGAAATAATAGGACTCTAGGGGAGATGGCCAATTGCATGATTTAGTCTAGGCCCATGGTTCCAACGTTTTGGGCCAAAGTTGTCAATTGTGTCAATTATATTCAAAATTGTATGCCCCATTAGGTAGTGTGGAAAATGACTCCTAAGGAGGCTTGGTCTCATCACAAGCCTAATATATACTTCTTCAAAGTATTCGGTAGTGAGGCTTGGGAATTCATTTCAGATGGTCAACATAAATCAAGGGAGAATAAGAGTCAACGGTTCATTTTTGTTGGCTATTGTGAGGATGTGAAGGAATATAGATTGTTTGATCTTGACACATGAGAGGTTCATTTTTGTCATGATGTTCAATTTGATGATTCTTTCAGACAAAAATATCCTCCTTCAACTTCTTCTTCATCACAACCTACTCAATCTTCTTCAATTGAGGATATTTTTCTCCTTGAGGAAGATTCTGATGATGGTCTTGATCCACCTCCTCCTAATCCACCCACTAGGCCATGATGGACTTGTGTTACTCTTGAGGAGGCTGGTCATCTTATTGGTGATCCCAAAAACACTCATTGCACTCGTTCTCAGACTTCAAGAATTAGTCTTTTAAGTCATGCCATTTCGAATGATCCTTATAAATTTTTAGATGCTTCAAGTATTCCTTAGTGGGATAGTGTTATGGCTGATGAGTATTCTTCTTTGATGAAGAATCATACTTGGGATCTTGTATATACCTCTTCCTAAGGGAAGAAAGTTGGTTTGATGCAAGTGGGCGTATCATACCAAATATGCAACAAATGGTTCTATTGATAAATACAAGTCTCCTCTTTTTGCTAAGATGGATTTTATTTGTCTTGTTCTTTCTATAGCTGCATCATAGGGATGGTCAGTCAACTTTCCAGTCTTGTTTGACATTTTTCTTGGCTTCACTTTGTTCACAAGTTGAACCTAGTGTAAGCATTGGCATAGCATTGATCATTTTTATGAGTGCACACCTTGTAGACCTAGTGTGTGTTTCTCATCCTTTGGGGGCTCACCTAGTGAACATCGAATTTCACTAGCCCTTGTGATTATTTTACTTTTTTTTCCTTTGGGGCTCACCTAGTGTATATCTAACTGCACTAGTCCTTGTGAGCGTATTTTATGGACATGGCATAATACAACTTGCTAGTCCATCCTTTTTTTCTTTTTGCATTAGCTTTGGCATTGTATGCTTGTGTATCTTGTCTTGCTACACATATCTTACATACATGTGTGTCCCTTTGTGCTTATGTTGGTATGCCATGGGATGCACTTGGACCCCTCTTGACATATACATCTCTACTTTAGTGTGTCCGAGTGTAAGTTCATACTCTCACTAAAGTGGAGGCTAAATGTAGTGTAAGAAATTGTATACCGTTAAAATTTCACACTAAGTTTGGGTCCCTTAATTTATTGGACTTAATTAATCTTCTAATTTTCTAAATTATGAATTCCAAAACCTTATTTTTATCATTTTCCGAAAGGGGAACCAACATTTAATTAATGCATTTAATATATTAATTGCCATGGATCATGTGTATCCTGGACTTATAGGCCAAGATCCATTCGCCTATGGGTGAATGGGTCCCCTTTATAGGCCAAGACCCATTTTAAAGTATGTTTTCAATGGTATTTAAATGATTCAAATTCAACTTGCAATTGTCAGCTTTTGGAATCTAATTTTCAAGAAATTAGATAAACACTTATAAATACATAGTATTTTTGTTATTTGAAATCTAAGGATCAAGAAGTGATTTTTTTTGGAAAAGGTGCCTTAGATTTACTGGCTTGATCAACTATCTAGAGCAGTGTTACGTTTAAATCCTTCATCGACTTGATATTTAAATCTTGGTGGGAGCTTGAATTGTTGCCTAAGTCATGCAGCTCCAAGTTTTTCAAACCTGAGTCGTGGGGTTCTAAAGTTTCATAACCTCTCAACTTGGTGACTTTGAGGCTTCCTTTGTTATCAGTGAGTCACGAGTTTCGATAACTTCATAACCTTTGATATAATTTCTTAAGTTTGATTTTCTAGTGGCATAGCAACTTTGAATCCAATGGATGTGGGGACCACAGTTATAAAATAAAGTGTCATTGGTGTATCAGATGAAGATATCTTGATCAAATGTTGCATTTGTAAGAATCCAATGACGCTCGCTAACTCTGCGCCTCTTGTGGTGGGTCCCGAAAAAATCCTGCGGGGTGTGTGGGATTGGCCAATGGTGATGATGTGACATCATGTTGGCAGTTGATCATTAGTTGCAATGAGATTAATCCAACAATGCTCGCTAACCCCAAGCCCCTTATGGTGGGTCCTGATAGACTCCTGCGGGGTGTGCAGGATTAGCTAATCAATGTGACTTCATTATATTGGTGGAGACCAATTGGTGTCCCCCTGATATGGAGATGGTTGACTCAATAAGTTGTGAAAGTGTCTTGGTGGGACCCGATTGATGTTGAGGTGGAAATCAATGGTTGGTTGCTGAATGTTGGTGGTTGGCTAATGACTGACTTGGAAACTAAATGGATATCGAAGCCGATGCAGTTTGTGATGGTTTGTGTATAGTTGAAACGATTGGTTTTCTAGAACTGGAGCGACATGGCTGGATGTTGAATATATATTGTAATACTCTTAAATGAGTAGGGGTTCAACTGATGAGGTTTGGTTGATTGATGTTCTACATTGTATATTCCTTACGAGCATTGTAACAGTGTGAGAGAACAAAACTATATTCGTAATCTGTGTATGAGGTTGATCAGGGGATTGTAATGTTGTTGTGAATTAACACCCAGGAGTGGAGTCTGTAACTATGTATGTAATTTGTTTATTGGAATACAAAGTGGCTTTACTTGGTGTGTGGGTTTTTCTCCCGTAAGGGTTTTCCCACATAAAACTGGTGTTCAATTATGTGTGTTGCTTAAATTTTCTATTCTCTTGTTTTGTTGTTGTGCATCTTAATGAATGTAACTCAATTTAAATGAAATTTTCTATACTTCTTTCGTTAGAATTTTGCATTTGGAAGGTGTTTCCGCACTATGCTTTCCTTAAAAGTGGTATTAGAGCCTGACCAGTTGTGTTATCCTTGTGGGTAGGGCTGGTTTTTTGTGCTAATTTTGTTCAATGGGAGTATTACAAAGAAAACTGATTGTGTTGATTACAGGTTGAGATAGCAAGCACATCAAGTAGAATAGAAATTGAAAAGTTTAATGGAAACAATTTTGAGTTGTGGAAACTCAAAATGGAAGACCTATTGGTGGATAAAGATCTTTTGATTATTGTTATGGGAACAAAACCATCAGGTATGAAGCAAGAAGATTGGGACCTCACAAATAGAAAATCCAAAGGGATGATAAGACTTTGTTTGGCCAATTTTGTTCTCCTGAATGTCCATGAGGAAGAAGTTATTTATCAAGGAAAGTCTCTAAAGAATAAGTTATTCTTGAGGAAGAAGTTATACTCCTTGAAGACGGAAGGAGCATCCATAGCAGACCATCTAAATTCATTTAATATGACAGTTGCTCAGTTGGCCTCTGTGGGTGTGAAGATAGAGGAGGGGGATCACTGTATGCTTATGTTATGTTCCTTAACTGACACATGGGATCATCTGGTGATGGCTATTAGAAGTACAACAACCACTTTTAAGACAAAAGATGTGGTTGCTTCACTGCTATTAGAAGAAATGCAGAGGAAATCTTCTAAGATGGCCAAGGAGCCCCTTGTTGTTTGGGGTAGATCAAAGGAGAGAGACAAGAAGTCTAAATCCAAATCTGAAGGGAGATCAAAGTCTCTTGGTAAGAAGTCCAAGGTGAAATGTTGGAATTATGGGTAGACTGGTCATATTTGAAAGGATTGTAAAGAGGAGAAAAAGAAGAAGAAGAACTCTTCGGATAATGATTCCTCTCAAAGTGATGCAGATGCCTTCATTGTAGCCTTGGTGACTCAAGCATCAGATGATGTCTGGCTTATTAAATTAGATGCATCTTTTCACATGATATCTCACGGAGATTGGTTCTCAAAGTATGAAAAGTATGCTGGTGGAAAGGTGTACCTGGAAAGTGATTCATCTATTGAAATTATTGGTCATGGAAGAGTCAAAATTTAATTTCCTGATGAAAAATAAAAGGAATTGATGGCACCATGCACATACTAGGTTTGGCTCAAAATTTTCTTTTTGTTAGTAAGCTGAATGATTTTGGCGTGCAAGTTTCATTCTTGAGTGGTGGTTGTAAGATGACTAGAGGCTTGATGGTGCTGGCCAAGGGTGCACGTATTGGCACTTTGTACAAGTTGGACACATAGGTTGTTCAATGCAACAGTGCCTCTACAAAGTCAAGCAAGGCTACTTGTGTAGAGAAGGAGAACGAAGTTCCTCTGGGTGCAAACTCTTTGGAGGTGAAACTCCCAGTAGAGAAAACCATGTTGTGGCATCATAGACTCGGTCACATAGGAGAAAAGGGCTTGAAAGCTTTGAAAAATAAAAACCTGGTAATAGGGCTTGTTGATTGTAACCTTGAGTTTGATTTTGTGAACATTGCATTTATGGAAAGCAACACCATGTTTCATTTTACTCTAGTCCTCATAAATCTTCTGGCATACTGGATTATTGTCACTCTAATGTATTTGGTCCAGTAAATGTTCTTTCGTTATCGAAGTCTAAATATTATGTTTCTTTTATTGATGATTATTCGAGAAGGGCATTTGTATATTTTCTTAAAAGTAAATCAAAAGTGTTCAACCGGTTTAAAGAGTTTAAAAGCTTGGTAGAAAATCATACTGGAAGAAAAATTAAATGTCGGAGGATGGATAATGGCGATAAGTTTTGTTTTGTAGATTTTGAAAGGTATTGCAAAGACCATTGGATTAAAAGGAATAAAACTACGCCTTATACTCCACAATAGAATGGAGTTGTTGAGAGGTTAAACAAGACGCTAATGAAAAGAGTGAGAAGTATGTTGAGCAGTGCTAGCCTAGAGAAGAAGTTTTGGGCTGAGGCTATGGCTACAACATGTTACTTGGTTAATTTTTCCCCTACTTTGGCTCTTGTTGACAAAATTCCTATGGAAGTGTGGATTGGTAAGAAGCCCTCTCTGAGACATATTATTGTCTTTGGCTACAAAGCATATGTTTATGTGTCGAATGAGAAAAGATATAAGTTGGAAAATAAAGCTATAAAATGTATCTTCATAGACTACGACATTGGTGTGAAAGGATACAAGCTTTGGAATCCTGTTACTAAGAAGGTTGTGTACAAAAAAAGTGTAATATTTTAGGAGTTGAAACCTTCTATAGTTGATCTCCAGTCAGAGATAGAAGAAGAAGAAAAGATGAATGTAGTTGAAATTCCTCGAACGCCAGATAAAGAAGAACTACAGATTCAAAGTGTACTTGAAACTGAGGAGAGATATAGTAGCTCTAGGATTTTTGAACAGGAAGAATAACCACTACCTCAATCTCAGCCTAGGAGGAGGTCTACATGTGAAAAGTGACAACCTGATAGGTATGGATTTTCTATGTTGGATTTGAACCGTGCCTATGCTTTGACTACTAGCACTGATGATCCTAGGATTGTAAAGGAGGCTATTAATATGTCTGATTCAAATTTTTGGTTGGAAGCCATGAATGATGAAATGACATCATTAAAAAAGAATGAAACTTGGGATTTGGTACCTTTGCCTGAAGGTTGAAATCTCGTTGACTGTAAATGGGTATTTAAGAAGAAAATTGGTATGGATGGCAGTGTGGAGAAGTATAAAGCTAGGTTGGTCGCGAAAGGTTATTCCCAGGTGGAGGGAATTGATTATGGAGAAATATTTTCTCCTCTAGCTAACTAACATCTATTAGATTTCTATTCTCACTTGCAGAAACATATGGCTTAGAGGTTGAGTAGATGGATGTGAAAACAACGTTTCTTCATGGAGATCTGGAAGAAGAAATTTATATGCCCCAGCCTAAGCACTTTGTTGAAAAAGGTAAAGAAAGTCTGGTTTGCAAGTTGAAGAAATCTTTGTATGGTTTAGAGCAATCACCTATAATGTGGTACCAAAAGTTTGACACTTTTGTGTTGTCATTGGGATTTGTGATATCAAAATCAGATCATTGTGTGTATTACAAAATTGAGAATGATTGTTTACTTATTATTGCCCTATAGGTGGATGATATGTTATTCTTTGGGAATAGTAAGGGTATGATTTCTATTTTAAAATCTTAGTTGTCAACATGGTTTGAAATGAAAGATTTAGGTGCAACGAGGTATATTTTGGGTATGGAAATCAAAAGGGATAGGGGAAGTAGAAAGCTTTGGCTCAGTTAGAGTAAGTATATTAATACTATCCTTGAGAGATTTAGTATGACAGATTGCAAGTAGTTAGTTGTTCCAGTGTTGTAGGGAACAAAGCTATTTGTTGAAGATTGTCCAAAGTCTCCTACTAAGATGGAAGACATGCCCAGGGTGCCTCATGCAAGTACAGTTGGTAATTTAATGTATGCAATGGTCTGTACCAAGCTAAACATTGCCCAAGTAGTGGGATTACTTAGTCAGTTTATGGCTAACCAGGAAGGCCACATTGGGATGTTGTGAAGAGATTTTCCAGATATTTGAAGGGTACTTCAAATTATACTTTGTGCTATCATGGCAACCCGGTTGGATCACAAAGATCTCTTAGCATTTGTGGGTATGTGGATTCTGATTAGGCAGGGGACATTGATAGTAGAAGGTCCACTAGTGGATACATCTTCATGTTATTCGGTGGTGCATTTAGTTGGATGAGCAAGTGGTAGGCTGTAGTCACTTTATCTACCACTGAGGCAGAGTATATGGTAGCAACACACACCTGTAAGGAAGCCATTTGGCTTAGACGTTTGTGTTTTGATTTTGGGTTTAATGTAGGGAAAATTACTATTTACTATGATAATCAAAGTGCTATTTGTTTGGCAAAAAATCCCACAATCCATGCAAGGATGAAGAATATCAATGTTCAGTATCATTTCATTCATGATATGGTGGAAGATGGAAAGGTTAATCTTGAAAAGGTGGATACTTTGGAGAATGTCATTGATGCATTGACAAAGCTTGTGTGCACAGACAAGTATAGGTGGTGTGCCAGTTTGATGGCCCTTGGGGCCTATGACTTTCAATAACTTCATGTTTGGAAGAATCCAATAAGTCCTTCGTCAAGTGGGAGCATGTTGGAAAAGGTGCCTCATATTTATTGGATTGATCAACTATCTAGAGCAGTGTTATGTTTAACTCTTTTGTTGGCCTGATATTTAAATCTTGGCGGGAACTTGAATTGTTTCCTAAGTCATGCGGTTAAAAGTTTTTCAAACATGAGTTGCAGGGTTCTAAAGTTTCATAACCTCTCGAGTTGGCAACTTTGAGACTTCCTTTGTTATCAGTGAGTCACAGGTTTCGATAACTTCATAACCTCCGATAGAAGTTCTGAAATTCAGTTTTCTAGAAAAATAGCGACTTTGAAGCTGATGGATGTGGGAACCACAATTATAAATAAAGCATCATCGGTGTATCAAATGAAGATATCTTGATCAATGGTTGCATTTGTAAGAATCCAACGACACCTGCTAACCTCACACCTCTTGTGGTGGGTCCCAACAGACTCCTATAGGGTGTGCGGGATTGGCTAGTGGTGATGACGTGACATCATGTTGGCAGTTGATCATCAATTGTGATGAGATTAATCCAACCATGCCCGCTAATCCCGCGCACCTTATTGTGGGTCCCGATAGACTCTTGTGGGGTGTGTGGGATTAGCTAATCAATGTGACTTCCTTATATTGGTGGGAGACGAATTGGTGTCCCCTCGATATGGCGATGGTTGACTCAGTAAGTTGTGAAGAGCATCTTGGTGGGACCCAATTGATGCTGAGGTGGAAAGCAATGGTTGGATGCTCACTGTTGGCTGTTGGTTGACAATTGACTTGGCAACTGAACAAACATCGAAGCCGATGCAATTTGTGATGGTTTGTGTACAATTGAAACAGTTGGTTTTCTGGAACTGAAGCAACCATGGTTGGATGTCGAATATATATTGTAACACTTTGAAATGAGTAGGGGTTCAATCGATGAGGTTCGGTTGATTGATGTTCTACATTGTATGCTTACGAGCATTGTAATAGTGTGAGAGAAAAAAAATGTATTTGTAATCTGTGTATGAGGTTGATCAGGGGATTGCAATGCTACTGTGAATTAACATTTGGGAGTGGAGTCTATAACTCTGTGTGTAATTCAATTACTATAATACAAAGTGGCTTTACTTGGTGTGTGGGTTTTTCTCCCAGAAGGGTTTTCCCACGTAAAATTGGTGTTCAATTATGTGTGTTGCTTAAATTGTTTATTCTCTTGTTTTGTTGTTGTGCATCTTAATGACTGTAACTCGATTTAAATGAAATTTTTTGCACTTCTTTCCTAAGAATTTTGCATTTGGAAGGCATTTTCGCACTGTGCTTTCCTTACAATTTCACAAGAGAAAATATTATCATCAAGAGAATTGAAGAGCAAATTTATCACTCATTTATTGTAGTAATCAAGATCCTAACATCATGTCCAAGTTTATATGTGTTCATGTTGTCTTGTGAAGGCTAATATGCATTGTTGATCTTAAAGAATCCAAGCATTTCAAGTATCCAGATCAATCAAGCAAAGAAATATCCAATTCTTTAGAGAGATGCGCTTGACTTCAGTTCTCTTAGGAAAGTCATTGAAGGGTGGTGAGTTGTAGCAAGTGTTGTTCATTCATCATTTTATTCCTTTTTCATTATCTTTCTATCAAGGTTCACTTACCAAATTGGGGTTTGGCTAAGGCAAACCCCCATACAAACAAAAAAAAAATATTTCCTCTTTGTGTATGTGCAAGTTACATGTTGAAGGAGTGGAAAGATCTTGATGCATTTGTTGTCATCATTGTTGTCAAGCCGCATAAAATAGGTTGTAGAATTTATTTTTGATATTCTGACAGTGGGACCCATGTCAAATAGAAGCTCAAATCTTGTACCAAAGGCTCCAAAAGTTGGTCAAAACCTCTATACAAAAACCCATTCGCTCTTGGGTGAATAAGTCCTTGTAGGCACCTCAAAACCAATTTTTCTAAGCATTTTTGTTATCCTTTGCACTTCCCAGATCCATTGGTAAACTGATGTTTTCGTTTGTCAATTTTTGAGATCTTGCATTCTTAATATTAGGAAATATAGGATCATTAGTCTAATCATTCTAAAATATTTCCAATCCATTCCAATCCCCCATAGTGAAGAGAACACAAAAAATATTGAGAGGGGGGGTGAATCATTATTTTAAACTTTTAACACTTGAAACCATAAGAATATGAAATTAGAATAGTAAGAGCAAACATCAACAAGAAGAACATCAACTTCACGTGGAAAACCCTTTAGGGTAAAAAAACATGACAAATCAATAGCTTTCATTAACAACAAAGGGCACCAAACCAGATTACAAAAGTGAGTACCAACTCATTGGAAGAACCAACTTTGAATAGTTGAAGCACCAACTCCAGCATGAGCACCAACTCACAAAAGAATATCACTACACCACAACTCTGTTTCTTAACTTTGAATACAATATGTACACAAACTAAGACACTTATACTTGCATATAAAAACTCTATTCAGACTTTTAAATATGTTTTTTGAATGTCATCATGTTGTACATCTCCACCACACTTCCACTTTACCTTCACATCAATTTCTTCAAATTCACAAACAAACCTACACAAATTTAGATATCGTTGTATACACACTTGAATGTTGATGATAATATATTTGAATAACAAAACTGAATATGGCTATGTTCAAAAAGAAATGGACAACATAAAAAAAATTCAAACACACAACCCCCAACTCTACATAGCTCTCATCAAATAGTGACTACATCCATAACTACCAAAAACAACAATTAACTCAATCAAATGCTTAACCTTTTTCAAAACCCATTCTCAGAGCAAGTGGACAATATACTGTCAACACTTCCAATAACTCTATGTAGTGATACTATTTTTTCAAGACCCTGGAAATGCATTAACACAAACTAAGCACTATCTTAGACATCTATACTCATTACTTCTTTAAAATATACAACCCATGCCTTGAATAATAAAGGCGATGCAAATCATCACATCCTTCATACACAACACCAACACGTCTCCATACAAACTCCTCTTAGAAATAAGATTCATGCCATTGAATCTACGACACGAGACTTCAATGTACACTACATCAATACATCAATCGCTTCACACCTACATGAGTATATATTTGAACCTAACATAGAGACAACAACAGTTCCTCACATCTCATATGTAACACATTGAGTTGAAATAAACTCACACGCACTAGATACTACTCAGGACAATCATAAATGGTCTGCAAAATATTTAATGCCACAAAGGACCGTATCATGCACTCCATAATTGGCAAAATACCAAAATGATGAAAATGTATACATTGCATACTTTAAACTTTCACATAGCGAGCACCGTACGCTATCCACAACTTATAAAAATGATGGCAATGATGTTTTACTAAGAATGCATTATGTTTCCTTTTATTTGCATACACACATCACTAATGCCATGTGTGATGTGTGCCACCAAGGAAAAGATAGCGATCACATATCTTTGATAACCATAAACATTTTAATAAATGGAGTCGATGCCATTTCAATTCAGCACACTTAGAGACATATTTCACACCTATGAACACATCAAAAAGAGTATTCCATGTCTCACATAAAATTAATTAAAAATGAGATCCATTCCTTTCAAAGACGAATATAGAAAAGGAAGAAGATAACAATCAATTTAATACACACGACTTCAAAATTCGTCCCACTCAAATAAGCTAGAAATAATTTAGACGCAAAATATTTGTAGCCGCCTCATAAAATTGAAGCCGAAAATAAGAAATGAACACTCATCGTAATTTATAGCCTCCCCTATACACCGATATTAGAAACATTAAATTTTGCAAAGACAACAAATTCTTAAGAGAGGTAATGTGCATACCAAATAGTTCAATTGGATTTGAATATTCACATTTTGTCTTTTCTACCTAACACCTCATCCCACTAGATGCTAAAATCATCGCCCAAACTAAAAGTCTTCATTTATCCAAAATTTTTCTTATGTGGTTTAAACTTCACATATGAGACAAACCTTATACTCATAAAGACACGATTTCCATATTCCTTCTCTTTACATATACATTGCACAACTACATTTGACTATAATGATGAATGTTATCAATTTCAAAGTCAACCTCTAGCCCAAATGGTATCACGTTCTTATTGAAAATATCTAGCATCACCTTGTTAAGCCAATCCTTTGACATTAATGACAAAAATGTCTAACAATCTTCCCCTTTGTAATTACTAGCAACACCTTCTGAAACCAAAACCAAAACTACTCCTGGCAACACCTCCTAAAGCCTATATTGCTTTGAAACCAATACTGTTCCCCCTGACTCACCGTTGAACACCTGGAATACTGAGAGGGGCGGTGAATTAGTATTCTTTTAAACCACTTGAACATTTAACATTCATTCCACATAGCATATTCAATTTGCAGTAGGAAAGGAAAGCTTGAAAACAATCATTAAAACCATTTAACACATGAACACCAGATTTTTATGTGGAAAACCCAAAATGAGAAAAACCACGGTGAGGATTAGGTCACAATATATTATAACCAATTATAAGATATTACAAAAGTGCTCATTGTTAGATTTGTGAAAAACATGAGCCACATGATCAAACAACAAACAAAAACACCTTCTACACAAGAGATTTACAAACAATATATGCTATATTTCTTAAGAAGAAAAAGCTATAGAAGAACCTCAAGAATCTTCAAGGAAAACAAAAGTCCTCAAAGGTTGAGAGCTCGAGAGAACAAAAGAGAAAATCTTAGAGTGATAATACAATGAGGGTTTAGTGCTATATAGGAGCAACCTAGTAATTGCTCACTTCAGTTAACAGAAAATCACTTAGTTAACTGAATAACATAAGTTTCTAAGTTTAGATTAAGTGCATGAGAATAAATTAAAATAATTTAATTAAAAATTAATTAATCATTAGCTAATGCATGATTACTCTAACACCCCCTTAAGATGAACTTAGGGAGTAGCTAAAAACCCTAAAAAGAGAGAATGCATGATGAGTCCCAACAAACAAGGCTTGGTGAGGTACCCATGTACAAACAAAAGATCTCTCATAACTAGAGAAAAAGAGAACACCAAAGTGGGAGAAAACTCCTCTCCAAAAGAGAGAAAGGTGAATGAAGGACCGAAGAAGCCTCCAAATCAAGGTGAAAGAAAAAGAAGCCTCCGACCGAAACAATTTCCTAAAAACAAAAGGAACATGTAGAACATCACAGAAGCACAAAAAAGCTATAGACTATTATCGAATGATGACTAATATAGTGTTGAAATGAAGAAACTCTAGAAACAGGAATGCAAGAGTGTCCATATGGTAAATGATCCATCTCACTGAAATGCATGTAACTAGCCACTGATGTATGATGCATTTGAAAGTACATAGGAACAAGAACTGGCTACATAGATCGATCAAAATTGTGAAACCAAGGAAGCATTAACACCAACAATAAAAACCCCCCCATAATGCTGAAAAGGGAGAGCCAAGATAGGTACACTGAAAGTGTTTGAAACCAAGAAGTGCATGTAAGAGAAGTAACTTGCAAATAAAAGGGTGTGCAAAATGAGGCACACACACATGAGGCAAGAATCACTGAGATTCACTGCTATTGTGGAAGGGACACACTTGAAAAAGGTGTGATGACAAACCAAATGCAAACATCAACCCCCATGGCACTTTATATCATAATGTGGATAGAAAAGGCACAAAAGGATGTGCAAAATCCCCAAAAAAATATACATCAGAATGGTATTTTATCTCAATGCATCTACAAAAGAGAATGTGCATGAAAAAGATGTCTACAATATCCAAATAGGATAGAATATTGGAAATAAATGTAGAACAACCAAATTTGAGTCATCCCACACAAAAAAACAGTTTCCAGGAGCGAAGACGTCTAAGTAATTCACTAGAGTGCGAAAACACAAAAAATGAATAAAATTTACTTGGAGAGAAATCTAGAAAAAGTGCATGGATGGTTGTAAAGAGATCTAAAAGACGGTTTCAATGCTGCTAAAATCACAAAAAATAGAGAAACAGGTCAAAAGTTATGAGCTTGGGACTGAAAAATAACACCTCTGACTTCAACAGATTGTACAATGCACTAGCAGCAAAAACAAGTGATGAGATGCACACCACTGGAAAGTTGGTGGAACCATATTTCTGATGATATCCCATTCATCAAAATTTGACATTGTACACCCAAGTTATGACGAAATGAAAAAACCTCCTTTAGGGCACAAGGAGAGTTTAAAGGGGGCCCCTTTCCACATGGCCGTATGGCTGACGTCACATGCTAACATTAGCATCCATATGGATGATATCATGCTGATGTTAGTAGGAATATTCCTTTATTGTCAAAAAAAATTTGGCCCCTAAAAAACATAAAATTTGCCAGAGTATTCTCCTCTATTGTCAAAATATTTTGTTCTTGCCATCATTGAAAAGAATTGGTTGGTTGATGGAAAGAGCAATTGATGGACGAAAAAAAAGGATGTCAAAAAATAGTTGAAACTGCTGGCAAATTTTCTGGTGGCCAGGAAACTTGTTGTGGCGGTTGGGAGGGTTGTCATTTGGAAACAAACCATTGTTGGCTACCTAAAAAGAGTCATTAGTGAAACAAAAGGACACCACCTTGTGGAAGAAACAAGCCACTAGGGAGGCTCATGCTACCCTTAGGGTACTGCGGGTACCCTGGCAAATAAATGCACCTAAAAATCCAAAAAAACATATCACCCAAATTAAATGGCTACTTTTTTATTTTTTAAATCTCTAAAAAATTAATTTAAAAAACCAATGCAATTTTTTTAAAAAAATTTCGATCCACGTGCAAAGGGCTGTACAGGCCCTGTGCATTTTTTTTGCCTCAGATGCTCTTGACGCCGAAATAGGGACAATTTATAGTCAAAATTTGTGGAATCGTCCTTCTAAATCCAACAGTGAGGTCCTTTTAGCGCTAAAATGCACCAATATCACAACTACCCTTCGAATCCAGAAAAAAACAAGTGCTTCAAACCCTCTTAGATCTGACCTTAGGACTCCAAATCAGGGAAAAAAAGTTAAATATGACTTTCTCAACAACTCTAAATCAAATGGTGAGGTCCTTTTTATACCAAAATGCACCAAAAAATGCCCACCTCCAAAATTTACAAAAAAAACAAAGGGGATTTAGATATGAACCCTGTAACCCTTGTAGAAGAAAAAAATCTCATAAATCGAGAAGGGGTTTGCTGAATTGAGGCTCTGATACCATGTTAGAATTGTGAAAAACATGAGTCATATGATCAAACAACGAACAAAGACACCTTCCACATAAGAGAGCTACAAACTATATATGCAATATTCCTCAACAAAAAAAAGCTACAAAATGAACCTCAAGAATCTTCAAGGAAAACAAAAGTTCTTAAAGGTTGAGAGTTTGAGTATAAATCTCCAGAGTCAAGAGACTATCAAAAGATGCAAGCTCAAGAGATAATTACAATGAGGGTTGAGTGCACTATATAAGAACAACCCTATTAATTGCTCACTTCAGTCAACATAAAAACACTTAGTTAATTGAATAACAAACTCCTAAGTTTAGCTAAGTGCATGAGAATAAATTAGACTAATAATTAATTAAAGATTAATTAATCATTAGCTAATGCATGATTAGTCTAACACTCACTACAAGTGGACTCACTATCCAAGTGGACTCATTTCCCATTGAAAGAAGAAAAAATAATAGAGATTGTGGCACATAGACAAGAATTGAACTGTTATAGTTGCATAGGACATAGGAATTACAATTCCATTGAAACTCAAAATACAAACTGTACACACTTCATACTAATCTACATTAACACTCTGCTTTGCTCTACATTTTCCTTATACTCACATAATTCACATCAAATATTACATAATGTATGTATCACTATCATTAAAACACCAAAAAAGACCTTACATATATCTGCTTCATACAAAAACACCTAAAACATCAATTAGTTTGGCTTAATTAGATGTAACATACAAAATATACCTTGTTGGTTCATTATACACACATACATGCTTCACGCCAAGATTCAAAACTTATAACAAATCAAAATAGATACTCCCATATAACAAATCATTACTTATTAAAACACCGTAATACACAAAACTTATTAGGTCGGCACTCGTAATGACCTAATACAAAAATTCATCAATTGTTCAACCTCAAACCAACACGCAGACCTCAAAACTTCATACCACTTGGAATATAGATGCTAACAACACTTGTTAACATTTCCACAAATCCGTAATACTAGATACCAATTTGCAGAGGTGCAGATTCACGAAAACATGCACACAGAACTAAAAATAACTGTCACTTCTAAAACCAATATATTGTCACTCATAACTTTAACATCAGATACCAAAACATTGTGAAATTATGGATTTAGACTCTTCTAACAACCAACAAAATTACATGAAAATTGTAGAGAAAAATTATACACAGCGAACTAGTGTGGACCAAAATACTGGATGTCTTGTACATAGGAAATTCTATTTTGACACTTAACCAATTTATCTTTCATCTATCCTCACCAGATCAGACCTTCTTGCAAATGCCTACTAGATTACCATCTTCAAACATGCTCAAGCTATACAAAGTGGTCTACACAATGATCTTCATCTAGATCATAATGTTGACACCAATCATAACATTGAACTACATACTGTACAACTTGCACTCATCCCTCATGCTCATGTTTTTGGTATCAATGACAATATTCTTGTTCTTCCAACAATCTCCCCCTTTTTCATTGATGGAAACATGCCTTAACTATCTCCCAAAACTCTTCTCCCCCTTTGACATGAAGGGAAAAGGGTGCAAAACATAAGTATTCACATATATCGAAACTCCCCCTTGTAGATATGTACATATACAAGCTAACAACTTAAGTGACTCCCCCTAAAAAAATGTACTAAAAAATTTCCTTATACCATCTGCATATGTACACTGAAATATGAATAATGAACTAAAATGGATTAAAAAGAAATACAATCACCCATAAGAGGTATTTGACTCTTGCAACTTTTCAAGGTGGGCTTGCTACTCTTGCTTTCCCTCTTCCCAACTCTTCTTGGCTAGGACAAGCATTCTGCTCTGGGTCTCCAACTCCAAGAGTTCTTCACCATCATCTAGAGTGTTGGGTACCAGATTTAGCTTTGAATATTTTGCAACACTCAACAGGGAACTAGAACACATGTATGAACTTGGAGTCCACCAAATCCCTAAGATGACTGAAATATGTTATGATATTTTCCTTCTAAACTTGCAGTTGGAAAAACTGCTCATGTAGATTCTTAATGGAAAACCTTGTGCTTCCATCCATGTCTTGTGCCAGATCATAGGCACTTGAAGCTTTATCAATTTAGGACTCAATAGAGTCCATCTTATCTTTTATGCTTTTTGTAGACCTTGGCCACTTCATACAAAACTAAAATAAAACTTTGGCTTTTGGCACACAAGCTTGCACACCTTTAAGATTTTCCTAAAATTTGTTGTGTGCACTAGCATGATTCTCCATTAAATCCATTAGTCTCCTATCATTTATCTTTTTCTCTATTTCTTTCTCTAACTTCCCTTTCAACCCACTAGCATACTCCTTAAATGAATCAAGTGAAAACTTTAAATTGTCCACAAAAGATAGAGAATTGTCAATGGTAACACTGGGTATGGTCTCTTGCAAAACCTTTACTGCCTCATCAATCATTTCTCCACTTTTTTTATGTATCTCAATTATTTCTTTCTAGAAAGATGTGTGGAAAACATAACCCAATTGAAGCTTGTGCAGAGGAAAAATCTTGTCCATGTCCACATACCCCTGCCACGTTGGAAGTTGCAATAATTGGGTGGACACTGCAGGCTAGAACTACAACTCCATGCTCAATAGATTCTTTAAGGAATCTCAAGAGGTATCATAAGATTCACTAGTAGTCTTTACATTCTCCTTTGCAGTTTTCTCCAAATCCTTTTCCTTATCACCAGTGTTAACTAGTGTCTCTAAATCCTTCTTCTTTTCTGCATCACCAAATGCATCCTCACTCTTTCCTCCTCAGACCTCTGCTTATCACTCCTTTCAGGCACATCTTCACCAATAGATTGTTCTTTTTTATCCAGAGGAATGATTGTCTCTGATTAGCCTTGAGTGTTCTCAACATTTGTCTCAGATACCAGAAGAGGTGCTTGATGATCTATATTAGAATCCTCCTTTAAATGTATTCTCTGGTAGCTCCTTCTTCTTAAACATTTCCCTCACCTGCAACATTTTCTTCTGCAATTTCTTCCACTTCCAGAAGAACATCATCCTACACATTTCCTTTTTCAGTGTCATGCTCATGTTGAGCATCATCATGTTATGCTTCTTCTTCAATGTTCACATCCGAAGTTGGCATATCAATATGCATTTCTTTTGTGCTTTCCGGAGTCATCCCTAATCTCTAAGCTAACTTTGTAACCTTCTCTATTGTCTCTTTTTGGGGCCTTTTGATATCATTCCAATCTCTGCTCATGAGGGTGGTCACCCTTTGCTTCATTCATAACTCTGTATTATACAATTGAGCGAATGTGACTCTATTCTCTTTTGGGGGTGCACTAATATTTTCCAAAGCATAAGTTCTCAAATTTTCCTCTTCATTAATGGCCTTCTATCTTCTCTCAAGTAATACATTCCATAGTTCCACAAGCAATTGTTTTTCAATATTTCTCATATCTACTTCAAAAGCAACCATTCATTTGACAATCACTTCTACAATTGTGGCTTTGTCCACCTCATCAACATCAGTGTATAATGCAACAATCTCTTCTAGCATTTCATTCTTCACAATCCCATTAAATAGAGAATCCAACTTTATGGGGCTATGAGTACTTACCAAATCCTTTTTCTTCTTCTTTTTCTTATCTTCTAGTGAATTTTTCTATTTATCACTCTGCTTTCTTTTCTTTCATTTGAACTCTATATCCTTCTTTCTCTTTCTTGACCTCTACCTCACTATCAGTATCAATGATATCAATTTTTTGTTTCTTCACACTTACTTCTCTTTGTGAAGCTTCTAATTTTCTTTTTTGGACCAATGGTTTAGTGTATTCTTCTTCTTCTTCATCTTCCACATTTACTCCCATATACTTCTTGTAGATTTTGTTTTTACCCTTCTCTTTGCAAGGCCATTTTGTTGTGGTGTCGGAGCACCCTTTTCCTTTTCAATCACTTTTTGTTGTTTAACCAAAGGTGTTTTCTCCTTTACCAGAGTAGTTACATGCTCTTTTATCTTCTCTCTTGTAGCATACTTAGTCCTAGAGGACTTGGAGGAAACCAAAGGAGTGATAGCTATTCTACTGGATCTCCTAACACTTGATGATCCTCCTGGTGAGCTAGAAATGGATTTTTCCTTCTCAACTCGCTCCTTAGTGAGGCCCATTGCCTCCACAACTATTGCTGTCATCTTTTCAACAATATTCTTTATTTTTGATTGCCTTTGATCCATGTGCACCTCCATGGATTTCTCTTCATATGTACCATACCTCTCTTCAAAGGTATCTCTTGGCTTGCTCAACATAAAGTCCATTAAGCTAGTGATTTCATATCCCATTTATGGGATCCATACAGTCCTAGGCTCAACATAATGTATAATGCAACAATCTTTTGTTACCAAGAATGTGATGCCATTCTTGTACTTTTCTACCATGCTTTTTGGTACTCTTTCTCTTGCCTGCATCTTCTCTTGAATTTTTTTGAAGAACCCCCAAAGGGCATTTTTCTGTTCATTTGAGTCTCCTAACCTCATCAAATGATCTCTGATATGATGGAATACCAGTCTATCCTTTACGACACTATGCTCTTTGTTCTAGGGACTTCATTCAAAAATTAGAATAGTAAATAGATTATCAAAATTCCAAACTTAAAATCATACTTAGAATATTTTGTCTTCTGTAAATTTTCTAGAAGTTGCAATCTCACCGGTTCACATAGATCACAATCAACTCCCATCTCAACCATCTCATATGTTGTATTAATGGTGGTCGCGAATACAAAATTCTCTTTGTTAGAGAAGCACAATTTGTATCCTATCATCATTGAAGCGTACTTCACTGTCAAGTTTCTTATGTCCTTTATTGTCAATGCCCTTCTATCATACTTCACACCCGTTCTCTCCATGAAAAACTCATTCTTCATAGACTTAAGTACCAGAGTTGGTCCGGTTGAGCACAAACCAGTGACAACCCTAATAGCCTCTTTATTTATCAGATGCATAATATCCAACTAGAGGAACTTATCATGAATGTAGATCAGGGTGTACCACACATTACTCAATTTTGTATGATTATATTCTTCCAATTTAATGTGAATGTATTCCCTAACATCTTCCCTGTGCAAAACACCATACAGGATGTGTGAAAACGCACCATCTGGATCATCCACCAATGATTTGTCGAGATGTCATTGAATTTAGGGGGAGGTCACTCCATAATCTCTACCACTTGTGGTTTATACATATTTGTAGTAAATTGAAAGCGCTTTCTGAAACTAGGGTAAATGGAAATTGTAAATACCTTTTAACTTGCTTTTCGGATAGGGTTTCACTTGCACTAGATCTCAATTGCTTCAATCACTCCACTTCGCTCTTTGTCTACTTTGCTATTCTCAAATGCTTATTTGCAAATGATTTTTGATCAAGTGAAATCACTTATAACCTTTTTGAAATTGACCTAACTTTGTATTGAATGCTTCATTTGATAAAACTGTCAAAACCCTAACTGTGTGCACAATCAACTTTAAATGCTCCACAAATTTCTACAATTCAATATTTTCCACCTATTCTTTCTCCAATAGGTCAAGCATATTGACCCACACTTCATATCTTTGTGTTGAAGCATCATCACCATTTCTCTAGTAGGGGATAAAGAATTTTCTATTAACGCTCTCCCCTAAGCCAAAACTTTCTTCTTAGTTTCCAAAGGAAACATTTGCACTTGATGCAAGCACATACTCAAACTTAGTCTCACCATCTTCCTTCTTTTTCCAAATCTTGTCCATCTCTTTCTTCATCTCTACTAGATCAACCTTTTTCACTAGATCATTCTTCTTTACTGGATTGTTCATGTTCTTGCTTATGTAAACTTAGAGATATGTCCAGGTCTACTACAATTGTAACATATGACATTCTTTTGAATAAGCTTACTTCTATTCATTCTAGATCTGCATTGATTAGCTTTATGCCCAAATCCATTGTATGCATAGTAGTAGCCATTAAAATGTTGAACCCTCATACCATTGTTATAGCCATTCATCATTTGACTTCTACATTCATTAGCCTTATAACCAAACCTCTTACATGTAAAGCACTATGGGGGACAATATTGAACATTTTGATTTATTTTGCGTCTACATTCCATAGCCTTGTGTCCAAATTTATTGCAAGAATAAAAAAACCATTAAAAGATGGGTACCTTTGTGCATTTTATTGTCTGATAGGTGGTATTTTGAAGTCTCTCCTTTGATTCTGGGCTTTCTTGCCATTGCTCTTCTTGTCCTAAGTCTTTTTTTTATCCTGATTTGGAGTTTGATCTATCTTAGAGCTTTCTCCTATCTCAAACCCTAATATACCTTTGTCTTTAGATCCTTTCTGATTTGCAATACTTTCATCAAGCTTTGTAGAAATATTCTTGAATTTGTCTTCATGACTCCTTGCTTTTTCAAGATCTAATCTCAAGGTCACAATTTCTTCTTCAAGTTTTGAACATTCCTCAGATTTTCTTTTCATCTTTGCATTCAAGCATTCTTCAACCCTTTTTCCTTCTTCAACTTGCACTTTCAGATTGGTAATTATTTCATTGGCTTGCTTCAATTGCTCATTGAATTCCTTATGTCTTTCTTTGAATTTCTTGATTTGTTCTCTCAATTTTTTGATGCATTCATCTACTTCTTTGACATTTTGTTTGAGATCTCTGTTTTCACCTTTAGTTCTTTCCAAGATCTTCAAGAGCTATTTTGAGTTCTCCATTCATGTCAACCATGCACTCTTCTTCAATAAATCCAACAACAGGTATCTCTTTCGAAGGAGTGAGAAATCTTCTAACAACCATGTGTTCAACCTCCAAGATCTTCCTGAAGCAGTTAAGCTCCCTCCAAAGAACCAAGCTCTAATACCAATTGTTGAACACCCAAAATACTAGGGGGGTGAATCAATATTCTTTTAAACCACTTAAACATTTAAAATTCAATCCACATAGCATATTCAATTTGCAATAGGAAAGGAAAGCATGAAAACAATCATCAACACCACTTAACACATGAACACCAAATTTTTACGTGGAAAACCCAAAATGGGAAAAACCACGGTGAGGATTAGCTCACAATATATTATAATCAGTTATAAGATATTACAAAAGTGCTCACTACAGGTAGACTCACTATCCAAGTGGACTCACTACCCACTGAAAGAAGAAAAGATAGAAGAGATTGTGGCACACAACCAAGAATTGAACTATTACAGTAGCATCTAACATATGCATGAATTATAGTTCCATTGAAGCTCAAAATACAAACTTTACACACTTCATACTGATTTGCACTAACATTCTAATTTTCTCTACATTTGCCTTATACTTGCACAATTCACATCAACAATTACATAATATATGTAGCACTATTATCAAAACACTGAAAAAGACCTTACATATATCCACTTCATCCACAAACACCTAAAACATCAATTAGGTCGGCCTAATTAGATGTAACATACAAAATATACCTTGTGGACTCATTATACACACGCTTCACACGAAGATTCAAAACTTATAACAAATCAAAATAGGTTAGCATGGACCTATAATAGCTCCCATCTAACAATCAATACTTATTAAAACTCTACAATACACAAAACTTATTAGGTCGGCACCAATAGTGACCTAATACAAAAATTCATCAATTGTTCAACCTCAAACCAACACACGAACCTCAAAACTTCATGCCACTTGGACTATAGACGCTACTAACACCTGTTGACATCTCCACAAATCCACAATATTGAATACCAATCCGTGGAGAGGTGTGGATTCACCAAAACATGCACACGAACTGAAAATAACTATCATTTCCAGACCCAATATACTATCACTCATAACTTTAACATTAGAGATCAAAACACTATGAAATTCTAGATTTAGACTCTTCTAACAACCAACAAAATTACATGAAAATCGTAGAGCAAGATTATACACATAGACCAGTGCAGACCAAAATATTGGATGTCTTGTACATAGGAAATTTTGTTTTGACACTTAGCCAATTTATCTTTCATCTGTCTTCAACATATTAGACCTTCTTGCAAATGCCTATTGGATTACCATATTCAGACATGCTCAAGCTATACAAAGTGGTCTGCATAATGATCTTCATACCAGATCAGAATGTTGACATAAATCACAACACTGAACTGCATACTATATAGCTTGCACTCATCCATCATGTTCATGTTGCTAGTAAGCATATCAATGATAATCTTTTTGTTCTTCCAACACTCACTACTCCCCCTTTTACATCAATGACAAACTGAAATGAGGCTGATAAAATATGACAATAAAAGCTCCTCCTGAGTGTAGACATCTAGTAAGAGATGGAGTGAAATCACTCCCAAATTCTCTTTTGATATCATCAAGAACATAAAGATTATTAGTAGCTCTACTAGCTTCAACAATAAGTCTACCATCCTTACTAATTTCACAAATATTAGAATTGAAAACATGAGTGTGCTCTTGGTCACACATTTGATTCACACTCAATAAATTTTGTTTCATACCTTCAATGTACAAAACATTATCTACCTTTTCTCTTTTGTCATTCAACATAAGGGTGCCTTTACTAAAATTTTTGCACATGCATTGTCTCCAAACCTTACTATACCACCATTCATTTTCTTCAACATAAGAAAATTGCATTTGTCTCTTGTCATATGTCTGAAACAACCACTATCAATGTACCATTGATCACTCTCATTCGTGCATGCAAGGCTATTTGCACAATCATAGATTTCTCTTTTTTTGCCTCTTTATTTTTCCTCCAAACCTTCTTATTAACTACTTTTCCAGCCACTTGTTGCTCTTCCTTTTTACTTTGCTTGAAAGATTCTACAAAATTGCTTCTACAAGACTTTGCAGTATGACCAAAGTTATTGCATTTGTAACATATAATATTGTAATTCATCAAAGGAGCAAAATAATTCCTACTCAAGAATCCTTGATTTCTATTCACATATCTAAAATCATTTCTTGCATAAACTCTACAATTTGATGCCTTGTGACCAAAACGATTGTATGAAAAGCAATACCCATAAAAGAAAGATTTGTTAAACCTAGTCATGTGAGGTTGCCTTGAAATAGGAGGTCTTTTGGAAGTGCTATTTTTGATTTTTGATTGCGAACCTTTTGTGCCATTAAAGTTGGTCTTTTGCTTATCTTCTTTTGTAGGCTTGGAACCTTGACCTTCTTCAAATCCAACTCCACCTTTATCAACAAAATATTTCTTTGAGCTAATGATCTTGTCCAACGACATAACTTTTTTGATATATCACCTCATTATTCAACCCTAACATCGATTTGTCTAATTTCCTAAGAGAATCTATTTCAGCTTCGAGTCTTTCACAATCTTCTTCCTTCATTTTGAGTAGATTTCTAACATCTTCAATCTTTCTAGCTTCTTCAATCTGAACTTTTAGATCAATGATCTTATTTTCAGCTTCTTCAAGTGCTTGAGATGCAATAACCTTAGATTCATTGCCTTCTTGTTGTTGTAATTTCAACTTCTGATTTTTCGTCCTAAGTTTTTTTATTTCACTTAGGGCACTTATAAGTTCTTCAAGGTTCACCTCTCCTTCATCAAAATGATCTTCATGTTTTTCATTTGAACCCATGTCTGCTAACAAGATCTACCTCCAAGTGATTAAGCTCTCAATTTGGAGGAACCCTGCTTTGATACCAATTGAAGAGCACACATAAAATACTGAGAGGGGGGGTGTAAATTAGTATTTTGAACTTTTAACACTTGAAGCCATAAGAATTAGAAATCAGAACAACAAGAGCAAACATCAACAAGAAGAACACCAATTTCACGTGGAAAACTCTTTCGGATAAAAAACCACAACAGATCAATAGCTTTCATTAATGACAAAGGGAACCAACTGAGATTACAAAAGTGAGCACCAACTCACATGAAGCACCAACTTCCTCAAAGCACCAACTTCGAAGAGTTGAAGCACCAATTGCAACGTGAGCACTAACTCACAAAAGAATATCACTACACTGCAACTCTGTTTCCTTACTTCAAATACAATCTACACACAAACTGAGACACTTATAATTGCAAATAAAAACTCTATTCAGACTATGAAATATGTTTTTTGAATGTCATGATGTCGTACATCTCCACCACACTTCAACTTTATCTCCGCATCAGTTTCTTCAAATTCACAAACAAACCTACATAACTTCAGATATTGCTGCATACACACCTAAATATTGATGATAATATATTTGAATAACAAAACTGAATATGGCTATGTTCAAAAAAGTAACTGAAAATAGAACAAATTTTCAAACATGCAACCCCCAACTCTATATGGCTCTCAGAAAATAGTGACTACATCCAGAACTACCAAAAACAACAATCAACTCAGCCAAAGCTTAACCTTTTTCAAGACCCGTTTTCAGAGCAAGTAGACAAGGTACTGTCAACACTTCTAACAACTCTATGCAGTGATACTCATTTTGTCAAGATCCTGGAAATGCATTAACACAAATTGAGCACTATCTTAGACATCCATACTCATCACGTCTTCAAAACATCCAACCTATGCTTTGAATAATAAAGGTGATACAAATCATCACGTCCTTCATACACAACACCAACATGTCTCCATACAAACTCCTCTTAGAAATAAGATTCATGCCATTGAATCTACCACATGAGCCTTCAATGCACGCTACATCAATACATCAATCGCTTCGCACCTACATAAGGACATATTCAAACCTGACATAGAGACAACAGTTCCTCACATCTCATATGCAAAACACCAAGTTGAAATAAGCTCACATGCACCTGATACTACTTAGGCCGATAATAACTGGTCTACAAAAGATTTAATGCCACGAAGGCCTGTATCCAGCGCTACCACTCTTTCACACACTCCATAATTGGTAGAATAACAAATCAATGAAAATGTATATGCTGCATACTTTAAAATTTCACACAACGAGCACCATACACTATCTGCGCCTTAAAGAATGATGGTGATGCATTGTACTAAGAAAACAATATGTTTCCTTTTATTTGAATACACACACCACTAACACCATCTGTAGCCCGCACCACCAAGGAAACGATAGCGATCACACATCTTTGATAACCACAAACATTTTAATGAATGGAGTCGATGGCATTTAAATTCACCACACTTACAAAAATATTTCGCAGCTACGAACACATCAATAAGAATATTCCACGTCTCACATAAAATCAATTAAAAAATAAGCAGGCCTTTCAAAGACGAATATAGCAAAGGAAGAAGATAACAGTCAATTTAATACACATGACTTCAAAAGCCGCCCGACCCAAATCAGCCAAGAATAATTTAGATGCAAAATATCTATAGCCACCTCATAAAATTGGAGTCAACACATTAACTTTTGCAAATACAACGAATTTTTAAGAGAGGCAATGTGCATACCAAATAGTTTGGCTAGATTTGAATATTCACATTTTGTCTTCTTTTGCCTGACACCTCATCCCACTAGATGCCAAAACCATCGCCCATACTAAAAGTCTTCATTTATCTTGAATTTGTCTTATGTGGTTTAAACTTCACGTATGAGACAAACCTTATACTCGTAAAGACACGATTTCCAAATTCCTTCTCTTTACATACACATTGCACAACTAAATTTGACTATATTGACGGATGTTATCAATTTCAAAGTCAATCTCCAACTCAAATGGTATCATGTTCTTATTGACAATATCCAACATCACCTAGTTAAGCCAATCCTTTGACATGAATGACAAAATGTCCAACACTTAGGATATAGATCCAGGTCTGGTTGGCTCACTATTAAGGTTGATAGTCAATTAATTCACCTTGTTGATCTATATCCCAATGAAACTTATAAAAATGTGGAAATGGCCCTATGTTATGAACACTAATCTTAGAGTCACCACCACATTTTTTATGTTTCAAAAGGTTCATAGGTTACAAACCGGTTTGAAAGCAATCAAGATGAACCACCATTGAACTTTTCATATCTAGGTTGACTCTCTTAGCACTTAAAAATTCTTGTAACTTTAGCTGTCACACAACTTGTCTCAGTAACATTTAATGGAGCCACTTCCATTCTTCCAAAGTAAACAAGTGAACTAAGTATGAGAAGTATCTAGTGCAAAGAAGGGACAAGGATGGTATGATGAGGTTCAACAATTCACTACCTTAAAGTTGTTTCCCTCTCATAAATTATCACGAGTAATTAATAACAAGAATACCCTAATTTAGATACCAACATCTTGCCTAAAGAAAGCGTGATAAACATAAACTATTTAAGTTGTTTCCCCCTCATAAATTATCACGAGTAATTAATAGTTCAAGAATACCCTAATTTAGATACCAACATCTTTCCTAAAGAAAACTACACTTTTCAAAAGGAGATCGAACTCATTTGATTCATGAAAATCTAGGAACCTTATATAGGTGACAATAAAAAAGTTCTTCAGATTCTATATGTGAGTTCCCATAAATCAAATTTTATTTTACCATATCAAACCATGGTACAAAAGCAAAACAATTTTTATGCCATCCTCCCATGGGGCTAACTTTACAAAAAAAATCCTAATTGAATTTATTTAATAAAAGAAAATAGATTCACATAAAAAAAAGGGTGGTAGAGAAGCACACTCACAAAGTTTAGCAGAACCAAGTCTATAACAAAGACAAATAGACATAAATAGGGCCAAGCCCAACAAAATCTAAGCAGCTAAAACAAAGCCAAAAGGAGAGTCTTTATCATCAGGTTTGCCCCAAACATCTCTAGGGATAGAATCATCAACAATTAAGATTCACTGTCTCTAGGAACTTTAGAATAAATAAAGAACTTGAAAAAGTGTATATACAAAATAGAGAGAAGGAAATAATGAAGGGTGGGTTTTATCCATATAAAGATTAAGATTCACTATATGGTCCATCTAGATTCAGAGCAATTAATTATCTTAAAACTCACAATGTCACCTCATAGTGGTTTTGTCCAGAAAATACTGTAAAAATCAAACTTTCTAATCCAGAAAACTTCGAAAATTCATCTCATACTCTTGAAAGTGGAAGTGAATGCTAGTAAGATGGACTGTCGGGACAATCAATTCACAAAAACAAATTCTATCTCATAGTCTTGAATCTCAAAGAAAATTTAAGCAAGCAACCCTGGTAACAATGACTAGGAAGCTGAAATTGTTGAAGATCCACAACTGAATGCAAAAATGAAATTGCTAAAAAATGAAAAAAAATGAATTAATTGAGGTGCATCATTGATTTCAAGGCACAATAAAATGTGGTTCTGTTGCTTTGCTAACTAGAATGGAATAATGTAGTTACACTTTACAGTGCTAACGTTTGTTCAACAAACATGATAATTGAAGAGCCATTTTCTCATTTCTTGAAAAGGAAATTCCACATCTGTTTACATGGAAGACGCCTTTGAGCTGATCTTTCAACAATGAATAAATATCTTTGTACATGCTAAGTGGCTATCGACCCACACATCCAAGGTAGGTGTGGTTAAGGAGTGATTAATTCATTTGCTTGGAACAAAAATATACAAAACAATGATACTTATCTCCTTGAATAGATTCAAGGTCGAGGTGTGCTAGTTGTTTTTGGGATTCAGCATCTTGACAAAGACAAGATGCTGAAAAATATGATGTATAGAAATCCAATTTCCTTGGAAGTTGAGTTATACTATTACAAGATTAATTGGTAAAAAATCACTTGATATATTTACAATTGGAGCGGAAGCTCAATAAATAATTTACAAAGATTTACAAAGATAGCAAGTTTCTAAAAGAATCTGAAGGAGAACGTTAAGAAACGTTCTTATCTAAAAGTTACGATAAAATACACTATTGAGAATTAATTAAATAATTAGAAAATATTATTTTAATATATACAATACAGGGTCAATTGACAGATATGCAAGGCCATATGGCCCACTAATCAATGAAGAATAATAAATATGCTATACTTCGTTGCGATGATACTTTGTATGTAAAACATCTGAAACTGGATAAATTGGCTCCTTCCAAAAATGAAGATAACTTAGCACCTCCAATCTGGTGATTCACCAATCCAAAGTTATTACAGAATCCTCACCACATCAACAAACAAATAAAAATTAAGCATAACTTAAACTTCCATCAAATTCTGATGCCAAGCATTCTTCTGGGTTGGAGTAAAAGTAATCTTCATCTTTGGGTTTATTGGGTATTGCTAATCTACTTCTTGGTGCTCCCATCCGATTTGTATGTACATTCTTAACAGCAAGGGGAAATTCTTCCCAGACCAAATAACCATTATTATATTGATCTATAAGTTCAATCAGGCGTGTTCGATCCAGCAAAATTGTTTGACGAAAACCCAGGAACCTGCCATATATTATGCAGCAAGAAACATATCATAAAGAATCACTAACTTTGAATAAAGTGTGTGGTTTTTGATCATTTCAGGTTTCAGATTACATATTGAGTTTGGTGAAATATACAATGGTTTAAACATGGAACTGTATGAAATCACTCAAACACAGACTAATATAAGTCTCCCTTCCATACATGTCTTCTCAGCTGACAATGGCATTGACTATAGTTTTAATATCCAAAATAATATAAGATTACCTTCGATGCCCTTCCACAACTTTTGCCATGTTTCCATCATATGTTGGAATAAATACATCACTAGCCAAAGCCACCAAGTAATCCAATGCTGCCATTTGAGATGAATAATGCTCAAATGGCCTTAAATCTAGAGGATTCAGAAGTGTCTCCTTCCTAACCTGCTAGGCTTTCTAGATCAGTAAAGTGCAGTAATAAATGCCAACTCCATAGGAAAATACATGGGAAAAAAAACAATTACTGAATCATAATCTTACAATGTTTGGATAAGCTGAATAGAGAGCAGACATCCTCCTTTCTCCTCCATAGATTTCTCCAGCAGCAATGTATATCTGGATATCACTAACAAATTCAAAAGCATTCAAAACTAATACAGTCTCCTCTGGTGTCAACGGACATAATCCACCCTTCCTTTTTATTTCAGCATTTATGACTTTCTCCTTCCACCATGGATAAGCGTTCCTAGGGATGAAACAACCAGAGATACAAGAATTGATATTATCAAAAACAGTGGGTGGAATTTGACAAGAATCACTATTTCCTAGATACATAATATACCTCAGTATGGTGAGTTCCTCCACTTCTTCATTGGTGCAGCCAAGGGTACAACCAGAAAATGCCAACATGTCCATTTCATAACGAAGATGAAGCACCAAGAAAGGACCATTCCTTTGCAATATTGTCAAGATCTTATGGGCCAATTCCTCAATTTGTGAAGCAAAACGAATGGCATTGTAATTCACTCGGCAACGTAGCTTTTGAATTTCAACTGGCATACCATTATTTGCCAAGCGTGCATCTGTTTTAGTCAAATGCAGAACTTTGTGCCTTTTTATCAGAGGAAGTATCTATGTATCAGGAAACATTGTTAGCTGTTATTTTCTGTGTAAATGTAAAACTATCAAAAAGTTATTTACTTATTTACAATATTTTACCCGATGAAGGTAATAAGACATGTTTGACCAGCTCACTGGAGGCATTGAAAAGATTGCCCCTTGTTCTGCCTTTGGCTTTAGCTTTGAAGGAAGCTCTTTGAGTATGCGAACCTCATCCCTCAGTGATGAGATAAAGTGATTCACATCAAATATGTCTTTGAATTCACTGTTCCCATAATCACAACTATTAATTTCACCATCAGGACAAAATCAAAGCAATAATCATTGCCTCATATGATTTAAGGATCGAATATCCAAGAGTGAAACAAAGTTGCAAATCTTACTCAGAACCTGCTTATGAGTAAAAGAAGTCACTTGCCTGGGGTCTGCCCAAAATGAACCCTTATCCAGTTGAGGAACGATTAGAGTGACATTGAGAACTCTAGCAATTGTTACCATGTCACTTATCTGACATGGGGAAAAATCACATTAGCAACACAACCCAAAAACCAGCCTTAAAAGAAAGCTCAGAACCCATAGTAATAACTGAACTCATATCTAAAACAATTTTACATAATCACAAAAAATGAAAGAAAGGAACATGCATTACCGCAGCTCGCATTTGATTTAGACCTCCATTGCAAGAGACCATTAGGTATCCATTGTTTTTATACACTCCTGTAGAGAATATTTATTCTAAAGTGCTTCAGTTCAGTGACATCAGGTTGTTTAAGAATTGACACTAAAGGAGGGAAGGGATAGTTTTAAAAGAAGAAAACATGATTTGCTAATGAGGACAGAAAAAAATCAAGGAATGACTGGCCTGAAAACAATATCAAGGAATGATTGATCTCAAAACAATCAAATCACCACTGTAAAGTAAAAATGCATAGAGAATGATTTCATGCTTACTGCCAGATCAAGGCCATACTCACAACCTGTAAAGGAATTATTTAATTGAATAGCTTGGAGGTTCTCTGTCCTCTAGAGCAATAAAGAACATTGAAGTTGTCTCTAGCAGCAAATAATACATGATCAAGCACATGATTCTATCCTAGCCGATGCTATTTCTTCCTTTTGATTAAGTTCAGAGGTCTCATGTCAAACTCAGCCTAGCAATACCATTGGTCCTGTTCATCTAGATGGAATCCAACAACCAAATTTTGTTGGGCCATAGAAAACTACTAATACAATTGTCATTTGTAAACAATGGCATTAAATTTCCTTTACAATTAACAAATGCAGTGGAAAATTTATGAAATATGTACTCTGGGCTACTTTAAGTATCATCAAAGCGAATCCTATCCAAGCGATACGAGGATTAAAGAAGCTTATGAAGATGTACAATCAACAAAGTAAATGTGACAACATCAAAGTGCACACAGCTAATTTCTGATTCAATATAAGCATCTGCAATGACAACTAAAGGTTCTATTTCAACAACATGAAGTCCAAATGTTGTGGCAGAGGAAAGGTTGTCTACTTGAAACCTGAAGAATACTTCTTTACATAAACTTAGCTCATATGTGACTGGCTTCATTTGAGGTATGGAGTAGACCAAAACTAAATTCTCCAAAATCACTAGCTCTTACCAAAAAGGAGGGCAGTTCAGCCACACTTCCCAGTATAAAAACCTCTAACATTACTTTGTACACTAACATTACTCTGGGTTATTTTAAATTTTTAAGTATCATCAAAGCAAATTCTAACTGACGTGACACAAGGATGAAAGAAGCTTATGAATATGGGAAATCTCAAATCAATAAAGTAAAAGCGACAACATCAAAGTGCACACAGCTAATTTCTATTTCAACATAAGCATCTGCAATGACAACTACAGGTTCTATTTTGACAATCTAATTTCCAAATGTCCTGGCAGAGGAAAGGTTGTCTACTTGAAACCTGAAGAGTAATTCTATACATAAACTTAGCTCATCTGTGACTGGATGCATTTGAGGTATGGAGTAAACCAAACTAAAATCCTCAAAAAACACTAACTCTTAATAAAACTGAGGGCAGTTCAGTCACACTTTCCAGTATAAACAACTCTAATATTACTTTGTACACTAACCATGCCTTTCACATCCCCCTATTTGAATTTGAAGTCCAAACTTGAAGCACAAGTGGCAACTAATATAAAACTGTGTACAAGATTGCATGTAGAATATGGACTATATTGACAGGCAAGCAATTGCTGTGGCAAATCTGTGTAAGCAATACGAAGACTTATATACATTTTTTAATGATTGTGTATGTTGACATCTGATCTGAGATCACATTAGTGTGGCTTTGTGTTGTGCTTATGTTGACCCTCATGTCATATGTCCATGCAATTTGTTTCTTGCCTTATGTTTGAGCTCCATGTTTGTTGCCTTGGTCAAGTTAATTTTGCAAGAATGATTCAATAAGATCTGGTGTGCTCATGAAAAGGAAATCTAGCATCAAAACCTTCATCGGGTACAATTTCCTCACATTGGTCATGTGGTTGGATAAAAGTCCACATGTGCACTTTTATTTTTCGATGCTTTAGTTGAGTTCCTTGTTGTACATTATGGCAGACTGGTCTATTGAAGTCTTATATGCCTTTGTGCCATGTTTTTCTAGTGACTTATTATCAGCAACCATCATGCTTTAAGTGATTTATTTTTTCTATGGATTGACAGGTTACTGATATGTTTGGATTGATAGACCAACCCGGCTAGTAAAATTCTCATCTACCAATCCACTACAATAGTCAGGTTATCAACATGGGTACATCTAGCTCTAAATATTTGTAAGATATGTTGACATGTGTATTTTTGTGTTCCATGGGGATGTGTTCCCGACCCTCAAACCCACATCCCCATCCCCAGTGGTGTTTTGAGGATGGCAAGATAGCAAGGGACATCCCCTAGCCATCCCCAATAAATTTTCAAAATTGAAAACATTTCGAAAAATGATAGTAAATCAGCAGAAATGTCTAGGGGATGTTTTGGCTATCCCTGAGGCAGCTAGGGACATCTGGCTGTCCTCGAGGTGGCTAGGGACATCTGAGACATCCCTCAAATATCTCGAGGATGGCCAAATGCCCCCAACATCAAAATAACAATTTGTACTGTTTTCATAAAAGAATCTTGACACCTACCAAAAAGTAATTGGTTTTAGAAGGGGCGAGGGGGTCCCACAAATCCTCCCACACCCCTTATTCAACCTAAATCAATTCAGAATAACATTGTATGTAATGCATTTTGTTGTCACAGCTATTGTTGGAGAGGGTTTGAGGGTCAAGGATGTGTTCCCACTGAACAAAGTATAGAGTCTATAGACTAATTTTGGATTCAAGTAGTTATCATAGGTTGGTTCCTACCTCCAAGTTCATGCATTTACGTAGTCGCCACTTCTATCAGTGATTAAGTCATTCATTGATATTAGATATTGACAAATTGTATAAATATTTTTAGTCAGTTTGATCAAACATTTTAATTTGTAAATTTAAAATTATTATTTATATTAATATTATACATACATGTTCATTGGAAAGCCCCAGCTCCAGTTCCATGCCCCTTCATGCTTCAAAAACCTACTATTATTATTAAGGTTTGTCTGCTCCACTCCAACAAACACATATATTATATGTGTATGTGCGTATATATGTCTATATATGTGTATGTGTGAGTTTTGTCGATACATACATATGCACAACCACATACATACATATACACTGTACAGTGATACACTTATTGGAGTGGAGTAGGCAAACCTTGATAAGTTAATGGTAGGTGTTCGAAGCATCATGGGGTCAGGCCTAGGTTTGTCCAATGTCTAGTTCCATGGAACATGTTAGAGAAAGAAGAACTAAAGTGCAGGATATTGTCAATGGATATTTTATTATTTTGTCTCCTACATACAGATGCTAAACGGTGATACATTTATTTCTTTACTTGTAGCAAATAGAAAATATAATCTTTAGCCATAACTAAAAATACTAATTATTTTTTTAATTTTAATTTTTTTAGTTTGTTGTCATTATGTTACACAAAATTTTTTACCTCTGAAAACATTTTTGATCTAAAAAATGAGCTCTACTAGCAGTGATGACAATGTGAATAAGATGGGCAGTAAAGAAGTAAATAGAATGGATGTTGAAGGAAGTGTTGAAGGTTCTCGTTCTTCTGAAACTCCAAAAGAAAGTTCTATCGGAACCTTACAAAACTGTTTTGCATGCTCTTGAAAGAATATTTAATCACTAATAAGGGTAAAAATTCAAGGGGCAGCAAGCATTGGTTGCGTCATATTTGCAAAACTGATTATCATGGGAGCTAGGGTTGGACATCATTTATTTGGTGAGAGTGGACATGGGGTTAGAGTTTGTAAAAATATAATATTGGAACAATGGGTTGAAATGGTAAAGTTGGTTGGAGAGTGAGGAAAAAGATACTAGAACTACTAAGAAACATTCATCCAGACCGTTGCAATCTACTGACAATCCAATATATCAATTGAAGTGGGTTATGATAGAGGGAAGAGGAAGGTCACTTCTACTACAAGTGAGAAAAATGTAGTGGAAGGGTTATTGAATTTTCAAAAATGTGAGCAAGCTAGTGATTTAGTTGCCAAGCTTTTTTATTGCCCATGCCATTCCATTTCATTTGGCAAGGTCTCCTCATTTCAAAGGTATGTTGTGAGATGCAATGGTAGTTGGATCCTCTTATGTTCCCCCTAAAGAATAGATTGCATGCCTCCTTCCTCAACAAACAATATTTAAATATGAACATATTAATGGAGGAGATGAGATAGGTATGGATTAAGAGTAGTTGTTTCATTGTCATGGATGGGTTGATTGATATTCAACATTGGCCACTCATTAATATTTTTGTTCCATGTCCTATTGATTCATACTTTCTTAGAGTTATTTATTGATTGCTTTGGGAAATGTAAGACTGTTGATTACCGTTTTGGCCTTTTGAAGGCCATAGAGGAGGTTGGGTCTTCTAATGTTATGCAAGTTGTGAGAAATTTAGCTTCTGTTTGTAAGTTAGTTGGTTCAGTGGTTAAAAGCACTTAAAAACATTATTTTTGGAATTCATATGGTGTACATGCTTTGAAAGACATTGGAAAAATAGATTGGGTGAAGACAATAGTGGCTGAAGTTAGAGACATATATATATGCCCATATGTAACCATCACATTTTACTTGCTTTATTTTGATCTTATACAAAGAAACCTAAAACTAGTTTAGATTAGATGTGCTAACTATTTTATTTTACTCTAGAGAATGCTAGAGGTGCAAAAATCTCTATTATCCATGGTGGTTTGTGGAGAGTGAAAAAAGTGGGCTCAATCAAAGATAGAAGAAGGGAATAAGGTGAGAGAAAGGATGCTTGATAACACTTGGTGGTCCAATATTAAGTAAGAAATTTTTATCTTATTGTAAGGTAGGGGGGCCGACCACGTTCAAGGCCCCAGGTCATGGAGGGCCAAGAGCAGAAGGCTACCCTAGCTTACCTCAACTAAAAGGGTGTTAGGAAATGTAGGACGAGAATGATGAGGGCTTTAAGGCCCTTCAATCACTCTGCAAACCCGAAACTCAAAATGGGGCTAGGCGAGCTGGTTTTCGGGTTCAATACTACACCTCAGGAAGCTCTCTACCCAAGGACGAAAATGCGGTCTCGGGACAACAACGCAGTGCACTAGTGTCTCTCAAGTGCGCTGGCGTCCGTACAACTAGAGGACTAAAGAGACAAGGTTAAACTCTAGAAAATAGACTAACGGCCTAGATAACTACTTCCAAAGGGCCAAAACAACGCTATGAAGTAGACAAGATATGCTCTAATATGATAAAGTAAATACACAAGAGTTAGGTGGCAAGAATAATCTCACAAAGGAATTCGTTCGCCAGCTAGCTCCCAGTAGCACGTTCACCTACACACAAAGAAGAGGGAAATTTGGTTGGGGCTATTAAGGGGTCTACCTTAGTCAGACCCCCGCTTTGGTGTTTCCACCTCCATGGACAGCCAAGTTTGCAACGATGGAGAAATAATATGATAAAGAAGGAATGAAGTAAAGAACACTAAAACAGTACAAAACAGTAAATGTGCTTACTCAACCAAGTAATAGAGGAGAGTTGTGGAAAGCTTACCACCTCCACCAAGAGCACTCAAGGCTAATGGGGGAGAAAATGAGAGTACTCAAGCCTCTGTTGCAGTGCTGTTGTCCCACACTTGCTCTACTGAATCGATGGAGTGATGTTGTTGCTGCTATGGAGTGCAAAAGTGCTGCTAAAAAGTGCTTGAGAATGCTGGATTGAATGCAAAAGGATGTGTAGAAGATGCTAGAGCTTGTGAAGAAGATGAAATGCATGTTGAAGGAGTGAATTTGAAGGAGAAAGTGAAGAAAACGGACATATTTGGGTCGGTCGGCCGAAGAGGGCGTTACAAGTCGACTACCAATGAGAAGTGTAATGCCTCTGCAGGTTCCAGCCGTAGGAATCTGCTAGGGATGTTTGCGCACCGTGCGTGCGTTCCCAACAAAAATTCCTCTTCCAACACTCAAAACAAGTGCCAAGTGGAATGAAGGCAGCGGGCTTATGTGGAATTTAGCCTCCGAATTTGGTTTTCTAAAGTGGAAGAGGGCAAAAGGGGAATTTGCACATGGGGTGCAAATTCACTCCTATACACTTATTAAATACATTTCTAGTATTCTACTTTCTACTTTGTTTTTAATATTTTATTTTTAATTTGTAATTTAAAGTTTTAATGTTGTTAATGTCTTATAATTTTTTAAGTGTTGATTGGAGACATATTTGGTCTATCATATCACCTATTGTGGGGATAATCAAGTATGCCGATATAGAGTCTCCTAGCCTTGGAGAGATTTGAGACTTTTGATAGCATGTTTGACCAAATGAGGCAAACAATTCATGACAAGGATCATATATTACAATTCTATGAGGAGCATATCAGGCCCACTGTCACAAAGAGGTGGAACACATTGAAAACCCTCTTCATATAGTTGCCTATGCTCTTAATCCCAAGTACGCACCTAGACTTGGCCAAATTATTCCTCTTGAGGATGATGAGGTAATGGAAGGGTTTACAAAGGCCCTTCATAAGATGTATAGCACTGAGGAAGCAAACATACTTTGGTAGAAGTGGCTTCAATTTTTTGGATTTTTAGGGTCCTACATTCAAGAAACAAGAGGCTGCCACTATTGCATAGAAAAACACCATTGAATGGTGGAAATTTCATCGGAAGGACACATTGGAACATATATAATTGTCATATATAATATATATTGTCATCCCCCTATTGTCCCCAAACTACGTTTCCTATTGTCCTGCTATCCCTGTCCTTGAAATGCCATGGAACATAGGTGTATTTCTTATTGGACCAATGCTGCAACAAGTCTGTATTGGGAGGTGCAGTTGGCAAAGTAAAGCAGATCCTTTTCTTGAAGGCAGAAGTTTGTGGCTATGTGGCACTGTTTTGTTGATTTCAAGTTAAATCATCCATACTTTCATGATCTATTGATATGTCATAAATGTTTTCTTTTGGGACAAATTGTTCCAAGCCATTGATGGTCATTGAAGCTTAGAATATAGATTGAAGGCATTAAAAAGTGGGATCCATTTGAAGTAATGAGGACACACATTCAAATTTGGCTCACTTCTATATATTGACAGATTGTTCCTTTCACCAATTTAAGCATCTGCAGATTTGCTAAAGCCATTGATTTTGGAGATGAATGTGTACTGGTTGTTGATCGTGATCGGTGTTTACTGGGTTAAAGTGGAGGATTAATGAATTACTTGGATGCACGTGATGTGATGTGATTGCTTCCTATTGGCCAAAGGACACATATATGTAACTTCTGTAGGGCCCCTTCTTTGTAGGAACAAATGAAATAATGCCACATGGTCTCAGCTGGAAAACAATGGTGAGCCATTTTTGTCTATTTAGTTGTGTTTCCTTGCAGATTTACTTAATGTCACAGAGTTATATAAACCATAGATTTGATGACGCATGTTATAATCCTATCAATCACAATGGATTGACAATTAGGTAGGGCACTCTTTGGGTGGTCTAACATCTACCACATCAATTGATTTTGGGAACATAGGATCTCAACAGTTGATAATTCTGGGTACTTAACAACTAAAGTAAAGTGCAAATGAGTTGCTCAGAGAAATAGATGTCATGCCCCAGCCATAAACCACAAAACCCCCGATCACAACCTGCACAGGGCTTAAAAATAATCGCTGACCAAGTAGACTTAAAAAAATAAGTAATGCAGCGATTACATATTACTATAAAGTAGCACTAATATAAGGATGACTTTGATTAAACTAAAGGCAGCGCTTGGATTAGGGAGTGGTGCATCCTTTCTAAGGGGTGCAATGATTATTAAGGTTGTGACTATTCACCCCACCATGAATGTTATATAGGGAGGTTGGATCATTTTGTGAAAGGCATCAATCTAGTGGATTGGAAAAAGGAAAATAAGAGATCTATAGGAAATAAAGATTATTTCTAGCAAGAATATTATTGGGAAGAAAGTTTTTAAAATATAAATTAGGAATAACTATGTATATATATATATATATAATGAAATAGTATTTGATTAACAATTAATATAATAAGACTCCTTTAGCAATCTATTTTGAATTTATAGAAGTGTTTACAAATAGGGAGGCCGATCAACCTTCTGGGTTCATGAGCTGGGAAATACCAAATTTTCCTTCATCAAGTACACCACCCTTGAGATGGAGTGCTCGTGGGCCGGGAGGTGTATGAGTGCTCTCGGGTTTGTTAAGGAAGGCAATCTTCATGCATCTTATCAAGCACCCCACCCCGAGATGGAGTGCTCATGGGCTGGGAGGCAAATGAGTACTCCTGGACTTGATCAAGGAGGATGGAGCGCTTCCAAGGTGGACTGAGGGATGGAGTGGATCTAAGATCTTGCCATGTTCATGGGTCGAGAGGTGGATGAGTGCTCCTGGGCTTGAGGGACTTCTTAAGTATGTCACCCTCGAGATGGAAGGCTCATGGGCCAAGAGGCGTATGAGTGCTCCTAGGCTTGAGGGTCTTCTCAAGTATGCCACCTCGAGATGGATGGACAAGGATCCACCCATGCTCTTGCAATACAAGGACAACTATCCTTGAGATTGCCGTTTGCAAGTACTTCAAGTGAATTCCTAATATGATTGGCTATAGGAATATGCTTTGGGATAATCATTAATGATGCTAAGTTATTTTGAATTCCAATGTTAATGATGATATGAACTATAGATCTAACTATCATGATGTTTTAGCTATGGTGTATTGCTCTCAATATTACAATATTTTATGTATTAATATGAATATAACCATAAAGTTCATACTCTTTATTACTAATATCAGTTTTTAGTGATTATTGTTGTTTTGCAGGCCTAAATTTAGGAATACCCCAAAAGGGGACATTACAGTGGTATCAAAGCCTTGATACTGTCATCCCGAGGAATAAGAAGAGTAGTTTATGCAATTAAGCCAAAGGACTCAAAGGGCATTGGAAAGAGAAAGAAGGAAACTTGCAGCAAGAAATAACCCTACTCGAAGCAACAAAATGAGAGAACAACTAGGAAATGAATTGAGGGCCTTCATGGAATAGAATGAGAGGACAACCCAAGCCTTCATGAAACAAAACAAGAGGACAACTCAAGTACTCCTACAAAACATGAATAACACAATCAACTCTCTTAGAACCAACCAAACCAATGGGAGGGATGTCAACTCTAATCATTCAAAAAATAACAATAGATCACCACTAGGGTCAACACCTAGGTTAACAAGACCCTCATTCCTACCTAGGGAAGGGCCAACAAGAGAAGAAGAAACCAATCCACCAATTAATGACTTTGACGAATATGTTGGGGCCTACTCAAGGTTGGACCCTGAAATTAGGAGAAATATCCCATTTGAGGCATATTGTGATGCAAGATCACAGACAACCTGTAGAAAGGAAAAAGGACAACCAAATAAAGACTTACCCCAAAAGGTGAGTAAAACGACTCTCCCCAACTTTGATGGATCGAGAAAGTTCACTGCACATTCATGGGTCCAAAAATTGGATACCTATTTCTCCCTTAGTCCCATGATTGAAGAAGATGCTATCAAATTTGCCATTTTACATTTAGAAGGGGTTGCACATGAATAGTGGCATCACGGGATTATTACCCAAGGGCATTGAAATATAACAACCTATGACAAATTCACACAAAGGCTCATAGATCGATTTGATTAGAAACACCCGGAAAGGCACTTCAAAGAACTAACCCAATTGAAACAACAAGGATCCGTAGAAGATTATGTGGCCGAATTTCAAAAGATCTCAGTCACAGTACCTAGGATTAACGAGAGAAGGCTAACATATTTATTGAAGGGATATCAAAATCAACCCATAGTTTGGTGAGCGCCCTTGACCCCACATCTCTTCAAGATGCACCTAATATGATTAGCTATAGGAATATGCATTGGAATAAGCATTAATGATGTTAAGTTATTTTGAATTCCAATGTTAATGATGATATGAATTATAGGTCTAACTATTATGATGTTTTAGCTATGGTGTATTGCTCTCAATATTATAAGATTTTATGTATTAATCTGACTATAACCATAAAGTTGATACTCATTACTAATATCCTATGTTGTAGGGTTCATACCCGTAGGCCCCGAACCCGGTTCGGGTTCGTCTGTGGGTACGTGCTGGGTACGCACAGGGTGCGCGCCCAGCACTGTGGGTTCGCTAGGGTTCGTAGATCTGAAAACAAACTACTGTTAACCACTTCCCATCCTGGATTATCTTTTTCAAAGGCTGCATAAATCTTAGTTCCATGATTTAGCTTCTTTGGGCAATTGTAGCATAATGAGGACCTTTGCAAATAAAGCATTTGATATGCTTTGGTGCTTGATTTTGTTTTTTTGTAACAAAAATGGAGGAGGTTTATTAAATCTCCTTTTTCTATAAGGAATTGCTTTGAAATTCCTTTTCTTGTATTTTCCATGTTTACTTTTCTTGAAAGTAAACTCACCTTCATGGTAACTATGCCTAGAGCATTTTTTGCATCTACACTTACTTCCACACTTATTCTTTTTGAATTGCTTTAGCTGTTGAAAGTCTTTCACTGGTTGATAGGAGGAAGATCACAGAATTCTTTGAGATTGCATGTGTAATTATATTCCTCTTTATTCAGCTGTAAAGCTCCTAATAAGCATTGTTTTTCCAACTTATATCTTATCAATCTTTTGATTGTTGGGAAGCTAACATCATCAAGCTATTTATTTTCTTTTCTGATAATATAATCTTGAGCCCATGCTCCTAAACCACAAGGAAGAGAATTTAGATAATACTGCTTGGTGGTTAGGTCATGCATCTTATTTGCTGCAACCATGTATGATTCAAACATACAATTGTAAGCATCAAACTTAGCTAAATTTTTCAGCTTCATTGATTGCAAAATCTTATTTGCTTCAAGGGCTTGATTTGATATGTCATCACAGAAAAGATCTGTTAATAACCATTTGAATTCATCAAAACCAGCTTGGAAAATATCATCTTTTCCTAATGCTTGGGATCCACTAAAATAGGATCTGTAGGAAGTGTAGATACATTTTTAGGCATTGGGCCTAAATCTGGTAGATTGTTCCACCAGTTTCTCAATTTGCCAGCCATGAGTCTGACAGAATACAAAACTTTTGCAGGTTCAGTCCATGTACCATTTCTTTCAAACAGATTTTCAAGAGTATCTGTCCAGGTACAAATGGCTTCATAAGGGTTAACCAGTTTGTCTATATTCAAAATATAACCACTAGAGGCATAAGGACGCATTTGTTCTGGCCTCAGGTTTTCTGTTACTGGTTCCTGCATTTCTATATCCATGGTAATTTTCTTTAAAGATTCCCATGGTTCCGTTTCTTCTAACTCTTGGAGGTTAGAGAAATCTAAAACAATATCCTCATAATTAGACTGTATAGAGGAGTCAGAATCACTATCAGTAATAGTTAAACTTTGTACATCTGAAGTCTCAGCATCAGTTCTTTATTAGCATAACCAGGTTCATCCATGTAAACTGGTTCATCTGTTCTTCTTCTATTCCTAATTCTTCAAGCCAATCTTTACAGGTTCTTCTTTATTGGCTAAAGTATGTTCCTTTATTTTGGGCATTGGAACATGTGGAGAGATTCTATGAGATGACTTCTTAGAGGAAGAAGCTACATCTTTTTCTTCATGAAGAGGCTTTCTTCTTTGAATAGAATCTTTTTCTGTTTAATAGATTCTTTTTGTTTACCTTTTTTATCTTGATCTTCTTCTTCGGAACTATCTTTTCCAGTTTGTGTTACTCTCATTTTCTTTGTATATAATCTGACCTTTTCTAGCTTTTTGGCTATAGTTTCTAGGAGGACTTTATTTTCAGTATGAGCTGTCTTTCTAGATGACTCATTTGTTTGTTGTTCTCCATAGATATGGGTCAGATAATTATCTTGATGTTCTTGTGTAGAGACTATTTTCTTTACACTATTATGAACTTGAGTAACATCATAATTACACTGGAAATGTCATTTGACAGAGTTCCACAATAATGCTCCACATTTTTAAGAATAGAAAAATGCTTTTGCTGATCTTCAGAAATTATTTCTAATTTATTTACAGAATCTAATGACTGTTCAGCAGAAAATCTTAAATCAACAGCCATATCATCAAAATTGTCTTGGGCAGAAATCATCCATTGAAAAATCCAATTTCTCTGTGCTTCTGAACTTCTTTTGCTTCTTACCCAAATCCGTATGAAGTCTTGCTTCATATTTTCCCCATGATTTCTTTTCAGGATTTAAGACTGTAAAAGTCTCAGGAGTAGGCCATCTGCCTGGTTCATAACTGGTAATTTCCTGTTCCTGATTATTTAGTTCCATCTTGTATTTATGTCTCTTTTCTGAGCCGGCTCGTGGGAGTTTAGACTTAGGAAGCTTTTCTCTAAGCATACAACTTTTTTCTCCCATCTTTGTGAGCTTAATTCCTTTTCCTTTCTGATCTGGTTGCTGCTCTATTTTGGATGTCAAGGAAAGTCTTTGACTAACTTGCGAGCAAGCTTATTCATAACTCAGGGTTACTGCTAAGATCAGAAAAGTGCTAATGAGGCTCTAGAAGGATAAGGATTTACAGATGGTTTTTTGTATGTGGGAAAATGGTTAGAACCTATTGACTCTTCAGGTTGAGTCAATAAATGGTTTATTAGAGGTATTAGGAAAATTAAGGGATCTGATAAGATCCGATGGAAGGATTCCACTAGTTAAGGCTTAGTTGTGTGAACATAGTTTCATCCGGTAGGGCGTAGGTCAATGCAAGTCTTCGCTTTGTTCAGGTTTTCGATAAAACCGGAAGAAGACGTTGGAAGTTTCTTAAACTTAGAGTTTGAATTATCACAATGGAAATCATCACTATGAAAAGATCAATGATCAAGTATCATACTATGAAATGATCAATGCTGTTTTAGGGTTAGGAGGAAAAAAAAAAAAAAAAAAAAATGTTTTTAATTTTTTTTCCTCCTAACCCTAAAACAGCATTGATCATTTCATAGTATGATACTTGATCATTGATCATTTCATAGTGATGATTTCCATTGTGATAATTCAATGCATAATGCAGAGGCAAATCTGGGAATCAATACTAAGCCATTCCAACTTTCAAATATGATTGATACACAATAGATACCTACTCAAAAATTAATATCAGACCTGTACATACTCAGAATAACCAACAAAGAGCAGATCACAGTATTCCAAAACTATGCCAGACCACAGCAATACAAACTGAGCTTATATTTGCAGCAGATACATTACATACAACGACCAGAATTGACAGCAACCTCAAAAATTTGCAGTAGATAATAGGACAACAGATAATCAGCATTACAACATTACTATCCACTCCATAGATACTAACAGTAAATCTGATAACCCAAATCTGAAACATACTACTCAATATTGGACTGAGTTTACCAAGCATATTCAGAAATGCATATTCAGACTTATTGCAAGAACTTCCTGTGTTATGTTTAGAGCTGATGTATGAAGTTAATCCTCAGAAAATTAACAGCAGATAGAAGAAAGTCTGTACTCAATCTGAGACAAGGTTATAATCTTTTACAACTTCTCACAGTCTATTTGTAGCAGCAAATACATTGATTTATAACACTAGATAATAGAATGAACAGCAGTTACAAATAATACAATGAGTTTATAAATATCTCAGACCAGGGAATGTGTTTGCCAGGGTAAATGTATGATGAATCTTGCTCGATCAATGATTGTGAATATTTATCTTTGGCATTTGGCATTGATCAATGATCAAGTATCATACTATGAAATGATTTAGTCTTACAATTCTGTATATTTCTCTTCTTCTTCTTTTTTTTGTGTATATATATATATATATATATATATATACACACATATACACACACGTACCCATACGTACCCAAACCCCTAAAAAAAATTTTCACGTACCCACGTACCGGGTTCTCGTACCCGCACCCGTCCCCGAACCCGAACCGGTAACTTAGCTAATATCAGTTTTTAGTGATTATTGTTGTTTTGCAGGCCTAAATTTAGGAATATCCCAAAATGGGACATTACAATAGAAGATGGACATGACATGTTCAAACTTCAAGTGTGGTGGATCTACCAATCAAGTAGTGAGCATTTTGAGAGCCCATCAATTGCCTGCAGCCATTGATCTAAAGGGTGATTAATTTGGGCCCTTGATCTAGGGTGAAGTTCGAATGGATTAGCCAACAAGTCAAGTTTTCAGTATTCAAACTAAAGCAACAAAGTATAGGGTTTGCTGAGAGAACATTTCCATTGCAGGATTAATCAAGGTGTCGAATTTAAGTGACTTAAAGTAAGGCTTGGATCTAAAATTGGACCAATTTATATATCATGCTATGATGTCTATTCAAAATAGATGGCTTTGAATTCCTATCCAAAGATTCAAATATGGGATTGAAAGATGGAAAAGTAGGTGGGAAATAAAAAGGAAGATTTGATATATTTTGGCCAAAGCATTGATTGCTCAGTTGATGAAACTTTTTGCAGTGATCATTGAAGATGTCATGACAACATGGCGAACATTTGCAGAGGCAAATATGATTTGGGTGCCAAGTTGCTGATCAAGGAGATGGTAGTTGGGGGAGTTAATGGGAATCAAACTATTCCCATACTGTTTTTGGTAATTAAGAAGAGAATTTATTCAATGGAATATGATTTGTATTCTAGCATTAATTTGCAGTAGAGAATCAAGGAAATTAGGTCTATGCAAGCCTAATGCATACAAGTCATCTGAAGGAGATTTTTCTCCTGTTTTTGTAGAGGGTCCAATTCAAAGGAATGTCAAGGGGTGCAACTGGCATGTGTTTTAATGAAAATTGGCTCTTCTAGGTATTGAAATTCTTATGTTACGTTTGAATGACTATGCTACATGGTCTATGGCGGATTTAATGCTTACATGCACAGGTTCATATTAGGACAGGTGTTAGCTATGTAGAAGATCTGGGAAAAATCATGAGTTAAATACAAGTTCTCTTATGGAAATTTGTGTGATCTCTCGACTAAATTTGTTTATAGGACAACCTACAATGAATTCTAGGGTGATCAAAAGAAGTATGGCAGATATTGGGAAAGGTTGTGGGAAAGATTTATGTGAAATCTGGAGAAGAAGTTACATGCAAATACCACTCATCGAAAGAAAATTTGCCATAGTTAGTGTAGTATTCTGGGAACAGGTATTTTATCATGCTTCTAGGGGTCATATTTGCTAACTTCTTGTAGATTTGTGATTGGCCTTTAGCATCAATTTTGACAAGACACATGTAAGCTATTTGTAAATGTACCTTTCCAAACCCACATAAGAAAGCTTACTTCAGTTGATGTACTTTGAGTTTATCTAATTTCTTTTTGGGTAAATTTACAGGTAGACTGATTGGATTCTATAATAAAATTTGAATTTACCTGATAGGTTTTGCATAAATGTTTTCTTCCTTTTCTGAGTTCTTGACTTTGTTTCCCAATGGAGTAGGCCCCGGTATCAAATGGTTGATTGATCACGGCACATGCTTTATATTGAATATCATCTTTTGTTACTTGTAAATTATTATACTTTATGTCCAACAATTTGCATAAACTCATTGATGTTTACCTCTGTCACACCTTTTGAAAGCCTACAATTTTTCTTTATCTTTATTTGCAAGGTTAGTAAGGAGCTATAATTGATATTACATTGGATGATATAAATTTGGTTTTGCATCTTTAGTTGCATCATACCTGATAATAATCTATTGTTAAGAGATCATTGGTCTACAAGACCGGTAAGCTAGTATAAACAGTGACAAATCTTTTGAGTATCCTTATGCACAAGGTGTGACTAAGCTGTGTGACCTTTTGTTTTCGTTTTTCTTTTAATTCTCATAAGATTTCTAGGAATACCCTTCTTGACCTAGCAGAGCTAGAAGTGTAGAAGAGTTGCCCACTTTTGTCAATTGGCCAAAATCACTTGCAGTTTGATCATGAGCCTTAGTTTGTCTGCAACAACTTTATTCCCCGAGTTTGGATTCTAAAGGCATGCTCTCTAGAGCTTCAGGGCACAATTTGGAGCACCAACAGTGTATTCATAACAAAAAAATTTCCAAGATAAAATATCCATGCATAAGCGGCAGACACTCAGTTCTGATCATGCTGTTCAAGAGAGAGATCGAAACAAGAAGAGTGTTTGTGACAATGCAAGCAAAAAGACTATGAGAATGAGCTAGAACTGCAGAGATTTGGAAATGCAAGCGCTTTGCCAATGCAAGGAAAGAGAAGATGACAATGAGCTACATGCAATGTTGCATTGCCCTATGTATGGGAAAGTAGGACAGAAAACAGAGATATGGAAACAAGAAGATCACTTATGTTTATGCAAGCAAAGAGAAGACGAGCATGAGCTACATGCCTTGTCCTATGTGTGGGCAAGTAAGAAAAGACACACAATAAAGCCACAATATTTGAATAGTTTATGTAGCCTTCAGAGCCTGCCTACTAAAGTGACTCGACAAATCACAGATATTTTCAAGCATAAAAAATTGAGAGTTAATGACTACATATGTGATTTAGAGACAGATTTGATAAGACTAGATTCTTACAGAAATCATGTAAACAGAACCTTAGCTACATAAATCTCCTGTATAATCTATTCCCAGTCCCATAGATCGTGCAAAGCCTTCTGAGGTTCTGTTCCATCCAAGAATTCCCACCATGCTGTTAGCAATCTAAGGCCTTTATACTCTTTTAAGTTTTAAACATGCAAGACATTCAAAATGAGAATTCAATTCGAGGCCTTTTATGCATTTTTGCAATGCATGCAAAACCACAATTAGATGCCTTAAGGATGAAAGTGCAAAAATCGATACATCCATCGTGACAATGCATCATCACCTAGGGTGATGCAATGAATTTCAAGAATTGAGACAGGTCTTTTCCAGAAAGCACTCCTGCTAGAAAAGAACAGTTAAAACATTTTGGTAGTTCTCGCATACATGGTTCACTTCTGAAAAGTCCAAGCGAAAAAAAGGCGGGGCAGAGTCGGGCATTCATATACTGCAGTATAAATGGAGCAAAATTCTACAGCTAAATCAACTAACAGAAAACTTAACTCCAGAGAGAAAATGAAATTAAAAAATGCCACGATTAATGCAGTGTAAATCTAGCTAAATAAACAGAATTACTTGACAAGTTAAGCAGTCGAGTTAAAGAAGCTCGAGGTGCATATAGAGGATAAGACATTTATGCATATTAAGAAATTCAAGATAATGAATAGCAATTAATTTTAATTTAAACCAAAAAAATAAAAACAGCTCGGTTACATAATTCAAGAAGACAAAAATCACCTGGTCGAAAAGCATTCAATGCAGTTATAAAAAAAATGGTAGAAAACCTGAAATTAATTGTCAAGAATCGGCCGCATTACTCACTTTTAGCTGGAAGAGTGAATTTGGCAGCGGTTTCATGAATCGCAAAGTCGAAGTCGGGGTAAGAAGAAGAATCCGGCGAAGCGAAGCGAGGCAGCAAGCAGGTAAACAGATGAGGTCCCCAAATTTGCAGCAATGTGTGAAACTGCACAATGAAGATCCAGACCACAATGCTAGTGCTGGCGCGGATGATCCACACCTTCCTACGGGAACGCTGAGCCATCGAGGGCTTACCTTACGCCTCCTTCAAACGAAGGCCTGCGCTCCACAAACTCTGAAGCTGTTTCTGCAACCATTGCATTTCAATTGGCAGTTGGAAAGAACGAGGAAGTCTTTTTCTTGATTTATCCGTCTTGTTATTTTAGTAGCTGCCTCCTCAAACTGGGATCTCTGCTAGTAAACTGCATGTGTTCCTCTACTTGTGTTAGACATGACTCCAATTTGGAAAATTCATTCGCCAGCCCTGGCTCCGCCATTTTCGTATATGTGGTGTGTCAACAATGCATTAGAATTTGGGATGTAAATTTTTATATAGGTATATGTTTTTTATAAATATTATTTGCATATCTTTCACGTTTTTTTGGATTATTTAATCTCTATTCATAATATGAATCTTGTATGATACTAATCGTATCTTAGTATTTCTTCAATTCAAGTTTTTACTTTGGACTTAAATCTATAAGCAAGTCCATCTAGTTTGCTACACCATTTTAAAAAGCTTTAGCAAGTATCATACTTTCCAAACTATTCTTTCTAGAGCTATCTCATTTTCATATATGTGGTGTTTTCACAACACATCACATTATGTGACATTCCAAGATTTAGTTGTATAGTTTCTACTTAGTTGCACTCACCTATTTTTTTGTTTGTGTTTCTATAGAAGCTATTTTTATTTTGCTTAGGTGGTTCATTTGTTGTTTAGTCTAAATCAATGATGTGTATTACATCTCATTATCCTATAGATTTCATACGTAAGTTGTAGTAGATTAATGATATATATTAAACATCAAAAAAAGCTTTTAAAAAGGTGGTGGATAGAAGCCCTTATTGCCATCATACAACAACTAACATAGATTTATAATGCACTTGACATGGCAAGATAGAAAAACCATAAGAAAGGCAAAGGACTATAGTGAGACACAAAGATCAAACATGAAAAAGGCTTAGAGGCATAACAAAATATAGTTAGGAGGCATATTCTTCAAGACAATTCCCATGATTGTTAAGGGGAGCAATATTATCAATGACAAATAAAATTCATTCCTAATTGAAAATGGATAGGTTGTAGTCCTCCTCTACACATTCTCAATTCCACTTAATTTCATTCATTGGTTTTCATAGTACATATTGTACGTGCATGACCTCATGCCTTACCTGCCAAATAAGCTTTGTATTATTTCTTTTGAATTTTGAGGAATGATAAGTGATTATATTTGAAAGGAAGAAAATGTTATTAGTTTAATTGATCCCTTATTGTCTTTAGCCACAAATTCAATCTTCTAGATGCGATGCATAACAATAACACATTGGCCTAAAGTCATTGATGCAGTAGTCAATAGAAAATTGATTTAAATCTCTCTTAGAAATTGTGTGTAATATATCACCACATAAACCAAACAATTGGTCTAAGTCCTTATTAATTGTGTAATCTATTACTTCATAAGTTGATGACGTTGTCTACATTCATAGTTGTGTTTTAGCATTCCCATATAAAGGTATATTAAAGGAAATCAAATAAGTTTTATCTTGTTGCAATGCAAAATTGTAAAATACTTCATTAAAGAAATTAAATAGATGAAATAGATCAAAATTATTACATGACTCAACTTGGATTAAACTCAACTATTTTGTTTTGGCATTCAATGATATAGTTTTGAATAAATCTACACTAGCCCATATTTCATGTAAAATGGTTCACGATAATCCATCCCATCCATAGGAATGGTCATATTTGCATTCATTAAAACTAGTTAATTCTCCCATTTAATCAATAGGACTTCCCTAAATGTCATCATTTCCATTGAAGAATCACCTCTAGAAAAGATTGCTAAATGGTATGTGAGATACTAGAACCAATCTAAAACTATGAAGACAACCTTAACCTTTCCAAAAATATGTTGAGAAGGTAAGGAAAATCCCACTCTACAACAAAGGATCAAGGCTCTTTATGCATATTAAGAAATTCAAAATAATGAATAGCAATTAATTTTAATTTAAACAAAAAAAAATTAAAACAGCTCAGTTGCATAATTCTAGACCACAATGCTAGTGTTGGCGCAGATGATCCATACCTGTGTACGTGACAACTGAGCCATCTAAGGCTTACCTTACACCCCCTTCAAATGAACGCTTGTGCTCCACAAACTCTAGAGGTACTGCTTCTACTGCTGTTTCTACAACCATTGCATTTCAATTGGCAGTTGGAAAGAACGAGGGGAGTCTTTTCTTGGTTTATCCGTCTTTCAATGTTTTTAGCTGTCTCTTCAAACTAAGATCTCTGCTAAAATTAAGGAAGTAAACTGCATGCGTTCCTCTACTTTAGACCAATAAAAGCCACAGCTCCGCCAAATATAGAGGGTTTGCTTGTTGAAAGCCACAACCAAGAGATTTTTCGAGTTGCGACCATCTGCCACTATTGACAAGCTACATGTGTTGTGGTCTGAAGGTGATAATTTAGAGGGTGATCAATGGAAGCATGTGATATTCTCCCCATCGTTATCGTGTAATATTGTCCCTTGGATTAATTAGGCTGGTAGTACGGGGATGCAACAACTTGACGTTGCCAGGCCTGTGATGCAACCATAGCCTATTCCACATCTCAAAAACTAGAGGACTAGATATTCTAATGGCTAACTTGACTTTTTCTCTTCGATTTAATGGCTTAAAATTGTAGAAAACATGTTACAAGCGGGATTCGATTCTCCTCTATGCCTCTACAATAGGAATGCACCTTGGACATGACTCCCATTTGAAAAATTCATTCGCTAGCTCCTGGCTCCTCCATTTTCATATATGTGGTGTTTCAACAATGCATTGGATTATGGATAGAAATTTTGAGATATACATATCTGTGTGTATGTGTGTTTTATAGATATTATTTGTATATCGTTTATGTTTGTTTTGTACTATTTAATGTGCATTGATAATATGGATCTTATTTCATTATTGTATGACACTAATTGTATGTAGGTGATTCTTATATAGATGAAGTTTCAGGATTCATCAAAAGGTCTTATAGTACTTCTCCAATTCAAGTCTTCGCGTTGGACTTACATCCATAAGCAAGTCCATCTAGCTCGCTATACCATTTTAAAAATCTTTAGTAAGTGGTGTACCTTCCAAACTATTGTTTCTAGAGCTATCTCATTTTCATACATGTGGTGTTTTCACAACACATCAAATTATGTGACATTCCAAGATTTAGTTGTATAGTTTCTACTAAGTTACACTTACCCATTTTTTTGTTTATGTTTCTATAGATGCTATTTTTATTTTGCTTGTGTTTCATGTGTTGTTTAGTCTAAGTCAATGGTGTGTATTACATCTTATTATCCTACATATTTCATAAGTAGGTTGTAGTAGGTTAATGATATATATTAAACATAAAAAAAAGCTTTTAAAAAGGTGGTGGATAGAAGCCCTTGTTACCATTATACGACAACTAACATAGATTTATAATGCACTTGACATGGCAAAATAGAAAAACCATAAGAAAGGAAAAGGACTAGAGAGTGAGACACAAAGATCAAACATGAAAAAGACTTAGACACATAACAAAATATAGTTAGGAGGCATATTCTTCAAGACAATTCACATGATTTTTATGAGGAGAAATATTATCAATGACAAATAAAATTTATTCCGAATGGCAAATGGATAGGTTGTAGTCCAACTCTACACATTCTCAATTCAACTTAATTTCATTCATTGGTTTTCATAATACGTATTGTACCCATGACCTCATGCCTAACCTATCAAATAAGCTTTGTATTATTTCTTTTGAATTTTTAGGAATGATAAGTGATTATATTTGAAAGGAAGAAAATATTATTAGTTTGATATATCCCTTATTGCCTTTACCCACAAATTCAATCTTCTAGATGTGATGCATAACAATGGCACATTGAATTAAACTCCTTGAGGTACTAATCAATAGAAAATTGATTTAAATCTCTTATAAATCATGTGTAATATCACTACATAAACCAAACAATTGGTTTAAGTCCTTATTAATAGTTTAATCTATCACTTCATAAGTTGATGATGTTGTCTACATTCATAGTTGTGTTTTAACATTCCCATATAAAGGTATGTTAAAGGAAATCAAATATGTTTTATCTTGTTACAATGGAAAATTGTAAAATATTTCATTGAAGAAATTAAATAGATGAAATAGATCAAAATCATTACATGATTCAACTTGGATTAAACACAACTATTTTGTTTTGGCATTCAATGATATAGTTTTGAATAAATCTACACTAACCCATATTTCATGTAAAATGGTTCACAATAATCCATCTCATCCATACAAAAGGTCCTATTTGCATTCATTAAAACTAGTTGATTCTCCCATTTAAGCATTAGGACTTCCCTAATTGTCATCACCTCCATTGAAGAATCACCTTTATAAGATTGCTAAATGGTATGTGAGATACTTAGAACCAATATAAAGCTATGAGGACAACCTTAACCTTTGAAAATTGTGTTGAGAAGGCAAGGAAAATTCCTCTTTACAACAAAGGATCAAGGCTCTTTATGCATATTAAGAAATTCGAGATAATGGATAACAATTAATTTTAATTTAAACCAAAAATATAAAAATAACTTGATTCATGAGGCCCACCTTGATGAACCTATTAATTAGGATTTTTTTTTCAATTCTCTAATGATACCTATTGAAGCCTAGGAGACTATGTTAATTAGGAAATTTGAATACACTTATTTTGACATTCGATCAAATTTCATACTTAAAGTAGTTGATCATGTTGATCTCTTTTAATATTGTAAAATCTAAAGACAATATTTAGGAGACTATGTTAGTTCATTGATGATGTTTAATATGATTTTTGGAAGATAAGAATGGTGGAATGTGATGTGTAAATGAATTATGATGCAAATTGGATGGACAAGAACTTAAGGCTTATGATAGTGGACCATTAGATGATTGATCGATTTTGAAGGTTATTTAATGAAATCTCTATGACATTGAATTGTGAAACTTGCTTGAATATGAATGTTTGATCCAGATGCTTCAGTTGTTTATATATATCATAACTGGATGGGTTAACGTGTGTATGAAGTGTGCGGGTATATATTTCCATGACCAATAAAATCAGATGCATCAAAGGGAAGCCTATGTGAAATGCTTAGTAAAACCAAACTATAGTCCATTTGGAGGGACCATAGTTTTGTAAGGTAATGTCCACTTTGTTTGTAATGTGAGCTTGAGAATGTTTGTTATTAAATTATTTGCCTTGTTAGTCAAATTAGGATGTGAGTTTTCAACCTAAGTGGAAAAACTCGGATTTTATCTTGTTAGTACTTTTAGAGGGTTGAAAAGTGTTTTTTTATATGTTTTTATGGATTTTAGGCCCCTAGGAAAAGTACCTATGGGAAAGGTACCTTTTGAGCCTGAAATCTTGGGTCAATCCTTAGAATTGGCACTCTTTTTGAGGCTTTAATGAGCTATGACTAAATTAAGGTTTGGGGAAGTGGGATGGAGACTCCTTTCGTTTCATCTCCACTTCTCCAAGCTCAATTATGAGCCTTGGTAAGCTCCCAAGGGTCTCACACATGGGGGGTAAGCCTTGAAGAGTGAATGGGAGGGTGGCAAGTGTCACCTCCCCATTTAGGGAATTCAAAACTTCAATATCTATTAAATGAACAAAAAACATGGGATAAGTGTTTCTCTTTTGCAATCTTTATTTTTACTTGTCTTTGGGAGAGAGTTCCTATTTGGGCTTTGAATTTGAGAGATTTTGAAGAATCTAGTTCTTGGAAGAAGAGGAGATTGAAGCTCATCCTCAAATTCTTCCTCATTGAAGCTTGGACTTGAGGTAGGTACTTCATGTTTTTTTATACCTTTCTTTGTTTTTAATGTAGATGTGACCAATTGTATGTAGTAAAGTGTATTTTGTATACTTCTTGTGTGTTGAATGTATATGTTGTAATGGATTTTTGGTTGTATGGGGATAAGCTCACCCAAATTGGGAAGAGCATCCTTTGTAGGGATGGTGAGAGGTGGGAACCTCTATGGGGAGCTTAACCCTCCTTAAAAAAAGAGAGTTTCAAGGGTATGAGTACCCGTGTATATGTGGTAATATGGTAAAATGGTGATTTGGTGGTATGGGTTGTATGGTAATTATGGATATTTGGTGGAATAGGTTGTATGTGGACGAAGAAAAATGTAATATTTAGTTATTTCTTGTTTTTCATGAATTCTCCATATGGAGTGTAGTCCACCCTCCATTCCCCTTTTGGATTCTTGTTGCAATCCTTATATATATGTAAAATCCCTTGGAAGGGTGTATTTTTATTTTATGTATTTTTATGTGTTAAGTAGTTGGTTGATATGATTGTTGAATGTACCCGGTTCCTATAGATGCCTCCTAGCTCAAGGGAGGCTTGGGAGTAAGCCAATGGTTGGGAGGTGAGCTTCACCTAGGCCATAAAGAAAGTTTTGTGTTTTGTGTAGGTGCAAATAACTTGAAGAAACTTGCAGATTTGGGAGAAATATATTTCCTTACTATGGTGTAAATAAATGTCAGGGAATGTTGTTACAAAGTATAGACTCCTCTTGATAGTTGTGGAATATATATTGGATATATCATGTAGGATTCTTTATGCTTGTCAAATGGAATAGCTATTCTAAAATACGCTTTTATGTTATTTACATTAAATGGAATGACATAGACAATACATATAAATGTATTTTCTTTTCAAGAAATAAATTTTGTTTAAGTAACTCCAAAAAATTATTTTGTTAAAAAGGAGTTTTTTTTAGGAAATAGATTATTCTTTTATTTTCATTAGTTGCAACATATTCAATTACATTTTTATAGTATTACTGGAGCAATATAAGTGTGGAATTGGAATTTCTAATCATAATAAAAGATATCTCAGACCTAGTTAGGATCATCATTTAATAGTTCAAATATGTCTCTATTAGTAAATTTCAAGGTTAGATATTACAGTGTAGGTGCAAGATCATGGTCAAAGACTTTGTCCTAACATATAATTATAAATAAACATACAAGCATTTGAGCATCAATCAATATATTTTTAAATAGGGTACCCAATGCTATTTTAATGTCTTGCCACTTGCACATAGTTAGACTATGGTAAATGTTGTGTTACCTCTTTCAAAGAAATATTATTCGAGCTCTGTCTGTATACAGTTTTCAAGCATGTGTGTGATTGAATATGTGCATATAGAAAGGTAGATATAAGACTGTGTTAAATTTGAACATAAGTTTTTATGTCCTTATTTTTTGCATAATAAAGATGAGAGTATACAAATATTCCACATATATCAAGTAGTTAAATAGAGGGAAAAAGATAACAAAATAAAAACCAAATAAATAATAATAATAATAATACATATTTACTCCCAGATACAACTGTTATTTTCTTCAACTTTAAACAACAAACTGGAGTCCCAATGGTGCCTAAATTCTCGTAGAGAACAATTACTGGTAATTAGTGTGTTGGCCTGTAAATGATAACCCCTTTAGAAGGGTGCTCTATGAATAAATCACCCTTGTAAATTTCCAACATCTTGCAGAGGGTGTTATTCTCCTGGAAACAAAGGGATTTTCCATGGCAACCATTCAATATAGCCGGAATAGGATTTTCACTGTTCTAAAGAAAAATAACCAGGCCTATGAAACTCCCAAACCTCAACTTCTGATAACCAGTAGACAAAAGTAAGGCCCTATTGTTTAGAAATAATAACCGAAATATATATTTCACCAAAACACTCAGAACTCTTTCTTCCAGCAATAAGAGGCTAAAAGGATAGCCTATCCATCTATTTTTTAATGTTCTTATCCATCATATGGATCGCAGGTCTGATAGGACATGGAGGCCAAAGCAAAAAAAATGCTCATGCCGATGGGAGTCACGAACAGAGAAGAAAGAAGATAAAATAAAGTATGGCAGAATATATTACCAAGTAAAACTTACTCACCATCGAATGACCAACTCGCCTTAGACTGTTGTTCATCCTCCATTGATGCTTGGGAAAAATGTTAAGAAAGAAAACCAAAAAAAGAGAAGGATGCGGTAGGGCAGTTTTGTTGCTGCACCCTTAGCCGTGCCAGTAAAGATGGTAGACGTGCTTGAAATTTGGCCTGCAGGGATAGGCACGTTCCTCTACTCCATAAGAGTAGGGTTCTAACACCTTTAGAATATAATTAATACTTTGGTTTAAAAGTCAAACAAATTGCTTGGGTGGGAAGATTTGTTTGGAAAGTAATTCAACATGATGGTAGTAATATCAGTTTAAATGAATAAGGCACAAGTAAGAGTTCTAACTGAATCCTAGTACCTGGAAAGCGTGTGAGTACATGTAAATAGGAGGGACGATGGAGAGGTGGCATGCACAACAATGTGTATATCTTGTTTGCTGAATAGTCACCTACATACCATAAATGCTTCTGTTGTGGTGTAGGAGGTAAGGTAAGGAGACAAGCCATATTATGGAAGCTACCTAGCAAGGAAATCACCCAAAGACTTGAGGCGTGAGGGGTATCAGGCGACATTCTACCTTAGCATTTTCAAAAGCATGCACTTCAAGATATTGCATACATCCAATAGCCAACAGTGCAAGCAAGCAACTCCCTTGTTTGTTTGTGTGCCAGTCCCACCAAGTACAACTTCAGTTGGCATGTCCAAAAATGAGAAATTTAACTCTTGCTCATGAGAGTCACAAATGAGAAATTGTCATGTTACCGAATCTTTATATATATATATATATTTATAAATATATATTTACACCTTCACCCATTAGAAAATGTTGGATGAGGTGGTTCAGAAGTGGGTATCATTAAAATTAATATCAATATTTTATAACGAGGAGAGTACTATTATGATGTTATAGCTAATAGATTAATAATCCTAAACTTATGGTATATTAATATCATTATCAATAATGATGATAGTAATCACTTCATAAGCATTGTAAACAAGGTCATGTTGTTGCGAAGTTCCTGCCAAAACCTGGCAAGATGGTTTTGTTCTTTGATATGTAGACACATTGAGAATGACACTAGTATGATCGAACTACTGTTAGACATGAAATATTTGACCATTTTTAATTTTTTTTTATCTATGTTGATGTTATCTTTGTCGTTGACACCCCAACTAGTGGCTATAATATTGATGGGGGCTTTGTAGTAGGCTATTGAATAAGAAAGTATGTCAAACAAGTTTTTTCCCTTGCTCCCTTTGCTACTATCTCTACTTACTCTACTGTTGGAAATGACTCCACATCTTGATCTCTTACTAGGGTTGGTAAGAATCAATTGGCTCCAAAAATTACTTGCATTTCAAATATGTGACTCTACTATCAAGGTTTGAGTGCATAGTGAATTATTTTTCATTAAACAACTTAGTATTATATAAAAATATAATTTTAAAATATTGAAGGAATTAGGGCCTCAACACAATAGGTATGGACAAGGGTAAATGAGAGGATTGTGTGTGGAGGGAATGCATCACTATATGGTAGATGAACCAAATCAAAGTTTTTGCCTTTGCTTGAGGTGGCGAGGAAGGCAATGATTGCCAATGAATGTCAAAAAGAGGGTAACTCTGGCTGCAAACAGTTGATTCAACTTCTCCAATGTGTCGCCAACTCCCCAACAGTGAGTTTTGGAGAGGAAATCTCCAATGAAGTGGTGGTTAAAGAAGCATTTTTTGCTGAGTTTTGATTGGTTGGGAGGTTTAGAGGGTTCTAGCTGAGCCTCTCTATTTTGCATCAATGGATCTCAAACACATGTGCCCCATCCTGGATGAAGATATCCAAATCTATCCCTATGTGAGAGGGTTCTTTATGGTTGTCTTTGACAATGTTCAAGATAGAAATGCAATCCTATGCGATTACCAATGAAACTGTGATCAACATTTGCTTATGTTGAAACCATGGTGCCCCTCTTTCAATATAATTACTGAATCCTTCGATGCTACTCCAATCTGGGTAAGGCTTCCAAACCTTCAATTGTAATTTTGGTTTGAATCATGATTTGAAGCCATTGGTAATTCATTGGGGAAGTTTCTAAGGGTGGATGAGGGTTCATCAAACTTCTTGCATACTACCTATACCTGTATTTTGGCGGAGTTGGACATCTCTAAGGCGCTACTGACAGATATCTCTTTAAAAACTGCAAAAGGGTGTTGGAATTAGCTTTTAGACTATGAGGGATTACCATTCCGGTATCATAGATGCTTCAATACTTAACATATTGCTACTCATTGTGCAAAGTGAAAATTTGACAACCAAGCCACTTGGTGGAAAAATGTTTCACCTCAACATTATTCAGTAGCAAAGGAAGATACATGGCAAGATGGGACAACTCTCAGTGATACCCCAACCATTGGGGATGGCATGCATAGGGCTTCACTGAGTAAATCACAGCTAAATTTGAGGGCCAAGGATGATTCCCCTCTTGAGCCCGAAAATATAGCTTTTTTGAAGTTAAGGATCCAAAATCAAGTGTCCAACTAGTAGATTAGGCATAAAGTGCAATGATTTCATCTATTGGGGGAGGACAAAGAACCTCAGAGAATTTGGTCGAGGTTGAAATTGTTGGGGATCCATAGGGCAACTAGATAGTAGTGCAAAGGAAAAGGAAGAAAAATGAGGTCTTGTTCAACATGCAGCTCCACTCCCATACCAAATGTGGAGCAAAATCGTAGTGCCAATGGTGTCCTCATTTATGCTTCATGCTACCATCTTGTATCTCGTTCATGAGTTTATAATTACTTATAAATTATGAAATGTCATATGTAATTTATTAAAAGTTAAAAATTATGAAACATTATAAATAATGAATTCAACTACTCAATCATTATTATATTAATAATAATTAAAATATGTGAATATTAATAATTTAACTAAACATAGAAACCTACAAAAAAATTCATTTGGAGTGGGACTCTTTGATCACAATCAATGCTATGAAGATGGGTTGGACCCCTAATTGGAAGCTTACGAGGTGGATTTTTTCTATCACACAAATTCTTGTTGAGTTGGATGCTTACAAGATCTCCCACATATATCAGGAGGGTAATGGCTGGGCAGCCGATGAGCTGGCTAAGTGAGCATCGATGGTCAGGCTGGCTTAAGCCTTCATGATGATTGGCAATAGGTTCTAGCGAGTCTATGGTGTGTAGAGGTGATGTTGTATTGATGGTTAGTACTGTGAATTACATGTGAATGTAGGATTAAAGTTGGAAAACTCTCATTAAACATTGTGTTTAACTGATATTTAGACATGCTTCCCCTTGGCTCTATGTGTATGGTGTGTTCGTGTTGGGCGGTATGGGCACTCCAATAAGGTTGGAATGCTCGATGCGACAATTGGCTTTTATGGGGGAGGTGACTGAGAAAACGCTGGGAATTGTGTTTAAATCCAAGCATGGATTGATTCTCCATGCGCTCAAGATGGTGCTCAGCGGGGAGTTTCTTTGCTCATATCATCAACATAGGGTTATTACAAACATCTCTTCGATGTTCCTGGCATCAATTTTGGAGGTGAAGGAGTCCAAGGAAATGGCTTGACTGTTGTGTAAGAAGCTAGTGTGGGGGAAGTTTCTGCTCAGACTTGATGATGTTCTGGAAAACTATGACGTGGTTCGAGGTGTGTTGTTGCCAAACAATTATTATCTACTTCGTCGATGTGGGAAGCCACCAGAATGCTATCTGTTGGTCTTTACAAACGACCCAACATCACTTCCTAGATTTCATGCGATGATAAAAAAGAGCATAATTTTTTTGAAGATGATATTGAATCTGATTCTAGATGAGGGGGCGGGCTAGTTGCAAGCGTACATAACCACAAAGGGCTTGGTGGATGCTGATGGTATGACCAAATGGGGAAGGGCTTCAAACATGAACGAATTGGTAAGGGAGCTTGGCGGGTGTAATTCGACTATCTCGGTGTAATGGTAGGGGTTAAAACTAAAATCTTTGTGTTTTTTCTAGGAATGGCATTGATTTTGGGTGTTTTTAAAATACTTCTTATAATGATATGTCTAGTAATGGTGCTGGTTCAAGTGTTGTTTTTTGTTTGTAAAGGGATGTTATAACATTGGGATAGTTAAGGAAGATGGCTCCATTTTGATCCCACGGAGTCTGGGTATGGTGATTGTAGTGGAAAATTTTTGGTTTTGGTCTCTTGGGTGGTTCGCTGATGACCCCCTACAACAATATGTAATGTTCATATTTCTCTTATTAATTGACGAGTGCAACCCCTTAATTGAATTTTGCATTGATAAAAAAATATATTAATAATTTAAATTTAAATTGTTGAGGTTACATACATAAGTTAAAATAATTTAAAATTTTAATATTAACTTTTAAATTTTATATTATAAGATTATATAAATAATTTATTTGATGTTATGATATTGCTATCAGGATTCAACCGTGTAGTTTTGAGTCAAACTCATTGACCCATGTTTCATGAGTAGTGGTTCAACAAGAACCCATCTCTCATGATATCGAATGGTCCACATAGCACTCATTGCATCTAGGTGATGCTCACAGAGGTGAAGCACTGGTCCGTCCTGGGAGGTCACCCATCCCAGAACAAGTGGGTGTTTTTAAATTTGACCAATAAAAAGTAAAATCTTTATAATAAATATCATCTTAAAATTTTATTCATTTAAATCCCAAATGCCAATACTAATTCTAACCTAATTATCACCCTTATCCTAATTCTAACTCTAAATATAATTATAATTCTTTTTAATATAAAAATAATTAGAGTTTTAATTATAATTTTATTATTAATTATAAAATTAAAGTTATAATTAATTATTTAAATTAGAATTGCCTTAATTAATAATTATTTGATTAAAAATTAAAAGAATTATTAATTAAGATTAAGATTATAATATAATTGATTCAAACATTTATTGTTATTTTATAATTATTTTAAATTTCAAAATAATATTAATAAATATATAATTAATAATTTGTTGTGCCTTGATTTTTGACAATTGGGGATGATGCAAAGTGTTGGGGGCATTTAGGTCTCCCTTCCATGTTGACCCAATTTTTTATTTTCATTTTGTTTTCACTTCTTCACATGGTCTAATATAGTACGTGATTGATGACAGTTCATATATATTACTACATTATATCTATTTATATTTATGAGCAGCTTTGACCTCGAAATATCATATCCCCCTGTCTCTTGTTCGTTATGTCATTTTTCTTTTCTTTTCTTTTTATCTTTCTCTCTTCTTTGCTTGCTTTGTGATGTTGTGGTGCCTGTGTTGTCCCTCACATGCATGACAACATTACCATGGTTACATCTCGTTATGTTCTGCGGGCCACAACATCACTTTCATTCTCACTTTTCTCTCCTTAGGATGTCACGTGCCTTTGTGTTCAACACACACCATCCTAAGGGGGGGCTATCATACTATGATTTTCAGAAGGTGCATTTGGTGGCCAACGAATCCCTAGCTGAATATCCCTTATTTTTCAAAAATTGCATTATTCAACATGGATCCCTAGACGAATCTTTCTTTCATCACAGATTCGTAAGATAGAATCTAAAAACTTACCTTTGAGAAGGGAGTACTTTTTCTAATTAAAAAGTCTGAAAACTTTCCCTTGCAAGGGAGCATTCTTTCTTTCAAATTCCTTGATGAAAGGAATCTTTCAGAAGGATTCCTTAATGCTAGAATCAATGGCGAAAAATGCTATTTCTTTTCAAAGAATGTTATCACTTTCAAATAGAGTGTCCCTTGAGTGGACCCCTTTTCTTTTGAATGGTTCTTGAGGGACCCCTTTGAAAGCTTCTCCTTCAATTGTTGATTATCTGTGTGACTGTCTGTATGTCTACGTGGATTTTTGATATCTAACATGTTTTGTCTGCGGATTAACATGCTGCTTTCCAAGTGCGCTTGTGAAGCTGCTTCTCAATTGACCTTGCAGGACCGAGTGCTTGCAAGGACCCATCAGACTTTGCAGAGCTTCTCACATCCAACTTCCTTTAGGACTGAGCACCTAGGGGTGCCTCCTTTGCAAGTCCAAGGACCTATGAAGTGATTTCATCCTATGGTATCTCTTTATTCAACTCCGTAGGACTGAGAACCTACAGAGCCTCTTTGTTCATTCTTCTGTAAGTCTATAGACTTGCGGCACATTTTTTTCACCTCTCCTTATGATCGAGTAGCCATGGAGCCATCTTCTCTTCTTGTGATTTTGAGTAGGTCATATTGCAATCCACTTCCTTGACGGTTCAGGTATACTTTCTTTGAACTCTTTTGATCTACTTCCTCGACGATTCAGGTATACTTTTTTTGAACTCTTTTGCTTGCTAAAGTGGGGGAAAAATGTAATGGAGTGAATTTTCACCCCTTGCAAATTCTCCATTTACACCCCTTACCTTAGAAGAATTAAACTTGAAGATGCTATTCCACCTCATCCATCCAACTTCTATCCACTTGGCCATTTTCTGTAGTGTCGGTGGAGGAATTTTTATTGGGGACGCTAGCATCACACGTGGACGTATGCATGGTGTGTTGCCGTCCTGATAGGATTCCAGCCTCCAGAATCTACAAAGGCATTACACTTTTCCATTGGTGATGAAGAGTAACACTCTAGTGCCCTTGACCAACCTCAAACGACTCTTTTGAGCTTCTATTCATCCTCAAAACATCTTTTTCATTCAATTCATCTTCTTGAAATTCATTTGATCATACTTCACTTCATGAACATTCCAAACTTCATTTCATAGCACTTTCTCCATTGTTGAAACTCCAAGTCGACACTCTACTAGTTTCACTCTCGTTGTTGTGCCAATGTTAGCATCTACAAGCTTGTGAGCTTGCATCTCCCTTCATGTGCTTGAGGGCATCTTGTTTGGGAGGTGACATCCATTTTATTTAGTATCGGTTTTTAATTTAGTAGCATATTGTTGTTAGCATTGTGTGACATTTCTTCCATTTCAATACGTTCTTTGTCATACTTTCTCTTTTGTGGCTATTTTGGTTGTCTGTGGAGGTGAGAACACCGAAACAGGGGTTTGACTACAGCAAGCCCATAAACAACCCCAACATTTTTCCTCGTTATGTTGTGTGTAGGTAATTTTGATCGTGTGGAGCTTGCGAGAGCTTGGACCAACCGTAAGTTTGATTCTCGTCACCTTTTACTCTTGTCAAATGCTATTTCTCAAGTTAAATAGTTCTTATTGTCATTTCAATAATTTAGTTATTTCTTACTTTTTTTCATTGCATAGATTTATATTTACCAAGTAGTTAGTGAGTTCCCTATTAAGTTTAAATTGTACTTCATATTCTCTATCCATACAGACACCAATTCCTGACCAGGATGCTAGTGTGCCACACTCTCGTCTGTCTTCTACGTTGGAGTCCTTTGGTCAAGAGTTGCCCAGGCTGCAGTCCAGACTTAGGAATTTGCTCACCTGATTACCTAAACCTTTCGAGTTGACAAAAGGACATTGATAGATTAGTCATCCTTCCTTTTAACCCTCTTAAAACATCAAACTTATCCTAAACAATCCTTAGTGTGAGGTAGATCACGACAACTGATTGTTCTAGAGGGCTGATGCAAGAAGTTGGGTCCACAAAAAGCTCAAAAAGTGGAAGTGTTTTTGTTGTTTTTTAGAATTTGTCACACTTGGACTGAAAGTTTGAGGCATTTACACAATGAATTTAAAAAAAATTCAGTAATATGAAATTTAGCATTTTGAATCTAGTTTCCAAATATGTAATTTATTCAAATACCCATATTATAGAAATTAAATTTTGATAGGGATGTATAAAAACCACTTTTAAAAAGTTTTTTTACCATACCATGTACATGTACGAACACCAATTTTTGACCCAAATAAAAGTATTTTGCTAATTCTTTTTGGGGAAAGAGAGCTAACAACATGAAGATTGATGAGGATTTTTTTTGTAATTTTTTTTTAATACATTTTTTTATTGAATTTTTATTGACCTTAATTGTTGTTTTTAAAAATCAACGTGTACATATAGAATAATTGGACCTAAACTAAACATTTTTTGAATCTTTTTTTTTTTCATTGTGTAGAGAATTGTTTGAAGATTAATGCCATATAATTTTTTTCCAAGAAACTTAACTAAAAAAATTATTAAAAAACAAAAAAACCTGATATTTCAAGTTTAAGGACTAGTTTTCCTAGAAATTAATTTAAAAATAAAAAATATAATCCAATCTTAATAAAAATTATATATTTGAAAACTAGACATTGTGTTCTCTGATGGGTTTTAATTTGATAGATTGATTCAGAAAAAAAGTCCTTCAACCATATTGCCAAAGTTAGTTTTTTCTCTCAAAATTTCCCTGACCTTGTACTTGTAGGTCTAAGCCTAGGTGTTGGGTTACCATGCCTTTTCTAAGCCTAAATTGAAATGAAAAAAATCTTTTGTGAGTTTCAAACCTTTTGGAACAAGTACACACTTCAAAATGGGTACCAATTTTAAAGAATGAATGGGTATTTGTTTTAAAGTTGAAAAATGACACTTCCCTTGAATGTGGACCCAACTTCTTGCTCAAACCCTAGACTCTCCCATGACCTGGGATTCTGAGTAGTCGGTCCCCCTCATCTACAACTGCTAATAGAAAGTGTAATGTTTTGAAATATATGGAGTCCAACTCCTTGAGTGATGAAGACATGTTCTCTTCTGATTCAAATCTATAGTCAATGGAACTTGAAGGTTGGCACTTCAATTCAGATGATTGGGATATAAGTTTTGAAGGAAAACTTTAGTCTGCTCTGAATAACTTAAATGAAGCAAAGACACTAAATAAAAAATATAAGAATTTTCTTGAAGGATCAAAGGAAGAAACTGACAAGTTGAAAGCCAAAGTAGAAGGTGCAATCAAATTGAAAAGGGAGGAAGGTATGATCTTTGATTTAAAAGTAAAAGTTGAATAAGGCAAGAGGATTGAACATTGCTTGAATGTCAAGCTCAATAACAAGGTTGTTGAATGCTTAAAACTTGAAGAGGAGATTCTCACTCTGAAACATGAGTTAAAAAAGACAAAAGAACAAATTTTCAAAGAAGAAAAGTATGATCTTAATAGTTCCAAATCAAATGAAAAGCCTAAGAAAAAGGATGAGAAAGCCTGCACTAAAGATCCTAAGAGAATGGCTCCAAAGATGCAAAGACTATTCAAAATTGCAAGAAAGAAGGTGGATCAAATTCTGATTGGAAGGAAAATGGATCTAGAAGTCCTCCATCTGTAAGACAACATGCTCTTACTAGGTTCAGTCAATCCTTTCAAGGTTTTTTCTTTTCTTGCAATAAATTTGGGCATAAGACTATTGATTGTAGAATTAGACAAAGAAGAAATGATTACATAGGAAGGTGGTCATTTATGCCTCGAAGAAACAATATTGTCTTATTTCATGGATATTGCTATGCTTGCAACAACTATGGTCACAAGGATGATGAGTGTAGATCTAAGGTGAAGAGGAACAACTTTGTTCTAAAACACAATATTGTGTGCTACAAATGCAATAATGTGGGACATAAGACAAACAATTGCAGAAGTGGTTTTGTGAAGCCACCTATTCAGAATCAACAAAAGAAGGGAAATAAAAAGATCTGGAAGGAAGACCATGAGAAGAAGGATGATTCAACACTTGTGCACTTAGCACAAGATTCTAAGATAAACTGAGATAAAGCATTATCTCAGGGGGAGATTTTACTTGAAGAATATTTTTTCTCCCTAAAAAGAAAGGTATTGAAGACTTCAACATGAAAGAAGTGAATCAAATCAGTTGGTGAGCAAATATGTTGTGATAAATAAACCATTGTTGAAATTTTTGATGGAAGTAGGTGTATGGAGGTTGGTACACTTGTCTTGATTGATATAATTCTAGTTTGGTGTACCACACATAAGGATAAATTTTAGAAAGGCAACGAAGTTTTCCAAGACATTCATAATTTGGAAAAGTCATGGTCTGCATCTCTCCAAAAAAAGGGTTTTATCTTGCAGACTAAAAGATAAGTTGGTCAAGATGTGAAGGTGTTATATCTAAAGTCTCAAATACTTGCACCTTCTAAAGTAAAAGATGCAAGTGACAGAGTTTTTTCCATGCTCTAGCAGAGTGAAGTGAAGATGAAGGCTTGCTAGAATGTTTTGCATTCCATAGGAAAAAATGTCTTGTCCATACAGTCTTATGGATATGTTCAACTATGCTACGGGAGTTCGCAAGTCCAATTTCAAAAGATAGATGGTTTTGGATGACTATCTTCTCTGCGAAATATATGTTTGGTACTTGTGTCGACTGGTGTATATGGGTTGCAAGAAGTTGGGTCCACAAAAAGCTCAAAAGTGGAAGTGTTTTTATTGTTTTTCAGAATTTGTCACTTGGACTAAAAATTTGAGCCACTTACACAATGAATCTTAAAAAAAGTCAATATAATGAAATTTAGAATTTTGAATCTAGTTTCCAAATATGTAATTTATTCAAATACCCATATGATAGAAATTGAATTTTGATAGGGATGTATAAAAACCACTTTTTAAAAGTCATTCTTTTTTACCATACCATGCACATGTACGGACACCACTTTTTGACCCAAATAAAAAGTATTTTGCTAATTCCTTTTGGGGAAAGATAGCTAACAACTTGAAGATTGATGAGGATACTTTTTTGTAATTTTTTTTTGAATATTTTTTTATTGAATTATTATTGGCTTTAATTGCTTTTTTTAAAAATCAACATGTACGAACAACATAATTGGACCTAAACTAAACATTTTTTAATTTTTTTTCATTGTGTAGAGAATTTTCTGAAGATTGATGCCATATAATTTTTTTTACAAGAAAACTAACCAAAAAAAGTTATTAAAAAATAAAAAAAGTCTGATATTTCAAGTTTATGGACTAGTTTGCTTAGAAATTAATTTAAAAATAATCTTAAAAAAAATTATATATTTGGAAACTAGAAATCGTGTTCCCTAATGGGTTTTAATTTCATAAATTGATTCAAAAAAAAATTCCATCAGCCATATTGCCAAAGTTGGACATTTCTCTTGAACATGCCTTAGTTTTTTAGTTGCAGGTCAAAGGCTAAGGGTTGAATTGCCAAGCCTTTCCTGAGCCTAAAATTGATGCAGCATGTGGGTTGGGGATTCAAAATCTTAAAAATGCGTATACGTTACAAAACATATACATGTTCTTTATTTGTTTGATTATTTAAAAAATTAAATACTTTTTAGAAACGCGTACGTGTTTTAAAGCACGACGTGTTTCTAAAAGGTATTTAATTTTTTAAATCAATGAATTGTACGTATTATAAAATGCGTACGCATTATATAACACGTACGCATTTTTTTAGGCTCGGGTACCTGCTACCCGAAGCATAATGCATACACATTTTTTTAATAACACATGCGTTTTTTGCGAGAATTTTTTTTTTGGCCGAAACTTCCCCTCTTCGTGGACCCAACTTCTTGCTTTTACCCATATACAAGTTTAGTTATGGACATTTTTGCATGACTCAGTATGTTTCAAAGATTGAGGTTTGGATATTTTTGCATGTCTTAGTATGTTTCAAAGATTAGTTGCCTTGTTGAAATTAGAAGAGCAGAGGGATGCTGCCTTGTAGCAATTCTTTAGACACCAGGTTGTTGTCAAATGTTGGTTTGACAAAATAGCCAAAATCAAAGCTTTTAGAATATCAGACTTTGTGCTGCTATGGGATAAAGCTAGTGAAAAGAAGGGCAGTCACCAGAAATTTGATAAGCTCTGGTTAGGTCCTTATCAAATTGCAGAGATCCTAGGAGAAAATGCTTTCCTACTGAGCAGTTTAATGGGAGAACCTATTCCATTGCTTGTCAATGAACAGTTCCTTAAACACTATTTTGAGTCATAAAGTTGGTATATTTTTACTGGGGAGTGCACTTATGTAAATAATTCCTGCGTTTCTGCTTGTAAATAATCTCTGTAAGTAATTTTTTGTTCTGTCTGTGAATGGTCTGTTTTTTTTTCTGTTTGTAAATAGTTTTGTTGTTTATTTGTTTGTCCTTTCTTTCTATCCTTTCGTTTCCTTTGCTGTTTGGTTTCTATCTTGTTTTGTTCTTTAGGGCTTCTATGTTCTTTCCATTTTGAAATGGTGGACTGTTGTCTGAAGCATACTTTGGTTATTAGGAGACAAGTGGTTTAGATATTTTCAGGTTTTCTGATTGGGTGATTTTGTCCTAAATTCGTTGTTTTATGCCCATTGTCAATAAGGGTTGTGGAAAGTCTTGAAAACAAGGTGCAAAGTAAATAACCTTCATTAGCTGCTTTGAATTTGTCACAAATCGTCAAGATCGTCTCCTTTTGTAACGGTATATTTGTCCTAGGATGATAATGTTGTAAGATTTGAGTGAAAAATCTGATTCCCAGATGCTGTTATGAGGTCCATGGTAGTTTTCAACCCAGAATAGATGTTAAACATCTGACATATTGAGAAAAAATTCAAAGGAATATTTGAAACTCCAAGAGAAAAAGAAAAAAAAGAAGAGAAGAACTATCTAAAAAGAAAAGAAGACTCAATATGAAGGGGTAATTCTAGTATCTCTACCAGGGCTATGGACGCCTGACTGGCAGTAGAGCAATGTTGTGAGAAAACTAGAGGTATCTCCATCAGGGCTATAGATGCCTAACTGGCAGCGGAGCAATGCCCAAGATATCATTGCACGACAACTAAAGGGAATCAACTCATGTAGTTCGAATCTTGCACATTGTTGTTCAAAAGATGAGGAAAAATTTATAGAGGGATGATACACAATCAAGCACACACATAGATTTAGGGGTAGTCACTGTTGGCTTACATTTTGAGATTCTAGCTCGACCTTGCTTGTTAAAACTGACCCAACTCAAGTTGTGATGTTCATAAACCAGGAGTTCTGGGTAGCTAAATCCTTTAGTTTCTTGAAAATGGTTAAACCATTTTCCCCAGTCGAGTCGCCATTTGTTGTGCAGTTTTCGCACACATGCCCCATTGGAAGCAGGGACCCCCTTTTGCTTTCACTCTTGGTGTTTTGGCCCTTCAATTTTGAGGATTGATCTTACTTTGGCATGAGCCTAAATGTTTATCTTGCTTGCCTAAGTGATTCCCCCAAATTGCACATTGAAAACCTTAGGTTCTGGGCAAAGTTTGGTTTTTCTCCCCAGTTCGAGATTTTCCACCCCATCTGGATTTTCCCGGATCTCACTCAAACTCCGGCTAAACACTGTGGTTTGGGGATTTTTGGTCTTCACGGAATTTTGCATGGACCGGATTTCCCCGATGTTCCCACTCCTCTTCTTTTTCCCGAAATTCTCAAGCCTTCGGAGATTCACCTTCTTCGCGGATTTCCTTCTCTGAATTTTCCCGAAATCCTTTGTTCCCTATTTTTTCTGAAACTTGCGGAATGTCTCCTCCTTCGTGGAAATCCGTCCCATCCGGATTTTCTCGGAACCTAGTGGAATGTGAAGAAATATGGAGTAATAGGACTTGTTAACAAACGATGGTGCATTTAATGATTAATTTATGCTATTTTGAGATCTCACATGTTGTTTCGTGATTGATAATGATCGGATTAAGTTTCTAGTAGGTATTTTCATGTTTATTCTATTGGAATGCACCTGGCTCAAAATTCTCTAAAATTCCTCCCTAGCTTGGATTCTGCGGGTGGACCTAAAACCCGAACTCTGATATGATCATTTTATTTGGAGATTTAATGACACCTTGCTTATCTAAGATTCATTTTAATGATGATTTTGATTAATTAACCTTTGTTTGTGTGATATTTACTGTGGTTTACATTGTTGAGTGCAGGATTAAATCATGCACATGATATTTTTTAGGGAGCTCAGTTGGAAGGCATACCTCAATCAACTTCAACATAAAATTCCTCAAGGAAAAAAGTCGCTGAGACCCTGCAGTAGTCTTGTCGATTGGAGGAGGCCTCGCCGAAATGTTTTGAGTTCGGCATAACATCTCGCTAACCAAGCAAAGTCTCCCCGAAGTAAAATGAGCTCTCGGTGAAAGAGGAGACTTGGTATAATGTCTCATAAAAAGAAGAAAGTCTCGCCGACATGAGATAATATCGGCGTAAGGTCTCACCGATCTGTTGGAGTCTTAGCGAAATGAGGATGTCATTGGAAAGATCTTGCCGAGAGAGATGATTTTGGAAAAATTCTCACCGATAGGGTGAAATCTTGCCGAAATGAAATGGCGTCAGGGAGAGTGGTTTGCGTTCACTAAAAGGTCTCACCGACGGGGTGAGGTCTCGGCGAAAAGGAGTGTCTTCGGTGATAGGTCTTGCTGACCAATCAAGGTCTTCCTGACTGAAATGAGTTCATTGCCAAAACAGGGCGGCTTCGCTATGAGGTCCTATCGACCCGATAGGGTCTCGCTTACATGTTTTCTCCCTTCGATGTAGTGGAATGCGCTCGATGAAAGCTCCCGCCGACCTAGAGGTGTCTCAGCGAAAGGGGCATGGTTTCGGTGTAAGGTCTGGGTGACTACAGAGAGTCTCGCCGAAACAGAATGAGCTCGGGGAGAATAGAAGAGCTCGACATGATGTCCTGCTGACACGGGAAGGTCTTGCCAACCCAATAAGTATTTCAGAAAAGGGTTATGCCTTCGGCATGAGGTCTGGTCGAAGAGGAAACATTTTTCTGACTGGGTAGAGTCTCGTTGAAAGATGAGGGTTCGCCATAACGTCTCGCCGACCAAGCAAAGTCTCCCTGAGATGGAATGTGCTCACCAAAGGAAGAGGGGCTCGATGTGATGTATTACCGAGGGAATACAGTCTTGCCGATAGTGACAGATTTGAAAATAGAAAAGGGATATCGGTGTGATCTATGGGAACTCACTGTGACTTCTAACCAATGATGACTTTCTTGCCTATGGTTTTTGTGGTATCGATACGACTTATGCAGCTCGACATGAGGTCTTGCCGACCGTTTTGTGCTACGCCGATGACTGCTATGAGGTATAATCACATCAGGGAGACACGATTAGTGTCTCACCGACATATGATTCCATTCAAAGGACCTTTGATTGCTCAAGAATCTTATGTGGCATGTGTTCAACCAATATGAGAGAATTAAAGATGAACCTTGGACGTTTGACTAGTTGACTACCCCTGTGAAGGAAATAAATAGAATGCAACCGGTGTGGATATGCTCTGTGAATGAGCCGATGGAGCAACTCGATGAACAATGGTGTGGAGATCTAATGACAGGTCTGATGCTGCTTCTAGAAGACGATAAACTTGCAGGAGAATCTAGAGCAGGAAGAGGGCCGAAGGAAAGAAAGAATTGCGAGTCTTAGTGACAGCTGTGGTGTCTACTAACAGAGGTGGATCTGCATTAATGATAATGCTTTGGAGCATTCAAAGCAGGCCTTCAAGGGAGTTCAAAGATTGACACGGAGACCAGAAGTAAATGCTATAGTTGCAAAAGATCTGAGATCATCCCCGGAACAATCCTTTACCAACATGGACAACATGGATACACATTTAATGCAGAATCAACTTTATCCAAAAGATCTGAGGGCCGACCCTCCTGCAACCAGCATATATTTTGTAAACCCTAAAAATAGGGGCCAACACATTCTTTTTGGGTACATTTTGTATATATGGCATTTTTGCCTCTTTGTAAAGAAAAAAAAGGTAGAAGTTTTAGGAGAGAGGGAGTACGAGTTTTAGAAAGAAAAAAAAAACTTAAGAAATAGCAATAGAATAGGAGTTAGGTTCAGCATAGATAGTAATGTATATTTCTGGTTTTCTTAGTGTAGTTAGAAACAATCTGAAGACATAGGTTTTCTGTACACTGGTGATTGTGCCAGATTTGTAAATATTGCTTATCTGTCACACTAACGGTAGAAGCAACTAGATTTAAATCTACTTCATGTTGTGTTCCTGAATGGTATTCATCTTCATTTAATCATTTGATTTGAGTAGCTTTCAAGGAATGAAATTTGATTCTATGTTTTGTTTAAATGGTGACTTGCAATATGTTATTGAAATTAGCACTGTGAATGAATGAAACTGTGTGTTAATCACAAGTCAATTTTGTTTTGCAGTTTTAGTTAGGAATTCCTTGAAAGGTAACAAGTTTGGTTAAATTGGATGAATTATCATTCTTTTCTGTTCCAAAGCTCTGATCTATCTTTTTCATTTCTTTAAAAACCCTGGTTAGAGTAGGTTTAAGTTTATGTTTGATTTCATAACAATCCAGAACTTCAACACCAGCAGGACCCTTGAACATTACTGTTACATTGACCATTGAGCAACATCAGCACAGTTGAGAACCAACTACTAAGACCTTGGGAGCTAAGATATCCATGTGTTGTCTTTATCTTTCAGGAGAAACATAATAGCAATATTTTGTTTACACGTTGTGTCATTAAGACTCGTCAACAGATCTGGCGCTAGAAGGAGGGCCCAAAAGAGAAAACTGGATAATATTGGGTTTTTCTCACCAGAGAGGCCCCATAGAGTTCTTCGATCAGCTGAAAATCCACCACCTTTGATAGAACTCAAGACCCCAACAAGACACAAGGTTTGCAAGACTGGGGCAACCATCATACCACCCTTGTTAGCTCCGCTCACTCCACCAGGCTTTTCACCAATACCCCAATGGATACCTATCAATCCACCACCAAATCCATCTCAATTGTCATCACAGCTGGTTTGATCTATCCAATAGCTGGCTCAACCACCACCACCACCACCGATGGCATTCTTTTAGAATAATCCCTCTCCATTGGGGACTAATCCTGGAGGTTTTCATGATATGCCTAAGAACCCTAAGAAATTCTGTCCCAAGTACATTCATGGCGAATCACGAAGTGCTGAGGAGCACATACGATCTTTTAAGGATGCTTGTACCAAGGCTCAGATAGCCCACCATGATGTAGTTTGTAGGTTGTTCCCTTATTCCTTAGGGGATATGGCATACAACTGGTACCTAAATCTCCCTCAATGTTCTATTTTGAGCTGGACGAACTTGGAGAATGCTTTCATCAATCAGTTCAGAATCTATGTAGATCTTGCCATTTTGTTCCACCAATTTGCTACTATTAGGAAGGAGCCAGGTGAGCCTTTTCCCTTGTTTAATACCAGGTTTCAACAAATTTATAGGAGACTGCAAGATCCCTATTTAGTTGCTGAAAATAGTGCCATTCAAGCTTACTTTAGAGTTATAGACCCCCTGCTCGGCTTATTCCTACAAAGGACTTATCAGCCGACAGATATTGATTCTCTATCTAAAGTTTACCATTTGGCTATCAAGTTGCAACAACAAATTAGTTCTCAACAAGGAAGTTTGGGAGGAGGTTTTCCTTCAATAGGATATCAGATGCATAGCCCAACCCCTCTATTCAATACTGTCTCGGGAATGTCTCCTTCCCATTATAGACCTATGGTTGAATTGCAAACTCAACCTCCTGTTTCATTCTTCGCTAGTGGGAATCCTAAATTTTTTCAACAACTACATGTCCCTCAAGGTCCCCATGGTCATCATAACCAAATTGGAACATTGAGTCATGTTGATCAGCCACTTGTTGCTAAGGCTGTTGAAAGTGAAAAGACAGTTCAACTCACAAACAAGGTAGAGACCTTGAAGAAAACATTGTCTCAAGTTACAAATGACATGGCTCAACTTAGATTGAACCCTTCTCAGAACCAAGGTAATTATCCTAATCAGAACAATAACAATCAGGGTAATTATTAGAATCACAACAATTACAACCAAACGGGGTATCAAGGCCAAAACTCCTCTAACCAAGGCTATCAAAATAAAAATAGAGGATACAACTAGAGACCAAATAACAACCAACAATGGAATACAGGGCCCAACAATGGTGGAGTTTCCCACAATTATCAAGCTAGTGAGGATAGGTCACATACTGCAAATGTGGCTGACCTCAATTTTATGACTAATTGGTGTAGGCTGCATGATACTGCCACTCATTCTGAGGTAAACTGCCCTGAAATGGAGAAAGTTGTCAAGATGGAATAGGCAGATGCCCAAACATTCCAAGGGAATTCAAACAAAGGAGGTGACTCAGTAGATACAACAATGACTTATGACCTCTTTAAGGAAAAACCTTCATTCCCAATGCAAAGTGAGAATGATCTAGAGGAAGACATGTATGATGCCCAAGCCTTTCAGACAAAGGGAGGACACTTCCTAAGAAACCAAAATAAGGGTCCATTCACCACATCAACACCACCTAATCACATGGTGCCTCCAAATCAAAGTACTAATAATAACCCTCCTCCACCAAAAGGTCCGCCTGACTTCCATAACAAAGGTAATTCATCTGTTGTTTTCAAAAATAATGCAAGTTATAACACAAAATTTGATATTGTTTCTGAGATGCAGAAACAAAAAACTTCTTTGTCATACTTTGACATCTTAAAGTGGTGCCCTGCTCAACAGGAGATAGTGCTGAAAGCCTTGGAACAAACTGATAAATTGAAAGGGAAAAACAAGGTAGCGCCTGCTGCAGACATGAACGCAGCCTTGTACAGAAGCAAGATAGGTACTCCACCATTTCTTTTGAGTTTAAGAATTTGTGGGAAGAACCTACATAATTGTTTGTTAGATTCAGGAGCTTCTGGCAATGTTATGCCATTTTCTATATGTAAGAAATTGGGATTGAACCTTGTCTAAACAAACAAGAAGGTCATCCAACTTGACAAGACATAGGTTAATGTAGTGGGAGAGTTGAGAAACATACATGTCCAAGTAGGGTCAGACCTTAGGATTCAAACCAACATAGACATTCAAGTGGCAGACATTCCTGAGACCTATGGTATGCTGTTGAGTAGAGATTTGATGAAGGGTATAGGGGGATATCTCTCCTTCGATTTTTCACATATGTGGTTACCATGGAGGGGAATTCCTACACAGATTAGGATTGAAAGTGAACCTCGCCTCAAGCATATCATCACTGAATATGATTGCCCCAATGAGGTAGCCTATTTCAAAATTGGGATAGGGGTTTATAAAAGGGAGGAAATTTTAACCTTTTCAGTTCTTGATTCTAAGGACATGTCAATACAAGAGTTCCTTGATTCTATGACTAATGACAATCAATAGGTATTAATCAAGAAGTTGCAATAGGATCATCTGGTCTTAGGGGAAGATATCAATCTGCAAAGTCTCCTACTCCCTAATTGGTGCAGGGTGCATTACCAGAATCATTCTGAATTGACCTGCCAACCCTCTATTAGTATTTTAAATTATGTCTCTCAATTTGAGGAAACTAGCCTAAGACACCTTGAGATTGTTGAAGATCATTTCTCATGTGAATCCAAATAAGCGATAATGTTAATCAGGGATAAGATACCTCCAAAGGAAGTTCTTTCTCAAATTGAATTTATCCCGGTTACAGTACCAGAACCATCCTAAGGGTTTTTTGATACCCCTGCACTCATAAGTATGCCGAAACCCGAGGGATTAATTAAGGATGCAAGCGATTGTCAGGAGGATAGCCACATATTATATGATATATCTGTGCACGAGTTGGAAATTACACACGATCAACCCATTGAGCACCTGTTCCCAATATCTGAAGCAAAAGATCAAGTAGCCCCACCTATGGCTCATTATATCCAAATGCCCACAATAACCCCCAAAGGACCAACCCCAACTTATGATCAGCTATGGACCCTCACGTTTGATGGATCTAAGTCCAAAACAGGTTGTGGTGTTGGGATTGAATTAACCAACCCGAAAGAGAAAACTTTCTTTGCTTCTTACAGGTTGCAGTTTGGATGCACTAACATCGTAGCAGAATATGAAGCTCTAGCTCGGGAGTTGATGTTCGCATATAAGAAGAAAGTCACTGCATTGATGGTTAAAGGGGATTCAAAGATAGTTATTAAGTAGGTGCGCAGCCAATACACATGTCACAATAGAAGGCTGGCAGCCTATAGAAATCGGGTATGGAATCTGATTGAAGACTTCAATGCTTTTGGGATTAGTTTAATCCCTAGAGAAGAAAATCAGATAGCTGATTCATTAGCTGTTGCTGCAAGTACCCTGGAACCTCTTCAAGGCTCCAAGCTTAAGAGATTCTCAGTAAAGTTGATTTCCACCCTGGCTGTTCCTGATAATGTCAGGAACTTTCAAGTTTTTGATGATGATCGACATATCCTTGCTTTTCTAGCAAGTTCAGATGTTTTTGAAGGGCAGATCATTGATGAGTCCAACAGGGATCAAGGAGATTGGAACCCTGAAGATTGTGATACAAAAGGGGTCCTCAATTTAAAGAGTAACAACATTCCCAAGGGAATGGTGGCCTTGGAAAGAATTTTTGACTCAGATCCCATGGCTCAGGAGAAGATAAAGGAGGTGAATATGAAACTATTAACCTAGCTGATCTTGGCCCAAAAAGAAATGTTTACATAGGGAAAGCTTGCCCTGAAATAATCAAAAGAGACATATTGAGGGAACTGAAGAAAGATATTGCTGCGATAGCTTGGGGGTATAAGGATTTAAAAACATTTGATGCTTCTATAATAACTCATACCATTCCTCTGAAGCCCGAAGTTAAGCCATTTCGACAGAAACAACGCCCTGTCAACTCCCTGATTGAACCACTAATCTTCAAAGAAGTCCAAAAATTGCTTTCTATAAGAATAATTTTCCCTATATGACATTCAACATGGGTGGCTAATTTGGTCCCAGTTTGTAAGAAAAATGGAGAGATCAGGCTATGTGTAGATTTCAAGAATCTGAACAGAGCTTCAGAAAAGGATAACTACCCACTCCCTTCACTGGATGAAGTCTTGTAGACTGTCAATGGGTCTCAGATGATATCATTCCTAGATGGTTATTCTAGATACAATCAGGTAATGGCTAACTATGTAGACAAAATGAAGACAATCTTCACTACAAAGTGGGGAACATTTGCATACAGAAGAATGCCATTCGGTTTGATAAACACTGGAGCAACTTTTCAGCGTGCCATGGACGTGGAATTCAAAGATCTGATTGCAAAATGCATCATCATTTACATGGATGACCTGATAGTATTCTCCAAAGATAGACTGAACCACGCTGCAAACTTAGCTAAAGTTCTTGAATGATGTATCTAGTATGGCGTCTCCCTGAATCCTAAAAAGTGCCTGTTTGGGGTTTCTGAAGGGAATCTTTTGTGACACATAATCTCAAAAAGAGGAATATCAATCGATCTAGACTGAGTTGAGTCCATTCTGAAGATAGCTATGCCAAGGAGTAAGGAGATGAGATCCTTCTTCAGAAAGATCAATTTCGTGAGAAAGTTTATCATAGGCTTTGCAGAAATTGTTAAATCGCTAAATGAAATGATGAAGAAATATGCCAAAATAGAGTGGAGTAATGAGGCAAAGGTCGCATTTTCATAGGTCAAGCGATCTATTTCGGAAGCGCCTGTTCTTACCAGCCCTGACTACTTGAGGCCATTTTATATTTATTCTTTTGTCTCTGAACACTCGTGTGCAACTGTCCTAACTCAACGAAGAAAAGAGGGAGAGGAGAGACCAATCGCCTTCATGAGCTCTCCACTTAAAAGTGCTGAAACCAAATATCCGCCTCTTGAAAAACAAGCTTTTGCACTGGTCAGAGCTGTCAAGAAGTTCAGGCACTACATTCTCCGAAGTCAAGTCATTGTTGTAGTTCCTGATGTTGCTATGAAGTCCCTACTTATGGAGAGCAAACTGGGAGAACAAAGAGGGAAATGGATAGCCATTTTGCAGGAGTTCGACTTGGAAATATTCCCTATGAGACTTGTCAGAGGTACATGCCTATCTAAGTCCATGGAAACTGCTGGTGACAACATCATTTTCCAGCAATACACAACTCGGTCCTTCTCCAACAACCCTTGGTATGCTGATATCATCTATTTCATGCTCAACAATCGATGTCCAGAGGGAATGAATACGACTCAAAGGAGAACGCTGAGAATGAAGAACTCTCATGATATGCTCAAACGAGAATTTCTATACAAGAAGAATTTTGAGGGAGTATACCTACGATGCCTTGATCAACAAGAGGCTAAACGTGTGATTACTGAATTCCATGGGAAACATGGCACAGGTCATGGGTCTACAGATTCATTAGCACATCGGATCCTTAGATCTGGTTATTACTGGTCATGTGTATTCAAAGATGTCCATTAGCGTGTAAGAACATGTCACATATGTCAAATTTATGCATCAAAGGAACACCATCCAATCATGCCATTGCAGCCTGTCTACGAGGTAAGGCCATTTGCCCAATGGGCAATGGATTTTATTGGGGTAATTAACCCAAATTCTTCTACAGGACACAAATTTATTTTGACTGCCACTGATTACTGCACGAGATGGACAAAGGTTATACCTTGTAAGAACAGTACAACAGAGGTAGTGATCAGGTTCCTCACCGAATGCATCACCACTAGGTTTGGAGTACCCTTCGCATTGGTATGTGACAATGGCTCTTCCTTTTCTTCTGCTGAGTTCATTTCATGGGCATATGATCACAAAATTGTCTTAAAATATTCTTCGAACTATTATCCACAAGGCAATGGAGTTGCAGAGTCAACCAATAAGAATCTCTTAGGGGTAATTAAGAAACTATTAGAGAACAACCCTAGGGACTGACACACCCAGCTAAGATTTGCGCTATGGGCAGATAGGACTAGGATTAAGGCTACTTTAAAGACCTCACCATTTAAGTTGGTATATGGCCAAGAGCCTGTGTTCCCTATCCATTTACAAATACCTATCCTTGAGTTTATGCAGAAATTCTACTCTAGTGATGATAGGATAGAAGTAAGATTAGTTGCCTTGTTGAAATTAGAAGAGCAGAGGGATGCCACCTTGCAACAATTCTTTAGACACCAGGCTGTTGTCAAATGTTGGTTTGACAAAAGAGCCAAAATCAAAGCTTTTAGAATATCAGACCTTGTGCTGCTATGGGATAAAGCTAGTGAAAAGAAGGGCAATCACCAGAAATTTGATAAGCTTTGGTTAGGTCCTTATCAAATTGCAGAGATCTTAGGAGAAAATGCTTTCTGGCTAAGCAATTTAACGGGAGAACCTGTTCCATTGCTTGTCAATGAACAGTTCCTTAAACACTATTTTGAGTCATAAAGTTGGTATATTTTTACTGGGGAGTGCACTTATGTAAATAATTCCTGCGTTTCTGCTTGTAAATAATCTCTGTAAGTAATTTTTTGTTTTGTCTGTGAATGGTCTATTTTTTTTTCTGTTTGTAAATAGTTTTGTTGTTTGTTTGTTTGTCCTTTCTTCCTGTCCTTTCGTTTCCTTTGATGTTTGGTTTCTATCTTGTTTTGTTCTTTGGGGCTTCTATGTTCTTTCCATTTTGAAATGGTGGCCTGTTGTCTGAAGCATACTTTGGTTATTAGGAGAGAAGTGGTTTAGATATTTTCAAGTTTTTTGATTGGGTGATTTTGTCCTAAATTCATTGTTTTATGCCCATTGTCAATAAGGGTTGTGGAAAGTCTTGAAAACAAGGTGCAAAGTAAATAACCTTCATTAGATGCTCTGAATCTGTCACAAATCATCAAGATCATCTCCTTTTGTAACGGTATATTTGTCCTAGGATGATAATGTTGTAAGATTTGAGTGAAACATCTAATTCCTAGATACTGTTATGAGGTCCATGGTAGTTTTCAACCTAGAATAGATGTTAAACATCTGACATATTGAGAAAAAATTGAATGGAACATCTGAAACTCCAAGAGAAAAAGAAATAAGAAGAAGAGAAGAACTATCTAAAAAGAAAAGAAGACTCAATATGAAGGGGTAATTCCAATATCTCTACCGGGGTTATGGATGCCTGACTGGTAGTAGAGCAATGTTGTGAGAAAACTAGAGGTATCTCCATTGGGGCTATGGATGTCTGACTGGCAGCGGAGCAATGCCCAGGATATCATTGCACGACAACTAAAGGGAATCAACTCATGTAGTTTGAATCTTGCACATTGTTGTTCAAAAGATGAGGAAAACTTTATAGAGGGATGATACACAATCAAACACACACATAGATTTAGGGGTAGTCACTGTTGGCTTACATTTTGAGATTCTAGCTCAACCTTGCTTGTTAAAACTGACCCAACTCGAGTTGTGATGTTCATAAACTATGAGTTCTGGGTAGCTAAATCTCTTAGTTTCTTGAAAATGGTTAAACCATTTTCCCCAGCCGAGTCGCCATTTGTTGTGCAGTTTTCGCACACACGCCCCATTGGAAGCAGGGACCCCCTTTTGTTTTCGCTCTTGGTATTTTGGCCCTTCAATTTTGAGGATTGATCTTACTTTGGCATGAGCCTAAATGTTTATCTTGCTTTCCTAAGTGATTCCCCCAAGTTGGACATTGAAAACCTTAGGTTCTTGGCAAATTTTGGGTTTTCTCCCCAGTTTGGGATTTTCCACCCCATCTAGATTTTCCTGGAGCTCGCTCAAACTCCGGCTAAATGCTATGGTTTGGGGATTTTTGGTCTTCGCAGAATTCCGCGTGGACCGGATTTCCTCGATGTTCCCGCTCCTCTTTTTTGTCTTGAAATTCTCAAGCCTCCGGAGATTCACCTTCTTCATGAATTTCCTTCTCTGGATTTTCCCAAAATCCTTTCTTCCCTATTTTTTCCAAAACTTGCAGAATATCTCCTCCTTCGCGGAAATCCATCCCGTCCATATTTTCCCGGAACTTGGTGGAATGTGAAGAAATATGGAGTAATAGGACTTGTTAACAAACGATGGTGCATTTTATGATTAATTTATGCTATTTTGAGATTTCACATGTTGTTTCGTGATTGATAATGATTAGATTAAGTTTCTAGTAGGTGTTTTCATGTTTATTCTGTTGGAATGCGCCTGGCTCAGAATTCTTTGAAATTCCTCCTTGGCTTGGATTCTACGGGTGGAACTGAAACCCGAACTCTGATATGATCATTTTATTTAGAGATTTAATGACACCTTGCTTATTTAAGATTCATTTTAATGATGATTTTGATTAATTAACCTTTGTTTGTGTGATCTTTATTGTGGTTTCCATTGTTGAGTGTAGGATTAAATCATGCACATGATGATATTTCTCAGGGAGCTCAATTGGAAGGCATACCTCAATCACATTCAGCATAAAACACCTCAAGGAAAAAAGTCGCTAAGACCTTGCAGTAGTCTTTCCAACTGGAGGAGGCCTTGCCGAAATGTTCTGAGTTTGGCATAACGTCTCACCGACCAAACAAAGTCTCCTTGAAGTAAAATGAGCTCTCGTCGAAAGAGGAGACTTTGGTATAATGTCTCGGCGAAAGAAGAAAGTCTCACCGACATGAGATAATATCGGTGTAAGGTCTTGCCGATCCGTCAAAGTCTCTGCAAAACGGGGATGTCATCGGAAAGATCTCGCAAAGAGAGATATGATTTCGGAAAAAGTCTCACCGATAGGGTGAACTCTTGTCGAAATGAAATGGTGTCAGGGAGAGTGGTTTGCATTTGTTGAAAGGTCTCACCGATAGGGTGAGGTCTTGGTGAAAAGGAGTGTCTTCGGCGAAAAGGAGTGTCTTTAGTAAAAGGTCTCGCCGACCAATCAAGGTCTTCCCGACTGAAATGAGTTCATCGCCAAAACAAGGCGACTTTGCTATGAGGTCCTGCCGACCCGATAGGGTCTCGTTGACATGTTTTCTCCCTTTGGTGTAGTGGAATGCACTCGATGAAAGCTCTCGCCGACCCAGAGGTGTCTCGGTGAAAGCGGCATGGTTTCAGTGTAAGGTTTGGGCAACTACGGAGAGTCTCGCCGAAACAGAATGAGCTCGGGTAGAATAGAAGAGCTCGACATGATGTCCTACTGACACGAGAAGGTCTTTCCGACCCGATAAGTATTTCGGCAAAGGGTTATGCCTTCGGCATGAGGTCTGGCCGAAGAGGAAAAGTCTTGCTGACTGGGTGGAGTCTCGTTAAAAGATGAGATTTCGCCATAACGTCTTGCCGACCAAGCAAAGTCTCCCCGAGATGGAATGTGCTCACCAAAGCAAGAGGGGCTTGATGTGATGTCCTGCCGAGGGAATACAGTCTTTCCGATAGCGACGGATTTGCAAATAGAAAAGGGATATCAGTGTGACCGATGGGAACTCGTTGTGACTTCTGACCAATGATGACTGTCTTGCCTATGGTTTTTGTGGTATAAATACAACTTATGCAGCTCGACATGAGGTCTTGCCGACCGTTTTGTGCTATGCCGATGACTGCTATGAGGTATAATCGTATAAGTGAGACATGATTACTATCTCACCGACATGCAATTCCATTCGAAGGACCTTTGACTTCCCGGGAATCTTATGTGGCATGTGTTCATCCAATCCGAAAGAATTAAAGATGAACCCTGGACGTTTGACTGGTTGAGTACCCCTTTGAAGGAAATCAACAGAATGCAACCAGTGTGGATCTGCTCTGTGAATGAGCCAATGGAGCAGTTCGATGAACAATGGTGTGGAGATCTAACATCAAGTATGATGCTGCTTCCAGAAGACAGTCAACTTGCAGGAGAGTCTAGAGCAGGAAGAGGGTCTAAGGAAAGAAAGAACCGCGAGTCTTAGGGACAGCTATGGTGTATACTGTCAGAAGTGGATTTGCATTAATGATAATGCTTTGGAGCATTCAAAGCAGGCCTTCAAGGGAGTTCGAAGATTAACATAGATACCAGAAGTAAATGCTATAGTTGCAAAAGATTTGAGATCATCCTCGGAACAATCCTTCACCAACATGGACAACAGGGATACACATTTAATGCAGAATCAACTTTATCCAAAAGATCTGAGGGCCGACCCTCCTGCAACCAACAAATATTTTGTAAACCCTAAAAATAGGGGCCAACACATTCTTTTTGGGTACATTTTGTATATATGGCATTTTTGCATCTTTGTAAAAAAAAAAAGGTAGAAGATTTAGAAGAGAGGGAGTATGAGTTTTAGAAAGAAAGAAAAACTTAAGAAATAGCAACAGAATAGGAGTTAGGTTCAGCATAGACAGTAATGTATATTTCTTGTTTTTTTAGTGTAGTTAGAAACAATCTGAAGACATAGGTTTTCTGTACACTGGTGATTGTGCCAGATTTGTAAATGTTGCTTATCTGTCACACTAACAGTAGAAGCAACCAGATTTAAATCTACTTCATGTTTTGTTCCTGAATGGTATTCATCTTCAGTTAATCATTTGATTTGAGAAGCTTTCAAGGAATGAAGTTTGATTCTATGTTTTGTTTAAATGGTGACTTGCAATCTGTTATTGAAGTTAGCACTGTGAATGAATGAAACTGTGTTAATCACAAGTTAATTTTGTTCTGCAGTTTTAGTTAGGAATTCCTTGAAAGGTAACAAGTCTGGTTAAATTGGATGAATTATCATTCTTTTATGTTCCAAAGCTCTGATCTATCTTTTTCGTTTCTTTAAAAACCTTGGTTAGAGTAGGTTTAAGTTTATGTTTGATCTCAGAACAATCCAGAAGCTCAACACCAGCAGGCCCCTTGAACATTACTGTTATATTGACCATTGAGCAACATCAGCACAGTTGAGAACCAACTACCAAGACCTTGGGAGCTAAGATATCTATATGTTGTCTTTCTCTTTCAGGAGAAACATAATAGCAATATTCTGTTTACACGTTGTTGTGTCATTAAGACCCGTCAGCAGTGAGGAGAAGAGGGAGTTAAAAAGAGGGAGAGAGTGAAATTGCACGATGCTGGAGTACGACAATGACATTATCCACCGGGGGGACGAGAGACGATGGTTCTTCAGTGAGTGTGTCATGCCACGCCAGGTTAGCCCCAAACCCAACTTTGTGATTTTTGTCATTTTGATTAAGTTTTTCAAAATTTAAAAATATGGGTTTTGTTGGGGGGGAGGGATGAAAAATGGGTAGAAGGGAAAATCTAGATTTTGGGTTTAGTCAGGGAGAAAAATTTAGTTGGATATGCCCCAAAAGAGGGCCAGGTAGTGGGTGAAAAAAGAAAAGAGGGGGGGGGATTTTTTTTTTCTTGCCAAGTCCTGCAGAGGAGCGGATCTGTCCGGGGTGTGTCCGCCCACATGGCCCAAGAACCTACCCGGGAGGTCAGGCGGGAACTAGGGTAGATCCGCTTAAACTAGGGCAGGCCACCCACAACCGGGCAGGAGCCCGCCTAAGTTGGGGCGGATCCCCCCGCAGCCAGGTGGATTCACCCGGGGACTCAGGTGGGACTGCTTGCAACCGGCCGGGTTCGCCCGGGCTAGGAAGGGTCCACCCGAGGCTGGGGCTAGTTCGCCCGTGGGCTCAAGCGAGTCTGCCTAGGTTGGGGTGGATCCACCCATGGGTTTGGGTGGGTCTGCCTGCACTCACGACAAGTTTGCCCGAGATTGCGGGCGAGGCTAGGGGTTGATTCAGGATTCGGTAGGACCAAAAAAAGGGAAAGATGAAAAAGAAAGGGAAAAAAAGGGGGAAAGAGAAAGGATAGGCAAGGGAATCCCAAGACCAGGGGAAAAAAAGGGAAAAAAATGACGCAAGAAGAAAGGAGAAAAAAACATAGTGGTCATCTCATGGATGCAGGATTTTAAGAGTTTGCGGACACGAGAGAGACAGTCCGAGGTACTGAGTAGATGTATAGCGGCGATGACAGACGCAGATCATCAGGTGTTAGCAGAGGCAACACTGTTCCACATGCTATCTTATTCGACGGTTAAGGCCCACAGGGCCATGCTAACAACATTGATAGAGCGTTGGGACTCGGCGACATTGATGTTTCATCTACTGATTGGGGAGATGATGATGAATCTAGAGGACGTATGACGGATTCTGAGGATCCCCATAGCAGGGCTCCCAGTTAGCGAGTGTCAGGTAGAGGGTGATGCATTGGACGAGTTCATGAAGGTTGTGTTTGGTGATGATGAGCTACTGATTCAGTGACAGTAGTTGGACGTGGACAAATGCTTGTCCTACAGGGTACCAACATTATCGTTGTACTTAGCGGGGTTGATTAGTGAGATATTGTTGCCAGACCGAAGTGGTCGATTCCTACATCTCATGTTCATCGAGGTGATCTGTCACATCATCAAGGGCTGAGAGGGTCAGTTTGGATGGGGGACGTGTATGTTGACGTAACTGTAAAGGGATATGCATGTGATATGCTATCGAGAGGTGTTGAGTGTGACACATGTCACACTACTACAGGTGTGGGCTTGAGAGCATATCAGGGTGACCAAGTCGATCGTGTTGAGAGCAGCAGAGCAGGATCAAAGAGCAGCAGTGGCTTGGGGATGGGGGATAGAGGCGGGAGCAATACTGTGATATTGAGATGTTAGAGATGTGGATGTGTGGAGGAGATGATTTGATGATGTGCAAGCTGAGATGATAGTATGGCGTTATTATATGCTACGATGATTCAGGGACTGAAAGGACGATGAGGAGGAATACAGGAGTTACTTCTTCACCCAATGCTATATCATTGGGAAATGTCTGCGTGTAGTGGAGCTGCATAGGTGAGATCAAGTGACGAGGCAGTTTGGAGTGAGGCAGGATATTCTCATAGGGCGAATGTCATTCTGACGATTAACACGAGAGTAGCCGTGGGGGGATGGGTTGGATTTGGATACAGTGTGGGAGGAGTTGGAGGCACTACAATTTGTGCCATACCCAAGCAGGAGGGAGGGGCCAAGAGATGCAGGGACAACATATCGGTATGGTCAGTGGTTTAGGTGACATCCACCTCCATGGATTACACCAGTGGTGCCGATTGAGGGGGCACTAGGGTTCAGGTCAGAGGATGAGAGATGGTTGATGGTGGAGAGAGAGGGAAAGGGTCCACAAGGACAATAGAGAGGAGGTCAGGAGAGAGGAGGACAACAAAGAGGAGGATAGGAGGCGATTGGAGTAGCCAAGGAGCCGGTGAGGGTAGGCAGGAGGAGATGACGACATAGATCCTGAGGAGGAGATGGAGTAGAGGAGGGAGAGGATGAGGATAGGGTTTTGGTGCAACATGATGGGGGATCAGAGGCCCAAAGAGGGAGGAGACAGGAGGTACGTGCATCCTTAGGAGGTCGGCGGTAGGAGAGATAAGAGGAGGCCGAGGCCAGTGGAGAGCAGGAGAGACAGGAGGTAGATGTGGCTATAAGAGAGCAGCATCGGTAGAGACCGAGGGAGGCCGAGGCCAGTGGAGAGCAGGAGATGATGACGGGGGGAGGGGGAGCCCCCATGGTGATTGATGTGGATGAGATGGAGGCGTCAGAAAAGAGTGAGGGGTATGAGCCACAGGAGATGGATATTAATACATAGGTACATGACATCCCACCACCTAGAGGAGAGGGTCTGAAAATGGTATTGAGGGGGACCCTGGAGAGACTGCGACTTAGTGAGCAGTGATTGGGGAAAATAGAGGCAAAGAAAATCAGGTTAGAGGCAGAAATGAGTGCACTATAGGCATGATCCGCCTAGGGCGAGAGGGACTACTCAGAATTGGCCACGATGGTGAAAAATGTGGAAAGGAGATTGTTGAGAGAGAGGGATGAGGCACGAGATGAGGTGGTTGACCTGCAGACAGAGGTAGAGAGGTTGCAAGTGGAGATGGGTAGGGAGCATGAGGAGGGGGATGCAGTGAGATGGTTGAGAGACTGTTTGGTGGCTGAAGAGGCGATACGACAGGTTGTTGGAGCAGGGACAGGGCAAGAGACAACATAGATTAGGGTAGGGACTGTAGGAGATATGGAGGGTTTGTAGAGACAGCTAGAGCAGTTATGGGGAGAGAGAGCAGATTTGCACTGGGAGTGGGATGAGCTTAGGGACAAAGTGTACTATTTAGAGCAGATGGTTGGGGATATGGGATTGATGCAACAAAGAGAGGAGGAGATGAGGGTGCAGATACACGTGTTGCAGATAGAGAGAGACATGGCATAGGCACATGTATAGGTCATAGAGGTAGAGAGGGATGTGGTACAGGCACGTGCTCAGGTGTTACAGAGCGAGAGGTAGGTGGTAGAGGCACAGGTTCAGTCTCTTCAGAGAGAGAGAGATGCAACGGTGTCACAGGTATCATCTCTTCAGAGAGAGCGAGATGCAGCTGAGTTGAGACTTCAGGCACTTCAGAGGGACATGGATGTAGCGGTGGCCTGAGCACAGGCCGCACATAGGGAGAGGGATATCACAGAGGTGCGGATGCAGATGCTGCAGAGTGAGTGGGATACAACACAAGTTTAGCAGCAAGAAGGGCAGGTTGAGAGGGGTGAGCTAGGGGCAGAGGTACAGGGGCTACAGGCACAACTACAGGCTGTAGAGGTTGAGAGAGACAAGGCCACAAAGCAGGTACAACAATTGATAATAGCATAGGAGGCATGGGGATAGGAGAAGAGAGCCATTAGTGGAGATCGAGACAGGTATAGGCATGAGCGGAATGTCACTAGACATCAGACTGGGCAGAGAGATGATTATATGCAAGAGGTGAGTTACTGGAGGTGTGCGTATGAGCATGCCATTCCAGATCCGGCGCAACACACAACACACTACATTAGATATGTACCTCAGATGCCAGTACCATCCCAGTCATTAGGGACACATACCAGAGGGTATAGTGACTATCAACATACCCCTTCTCCTTATGGTGAGTACCAGGGAACTCCTACACACAGAGGGCCAGTGCCTGACTCTCCACAGAGATCAGACATGGGCATCTCACAGTAGAGCAGTCAAAGAGCAGATGATAGGATACCAATTTTTTGACAGGTACAGGATGGAGGTTTAGTACATATCGGCAGAGATCAAAGGTGATCTACATCTCTAGATTTTGTACCTTATTTAATGACATATGATAGATATGTATTGGATTATTCTTGAGACATTATGATGAGATGTACATTGTATTATTTTGATTATGATATGCGATGACCCTTATTGACGTTATGCGTTATGTTTATGTGATAGATGATTTAGTTTATGTATGCACATGTATGGGATACTTTATGTTTATGTGAATGGATGATTATGCATGTATGCACTTGTATATGATATTTTATGTTTATGTGGATGGATGATTATGCATGTGTTAATGTTTATAATGCAGGATGATATGAACATTTGGTATGAGATGTAATTAAGATGTATCTAACAATATGTTTTTGCAGGTGATAATGCATGTATTATGTGAATGTTAATATGGACATGTATGGGTTGAATGAAATTACAGTACTTAATTTAATTAGTTTATGAACTATGAAATATGTTGTATCTAAAATGTAACATGGAATATGAATGAAAGATGAATTCCTATAATGCAAATCTAAGTGTCAGTAAGGGCTTGCATGGGAATGTAGGTAGGAAATAGGTGTACTTTGGGTACAATACTGCACCTGTCAAAAACCATTTGTACCCTGACAGAAAAACTAAGAGGGAAAAGAGTCAATTTTGCACAACCTAAATCACAAGTCATGGGTTACGAACAAGGCTGAATGAAGGGTGCATGCAATGAAATGAAATGCAGTCAAGAACATAATTTACCATCTTTGGAGCATTGATTTTTGCTATAGCATAAGATACCATATGCCTTGATATATAAGACCAAGGCGAGTTGGCATCCAATGCATGAAACAAACATAGCAAACAAGGTTATCCCAACACCCCAAAGTCATGAGGACCTTGGTCGAGCTAGGTATTGGAATAACCACAAGCACAAAGGGATGTTCCCAACACAGGACCCTAGGGGTCCTGGTGGGTACTACGTGGGAATGACCCAACAGACAACAACAAAAGAAACGATCAAGAGATGCCCCTTCGTTAACACATCAAAACACACCATAATATGATGGATCATGGCAATTTTGATAAGTGAGTACAGGGAGCTCAAACAATAAACAAAATCCAAAAGCATGAAAATAAATCATAATCAAAGACAAATGTCCTTTTCCATAGGATCACGAAGATGGATAGGTTGATGTGGTCTGTTAGGAAGGATGCATCCTGTTCAGACCGATGATGGATACTAAACTAAAATGACCCAGTTGACGCAAGATATTTTTCATTAATCAAACTCTCCATCACTAAAGGATCTTGTTTGTGAAGAATCAGCTAGGTAAGGGTACTCTTGACAACACGATGCAAAGGCTAGACAAAGGTTCGACACACCCTATAGACCTAGGGACTCGAGGGTTGATCAAAGATTAGCCTTGCCTATGTGAAAGCGCAAAGCCCTCGTAGTTCAAGAAAGACCGTGGATAAAGCGAAAAGAGGAATAATGGAGACTGATGGGAGATGATGAAAGACAACTAGATAAAGCAAAAAACAAAGCCCCGGGGGTGGATCAAAAGATCGACCTTGCCTACGTGAAAGTGCAGGGGCCACGTAGTTCGGAAAAAAGACAAATGACAACTGACCATGGACAAGAGCGGAAAGGAGACAATGAGGACAGGTGATGGAGGACCATCATAGGATGACCCGAATGCCCCGGGGGAAGATCAAATGATCAGCCTTGCCTACGTGACAATGCAAGGGAAACGTAGTTCGACTAAGGGCAAGAAGACTAACACGACAGGATGAGATCTAGATGGAGACCAACACGACGAATGATCCTATGTGATGACAAAAAATGACTGATGATCAGATGAATGACACAATCTCAGAGTGGGATAACAAAAAAGCCCAGGATGAGGGATAGCCAAGGTAAACTATCCAATGCTCAATCAAAATATACCAACCGGCCAAGGATGAGGATGGGAGGGGGTGTAAGGATAGAATAGATGAAGTCATAAAGTAACTAGGACACAAGGTAGATAATGATTAAGCCCTCTATAGATGATGCCTGTTACCAGGTTTTCATCGCTCGTACTTATCTGAAGCGCCACCAAAAGTGATTTTCACCATAGGATGAATTTATTTCTTTTTACTATTTTTGGACTTTTTTGATTTTTTTGATTTTTGCAGGTAGGGTTACCAAGCGGATTTAGGTGTAGAACCTCTTTAGATACATGATATTGATAGGTTCTTCGAGGGGATCTCCCTGAAGGGTAGCAAGTTTGTATGCCCCAGATCCATATTTAGCGGCTATGATATAAGGACCCAACCAGTTTGCTTCAAATTTTCCTTTTTTATCTCAGTCCTACTATGTGCGTTGGTTCTCTTTTGAGGACAAGATCACCAACCTGGAACTGTCGAGGATGAACCTTCCTATTGTAGCTACACTTGAGGTAGTTTTGATATGCTTGCAGATGATCATAGGCTTTGATTCATCTTTCATCAAGTAACTCCAGTTGTGCAAGTCGTGCAACACAAGCACCCTCCTCACTAATAAGGTTCTTTAGAGAAATTCTCAGTGATGGGATCTCAACTTTGATTGGAAAGATGGCTTCGACACCATACACTAAAGAATAAGGGGTGGCGCCTGTAGGGGTGTGGATGGAGGTATGATATGCCCAAAGGGTGGGATGAATATAGAGGTGCCAATCTTGACCAGTGTTATTGACAACCTTCTTGAGGATGCAAATAAGGGTCTTGTTGGTTGCTTCTGCCTGGCCATTACCCTGGGGGTAATAAGGCGTTGACCAACGATGTTGGATATGAAAGGTGTTACAGAGATCTTTCATGGCTTGGTTTTTAAAAGGTTTTCCATTGTCAGATAGGATGGTGGATGGAATACCATATCTGGAAAGAATATGGTAAATGATGAATTTTGAAATTTGGGTACCGGTGATTTGCAAGAGTGGCATTGCTTCCACCCATTTGGTGAAGTATTCAGTGGCGGTAATTATGAATGTATGGCTGTCAGAAAATGGTGGGTAAATTCCAATCAGGTCAAAACCCTATTGAGAGAAGGGCCATGGTGTTAGGAGGGGCTGAAGGTCCTGTGATGGAGCATGAATCAAGTCAGCATGTTGCTGGTAGGGAAGACATCTCTTCATGAATTCACAAGCATCATGCTCTAATGTAGGCCAATAATATCTAGCTCAGAGAATCCTTTTGGAAAAATCCATACCATTTGAATGAGCCCCACAAACACCACTATGTACCTCTGTTAGTGCAGTATGGGCTTCGGTCTCACTTAGACATCTAAGGAGGATCCCATCATACCCACGACGATAAAGTGTATCATTGATGCTAATGTATCGGGCTGAACGTTGAATAAAGGATTTTCGTTGGTTTCGTGTGAGGTCTGGGGGTAGAATATTATCATGCAGATAAGCATATATATCTTGATACCATGGGGAAGTGGGACCCACAATGTCACACACCACGTCAGTCTCAGGGATATCATATGCTGGGATTAAAATTTGTTCCACAAGGAATTCACATTCTGTTCTATCTTTAGGCATGTCAATCAGGGAGCCAATAGTAGCCATTGCATTAACTACTTTGTTTTGTACTCTGGAAATTTGGTCAAATTGTATGAAGGTGAAATATTTCTTGAAATCATCCACCATGCATTTATAGGGTAACAACTTATCATCTTTTGTTAGGAATTCATCATTAACCCGCTTAATGACCAACAATGAATCACCAAAGACCCTCAAATGAGTTATGTGCCATTGCTTCGCAATTCAAAGGCCTGTGAGGAGGGCCTTGCACTCAACAATGTTGTTGGTACACAGAAATGCTATCCTGAATGATTTTGGGATGTAATCACCTTGAGGGGTAACCAACAAAATTCTCGCGCCTGATCCATTATGAGTATATGAACCATAAAAATACAACGTCCAAGTAGGTGCTTTTGAAACTGTGAGAACTTCTTCATCTGGGAATTCCGTGACTAGAGGGTAAGCATCCACTAGGGGTGCCTCGGCCAACTGATCAACTATGACTTGTCCTTTTATGGGTTTGCAATCTACGTACTCTATGTCACATTCACTTAGGAGCATGACCCACTTAGCCATGCGACTAGTTAAAGTGGTTCTAGATAACAGATAATTTAGTTGATCAATTTTTGCTATTAATTTGACTGGATGGATGAGCATATAATGCCTGAGTTTTTATGTACTGAAGACCACTGCAAGGCAGGATTTCTCCATGGGTGAATAGTTTAATTCATAGCTGACTAGCATTCGACTGATGTAGTAGATTGCTCTTTCTTTTGATGATTCATCACGTTGCACCAATAATGCCCCTAGTGCGACTGAAGTGGCGGAGATGTAAAGCAGGAGGGGTTTCCATGGAATGGGTGGCATCAGGATCGGTGGATGAGCTAAGTATTCCTTGATCTTGTCGAAGCCTATCTGAAACTGTTGGTTCCATTTGAAGGTGGAGTCCTTTTTAGAAGATGGGTGAATGACTGACATTTATTTGCAAGCTGGGCTATGAATCGACGAATGGATTGCAGCTTCCTTTGGAGACTTCTTAATTGTTTCAGATTACGCAGGGGTGGCATATCCAGAATAGCTTTCACCTTGGCGGGATCAACCTCAATACCCCTTTGGGAGACTATGAAACCCAACAATTTTCTTGATGTAACACTAAAGACACACTTTCTTGGATTTAGTCGTAACTTGTAATGTTCTAAATGCTCAAAGATCTTTTTTAGGATGATAGGATGCTTTGCTCGGGTTCTGTATTTTCCTAGCAAGTCATTGACATAATCCTCCATAATAATATGGATGAGGTCATGGAAGATGACAGTCATTTCCCTTTGATATGTTACCCCCGCATTCTTGAGACCAAAGGGCATAAAATTGTAACAAAAATTACCCCAAGGTGTCGTAAAAGCGGTCTTGTGTTGGTCTTCAGGTGCAATTTGGATTTGATTGTAACTAGAGAAACCATCCATAAGGGATAAAATCTCATGTCTTGCAATCAGGTTGACCAACATGTCAATATTAGGGAGCGAGAAGTCATCTTTTGGACAGGCTTTGTTAAGGTCCCGAAAGTCTGTGCAAATCCAAATGTCTTCGTTAGGTTTGGCAACAGGTACTATGTTGGAGATCCAATCAGAGTAGTCAATTGGCCTGATAAAACCGACATCCAGTAATTTCTCCAAATCCTTCTTGACTAATAGTGCTACCTGTGGATGCATTTTTCAGAGCTTCTATTTGACAGGCTTGGCAACTGGGCGAACATCCAAATGATGAAATACCAAAGTACGGTCTAGGCCTGGCATGTTTGAGTAGGACCAAGAAAAGTTAATGATACCATCATGGAGTAGCTGAAGAATGACTGAATATTCTTGCTCTGATAAAGATTTGGCCATATAGGTGATCTCAGGGTTTTCTGCAGTGCCTGGATTAACTTCTTGAGTCTCTTCAATTAGGATGGATGATCGTGTGGATAAATGAGTTCCCACAAGGGGAAGATGAATGTCTCCATCCTCCAACGCCTCTTCAAGGTTTTCACTATTAGATGTGTCCTTTATTTTTACTTTTTCTAGGTCAAGAAGTGCCTTGAGGAGGTTTTCACTAAATGACTGCTTTCCATTTTCCTTGTTTTTATTTTTGCGACTAGAGCGTTAATCTTCCCCCAGCCCCATGAGGTTTACATAAGTATCCAGGGAGACATTGACATGTGTGCTACCACATAGGTCCCAATCAATGAGTTTGGGATGGCGAAGAGAAAGGCTAGTGGTAAAAACAGATAAGCAATCAAACATGGATGAGAGGTCTGTGTGATCAACATCATCGTACACACGTATGATGGATTCCTCTCGGGTATGTGTTCCAATGGACCATTCTCTACAGTAACACTATTGGAAGCATTAAATGACATTGTAGGGCCTTTCTGCTTTTTGTCATATTTGAGGCCTCTATTCCTTGGCAGCTTTGATACATCAATAGGTTGCAACCGTCCCTGTTCTTCCTTACCTAGGCCCCCACCTTGATAGTTATGTTTTTCTGCAAACTTAGCTGACCAAGGGTATGCTTCCTGAAAGTATTCCTTTAGAGGAGGATCTAGTTGGGGTTCTTCATGGTATACCCATTGACTGATATCCTCTTCTGGTACATCAATCTTTATACTAGGAGACCGGAAAGTAGTGGTGGGAATGTTTTTTGCACTGAAGGTGATAGTCTTGTCTTACTTTGGAGTAGCCTATGAAGGTTGGCCATACATGTGTGGTGACGGTGGCATGGTTGCCACATTTAGAGTGGTATGCATTTCATATTCACCACACCCTTTGTCAATGATATGGAATTTGGTGACTGTAGGATTAGTGGCGGAAGATGGAGTGATCGTCGTGGTGGATGATGGATTGGAGGATGATGACTGAGATGTCCCCATTTCAACCCCCGGACAATAATGTAAATGGAGAAATGATGCTTCTAAAGTGTGACAGTATTCAAATGGTTGAGGTTCGGCATAAATGGTGATCTCTTATCCATTAACAAGGAATTTTAGGCATTGATGGTACATGGAGGGAATGACTTGCATAGCGTGGAGCCATGGGAAGTCAAGGAGGAGATTATATGGTAAGTCCAGATCAAGGACATGATAGGTAGTATATTGAACTACAGGTCCAACTTGGATGGGAAGACTGATAATTCCTTCAGAATTTCTTTCTACATTATCATAAGCCTTGATCATGATGATTTGATTACTCAGATCCGCTTGAGTATACCCCACCTATTTTATGAATTTCAAAGTGCATAGATTGAGGGAAGAGCCATTATCTACCAGGACCCTTCTTATTTTATGACGGGTAACTAGGACTTTGATATGCAAGGGATGATTGTGATTGGTATCAATATTTGGCATGTCATTCTAGCTGAAGTGTAGTTGGTAAGATAAAGCCAGGTGTCCTACAAAAGCTTGGAACCATGTGGGATCGATGTCATTAGGTATATGAGTTTCCTGTAGAGCTCTATTGAGAATTTCTTGATGTACGAGAGAAGACTTAAGTAGTCTAAGATTGAGATCTGAGCAGGGGTCTTTCCTAAGTGATCAATAATGTTGTATTGAGAGTTTATAGGATTTGATTAGGTGGATGTGGAGGCTGCAGGGACAATAATGCAGGACCGTCGGGTAGCAACAACACATTGGGGATCTTTAGCCTTAACATGTATCATAGACACACGAGGTTCCACCTGTTCAATGTAATGGACAATGCCATCATAATTGAGGGGAACATTTTTATAGCCTATGTTATTTGTGCTGTTGTCTTGGGAATTGTTGTTGGAGGTTCTTGTGCCTTGATTATGGTTAGGGAAGGTGTTTTGGTATATCTGCAATTGAGCATTAGATGACGAAGCTTGACTGGTGTTGACTTTGATATATCCTTGATTGATAAGATCTTGGACATAGTTTTTGAGACCTTGACACTTATTCAGAGTGTGCACTTTAATTTTACAAAATTCACAATATTCATTCTCCCTAAACCATGTAGGTTTGGACTTGGACTCATCAAGTGGTTTGGTGATAAGATACGTGATTGGATAGTTGACCTATAACAACTTATTGAAGATGACACTCAAGGGTTCTCCTAATTAAGTATACTGGCATTTTCCATTCCCTTGACTATTCTGATTTGACTGCTGAGGAGGACGAGACACCCCCTGTGGCACGGATATGGCATTAGGCAAAGATGGTTGTTGTCTCTGGGATGTATTAGCCACCTGAACATGTTTAGTGTCAGTGACACCATCATTCGCTGGGTTTTTGTTCTTGTTCCAAAAGCGTGACTTATCTCCGAATGGCCTTTCTTTGTCATGGTTGTGTATCTTGATGTGCCCTTTGGTAATAGGGGCACGTTCAAGGATGGGTCCCTTTTCCACTATCTCAGCGAAAGTGGTGACACAGTGTAACCTAAAATTATGATCCATGTTGGGATGAGAGTTCTCCACAAAGAGTGTGACCATGTCTTTCTCTTTGAGAGGGGTTTTCATCCGGCTTGCAAGTGCATGCCACCTTTGAAGGTAGCTAGCAAAGGTTTCACCTTCATGTTTCTTCTCTTTGAGGAGATCCAAGGTATCCATGTCCTTCTCCAGATTGAAGGAGAAGTAAGAAACACATTTTTTTGAAATATCTGCAAAGGATTTTATGGACCCTCGTTCTAGACTCATGAACCATTCTAGGGCATTACCCATCAGACTTCATTGGAACATGCGCAAGAGATAGTTATCATTGTGCATAACTTCTTGACACTAGGAGTAAAACTCTTGCAAGTGGGCCTTAGGATCTTTGTTCCCCTTGTATCTATCAAATTTTGGTATTTCAAAATGTTTAGGGAAGGGGATCAACGAGATGGAGGGATCGAATGGATATGGACATATGTCTTCGAATTTGAACGATTGTTTGCTAGTCCCAGTTTGAAGGTCTTTCAGAGCGGCTTTGATTTCTAACAGATCTGAGTTGACTAGTGGCGTGAGAGCCAAAGGTGGATTGGATGGATATGGGTGGTAGGACGATGAAGGATCCTGCTGAGAGAGGGTTTGAATGTTGAGGTATGGATTTTGATATTCAGATGATGACATCCCTTGCTGGTATGTGGAGGGATTTTGTTGGTACTGTGATTGTTGTTACAAGGTATAGTACGGGTTTGTTTGATAAAAATATGCGGTAGGATGCTGAGGAGCTTGAATGTGATGTTGCGGATTGGCCTGCTGGTAGTGAAGGTACTGCTGCGACTATTGGGAGGCCACATAAGGTGGTTGCTGCTGGGATTACTGTTGGTTATGATAATAATAATGTTGGGGAAATTGTTGATGTGATGTCAGGTGTTGCGTGGGCCGAGATGAGATGTTGTATTGTGTTTGAGCTTGTGGACATAGAATGGATGGGAGGAGTGGGGATATGGCTTGAGCGGGAGGTCAGGACGGATTGCTTTGTGATTGGTGTGGTGGTTGTTGTGAAGAGATCAAGGGGCTATGCGGGGGTTGTTGTTGACGAGGCGGTTGAGATAATGTAGAGGCGTTCTGCATAGGAGGTTGTTGGGTACCGAAGGGAACATTCGGTTGGGATGTACCTTGCGGCGGTAATGGAGGTGGTATCTTAGATTGGGGAGGCTGTTGAGATGCGTACGAAGGCGATGGTAGGTTTGTGGCCCCCGAGAGTGGAGGAAAAGTGGTAAAAGGGCTGCCCCAGTGTTGATGGGAGGTTGATTGGAAAGGGGTGGTGCTGTCAGCATTAATGGTGGAGTTTGCGGAACATTTTGTGGCATGCCGTAGGCGAAAGGATTGTTGGGATCAGTTACTTGAGGAGCCCCCACGACTGAGATTATGGTGTGTGGGGGATTGTCAGCGTGATAGAGAATGGTGTTGCCAAATTCAGGTTGGTGCCATCCCTCGACTGGGGGAACATTAGGGATGTACGAACTACCTGGTGCGCTTTGTGAATCTTGGGGTATGTTGGAGGTGGAACTGCCATACTTGGATAGGTCGATACTTGATGGAGGTTTGACACCTCTTTCAATTAAGTGGGCCAAGATTTCTTCCCCATGTTTTTCGAGAAGGCGATCTATCATTTGCACATTGGTAGGGTTACTAAAGTGTTCCTCAAGTGTAAGTTCGGGTTGATTGACCATGTTCTCATCTCCGGGTGGTGATGTGTTTTGACCATCAACATTGGACTACGATGATGTACCATTCTGAGGATCTCGAGGGATATTCGTACCATTATGGGGGTCTTGTGAGACATTACCCGCATTGTTGGGATCTTAAGGGATATTCGGTTGAGAATTTTGGGCTTGTTGCTTGGGCATTTTCCTTATCTGTGATTAGGTCTAAACGGGCATGCAAGATGGTAGAATGAACTAAGATGTTAGGATGATCTTGATGATGAAAGGATTGACCTGATTCGACAATGGATTAGCCAACAAGGATGTGGCTTAATAGGATTGGTTTGGATGATTGATTTGGCCAAAGCGGATTTGTTTGATGAGATTAGATTGGGTTAATTGGTATATAATTGGTCAAATTGGACTGGATTGACTAGATTGACTGGGCAATTGATGATATAAGGATTGTATTGGATTGATGATCGATTAATAAGATTGGATGGTAGGATGAATAATGATGACCGAAATCCAAAACCGAGTTCAAGAGTGATCCTTGGTAGCGCTAGGTGTTGATTAATAGACTAAATGATGGATATATGACAACGACATTGAATTCAACTTGAGATAAAAGTGGATTGATTGGGCTAACAAGGATGATCCACTTAGGATGGATGACAATCATAAGTCAATTTTGATAGATGACGATTAGAGACGAACACCCAGGTCAAACTGGATAACTGCTTTAACGAAGTTTAATGAAATACTGGTGATCTGAAACGGGGAAACAATATCTAGAACGGGGAGAACAACTGAGTGAACGTGGGTCTGAGATCGATAAATGAGGATTCCGAATGGGTGAATGGATGCTTGATGGTGAAGGTTGACTTTCAGAATAAGGAAACGAAGGCTCATAATGGGCAAATGATTACTCGAAACATGAAAACGACAATCTTGAATGAAGGAGTGACCCCCGAAACGGCTAGACAAAGGACCGAAAAAGTTGTCTGAAGGTCAGGTCCACCTGTGGAAGGGGGCAGGTCCGCCCCTCAAGGTCAAGTCTGCCCCTGGAGGGCAGGTCTGCCTGTCGGGAGGGTAGGTCCGCATGTTGGACAAAATTTGGTCAAAACAGGCTTAAAAGGGCTGGTTCAAAGGTCAAGTCTACCCTTGGATGGGTTAGGCCAGCCCTTGGAGGGCAAGTCTGCCTATCAGACAAAATTTGGTCAAAATAGGTTGAAATAGGCTTAAAAGGGCTGGTTCAAAGGTCAAGTCCGCCCCTGGATGGGTCAAGTCTGCCCTTGGATAGGTCAAGTTCGCCCCTGGATGGCAGGTCTGCCTGTCGAGAGGGCAGGTCTACCTGTTGGACAAAAGTTGGTCAAAACAGGTTTAAAAGGGTTGGTTCAAAGGTCAGGTCCACCCCTGGATGGGTCAGGGCTGCCCTCGGAGGGCAGATCTAACCCTAAACAGGTTTAAGCTTAAGTTTTGAAAAGATGGCTAAGGCAAAGGACCCAAAACACAACAAGCATCAATCAAAAGAATACAACTGAGTCAACTAAACATAAAATTATTGGTTTCGCACAAAGAAGACAATTCAGACAACACGATTCTAAGACTAGTAGAAGGGGTATGGCTGACAAAGTCCTCTATTCTAGGATTAACATGGTTGTTAAGGAGTCATCGATATACACCCGATACGTGAGGCCCAAACTGTGAACACCAACCCATTACAAACATGAGTCGGGAACCTTAGTGAGATACTAGAGGCTCAGACCAACTCTTCACGTCATCCTGACGCTTCACCAATTACGTGGTTGGATTGAGGTACAAATTTTGCTCTCCCCCTTTTATATACCCCGTCGGTACGTGTGGTTGGGATCGTCCCTTAGGGTTATGAAATCCCCAAGTAGGTCCCCTAATAAAAGAAAAAAGAGACACAAAATCTTGGTAAGCTACGATTTCTCGTTACCCAGGATCGCCAAATGGCGCAAGGGGATTGGATACGTCAAATAGCTTACCAAAAAACATGGCAAACAAGATTAATCAACACCCCTAGTTAAATTATGTGCCTAAGTTATCCAAAAAAATAAGCAGCAATTGATAAATAGATAACCCTACAAGGAAAACTTGTTAGTTATTTTTCTCCTTGTTACTTTCCAAATGTTGATTGGATGCTTGCACAAACACAAACAAGACACCTTAGGAGGTTAGAAACACTTAAAACAACCAAAAAAAGTGTTAAAAACTAAAATTGCACCTTCTGAAAAAGTTGTCCAGGTCAGGTCCGCCCGTTTGGAGGGAAAGTATGTCTGTCTGGAGGTTAGGTCCGCCTATTTAGACGTTAGGTTCACCCCTCTATGAAAAATCTGCAAAAAATAAGTTTCTGGAGTCTGTGGAGCGCAGGTCCGCCCCTGGGCAAGGTCGGGTTCACCCCTGGAGGTCAGGTCCGCTTGTCTGTTAGGTCAGATCTGCCCCTCGAGGTCGGGTCTTCCCCTGGATGGTCAAGTCCACCCCTCTGTAGGTCGGGTCCTCCCTTCTACAACCTGCACCTGGAAAAAGTGAAAAAAATAGCAAACGTGAAAGATACAGACCCGTTTGTGGGTTCCACCGGGCGTGCCAGAAATGTGAACAGGCGAAAATACGTGTTAGAAAATGAGTAACAAATGATAGAGTACAAACAACAACTATAAACACCCTACACCTCAAGATTGGCCTAATTGGATTAAAAAATAAAGTAAAGATAACAAATGGAGCTGATTCACCTTGTCTTGAATCGATCTTTTGGTTGGCCCTTGATCTTCGATGTTGTATGTTCCATTGATGGAAAAATATGCAAGTGTGGGCGGCAAGATGGTTGGAAAATAGGTGAAAATGGATGCAAATACAAGTATTTTGGCTAAGTATTGCTCAAATAAAAAATTTGCAAGAGTTTGGCTGGCATAATAATCTCCCCCTAAAATGAGAGAAAATAGGGTATTTATAGAGAATTTAAAATTCTCTAGAGAAATGGATGGTTGAGATTAAGCCAACAAAGCCAAGATGTAGGGCTATGGTGAGTTGAGAACTCACAAGCCCTCACATCTTGACATGTGGCATGTGAAGTGGCTTGAGAAAGATGATGTGTAAATGAGTTGGAAGGAGAGTATATAACATGGAGGTACTACATAGTACCTTGGGATTTGGACAAGATCTCCTCATAAAGGAGGTCCTTGTCCCCATGTGGGTGAGAGGACATGTGAAGAATTAAAAATTCCTCAAATATCCTCATGGGGATGAGAGAAATAATTTAAAATTATTTGAAATGCATTGGGGGATTAAATGTGAATTAAAAATTCACATGGGAAAGGGGTGCCTTCTCCAAAAGGAGAATTTTTTTAATAAAGTTGACTTAGGACACATTCCATAAATGACATAGAGATTAGGTTGACCTAATTAAATGATCAAGGTTGTGCAAGTATCTGATTAGACAAATTAATGACAAATTAGAGGCAAGTGGGAAATTATGGAGGATGTGACCCTAATGATGATTAGGGGTGTGTACATATAAATTAATTATGTCTAGAATAGGGTTAGATGGTTAAGAAAGATTAGAGACCAACTTGCAAAAGTTGGAGGATGTGACAATGAGAGAGAAAGTGAGGAATTAAAAATTAATTTAAATTCCAAGAGGTTATATGACTAAATTAAATAAAGTGGTATATTTATTTAATTTAAAGAGGAAGAGGGCAAAAATATTTATTAAATTAAATATTTTAGAAACCTTATGCAGGACATGAAATATTAATTAAATGAATTGATTTAATTAATACCGGCAAAGAGGATGAAATAGATGAGTAGAAGGATGAATAAGGAGACGCCTTTGACCATATGGAAGTGGTCAAATTTGGATGTCTATAGATGTCAACACTTGAGGAGATTTGTGTTAGATTATTGGCAGTTGGTTGTCATGCTTGAGAGTTTGTTGGCATCGGTTGTCATTGTTGACAACTTTTAGTATGGTCTTGTTATGCCTTGCATAACCACCACATTTTGTTCTAGAACAAAATAGGTCCCCTTTTGTCTTTTCCCTTGGGCCTTTGGTTTTCTGCCTTAGGCATTTTCTTTTTTTTGGAGTTCTGTCGGAGGCGAAACTAGAACCAATACCGAACTTGGAAATTCCTTCCAGGTTTTGGTCTTGCTCCGTTCCTGGTTCCGGTTTTGATCGTTCTTTCTCTCTGTTCTTTGTTCTTTCGCGGAGTCGGGTCCCAGTCCGAGTCGGGGTGTTAAACTTTCTTCGGGTCCCATCCCAGGTCCGACCTCGCCTTTTCTCTCTCTTCGTTGGTCTTTGTTGGTTTTTATCTCCCGTGCCTTGGGTGTTTTTGGCCTTGCGCATCTTTTTCTTTTTGTTTTCAGTGGACTCAAAATCGGAACCGAACCTTGAAACTTGAAAAAGTTTCTGGTTTAGGTTCCGTTCCGATCCCGATTCTGTGTGTTTCTTTCTTTCGTTTTCCTTTTCTTCTTTTGTTTCGTCATGGGATTTTCCCCTCATTTTTCTCTTTCTTTTCCTTGTCCTTTCTTTCTCTTTTCGGATGACGTCGAAGGCAGGCCCGGAATGGAATCCGAACCCAAAACTTGAAAAAGTTTATGGTTCGGGTTTGGTTCCGGTCCTGATTCCACTTTATCCATTTTGTCTCTCGTCCCCATCTCGACTTATTTCCACCTTCGCCAGCTTTAAGGAGGGCGGTGTGTTTTCGGTTCAAGTTTGGTTTTGCCTCAGTTGGAATTCGGATTTTCTCCTGAGTTCGGGATTTTCCACCCAATCCGGATTTTCCCGGATCTCACTCGAGCTCCGGCCAAACACTGTTGTTCGGGGATTGTTGGTCTTTGCGGAATTCCGCGTGGATCGGATTTTCCCGAAATCTCGAGGCCTCTGAGGAGATGTACCTTCTTCGTGGATTTCTTTCTCCTCTAGATTTTCCCAAAATCTGTTGTTCCCTATTTTTTTCGGGTTTGTCAGAATGTCTTCTCCTTCGTGAAAATCCGTCTTACGTGGATTTCCCCGGAATCTGATGAATTGTGAATAAGTAGGGAGTAGCAGGACTGTTTAGTAAATGATGATGCATTTTACAATTAATTGATGCTATTTTGAGATCTCACATGTTGTTCCTTGATTGATAATGATTGGATTAACTTTCTACTGGGTGTTTTCATGTTTATTCCGCTAGAATCCGCCTGACTTGGAATTCTCCGGAATTCCTCCCTAGCTTGGATTCCGCGGGTCGACCTGAAACCCGAACTGTTTGTATGATCATTTTGTTTGAAGATTTAACGACACCTTATTGACATAGGATTCGTTTCAATGATGATTTTGATTAATTAACTTATATTTGTGTGATTTTCACTGTAGTTTTCTTTGTTGAATGCAGGATTAAATCCTGCACATGATGATATTTCTCAGCTGAGGCTCAGTTGGAGGGCATTCCTCAATCTAGTTGGTCATAAAAATCAGCTAAGGCAAAGTCGGCAGGACCCTGGCGATGTCACAACGATCAGAAATCATATGCAAGCATTAATCGCCAAGACATCTTTCATCGTCCTGGAAACTGAGGAGTTCCCATCGGCGAGAGAAACCATCATCAGAGTGAGGTCATGGCGAGCTTTTCATGTTTTACTGATTGCCTCATGAGTAAACACTTCAGCAGGAGATTTTCTTCGGGGAGAAGTCTCGGTGACTTCTCCATGTCTCGACGACCGGAAGGGTGGACTTAAGGAGATTTTCGGTAAGATACAAGGTGATCGATATAATGTCTCCCCAATTCTGACAAGTCACAGCGACCCACATGAGACTCAAGTTGCATCTCGGTGAGACATAGGTCTATCTACACAACATCTCCCCGATAGGAGGATGCTACATCGACATATGTCAGATGAAAGGATGCATATCGGTGTGACCAAAGGGAGGTCTTGGCCACAACAAGATCGACAAAAGGTTGTCGTTTCGGCAAAAGGTCTGGCCGATAAGCATGGTGTCTCAGCAACAAGAGATGCTACAAGAGGAACTCGCCATAGCCTCTGGCCAATGTTGAGGAGTCTTGCCGATAGGATTTGTGAGCTTGATGTTATTTCTGTAGCCCGCCGAAACATTTCACCGAATGACCCATACTATGTTGATAATTGTTATAGGATGAAATCGCATCGGGGAGACACCGATGGTGTCTCACCGACATGCGATTTAAGGTGGCCTGCTCTTTGACCGCCAAGGAATCCTACGTGGCCTCTGTTCCTCCAATCAGAAGAAGGTGACCTATTGACTGATGGACTACCACCTTGAAGAAGACCAACAAAATGCAAACAAGGTGAATTCATTCTGAGATTAGAAAGCGAAATAGATCGACTCGGGTGAAATATTCAGATCTACAGAGAGGGCTCGATGGTGTTTCCAGAGGACGGTCAAATGTATAGAGAAGTCCAGAACAGAAAGGGAGACGAAGGAAAGAAGAAACTGTGACTCAGAGGGACAGTTGTGGCGACTACTGGTAAAGAGGTAGATCAATATTAATGAAGATATTTTGAGCATTCAAGGAGACTCCAACAGAGTTCGAAGGTGGAAACGGAGACAGAAGAGTAAATGCTATAGTTGCAAAAGATCTAAGGTCATCCCTGGGACAACCTTTCAGCAATATGGACAGCAGGGCTTTGCTTTGAATGCAGTTTTGAATTTCCTCAGAAAGATTTGAGAGCCGACTCTCCTGCAGTCAGGAGATATTTTGTAAACCCTAGTGCAGGGGACAACACATTCAAGTTGGTACATTCTGTATATAAGGCATTCTTGCCTCTGTGTAAAAAGTGAGAAGGATTTAGAGGAAAGTTAGCACTTCCAGATTAGAACTTCTAGGATTAGAGAACTTTTAGACTAAAAACTATTAGGAGTTAGTCAGTTAACAGAAGGAGATAGAGTTGCATCTTGATTCTCAGTAATGAGAGCTTCTCTTGTCTTCTTGTTTAGCAGTTAGATTTCAATACAGGCTGTAATGTATTTTCTAAGTTCTCTTAGTGTAGTTGGAAACAATCTGGAGAAACATATTCTTTGTACATTGGTGATTGTGCCAACCTTGTAAATATTGCTTATTTGTTTTATTGACAGTAGAAGCAATCAGAGTTTAATCTACTTCATGTTGTGTTCTTGAATGATATTTGTCTTAATTGATCATTTGATTTGTGATGCCTTCAAGGAATGAAATGTTATTTGTGTTTTATTTAAATGGTAGCCAAAAAAAATCTATTATTTGAATTAGCACTGAGAACGAAAGAGGTTGTGTGTCAATCACAAGCTTATCTTGTTCTGCAGTTTTAGTTTATCATTCCTTGAAGTTAACAAGTCTAATTAAGATTGGATGAACTATTGTTATTTTCTGTTCCAAAACCCTAATCTATCTTTTGTTGTTTCTTTAAAAACCTCGGTTAAATTAGGTTTTATTTCATGCTTGATCTTAGAACAATCCAAAAGCTCACACCAACAGGCCCCTTGAATATTACTGTTGCATTGACCACTGAGTAACATCAGCACAGTTGAGACCCAACTACAAAGACCTTGGGAGCTAAGGCATCCATGTGTTTCCTTTCTCTTTCAGGAGAAGTAGAATAGTAATATTCTGCTTGCATTGTTGTGGTGCTAAAATCATCATCAACAGGTCTAACATTGATCTATGGAAGGGCTATTGGAGATCATGGTTAGATGCCATGTCTTATCTAAGAAGAGTTGTTGAAGTTCATAACTGGTTGCCATGCCTTATCTTATGTTTGTTGAAGTTCATGGTTGGATGCCATGCCTTATCTAAGAAGATTTGTTGAAGTTCATGTTTAGTTGTCATGCCTTATCTTATGTTTGTTGAAGTTTATGGTTGGATGTCATTGAGTATGATTTATGTCAACAAAGTTAGTTTTATAATGATATATTAAAATGAGAATTAGAAGCATTAAGAACTTTTGTTGATAGTTGAGAAATGTTGTTGAAGGTCTACAATATGTTTTATACTCTCCTGATGTTTGTGATGAAGCATGTGTTATTGAAAGAAAGATCTGGCCTCCACAAGGTACTTAAGTGTTTCTGGTTTAGGAAGTTGCATTGAAGTATATCTAGGAGAATGCTCTGCATTCCTCTGCTATTGAAGTTTTGGGCTTGCGGTTTGGGATTCAATGTTAGTGCTCTATGGACACTTCATACTTATCTTTTTCAGGTCACATGTGTTGTCGATGAGGGTTCTTGCCGATGAGAGTTTTGTGAATTGCAGAAGGTTGGAAGTTTTGTTGGTTGTCCAAATTGGTCTGAACATTTCTCCACATTGATGTGTTTGCTCCTATGGCTTGGTGAATATGCTCTCAATGTTTGTGTTGTGTCTCAATTCCAATTTCATGTGATGAAGTTATCTGCAAGCTGATATGTTAATGCTATATCTTCTAGTTATAAGTTATGTGCTTCCTGGATGGAGTATTTTGTTCTTGTTTGGTTTATGATGGTTGCTAGTGGCATGACAGTATGAAAGAAGGGTATAAAAGTGCTATTGGATATTCATGGAACATACCCATGTGATATGCATGATGTTGATTGTCCGTTTTATTGTTGCATTGTGTCTTGAGTTGGCTTTCTAGGTTATTTGTAGATATCTCGCCGATAGGGCTTGTTCCTTTGCTTGTGTTGTGTTTGGGGGTCTGCACCAACAATTGAAGATGTGTTAAGTTAGATTTGGGTCCTGACCTATCTTAGCACCTTGAGAAAATTTAATTAGAAGTATGATTCTGAGTTGACTGGTTATGTGCTTCAAAGTTTCATCTACACATTTCCTTGATGCTGACTTAGGCTGATGTGCGCCAGTGTGTGAATTGTTTTGGATCACATTGGAAGATGTAATAAGATTGTTTTGGTCCTCTCTATCTTCGAGATATGACTACATTATGTTTTTGGTGGCTAACCTGTTGAATTCATTGATTATCTTCTTCTTGGCTGACCTAATTGAAGTTTTGAAGAGTTGTGGATATAAATACAAGATCATTTCAGATGCAACAAGATAGAGAAGTGTACAATTGCAAAAAAGGAAGTGTGTGGAATGTATTGAATATCCAATAGAGTTAGTGCTACATTGTGAAGAGGAAAGATAGAATCAGATGTGCTATAACGCCTCAATCAAGAGAGTGTTATGTTGACAAGAATTGTAATCTTTATCTAAATCTTTGTATTCTACTCTAAGATAGTGAATCTCATCAAGTCATTTATATCTTGCTCTTGAAATTGTGTTGACTTCAGTTTTGCAAGTCTTGTGTATCTTGCTCTAAGGCAATGAGCCTTCTTGCAAGTCATTTTTGATGGAGTCGTTTATATTGTGAGTTAACTCTTAACATGGTTTTTCCCTCATTGAGTTTTCCACGCAAATCCAATGTTCTCCTTGTGCATGTGCATTTTATTAGTTTTTTTTCTCACTGTTGCTGATTTGTTTAGAAGTAGAACTACTATATCTTTCATTACCGAGTATTGTTGATCATATTGAGGGTTTAAATTGCTATATTTAATTAAGGGTTTTAGTTGTGATCATAGGATTGTATTGTGCTGAAAGTTTCAAGGTCTGGAAGGGATTAAGTTTTTGTGTAGATTGATTCACCCCCCTCTCTCAGTCTCTGGGTGTGTTCAACATTTATAACACACCATAAGCAAGCAAGATACAAAATAACATGGAAGTGAGGAGAATAACATAGGTGACCTAGGGACATATTACTCTGACATAGGATATATAAATATTGAATACAAAGAAGAAACAAACATGAATACTCCTAAGAATTTACCCCTATTTGGAAAATATACCAATGAAGCAGTAAAACATATATGTATCTTCGAATCAATGTGGCAAAGTCAGAACATAACCAAGGATAATACAAAACTATTTGACTTTATTAGATCCATACGCAGTGACACCCTCAAATGGTACCAAAATGCCTATCCCAAGAATGATAAGGAATGGGATATAGTAAAACAATACTTAGCAAATTTTGACACTCCAAAACTACCTACAGGAGTCAACAAACTCTAAAAACTTACACAAAATGAGGATGAAGCAATACAAGAGTTCAATAAAAGATTTAAAGAGAACACTAGAATATTAGAAGTACCATTGACTGAAAAATGAAAAATTGAATGGTTCATCTCTAGAGTAATACCAAAATTTAGGATAGCCTTGGATGGGAGAAGCTTTACTACTTATCCAAAACTTGTTATTTTGGCATGTTGAATTGAAAACCAATCATTGCGGAAATAGGAAAGAGAAAAAAGAGAACAAAGAAATAAAGAAACTAAGACTAAGGATAGAACAATTGAGACTCCAACAAGAATTGATGGAAAAACAAGATATGTTTACAACAAGACCTAACATCTAGTGTACTTATTGCAAAAGAGGACACATAAGAAATTAATGCCCAAAGGAAATTGGAGAGAAGAAAGCTAATGCCCTAAGGGTAGATTTATGGGCACTACCCAAAAAGATAAACTATATCTATTGTGGCACTTGCGGAGAATTGGATGATTATGAAACAAAAGATTGTCCCTCATAATTATTCCAATTAAGAGAGGACCTAACCATAATGACCAAAAAAGTTGGCATATGTCAAAGGACTGGTGGAAATGCCACTTTATCAACAAGACCATGGATATAAAGCACTGCAATGACAAACTAAGAGAAATATTAACTCCATACAAAATCAATAGACTCAAGACCCATATATTGAATGAAGCTAATTTCAAGGAGATAGAGGATGAGGTAGAGAAAGGAGAAGACAAATGGATGCCACATGTTTCAAATGCAATAAACAAGGACACTTCACAATAGGATGTTGGTGTGATAGGAATAAACCTTGCAGATTTTGTGAAAGCACAAAACATGATATATTCAATTGCAATAAGCCCAAACCTATTAGGGATGCGACATTGCAATCAAAGAGTGATGAACTTCAAAATCTAAATCCATCTAAAGGAGCAAGGCTATTAAGGAAAACACCAAAAGAGCCCAAGGAAACAGACAAAAGATGTCAGAAAGAAAAATGGGTTGATATCAAACCTAAGGAGATTGGCAACTTCGAGGTAGAAAACTATACCTACAACAAACTAGTGGTAGTAACAAGACAAGGAACCAATACCAAATGATAGACATAAAACTACAAAGGAAGAAACAACCTTAGATGAGGAAGAATTCCATCCAACTAAGAAACATGATAAAATATTAGAAGAAACAAAGAAAAATATCGCAAATGAACAAGAGCATGAAACAAAACAAAATGAATACTTTTCTAAATAAGTAGACATACTTAAGCAATTGATAAGAATGTTTAAACAATCTAACCTATTGGATAAACTAAAGAAATTTTACAAGTACTGGAACAAGTAGAATAAAATACCACACATTAGAACTATAAACAAGAACAAAAAAACAATGGAAAACACAACCAATTATGATTACAGTAAGCATAGACCATAAGAAAATAACTAATGTCATGGTGGAAATAGGAGCTAACATAAATATCCTCCTAAAATGGGTGTGGGAATAAATAGGAAAACTAGAACTAGAACAAACACCCTATATATCAGCCTAGTAGATGGTAGAGGAATGAAAACCTTGGGGACATGGAAACAAGTAGAACTCGATGTCAAATGAGTGACAAATAGCAGATTTTGAAGTTGTTGCTATAAAGGAGACCTTTGATTCATTCAATTCATTACTCAGACTTAGATGGTTTGTAAACACAAATAAATTATAGACTCCAGAAAGGAGGAAATATCATTTGCTCATAACAACATAATAGTTCATATCCCCTTAGGGAAAACCCCGAGTGAATCATATATAAAAGAAGTGAACGTAGAATAATATAATGAATCTAAAAATAAGAACCTGTACACAATCTGATGGTTACCTCCGAATGACACTTTAGAAGAACCCAACTTAGAAGGAGAAGTTGAAGTAGAAATCATCACATATAGCACATATATTGAGGATGTACTGGATGCATGGATAACCAAAACTCCATTCTTGAGATAACAAATATTTCTAAATCTTGGCCCTAATCTTCCATTGAAAGTTTTATATGATAACATTTACCACCACAACAGAGTTATTTTCCATCAACTATCCTAACCTTTAAGTTATAGATTGGATATGCAAAACAATTGAGATCATTAGCCAATCTACTATTGATAAAGTTGTGTACTACTTGTATCAACCAATACTATCCACCTTTTACACTTTGAGTTTTCATGATGTGCTTGTGTCATTCACTGCACATAGGGAGATAGGTAGTGCTTTATTCCTCTAAATTTGCATTTAGAATTGAAGCATGTAAATTTAGAGGAATAAAGTGCTACCTATCTCCATATGTGTAGTGAATGACACAAGCACACCACGAAAACTCAAAGTGTAAAAGCTGATAGTATTGGTTGATACAAGTAGTACACAACTTTATTGATAGCAAATTGGCTAATGATCTCAATTGTTTTGCATATCCAATCTATAACTTAGAGGTTATGATAGTTGATGGAAAATAACTTTGTTGTGGTGGTAAATGTCATCATCTAAAACTTTCAGTGGAAGATTAAGACCAAGATTTAGAAATATTTGTTATCTCAATTAAAGGAATAGATAAGTTTTAGGAGTGCAATGAACTAAACAATTAGGAACAATGTCATTCAATTTTCAAAAATTATTCATGGTTTTAAATATATATGAAAAAAATAAAAAAAATATAAGTATATAATCACCACTAAGTCAAATTATTAGCTCCCATAGGATAGAGAAATCACTTAAGAAATATTCTTATAGCATAGGGGCACAACTACAATTTTGTAGAAGCACAAGATATAAAAACTCAAGATCAATCAAAGATTCAAGAGATCACTCAACACCATCAAGAAGCATTTGAAGAACTCAAAGGACCACCCCCTAATCAAAGATGATGATTGTGCCATTAAATTAAAACCAAGAAGCATTGCTCATCTCATAAAAGTGCCTATTTATGCCCAATGATTATGCTTAACAAGTAATGCAAGCCATGGAGAATGTGCCCACATTACAAGGAGCTCAACAAGATCACTCATAAAGAATGAATTGGTAGATGGATTAAATAATATAGTTTCTTTACTAAGATGGATTTGCATTTAGATTATTATCTTCTACAAAAGGAAGAGGATATGAATCCTCGAAAGGGTTTGCAGGAAGCTAGAAGGGAAGCGACATTTTAAAGTTTTGCACAGGCCATTTCAGAAAATTATATTATAAAAAGACAAAAATGTTAATTGAAATAACAATCCAAATGAGAATTAACACCTGAAACCCCCAAAATATTGTACTCTGCATGCATATGTCACTTATTTCAGTCAAAAATAAGACGTGATGTCTACCTTTCCCAACAGAACCATTTTGCTACTAATTGGAGAGCACATACAACACCCAATAGACCATTTTAACCCCTCACAAGAAAAGATCACAGTACATTCAAACAGAAACAAAAATAATCTAAAATGAGACCTGCCAGGATTTGCTCCAATCAAAGAAACAACAAAAATTGAGTATTGTATGACAGAAGAATATATGATTAACAGATTTGAAAACAAAAATGATAAAATACGTATATGCAGCAAACATGCTTTTAGGTGTCGTTAAACAACACCAGGTCCAATATAGCACAAGCATAAAAGACCTAGAATTGAAAGAAGAAAAATTAGAAAGTGATTTACATGATTGAAAATATGCACTAATGCAGACTGATGATCATGAACATACAATGGAAATGGCTTAACATCTGATTAATAAGGAGCAGAATTGCCCAGAAATCAAATAGAACATATACTATAACATTTCGTGGTTGCCCATATGTGTAACTACTAATATATGCCTAATGAACCTGTATATTTGTCATTCGGTTCTCATCCCTCTGGCAATGGTCAATGACATTCTGAACCAGAATTACTATAGAAACGCTCTAAGACACAAGGACTGAAGTTTGGAACTGAAACCCTGTATAGATTACTCAATCAATTTTTTGCCAAACTATCAGCTCCACAACACTTGACCCAAGTATAATCTCTCAGCAAAATGAAGACCCATTATGCCTCGTGGTCTTGAGCAAAATTCAGCTTGCTGTTTTGGAGTGTTTCACAAGCCAATCAATAACAACATCAATATTTGTGGAGTTCTTGCATGATATCATATAGCAACAAACCTCTCTGTCCGTAATAGATTGAAGGCCCCTGCAAATTCAGTTTCTAACTTCAGTTTCTTGGCTTTTCAGAAGCGAGACATTAAAAAGAGTGATAGCCCTATCTCTAAGAAACTGCATTATAATTAATAAGGCAACTGTGAGAATGACACAATCAGCAGTTAATCTTGGAATATGTCTTATATTTCTAGGCTTCTAAACATTATGAATATAACTAGGACTCACATCTGATCAATCAATGCCTGCTTTGAAACAGCTTCTGGCTTATCTATTTTATTCCCAAGTACCAACAAGGGAATCCCATTCAATGAAGGCTTGCTCAATAAATCATGCAGCTCACTTCTGGAGATGGACAGGTTGTCCCCATCTGCTGCATCTACAACATATCTGCAATGAGGGTAAATGGTTGGCAACAAAAAAAGCATTCATTTAAAATATGGATAACATGATGCACAGGATGTCTGGATGCTAAGGAGTTATTAGAACATTCACAACATTTGCAGGAATATGGCAAAACATAAATTGTGTTAGCCTTCCTCAGAATCAATAAATACTATATATAAATATATATAGAATCAAGATTCAATTATATTTCAAAACTTGAAACTACAACTAAGGGAGGCTTGTAAAGAACGTACACAATTGCTGAGACTCCACGACAATAACGTTCCCACATGCTACGGAACCTAGGTTGACCTCCGAGGTCCCATAGTTTAATTGTCACATTTCCCTTGCACACTTTTCGCATGTTAAACCCAACCTGATGTTGAAAACAACAGCACAGAAAAAATATTCCCCCCTACTATTTAAACAAGGAACCAACCAAGTTGAAACAAGAACAGAAATTCTTTGAAAGCCACGAAAAGACTAAACTAGATTTAGAGTTGATACAAAAAGACAATCCTGATTGAAGAATCAATAAGGATATATCTATATTTATGTTGCAATACTTACAGTAGGAATGGTGTCTTCACTATAGCCACCGGTCTGGAAAGATGACATTTATATATCAGTAAACAGTACAGTTGCACAGAAAAATGATGTCATCAAACTTCTAAGGATATACTGGGAATGGATAAATAGTACTGACCGCAACAACATTTACAAGTGACGACTTCCCTGCATTTTGGAGCCCTATTAAAGAGAGCTCCATCTCTTGCTTGAAAAATAGACTGCATAGGACAAAAACTTACATTTATAATATGTTTGAACTTTTGAGTTTGTAAACAGAGAAATATTACCATCTTCAATTCTTGACCAGCATTTACAAATTTAAAACAGGAAAACCAATGTTCAGAATAAGAGAAAAATAGAGAACAGACGACTTACATCTAAAAAATAAAAAGAATGCTGAACTACATAAAACATGTCCCCAAACCTGGAAAACAGAGATCTTGTAACAAATAGTTGCATAAGGAATTGATGAACTGATCCAACTCAGTACTATTATAATATTTTGTTCTACCTGCAACTGGGGTGCATACTTAATTCTTGTATTCCATAATTTCAATAAATTAGAATCTGCCATTGGAATTGAAAGTGTTAAGGCATTATAGGAATATCTTTGATACTATTATGTCACAAGCTGACATTTTCTACTATTTTGTTAAGTAATGATGTATTAGAGTTCGAATCATCACATATGGTTGTTCAACTTCAAATATCTGTTTAAAATCCTCATAGGAGTGCAGGAGGGATCATCTAAAAATGTTAGGTCAAGGTGGGTTTGGCATGCATAGTATTCATTTGTCAACCTGCTTTAAATTTTTATATCTAAGGCCACTTTATGGTTACGCATGCAGGAAAGACTTTATTACATAAAAAAATAGTCTTCACTCTAAATTCTACCATTGCACTTCTGCTGCAAGTGTCACCATACACCATTCATATTCAATCACAAATTTCCAGAGGATGCACTATCTTGCTGTAGGTAGTTTGACTTCTCTATCAGTGAGAACCATGCTCGAAGCTGTAACAGTTTCATCAGAATTGGAGCTGATTTTTATTCCTTCAAAATTAAGGAAACTCATATTAACCAGCTCAAGTACAAGCGGAAATAGCATATTCGATTGACTGCTGCCTAGCTAATATTTTATTGCTCTTAGTTAAAGGAAACTCATAATAATCTGGTATTGAACCTTGTTGCTAATTACCCATCATTGCCACTGGACTTCAACATTGACTTTTTGTGTTTCACAAATATACTTACATTTTTAAGATATGCATCAGTCCTTCCTCACTAGCCTGTGTACTGTTGTCATTGGTTACCCTGCTATCCTTATTACCATGATTGTTGCACACTTGCTTCATTCACAGAATCACAACCTTCCCCATGCTGGACATAAGGTGGTTTAGGCATTGATATTTTTATCCATGATTCCAAACTGTTCTATTACAAAGCTCCTAATATTGAACTGAAGACTTGGCTCCTCTTTGCCATTTATTCCAATTCATTATTTTCTGTTTGGGAAATTTATATGTCTTCACATCAATTTCTGGCTGTATAATCTTAAGCTTTAAACCTCAGAGGGCCATCAATCACCTTTGGTAATTAAGGATCCTATTGTGCCTTGCACACATGACCCACATTTTGCTTTGGTAAAATGAGCACCTCTGCCGCCCCTCTCCTCCCCCCCTCCCCTGCTGCCTTCTTGTTTTTGCTTTTGATTTGGTTTGCTCCCCTAGTTCTTTTGTTCCTTACCTTGCTTTTGGAGAAATTAATTCAAAGTTAAATAATGGCTAAGTTTCAATGTTTCCAAGTTCAGGTTGTTTGCAAATGATTTGGGTTGTTTGCCTTTGAAAATTTCAAGCTTCCTAGTGTTGCAGAAATGCAGACTTATGAGAGACTACCATACATCCAAACTTCATGTCTTGACCTCCTGAGGTCCTTGTCTTTCCCGTAAACCTCCCCTTTAGTGCTTAAATGTTTAATATTCTAAAAAATGTGATTTTATAAAATCTTGACCAGCTACTGGACATCCCACATCATGTCCAAATCTTCTGATGTCTAGTCCTTCCCCACAAAATATTCCCACAGCCAGTGAAATTGTTAAAACCTTTTGTTAAATTGCAGTAACTCCCACATTATTTTCCCACAAGTTGATAAAAGAGTAGAGAAGATTAAAATGTGAAGTTGCAGGGTTTCACTAGAGAGACAAACCTCAACTCTTCCAATCCTATGTCCTCCCATTCCATACAAAATCTCTACAAAAGAGATCTTCACAATAACATTTGAATATGCAAAATTATGGTCCAAATGTAGAACTTTAGCCTTATGGCTTAAGTCCAAAAATCATTAGGACCCCTGCACAAGGTCAAGAAAGAGTAAAATTGAAAGTGAATGACTTAGCGAGTTTTTGAAAAAAGTTTCTTAGAAGGATTTTATTAGACTGGAGAATATTCCAACATTGCATTACCCAACATCCTGATCCTGAGCTAATCCCCAAAACCATTAAAACATTGACACAAAGACCTCTAAAGATGGAGAACCTAAATTGCTGACCTTCACCCAACATCTGGACATCCAATTCCAAACCAGAAATCTAGATCTCCTCCTCATTTCCACATTGTTCCATAAAAGGCGATGTATTTCTTAAATAGTTGTTTGTAGAACTTGTGCAAACATTTCAACTTTCATGCCTCATCAAAACCTTATGGAGTCTAAATCTCCTTTAGATTTTTGAAAAAGCATGCTTGTGGTTACAATGTTAAAACCCAACTATTTGTGAAATTTCCTTAGACCACCGGACATGACTTTTCAAAGCCTTCAAAATTTTGGAACTCCAATGCATCCCTGCATCAAAAGTAAAACTTGGTGAAAACATGTGCAAAGTTCAAACTTGTAAAATTGCAGGATTTTGACGAACTAGAGGACATTTCAACAATAGACATCTAGACATCATGTTCCAACCTTCAACCAAATCCAGTAAAATTCAAATTAAACATTTAAGTCCTTTGAGAATGATAAGTTGTGCAATTTAACTCAACTGCTAGATACCCTTGACCAGACCTTCTAAAGTTTGATTCTCCTTTAGATTTCCACAAAACTCCAAAATGCTAGTAGCTTCTTGTGAAACAATGGAAGCAGCACAAAGTGGAACCTTTGTTGTTGAGCTCTAATGTTAGCTAAATCATTAAAATGCTAATATGGTTTGAAAATTTCCCACAGTATTGACACGTAGATGTCGGAGGTTCTCAAGTTCCTCAAACCTCCAAAATACCAAGGTTTTAAAATTCCTTGAAATGACAACAACCAAAAGTCAAAGGTTCACTAGTTTGTGGAACCTCCGAAATCTCAACAACTTCCTGGAGAGAACAATGCAAACAAGGCAAAATAAGATTGTCATCAATGAGTTCTAAAGTTCACTAAGTCTTTGAAATGTCAACAAAATAAAAAAAAGCAAAGCATCGAAGGTTTAGCAAGTTCCAAAAAGCTTTGAGATGCCAAAAAGAGGTTTGGAGTGTTCAAAAATGCCAATGAGTTAAGCAAATTTCCAAAATCACTGACAAGCAGTGAAAACCTTTGCAAAGTTAGTCCCCATTTTTGGACTTTTCTCTAGGACATCCCAATGTCCACTTCTCCTTCAAATCTCCGTAAAGATGTTTGAAGGGTAATTTTATAAGGAATTTAAAAGTTTGCAAAAATTCGATGGTCTAAAAGACATCCACCATGATGTCTTAAAGTCTAGATCTCTCACAGAGTCCTACATGCCACAGTTATGATCTCCAATTCTCAAAAGCACTCATGCATGCAAACTCTGAATCATTGGTGAAGGAAGAATCCTAGCCATTTGTATGTACTAAATGTATTGCCTTCTCCTATAAAAGGAAATGCCTTTCTCTTTTGTAAGGGTTGGAAATTGTTGATACCAACTACACTTGTAAAACAAAACTCTTTTTGTTTCCAGTTTACTTCATGGTTTCCTAACAATAGTTGGATTTCTTATTGCATCTAATATTTGATAGACTCTTTGTTTCATTCATTTATGGAAATATCTAGTTAAGCTACGCCAGTATTGGGTGTTTGATTCAGATTATTTTCATTATTTGAAACTTCACATTGAAGATTTGCACTTTGTTTACATCTTAGTGAGTTATTCTGGTTAAGGAAATGTTTATTGTGGATCTGTCTGCTCTTACTTTATTATATTGCAATAGAAATTCAAGTCATAGGATCTTTCTGAAAACTCTTCTCTCCTCACCCTATCTTTTGAAAATATATATATATATATATATATACCAGTTGTTAGATTAGGATAAAGCATCACAGCATACTGAAATATCTGATGATAACAAATTGTTTCCAGCAGTAATTACTTTCAGATTTTTTAAGATCAGGAAACATTTATTTCAGAATTAGAGGTTTACTTCATAAGATTCATATTTTCAGATATAACCCTTTTATTTGAAAGATTCCAGAAACCATTACATAAGGCTCCTTGTGAAACAAGAAACAACAATGAACAACTGAGTTAGCTTGCAGGACAAGACCCAGTTATAAAGACCTTGGGGTAGTCATCTTCCCTTCTTTAGGATTCGATTCCTTTCAGGATAGGTAAGATACTCAACATCTTATCTAAGTTATGAGTGTGTCAATACACCCATCAATAGGTCCAAGATATCTTCAATATCAACTTTAATTCTTTTAGTAATCCTAACTAACAAGACAACTGCAAAGGCTACAGGGTGGCAAAAGAACTTCTCTAACGATCCAAAATTTGTTCACCATGTTTTATTTTATATTAATTTCCATTTGCAGACACTGACTGATTTATTGATAATCTTGATTAATGAGTGAGAAAAGCTTCTGGAAATTTTATTTTATTTTTGTTTGCATTAATATATTTTAATCACAACTTGTGATATGAAGAAGAAAAGATAACAGGGTTGCAGAGTTAGAACAATAAAAAGCATGTGATGCCAAGGAGGAGCATCCTCTTGATCCTTACCACGTTCTGTATATTTGGCTTTCAAATAGATTAGGGTAGCATTAAAATTGAGACAGAGAAGATCAAATTTGTAGATTCAATCCCTTCAGCTTTATCATTTTTTAACTGTAGATGAAGCCCTCAATTATTGGATACATGATTTAATCAACTCCATTCCCCAGCCATGGGTCATCGAATTAAATGGAATCGAGTCATCGAATTACTAGGCTCCCTATCCTTACACCTATTTCTGAAGTAGCCACAGAGAATTCTATTTGTACAATAAGTAGTTTTCTCCCTAGCTTAGTGATTTGCATATGTTGAATATCTGATGGAAAAGAAAGAAGATCAAACAATCCTCACTTTAGATTAAATAAGAGGATTAAAAAGCTTGAAAATGGCTCAAATTCAGCACAAACACTTCAAACTTCTCAAGAACAGAGCAAATCTAGGAGCACTAACCTTTGGTAATGAAGTATGCTTGGTTACAAATAATCCTAGATATTGTACGCAGCTGATAAAACTTCACAATGAACATGATATCATGCTGTGCTAGAGTTCTTTGCAAATAAAGATCAGAGGCATACAGGAAATAACATGACCATTACCTAACTTTGCAAAATGTGTGAAATGAGAGTCAAAATAAAAAAATAAATTCATTTGTCTGATTGGACCTGTATGCTAACTCAGACCAAACAAATCCTATTGAACTCTTCCATGCAGTTCCAAAAGTTTGAGTATATTTATAAAAGTATACATATAAAAATGTGAAAAGTAACAAGAATATCATTGATTCACTGCTAGAAAGTTTTAAACAAATTTCAAAAATTTACATCTAATTGCAGCTAAACTTAGTGAACGTGAAATGTTTGCAAAAAGGAGCTAATAATCTTACACCTAATAGCTAAAACTGATCAAGCGTGAAACATTTGAACTAAGGCAGCTATGCTAGATTACTGTTGCAACTGTCACAATGTTGTTTAAAGTAACAAGCCATCCATGGACCACCTGGAACAGAACCAGCAGCAGCACAGTTTCTCTACACTCTTTAAGAAATTAAAAAAAATACAGATCATTAGTTTTGCCAATTCCAACTTCCTCCAGTCTCCAAGCACTACAAGATGACAATGCCACCATCCAGACCAGCCCTAAGCCATTTTTATTAAAAACTGCAGACTAAGCCTTCAGTTATAGTTATATCCTTACAGATACTATAGTTTGCTAACAACCTACAAACATACTATTTATGAATCAAATAATTAGAATTGGGATTCATCTTCTTCATCACAATAAAATAAAATACACTACCACATATTTGAGTCCCTAGGGAAAAAAAAAACTTGCAATGTTCTTTAACAATTCATCAGTTTGAACAAAACTTGTTCTAGTCAGAGCTAAACAATAAGTCCAAAATTTTATATATCAAGGTATGAGTGGGATTCATACAATCAAGTTTATGTATTACAACATCCACTTGACAATACAGCAGTTAAAAAGGATTGGCTCCTATCCTTGATATGTCAATCTGGAAAATAATTGATCTGTGATTCCCTTACTCATCTGTCATTTTTCAATTTTCTTTTCCCATGCGTGTCCATATTTGACCCTTTCATGGCTTCCATCTATTTACCACTTCAAAACATCATTGTTATGATGTGCAAAGTGTAATATGATTGAAAGGAGAATGCAGAATGCATGGTGAACGAAGTTGTGAGAGACATAATGTTCACTGGACTTACAAACTTCATCAAACCAAAATTCAAGGATAAATTCATCAGGAAGAGAAACAAAGTGAACTCAACAACTAAAAAGAGAGTGGCACAACATAAGGAAAGCAAGATTAAAAAGCAACATAAACACCCTGACATTTGATACAGCATCTACTGCCCAAAAAACTTGTCATCCAATAGTTTCTGTTTTAGGTATTTCATTAAATTTTCTGCATTGTTCTACAAGAGACTGACAATTTCTCACCTAATATTTGCGCAAAGAGAAAACAGGAACAAAACAAATTCCAGCTGCAGTAATTTCTACCAAGTAAAACTTAAATGGAACTTCAAGAAAAAATAAGTACATAATACACAAAGAAGGAAATTGGATGATTCCAGTCCTTTTTTTAATAAAATATTTGTCAAATTATAAAACATTCCAAAAAAATGCATTGTCCAAATTTACCTGAATTTATTAAGTTTGCCAAAATTACATGTATTGATGGTCAACAACATGTTATTCAATAGGAGCACATAATAGCTTTTATTTCTTGATTTACGAAATGGAAATATGGCGAGCTGTTTTATACTGACAAAACGTATTCAACCCCCCGGGTTTTACTACACAGAAAGAAACCGAAGGAAATATGAATATACCTCCCAGATTAAATAAAATTCTTCCAAATCAGGGAAAAGCAAAATCCAGGAATTGACTTAATTGCCCATGTGAATTGTCCATGTTACGTTTGCTCTGGAAAGAAGCTGGAATTTATTAAAAATAAATGCTATTATAGCATCGAAAATTCAGATATAAAAAAGCAAAGCACACGAGGTCAAAATCCGGAATTCATGAAGATAAACTTGTGCAATCTTCCTCCTATGTAATACACCCTCTAATATCAGACAGTACATAAAAATTACAATTTTCTGCATTGGGCTCCAAACATGATTGTCGTAATAATAAAATGAGCTAAAACCTAAGAACATGACAGTCCATCTACTGAGAAATTAATCCGCGCCTACTATATTTGAAATCACATCATTTGAAAATTATTAGCTTTACAGTTTATTAAATTCAGTGAAACAAAATTTGGAAAAAATAGAACGCAACCCTAAAATTAATGGTAGCAATAAAAATATTTACCTGCGAAGCCAATTCAAGAAAGTATCCCAAATACCCATTGTGAATAGGTCACAGTGTTGCCGATTCCTCCTGGAACACTAAAAATACACTTCTCACAACAATTATGAGCGACTTTTTTCTTTTAAGTGAGTAATTCAGGATATTTTATGTAATCCCATCCTCATAGTTTTATACTGTGAATTACAGCAGGAGGAGACGCCGAACAAAGCAAATTTGAAGAGGAAACAAACAAAATGTCGACGGATTTAATCACTGCTTTCAATGCTATAATTAATTGGGTTTCAGATCCGCTCTGATCGTCTCTGTCCGTCTCTTTCAGTCTGCCCTGCTGTCCATAAAAATGTATATATATACATATAACTTATAAGTTTTATTATTGATTAAAATGAACAATGGATAGTAAGTATCCCTTGCTTCTCGGCGACGGAGTTTTTGGTAGGCCAGAGAATCTCTCTGTCATTTTCCTCCTATAGGTAGACCTTGAATGGGACCCCTCGTTAAATTCAGTTTTTTTATTTTCTTTCCCCAAATTTTTATGTCCAAGATTTGAACGAATGCATATATAGATGGTTGGATCTAAGAGAATTATTATTATTATATATTTATTTATATGATCTTGTATGTTTTTAAATAATATTATTCAATTAGTTTTATAGAAAATGAAAAAGTTGTTGACCTTACATTTAATGCATTTAGTACAATTTAAAATTTAACTAGTTTTAAATTATAGGAAATCAAAAAGTTTTTGACCTTATATTTATTACATTTATTATATTTTAAAAAATGATATCATGACAATCAATGCAAAGAAAGAATTTTAGTCATCTAATTTTATTTTTTATTTTCATTACGTTCAAAAATATCTTTTGATATTTATATTATTATAATTGTAATAGTAAATATTTATATAATCTCTAATTGATTTATGTAGAAGAAAAATGACAATTGTTAGCTTATTTTTATTCATTTTATATATTAAATTTTAATTTTTTGTTTCCAAATTACTAATGTCACCCATTTTTCCTCCTCCTAAAGTTGAAAGTTCAAACATTCTCCATAGTAATGATCTTCTAGAGTAATTAATGCTCAAGTGATGTGACTACCATTAGATATAGTTCAAATTATTAACTATTTTCTTAAGAGAAAATAGTGGAATTCTATAAGAGTCTCTACCCAAGAGAAATCGAAGCATCTAGTACATCAATCTATCATAATAAGAAGATTTACAATAATAACATCTAATGATAAAAGACAAGGGCTACTTGGCTCGAGATCTAAACTAAGAATCCTACTACCTAATAAGCCCCTAGACAATCAAAGATTCAATTTGGAATACAATCTCAACACCATTTTTCAATATATATCTTCTTTTGTTTTTTATTTCTTCATTTTAACCTTAGTCCACTCTTAATTATTAAGAGTTGAATGTGACTCTCTTCTTCTCCTATGATCTCACAATTGTTTCCAACTTCAAAGGTAAAATCATCATTTATAGATATTGATAGTACCTACATCTTTGAGCAATCCTCTGAGGTATCATAAGACAATTCAAGAAATTGCAATATTTCATCTCTACTCATTTCTTTCTTATCTTTTGCTTACCTCCTTTTAACTCTTGTGTAGATCAAGCATTTTTAGTTACTACCTAAGTTGTAGCAAAGATCAATGCCTTTACCTCCCTTTCCCCTAAAGCTTGAGATGTTTCATTCATTTGTGTGTACTCTTTGAGATAGCCTTTGTTAAGAAATGTGTTTCTATTTGGAAAGATTTGTTGTATTATGGAAAAATATTTAATTATGGTGCATCTTAGAGATGTGGATACCACATAAGTTAGGCATTATTGGGTATACTTGTATATTCCATGAGACAATTAAATAAATATTTAATATGGGTGTAAAATTGGAAAAAAAATAAATGGGAAAAGCTCATACTAAATATTTAATTTGTGGGTCATAGTTTAGTGAGCTCATGGATTTGAGGCACTTGGTTTATGCAATACCACTTAGTAGCTTTGTGCAAGTCTGTCTGTATAAAAATAAGCACATGTAGTTATTAAGGTTGGTTAGTGCAACCTCTGGCTTGTTGGCTAAGGTTGGATTGAGCATCTCTTGTAAGTTACATGTGTGAGGAGAAAGAATGGAATAAGATGTGTAGATACATGGTTCTCTTTACTTGTTCATATAGGAATGCAATTAGGGTGTTTGATCCTTCCAAATCTTTGTTGAAGACTCTGTGTATTATAATTTTTCTCTTTGAGATAATACATTAAGTTGTGTGGGTGCTTTTGGAGGCTAGGTTTTTTCCTCGAGAGGGTTTTCCCAAGGTACATCTAGTGTTATTTTGTGGTATATTTATTTTCTCTTTTGCATTGTAGATTTTTACTACTTTCTTTACATATTTTATTGTCATCAAAGCTATGTGAAAATAGTTTATATAATTGTAGATTTTATTTTATTTGGTTGTCAGGTTGTAAGAGGAAGCGTCTTCTTGGTTATTAACCATTAGAATGAGAAAAATCTTATGAATATTGAATTCATGGTTTTACCAAAAAAAAAAGATATTTCTTAAGATTTCAAATGTGTTGTAGATCCAAGTTGTTGTAGATATGGAGTTTGTGTGTGGATTTCACAAATGGGTTTTAGTTTGGGCTCATTTTGTGAGGGTTTTAAGGTGATTTTTGTATATGACCTCTTGGAAAAAAATAGACCTCACATTGGGTCTAAAAGGCCTAAAATCCTATGGGTCCATATAAAACTTGATAAGGTTTGGAGGTAAAAAATTGATATATTTGGAGGGCATGGAGGAATATGCAAGGCAAATTTTGTATAGTCATACAAAATCAATATGGTCATTCAAAATCTATATGTTATCATAGAAATAATCAATTGCCAGTATTAGAAAATAATATTCCCATATACGTAAGTTTGCATCACTTGAGTAGTATAGTTAGTAGAAAAAATAAAATATTCAAAAATCATAGGTATGGTGGAGGATAGTTAGGACATCATTTGATATATATGACAATAATATGTTGAAAGAAAATTGAAAAGGGGCCTCATCCTAGTCATGTGGGGATTCATGTTAGAGTAAAGTAATTAATTAACTTTACTCTCCTCTTAAGAATTCACTTTATGCACATATATTAGTCATTTAATAATTAATATTAATTATTAAATGCACTCACCTTAGGGTTAGGTTTTTCCTTTCATTTTTGATCTCCTTTATAAGATTGATCTCTTGTATTCTAAAACTCTCTTGATTCATTTTTTACTTTGATGGGTAATAACACTTATATGAGTGTATGTGGGAAAGGTTCTATCAACATTGATGATGGTACATTCAATGATGTACTATGTGTTCCATCTTTGTCCACTAACCTTCTCTCCATCTATCAGATTGCTCACAGTGGGACAGGGAAGACAGTTGAGTTTACACCTGATTCAGTGCACATCAGAGACATTCAGACTGGCAACATTGTTGCAACAGGGACAGTTGATCACTCTTCCCGATTGTATGCATTCACACACTTTGGTCCACCATCTCCATTGTCTGAGTTTTCCTCTCTTTCTACAAGAGAGCATGCAGTATCTGAGGTGAAGTTTGGTCACTTGAACTTATGTGTTCTTCCATCTATTCATGAGACTAGTGTTGAGACTTCTACACCTCTACCTCCTGTTGAGATCACATCTATTCAACAGGATTCCTCTTCAGCTATGACTAACATTGTTGCTCCTCTCATCGAGCCATCAAGTGTAGTTGTTGAGGCCATATCAGAGGAAATTCCTTTCCTCACAGATGACAGTTTCAGAACACCTGTTATCCCATCTTCATTGGAGATTCCATTTCAGGATCATCTTGAGTTGTTTGATTCACCATCTTGTTATTCAGACACTCATACTGCAGTTCCATTCTTTAGTGAGCATCATCCAGGATTTCCATTTTCACCTCACATTCAGGGATTTCCTCTTCCTCGACCGTTGGATCTGTTTCTTCCTCCGAGGAGACACATTGTTTTGATCATTGGCACAAGGGTTCTCTCATTCTGGGGGGGTTTTGGAGCCTCTTCTCTCTCCTATGGGGGAACATATTTTGTACTTGCGTGATAGAAGCAGTTCTTGGGGGGTCATGTTGAGTCCTCCTTCTATCTCTCTTCTTTTTCTCATGTTCATCTCTTTTTGGAGAGGAGTTTTTTCCCACTGGGTTTTCTCCTTTACTCCGCTTTATAGAGATTTTGTTGTATTCGGGTACCTGATCAGGCCATGTTGCCGGGACCCATAGTTGCATTGTAGTTCCTTTGCTTTCTTCTGCATTGTTTGTAGCTGCATTGTAGCTCATCTTAAGGGGGGGTGTTAGAGTAAAGTAATTAATTAACTTTACTCTCCTCTTAAGACTTCACTTTATGATCATATATTAGTCATTTAATAATTGATATTAATTATTAAATGCACTCACCTTAGGGTTAGGTTTTTCCTTTCGTTTTTGATCTCCTTTATAAGGATTGATCTCTTGTATTCTAAAACTCTCTTGATTCATTTTTTCTTTGTTAATACATTTTGCACATTGTCAAAGCCAAAACCCTTTGTTTCGTTCTCTTTCTTTCTCTGTGATAAGCTTCTTGCATGCAGGCGTTCTTTGGGTTATGTGGATTTGCATTTCTCAAATCCTACAATTCACACATTACAGTTGGGGGAACTATTATAACCCAATGATTGGTCATAGGGTCCCCAACTCTTGGTCATAGCTAGTAGTGGGGGGCTAGCCCCCAATGTTAAAGGGTTGATCACACCTCCTCTAGGAAACCCCTATGGTGGCACTACCAACTTGTGTTAATATTGCATAACTACATCCTAGAAGTACCACCTAAAAACCACCCTAATAGTGTTGGGGTTTGATTTACAAGGCCTAAAATGAGCAATTCTTTTAAAGAGCATAAATTTCACCCAAGATGTTAGATTCATGCATTCTTTTAATCAACAAAAAGCTATTTCTGAGCACTATGTAGTGGTATTAGTCAATTTTGTATATTTTTTTTATTTATGATAATAAAAAAATACCAATTGGAATATGATTTTTTCTCCTTGATCCAATAAGTCATATTTTGTGCTTATGGTGTCCGATTTTATACTTCTTATAGGTGACAAAGAGATTTTTTTGAGTACTTCACAATGGATCAAGTTTAGTAATATTGATATATGATTTATTCACTTACATTTCTATAGAGTTATTTGGTAGGTTCCTTGACTATGGAACTTTGTGAATTTACAACAAATCAAATTTAGAGATAATTTAATGTTTTAGTTAGATAATCTACATGTTTATCTTTGGTTATCTATATTTTGACATGCTTATTCATGTAGTGTTAAATATATAAATTATATTTTGAAAACTACAATTTTTGTAGCTTTGTAGGTTGTCTATACTTATAGGTTGCATAGATAACTCAAATATGGGTTGTCTAAACCCATAGATTTTTTGATGTTGATATATATTCTAGTGGTTGGTCTTGTTTGATCACTTGGTGCATTGCTACGTGTGTTATTATGAGATAGAGAGATGGTGTTACTTGAGATAGTTGTATTGTGGAACATACTATTGTTGACTATGATATGTGAGATATGCTAATATATTATTCCAATTAAATTTTGATGTAGATGTATTAAGGGCAGTGATCATTGTGTCAAGAAGGTTCATGTATGCATGGATATTTGGCATGTCATGTTTGTTTATGAGAATACATTGTGGTGATTGTTGGGACAATGTGTCTCAACCTTGCAATTATATGTAGTTTATTGTTGATAGGATGTATATATATTTATATATATGTTTCTTAGTAACACCGATAGGTGTATACAATGGCAGCACGGAGCAACATGTGAGCATTTTAACTTTTTTAGGAAACTTCTAGAATGGTCGATATACATTAAATAAAGGATATATTGTCAATTTGGACAGTTCGTTATTAGGTTTTAGATCTAATGGAAAATATTTTCTTGGCCTGTCTTGCCCTAGAATGTAACTCTATTTTATGAGGGTGTTGTATTATGACTGCGGTAGAGATTGTGATGATTTTTGAGAGTCCAATAGTGGTCATGTTGTCTCTTGATCTTTGAGTGGTGATACTCCTATGAGAAGCTTGCTCTGCAAGTATATTGTAATCCTTGTGATTTACTAAATAATATATTGGGCAGCTTTTGGAGTGTGGGGTTTTTCTCCCAAAAGGGTTTTTCCCTCATAAATCACTATGTCGTGGTATGCATGATATTTATGTTTATTTCTATTTAAGTTTCTGTAACTATTAAAGATTTGTAAATTTTTTGCATTATTCTCCTCCCAAGATTAGTGTAGGAAGTTGTTATGCTACCTTAGCTCCCTTACAAGTGGTATTAGAGCTTGATCACCTTTGGTTTCACTTGTGGGTTGTTGGGTTTTTTGAACTAATCTAGATTTGAGTGGGAGCTTGTGCAAAAGACACTTTATGATCTTGTTGCAAGAATTTTTAGATGGAAAGGTCATCAAGGAGAATAGGGGTGGAGAAATGTTTTTGGAAATAATTTTAAGATGTGGAAGCTAAAGATGGAGGATATGTTGATAGATCGAGATTTGTGGGATGTTGTTGATGAGAATGTTTCAAGGCCCACAGATCCTACTCAGGCTGCTCAATATGATGTTATGGACTGTAAATCCAAGGGTCTAATCAAATTGCGCTTGGTAGACTATGTTTTAATTAATGTTCGTGAAGAGACCTTTGCACAAAAACTATGGAAGAAGCTTGGTGAGATGTATCAAGCCAAATATTTATTGAACAATATTTTCTTGAGGAAGAAGTTGTATTCCTTGAGAATGGAAGAGGGTGGACAAATTACAGACCACTTGGAAGTATTCAAAATGTTGGTGGCTCAGTTGGTGTTAAAATGGACGAGGAAGAGAAATGTGAGATCCTGCTTTGTTCTTTGCTTGATTCATGGGATTCTCTTGTTATGGCTATTGGGAGTACTTATGTTATTTTGAAGACTGAAGATGTGGTGGGTTCTTTGCTTTCTAAAGAGATGAGGAGGAACATATCCATCACTGCCAAGGAGGCCTTGAATGTTTGTGGAAGACCTAAGGAAAAAGGAAATAAGAATGAGAAGCATGACAAATCCAAGTCCAGGGGGAGATTTAAATCTCCTGGAATGTCCAAAGTTATTTGCTAGAACTATGGTAAGCCTGGACATGTTCATAAGGAATGCAAAGAAGAAAACAAGAAGAAAAAGAAGAAAGTCGATTTTGATTTTGAGTCAATGAAGGAAGATGATGACACATTCATTGTAGCTTTGGAAACTCGTGCATGTACAATGATGTATGGTTAATTGACTCAGGTGCATCTTTCCATATGACCTTTAATAGAGATTGGTTTTTGAATATGAAGAATTTGTATTATGTTAGAAAACCGTGAATCGCTTGTTGTGACCAATATACTTCCACAAGAGAGAGATAATGGCAAGAATGCTTGCTATCAATATGCAAGATTGATTCATGATTGAATTGATACAAATGTACAAGATGAGGCTTGCTTATAAAGGCAAGCAAGCACAACCCTAAACCTAACTTGAGCTACAAGATAGCTCAATTAGATAAGGATAATAAAATGCAACCTAGGACTTAAATAAAAGCCTAAGTAAACTTATGAAAGTGTAATTAAATAGTTAATTACACCAACACCCCCCCATAAGTGCAACTTAGGGAGAAGATTATAATGCAAACTACTATGGGTCCCGACAACTAGGCCATGTTAGGTACCCATTTATAGATGCAAATGAAATGCAATCTCTCATAAAGTAGAGAAAAGGGGAAAACCCAGTGGGAAAAAACCCCTCTCCAAAAAGAGAGAAAACAAAAACAAGCATGATGAATGTAAACATGATGTATGAAGGACTCAATGATACCCCCAAGAACTACATCCATCATGAATATACAATAAATTACCCCCCCATAAGAGGGAAGTAATGAGATAAGATATCCCCCCCATGATGTATGATCTCCTGCAAGTATGTTTAATGTCTGAAGACAAAACAAAATCCAATGCCTACAAACAATGTTTCTCCCCTTAGGAAGAAGATACACCAAGTACAACTATAGGAATGATTCCCATTCTAGATAGGAAGTAGGAAGAGGAATCCATATGTATGAAGATTGTGTCTTTGAAATCTGCTCATGTGTTCCCAAGTTCTTGGATAATGAGGATGATGCCACAATCCAATCAAGTACATGCCCAATCACAACAAACTATGACAAACTAGGAACCAATGGAAATTGATCTTGAACAAACTCCATAGAAAAACATGAAGTGATAATAGTGGACCCATGACTATCATCAAATAGGAGAGATAGACTCTCAAATTGGTCCTCCAAATCTGAAATGTGAGACTCCACAAACAAAGAAGCAATGTCTGTCAAATAGGAATCCCAATCAGGAAGACTATCAGATGCCTATTGCAATGAATCAATGGTAGTACACAATGACTCATCAATAGAAGATGAAGAATCTGGAACCTCTGAAGCATCTGCAATCTCATCCAAAGGATCACAAGCATGGGTTATCAACTCTAAAGAATGAACAACATGTGAGTTGGAAAGAGGAGCTTCAAGAGATGGAGAAGAATCATGGTCTCCATATACCTCTATAATGTGAGTCCAAAGAGCATGAGGACATTCAAAGTGAATAAGTGTCTCCAAAATGTCATCATTTACATTTTCAAAAATAACTCTAAAGACTCTAGCCCTAAAGCCTTTCCAAATGCAATACTCAACAGTTGTGCTAGGACGAGGAACTTTATCAAACAAATAGGGCAATAGATTTCTCTCACCAAGATGAGTGAGAATTAAATTGCTCCATTGCCTATAGTTCCCATTCTCCAAAGTAATTAAAAAACCCATTTACAAACTATATACAATGACCGCTGGCTTTTCCTTTTATATGGAAATTACTGCGCTCTGAGAAACTCTTTAAAAATCTCCAAAATCCCCATCGGCCTTTTTCTCTTAAAAATCAATAGAAAGTGCTTCTAAGAGAACTTCCTTTTTGAAAAAACTAACCAAAATGGGGAAAATAGCCATGCAAAAAACCAAAAAGTTGGCTTAATGGTCAGCTTGTTGAATTCCTTAAAAAAAGGTTTATTTCATATTGAAAAAATGATGCAAGGAAGGATCATACTAATGACGATTTGACTGGTGATGAGATAGTGATGATGTAGGCAAGATGGTTTTGATAGAAGAGTACACCAATGATGGAGGATGTACAATGAAGATCATACCCGACTGGAAGGCCGACGATGACAGTGATAGCGTGGACCAAGCAAAAATGGTGCCAACCACTAGCATTGATGAGTGAAATGCCGGTGTGGATTTGATGCACTAACCCGTGCAGATTATGTACCCTCCTCGGCCAAACACCCAGCCACTTAAAGGCACAAATTTGACTGATGATGAAGCCTGTGTACTCGTGTATGATGCCTTGACCAAGATAGTGGAAGGTACCCACTAGAGAATAGCCGAATGACAAGCTGATGACCACCATCCGGATTTGATTATGACCAATGAAAAAAATTTACCCTGCCAACAATGAATATGCAAGGGTCAGATTTGACATAGAGGATAGAGAATATTCTCTGTTGAATATGCGAGTACCAACCAATTTTCTATCCAGAAAATTAAAAAATATGCCAACCACAAAATATATAAAACCCTCAATTTTTTGATACCACACAGGTGCTATTCCAAAAAAAAAAATTCCTCAAAAACAACTTTACACAAAATATTTTCAAAAAATATTTTTGCTAAGAATGAGAAGATCGTGACCGCTTAGATGCTGGTCCCAAAGAAAAAAAATTTTGTTTCCAAAACAACTTTACCTAAAATGGACTTAATTTATAGTCAAAATTCATCTCATGGAGCCTTTCCTCGACTTCAACCGTGAGGTTATTGAAACTCCAATCTACACCTAGAAAAAATATTCAAGCCAAAAATAAAACCCTCAGAAGGATTCTGCAACCCTGGAAGCTCTGATACCATGTTAGAAACTAGGAATCAGTTGCTAGACCAAAATACTTCCACAAGAGAGAGATAATGGCGAGAATGCTTGCTATATCAATATGCAAGATTGATTCACGATTCAATTGATACAAATGTACAAGATGAGGCTTGCTTATAAAGGCAAGCATGCACAACCCTAAACCTAACTTGAGCTACAAGATAGCTCAATTAGATGAGGATAATAATATGCAACCTAGGACTTAAATAAAAGCTCTGGGTAAACTTATATGAAGATGTAATTAAATAGTTAATTACACCAACACTTGGGTGATGATTCTCATTTAGACATTGTTGGTTGTGGTAAAGTTAAAATTAGGTTTCCTAATGGTAGAATAAAAATGATTAATGGTGTGTTGCATATCCCTAGATTAGCATGAAATTTGTTATGTGTGAGGAAATTAATAGATGCAAGTGTGCAGGTATTATTTTCTGATGCAAGATGCAAGATGGTTAGAGGTACTATGGTGATTGCTAGAGGTTTTAGATATGGCACATTATATAAGTTGGATGCATGCACTATTGATTGGAATAGTACTTCAGTGAAAGAAAGCTTGTGGAAGAAGTGAGGGATTCATCTTCAACAGATGGTCATGGATTTTGGGTACCCATAGGTGCTCTTTCTTCTGAGACAAAGTTACCTACAAAGAAAACTATGTTATGGCACCAAAGATGACCACATTGGAGAAAAGGGTATAAGGACCTTGGAAAATAAAACCTTGTTGGAAGTGGTATGTTTGATTGTAATCTTTGATTTGATTTCTATGAGCATTGTATTTTATGGAAAACAAAAAAACTGTTCGGGCTTTATCTGCTGGCATAAATCTTGTGGTGTATTGGATCTTATTCATTCTAATGTGTTTATTCAGGATGTTCCTTCAATTGGTAAATTCACATATTATGTTTCCATTTATTGATGATTATAGTAGAAGGACATGGGTATATTTCTAAAGAGTAAATCTAAAGTTTTTAGCTCCATTTAAAGAATTTAAAGCAATGGTTAAGTTTTAAACTAGAAAGAAAATAAAATGTTTGAGGACTAATAATGGCAGTGAATTTTGCTCTAATTATTTTGATAGATTTTGTAAAGATTGTGGTATTCATAGATAGAAGACAACTTCATATTCTCCACAAACAAAATGGAGCTGTAAAGAAATGAATAGACACCGATAGAGAAGGCTAGAGTATGTTGGAGTGGTCTTGGTCTAGAACAAAGGTTTTAGGTTGAAGCTATTGCCATTTCCTGTTACCTGATTAACGAGTCTCCTACATTAGCTCTTGTTGATAAGACGCCTATAGAGGCATGGTCAAGTTACAAGACTTCATTAAGACATCTTAGAGTTTTTGGTTGCAAGGCATATGCACATGTGTCAAAGGAGAAGTGAACAAAGTTGGAGAACAAGGTTGTGAAATGTATCTTCATCGAATGCAGTTATGGTGTGAAAGGATACAAGCTTTGAGATCTTGTTGCATAAAAGGTAATACATAGTAGACGTGTGATTTTTAGATAAACTAAGCCTTCTGTTGTTTCATTGCAGATAAAAGAAAGTAAACAGGAAGATGTGATTCAATTTACTCCTACACCTGAGAAAGTTGAATCGATGCCTAAGGATAGACAAGAAGTTGAGGAGAGCTCATCTAGCTTTGGATCTTTAGATGAGGAGTAAGAACCTCCAACTCAACTTGTTTGTAGGTCTACAAGACATAGGAAACCACCTAAAAGGTATTCACCTGATGATTGGAGATGTAGTTTTGCTTTGAATACTAACATGGATGAGCCCAAATCTGTAGAAGAGGCACTAGGTATGAATGATGCAGAATCCTGGAAGATTGCTATGGATGAAGAAATGACATCTTTGAAAAAGAATGATACATGGGATCTTGTGCCATTTCCTAAAGGACGAAAACCTGTTGGTTGTAAATGGGTGTTCAAGAAAAAGATTGGTTTAGATGGAAGTATTGAGAAATACAAAGCAAGGTTGGTTGTGAAGGGTTACTCTCAAGTTGAGGGTGTTGATTATGGTGAGATATTTTCTCATGTTGCAAAAATGAAATCCATTTGATTTTTGCTTTCTATTGCTACTGCTTTTGATTTAGAGGTTGAGCAAATGGATGTGAAAACTGCTTTCCTTCATGGTGATTTGGAGGAGAATATTTATATGACACAACTAAAGCACTATGTGGTGAAAGGTAAAAGTAAACTGGTTTGCAAATTGAAGAAATCTTTGTATGGCTTAAAATAGAGTCCTAGGATGTGGTACCAAAAATTTGATACATATGTGTTGAGTTTGGGATTTGAGTGTTCTAAATCAGATTATTGTGTTTATTATAAAACTGATGGTGATTGTTTCCTGTTTATTATATTATATGTTGATGATATGTTATTTATTGGCAAAGGGAAAGGTATGATTTCAAAACTAAAATATCAACTTGCTGCTAAATTTGAAATGAAAGATCTTGGTGTAGCTAAACACATTTTTTGGATGAAAATTAAAAGAGATAGAGTGAACAGAAAGATATGGCTTGGCCAAAGTAAGTATGTCAACTCAATTTTACAGAGGTTTGATATGCATGATTGTAGGCCATTGTGTGTTCCTTTTTTAGTTGGAACAAATTTATCTATTTCAAATTGTCTAAAATCCCCATTGAAGATGGAAGACATGAGTAGAGTGCCTTACCAAAGTGCAGTTGGAAGTTTGTTGTATGCTATGGTTTGTACTAGACCATACATTTCCCAAGAAATGGGAGTTATTTTTGGATATATGTCTAATCTTGGTAGAGTTCATTGGGATGCAGTTAAAAGAGCCTTCAAATATTTGTGGGGTACCTCAGACTATTCCTTATGTTATCATAGTAATATGAATGAAGACAAAATTTCCCTTGATATTCATGGTTATGTGGATTCAGACTAGGTAGGTGATGTTGATTGCAAAAAATCCACCAGTGCTTATGTGTTTACTTTATTTGGTGGTGCAATTAGCTGGATGATTAAGCAATAGGTTGTTGTTGCTTTGTCCACTACTGAAGTAGAGTATATGGCAGCTACTCATGCTTGTAAAGAAGCCATTTGGATTAAGATACTATGTCTAGGTATTGGTATAAAATAAGGTGCAATGACAATTTATTGCGACAGTCAAAGTGTGATATGTTTAGCTAAGAACCTGACATTTCATTCCAGGACCAAGCACATTGATGTACAATATCATTTTGTTAGAGATATGGTCGAAGATGGTAGGGTGAAGTTGGTTAAGGTAGAGACTTAGATGAATGTTGATGATTCTTTAACTAAGCCTGTGAGCACAAAGAAGTTCAGATGGTGTTCAAAGACTATGGGCCTTTCAGCCCTAGCAATTAAAGAGACGATGTTTACACCCTCACGTTGCTCTTGCAAGGTGTTCAAAAAGTGTGATTTTTTGGGAAAATGTGTCAACCTTGCAATTATATGTGGTTTATTGTTGATAGGATGTATATATATTTATATATATGTTTCCTAGTTACACTGATAGGTGTATACAATGGCAACACGAAGTGAAATGTGATTGTGTTAACTTTTTTAGAAAACTTCTAGAATGGTTGACATACATTAAATAAAGGATATATTGTAAATCTAGACTGTTCATTATTAGGTTTTAGATCTAATGACAAATATTTTGTTGGTATGTCTTTCCCTAGAATGTAAGTCCATTTATGAGGATGCTAATACAACCCATGTAGAGATTGTGATGATTTTTGAGATTCTGATAGTAGGCGTGTTGTCTCTTGATCTTTGAGTGGTGATACTCTTGTGAGAAGCTTGCTCTGCAAGTATATTGTAATCTTTGTGATTTAATGAATAATATATCGATGGCTTCTTTGGAGGGGTTTTTCTCTCTAAAAGGGTTTTCCTACATAAATCATTGTGTCATGGTATGCATGATATTTACGTTTAATTTTGCTTAAGTTTTTTGCAATTGTTAAAGATCTGTAAATTTTTTGCATTATTCTCCTCTTGAGATTAGTGTAGGAAGTTGTTCTGCTACCTTAGCTTCCTTACAATGATAAATTTATTCTTCTATTGTAGGTGACATTTTGTCTTCTTGGTTTGGAGATCATGGTTATACCTTGTCCTCTATAGTTGTTGATATTACAGATGAGTGTTTTGATTGGGTGAGAGTCATGGGTGATCTTTAATTAGGAGATAATTATCACAATGCCATCTATAACTCAATACCACATATTAGTGGGATCTTTGGATTTGATGTGGATTTATCACTTTGTGATGTATGATTTTTTATAGTAGTTGTTGGTGTCATGATGAGCTCTTCGATTTTATCTTTTA